>CM074583.1:0-1200000 GCA_037305975.1 Chrysolophus pictus
GACCACTTTTCTCCCCAAGAGAGGAGGTTTTCTCCCACTTGGATGACATTTTGGGGAAGAAAGGCCTGTTTTCTTCCCTCAGGAGGACATTGTCTTCCCCTAAGACGACATTTGCTCCCAGAAATACCGCTGCTCTTCCAAATACCTCCATTTCCTCCCAAATCTACTCCATGACACGCCTCCTGATGACACTTACTCCCAGACTGGGGGCATTTTCTAACAGAAATACCACTTGGATCCCTAAGAGATGGTCTTTTCCCTCTCAAGCATCCGTTCTCTCACAAATACCTCGCATTTTCTCCCAGAAACGCCTGCTTTCGCACAGATACATGGCCTTCTAGCCCCACATCAGACACTTCCTCCCAGAAATACCACGACACTTTGTAATATTTCCCATTTCCTCCCGAATATACAACATTACACTCCTCAAGAGGACAGTTTCTTCCAGAAAGATGGCATTTCATCACACATACACCATTTTTATCCCCAAGACAGCTCATTTTCTCCCAGAAATACCACTACTCCAAGAAATAGCTCCCATTTTCTAACAAAAATGCTGCTTTTCACTCCACAACATCACGCTTACGCCCATCAAGATGGCATTTGGTCACAGAAATACCAGCTTCTGCCCCCCAAAATAGGACATTTTCTTCACAAAACCAGACATTTTCTCCCAGAAATACCACTTCTCTTAGAAATACCTCCCGTTTCATCCCAAGAATACTACTTGACGCTCCTCAGGATCACACTTACTCCCATCTAAAAGGCCTTTTCTCCCAGGCAGACCAGGTTTCTCCCAAATACACGACATTTTCTCCCACAAAGACCCCTTTTCTCCCAAAGATGGCATACGTTCCCCCAGAAATTCCTGCTGAAGAATTCAAAATACGGCCTTTTTTCCCAAAATACCAGCTTTCTCACAAACACCTGTCATTTTACAACCAAGGATGCTACTATCTCCCCGAAACAGCACTTTGCTGAGAAATACCTGACATTTGCTCTCCACAATACTACTTGACACTGCTCCAGAGGACATTGTCTCCCCTATTTACCATGTCTTCTCCCCAACACACCACTTGGCACATCAAAGAGACCACAGTCGCTCTCCGATACAAGACATTCTTTTCCACCCTTTCCCACTTGTCTCCCTCAACTATCTCATTTGCTCCCAGAAATACCACTTTTCCCTTGGAAATTTCACCTTCTCTTCCAAGAAGAGGATATTTGCTCCCAGAAATACCCCTTCTCTGACAACTGCCACACGCTTTCTCCCAAAAAGCCTCCATGACAAGACCAAAGGGGACACTTGCAACCCTGAAGAGGACACTTTCTCCCAGAAGGACCACTTTTCTCCCCAAGACAGGAGGTTTTCTCCCTGTTGGATGACATTTTGGGGAAGAAAGATCTGTTTTCTTCTCTCAGGAGGACATTGTCTTCCCCTAAGACGACATTTGCTCCCAGAAATACCGCTGCTCTTCCAAATACCTCCATTTCCTCCCAAATCTACTCCATGACACGCCTCCTGATGACACTTACTCCCAGACTGGGGGCATTTTCGAACAGAAATACCACTTGGATCCCTAAGAGATGGTCTTTTCCCTCTCAAGCATCCGTTCTCTCACAAATACCTCGCATTTTCTCCCAGAAACGCCTGCTTTCGCACAGATACATGGCCTTCTAGCCCCACATCAGACACTTCCTCCCAGAAATACCACGACACTTTGTAATATTTCCCATTTCCTCCCGAATATACAACATTACACTCCTCAAGAGGACAGTTTCTTCCAGAAAGATGGCATTTCATCACACATACACCATTTTTATCCCCAAGACAGCTCATTTTCTCCCAGAAATACCACTACTCCAAGAAATAGCTCCCATTTTCTAACAAAAATGCTGCTTTTCACTCCACAACATCACGCTTACGCCCATCAAGATGGCATTTTGTCACAGAAATACTAGCTTCTGCCCCCCCAAAACCAGACATTTTCACCCAGAAATACCACTTCTCTTACAACTGCCACACGTTTTCTCCCAAAAAGCCTCCATGACTAGACCAAAGGGGACACTTGCAACCCTGAAGAGGACACTTACTCCCAGAAAGACCACTTTTCTCCCCAAGAGAGGAGGTTTTCTCCCACTTGGATGACATCTTCTTTAAGAAAGGCCTGTTTTCTTCCCTCAGGAGGACATTGTCTTCCCCTAAGACGACATTTGCTCCCCAGAAATACTGCTGCTCTTCCAAATACCTCCATTTCCTCCCAAATCTACTCCATGACATGCCTCCTGATGACACTTACTCCCAGACTGGGGGCATTTTCGAACAGAAATACCACTTTGGATCCCTAAGAGATGGCCGTTTCCCCTCTCAAGCATCCGTTCTCTCACAAATACCTGCCATTTTCTCCCAGAAACACCAGCTTTCTCACAGGTCCATGACCTTCTCCCCCCCCACATCAGATCTTCTCTCCCAGAAATATGGCATTTGATCACAGATATACTCTGTCTATCCCAAAGCTGGGACATTTTTCCTCAGAAATATCACTTTGCTCACAAAGACGCCACATTGTCAACCAGGATCACTATTCTAGCCCAATAAACATCAACTCTTCCACCAAAAAAACTAGGACGTTTTCTCCCAGATAGACCACATTTCTCCTAAATATGTGACCCATGATCCCGGAAATACAAATTTTTTCCTACAAATGCGGCATTTTGACACAGAAATACCAGCTTTCCTGCACAGATATGAACTTTTATCCCCAAAAGAAGACATTTCTTCCCAGAAATACCACTTTTGCTTGGGAAATTTCACCTTCACTTCCAAAAAGAGGATATTTGCTCCCAGAAGTACCCCTTCTCTTACAACTGCCACACGCTTTCTCCCAAAAAGCCTCCATGACTAGACCAAAGGGGACACTTGCAACCCTGAAGAGGACACTTTCTCCCAGAAGGACCACTTTTCTCCCCAAGAGAGGAGGTTTTCTCCCTGTTGGATGACATTTTGGGGAAGAAAGATCTGTTTTCTTCCCTCAGGAGGACATTGTCTTCCCCTAAGACGACATTTGCTCCCAGAAATACCGCTGCTCCTTCCAAATACCTCCATTTCCTCCCAAATCTACTCCATGACACGCCTCCTGATGACACTTACTCCCAGACTGGGGGCATTTTCGAACAGAAATACCACTTGGATCCCTAAGAGATGGTCTTTTCCCTCTCAAGCATCCGTTCTCTCACAAATACCTCGCATTTTCTCCCAGAAACGCCTGCTTTCGCACAGATACATGGCCTTCTAGCCCCACATCAGACACTTCCTCCCAGAAATACCACGACACTTTGTAATATTTCCCATTTCCTCCCGAATATACATTACACTCCTCAAGAGGACAGTTTCTTCCAGAAAGATGGCATTTCATCACACATACACCATTTTTATCCCCAAGACAGCTCATTTTTCTCCCAGAAATACCACTACTCCAAGAAATAGCTCCCATTTTCTAACAAAAATGCTGCTTTTCACTCCACAACATCACGCTTACCGCCCATCAAGATGGCATTTTGTCACAGAAATACTAGCTTCTGCCCCCCAAAACCAGACATTTTCACCAGAAATACCACTTCTCTTACAACTGCCTCACGTTTTCTCCCAAAAAGCCTCCATGACTAGACCAAAGGGGACACTTGCAACCCTGAAGAGGACACTTTCTCCCAGAAGGACCACTTTTCTCCCCAAGAGAGGAGGTTTTCTCCCTGTTGGATGACATTTTGGGGAAGAAAGGCCTGTTTTCTTCCCTCAGGAGGACATTGTCTTTCCCTAAGACGACATTTGCTCCCAGAAATACCGCTGCTCTTCCAAATACCTCCATTTCCTCCCAAATCTACTCCATGACACGCCTCTGATGACACTTACATCAGACACTTCCTCCCAGAAGTACCACGACACTTTGTAATATTTCCCATTTCCTCCCGAATATACAACATTACACTCCTCAAGAGGACAGTTTCTTCCAGAAAGATGGCATTTCATCACACATACACCATTTTTATCCCCAAGACAGCTCATTTTCTCCCAGAAATACCACTACTCCAAGAAATAGCTCCCATTTTCTAACAAAAATGCTGCTTTTCACTCCACAACATCACGCTTACGCCCATCAAGATGGCATTTTGTCACAGAAATACCAGCTTCAGCCCCCAAAATAGGACATTTTCTACACAAAACAAGACATTTTCACCCAGAAATACCACTTCTCTTACAACTGCCACACGTTTTCTCCCAAAAAGCCTCCATGACTAGACCAAAGGGGACACTTGCAACCCTGAGAGGACACTTACTCCCAGAAAGACCACTTTTCTCCCCAAGAGAGGAGGTTTTCTCCCACTTGGATGACATTTTGGGAAGAAAGGCCTGTTTTCTTCCCTCAGGAGGACATTGTCTTCCCCTAAGACGACATTTGCTCCAGAAATACCGCTGCTCTTCCAAATACCTCCATTTCCTCCCAAATCTACTCCATGACACGCCTCCTGATGACACTTACTCCCAGACTGGGGCATTTTCGAACAGAAATACCACTTGGATCCCTAAGAGATGGCCTTTTCCCTCTCAAGCATCCGTTCTCTCACAAATACCTCGCATTTTCTCCCAGAAACGCCTGCTTTCCGCACAGATACATGGCCTTCTAGCCCCACATCAGACACTTCCTCCCAGAAATACCACGACACTTTGTAATATTTCCCATTTCCTCCCGATATACAACATTACACTCCTCAAGAGGACAGTTTCTTCCAGAAAGATGGCATTTCATCACACATACACCATTTTTATCCCCAAGACAGCTCATTTTCTCCAGAAATACCACTACTCCAAGAAATAGCTCCCATTTTCTAACAAAAATGCTGCTTTTCACTCCACAACATCACGCTTACGCCCATCAAGATGGCATTTTGTCACAGAAATACTAGCTTCTGCCCCCCAAAACCAGACATTTTCACCAGAAATACCACTTCTCTTACAACTGCCACACGTTTCTCCCAAAAAGCCTCCATGACTAGACCAAGGGGACACTTGCAACCCTGAAGAGGACACTTACTCCCAGAAAGACCACTTTTCTCCCCAAGACAGGAGGTTTTCTCCCACTTGGATGACATCTTCTTTAAGAAAGGCCTGTTTTCTTCCCTCAGGAGGACATTGTCTTCCCCTAAGAACGACATTTGCTCCCAGAAATACCGCTGCTCTTCCAAATACCTCCATTTCCTCCCAAATCTACTCCATGACATGCTCCTGATGACACTTACTCCCAGACTGGGGGCATTTTCGAACAGAAATACCACTTGGATCCTAAGAGATGGCCGTTTCCCTCTCAAGCATCGTTCTCTCACAAATACCTGCCATTTTCTCCCAGAAACACCAGCTTTCTCACAGGTCCATGACCTTCTCCCCCCCACATCAGATCTCTCTCCCAGAAATATGGCATTTGATCACAGATATACTCTGTCTATCAGAAAGCTGGGACATTTTTCCTCAGAAATATCACTTTGCTCACAAAGACGCCACATTGTCAACCAGGATCACTATTCTAGCCCAATAAACATCAACTCTTCCACCAAAAAACTAGGACGTTTTCCTCCCAGATAGACCACATTTCTCCTAAATATGTGACCCATGATCCCGGAAATACAAATTTTTTCCTACAAATGCGGCATTTTGACACAGAAATACCAGCTTTCCTGCACAGATATGAACTTTTATCCCCAAAAGAAGACATTTCTTCCCAGAAATACCACTTTTGCTTGGGAAATTTCACCTTCACTTCCAAAAAGAGGATATTTGCTCCCAGAAGTACCCCTTCTCTTACAACTGCCACACGCTTTCTCCCAAAAAGCCTCCATGACTAGACCAAAGGGGACACTTGCAACCCTGAAGAGGACACTTTCTCCCAGAAGGACCACTTTTCTCCCCAAGAGAGGAGGTTTTCTCCCTGTTGGATGACATTTTGGGGAAGAAAGATCTGTTTTCTTCCCTCAGGAGGACATTGTCTTCCCCTAAGACGACATTTGCTCCCAGAAATACCGCTGCTCTTCCAAATACCTCCATTTCCTCCCAAATCTACTCCATGACACGCCTCCTGATGACACTTACTCCCAGACTGGGGGCATTTTCGAACAGAAATACCACTTGGATCCCTAAGAGATGGTCTTTTCCCTCTCAAGCATCCGTTCTCTCACAAATACCTCGCATTTTCTCCCAGAAACGCCTGCTTTCGCACAGATACATGGCCTTCTAGCCCCACATCAGACACTTCCTCCCAGAAATACCACGACACTTTGTAATATTTCCCATTTCCTCCCGAATATACATTACACTCCTCAAGAGGACAGTTTCTTCCAGAAAGATGGCATTTCATCACACATACACCATTTTTATCCCCAAGACAGCTCATTTTCTCCCAGAAATACCACTACTCCAAGAAATAGCTCCCATTTTCTAACAAAAATGCTGCTTTTCACTCCACAACATCACGCTTACGCCCATCAAGATGGCATTTTGTCACAGAAATACTAGCTTCTGCCCCCCAAAACCAGACATTTTCACCCAGAAATACCACTTCTCTTACAACTGCCTCACGTTTTCTCCCAAAAAGCCTCCATGACTAGACCAAAGGGGACACTTGCAACCCTGAAGAGGACACTTTCTCCCAGAAGGACCACTTTTCTCCCCAAGAGAGGAGGTTTTCTCCCTGTTGGATGACATTTTGGGGAAGAAAGGCCTGTTTTCTTCCCTCAGGAGGACATTGTCTTTCCCTAAGACGACATTTGCTCCCAGAAATACCGCTGCTCTTCCAAATACCTCCATTTCCTCCCAAATCTACTCCATGACACGCCTCCTGATGACACTTACATCAGACACTTCCTCCCAGAAGTACCACGACACTTTGTAATATTTCCCATTTCCTCCCGAATATACAACATTACACTCCTCAAGAGGACAGTTTCTTCCAGAAAGATGGCATTTCATCACACATACACCATTTTTATCCCCAAGACAGCTCATTTTCTCCCAGAAATACCACTACTCCAAGAAATAGCTCCCATTTTCTAACAAAAATGCTGCTTTTCACTCCACAACATCACGCTTACGCCCATCAAGATGGCATTTTGTCACAGAAATACCAGCTTCAGCCCCCAAAATAGGACATTTTCTACACAAAACAAGACATTTTCACCCAGAAATACCACTTCTCTTACAACTGCCTCACGTTTTCTCCCAAAAAGCCTCCATGACTAGACCAAAGGGGACACTTGCAACCCTGAAGAGGACACTTACTCCCAGAAAGACCACTTTTCTCCCCAAGAGAGGAGGTTTTCTCCCACTTGGATGACATTTTGGGGAAGAAAGGCCTGTTTTCTTCCCTCAGGAGGACATTGTCTTCCCCTAAGACGACATTTGCTCCCAGAAATACCGCTGCTCTTCCAAATACCTCCATTTCCTCCCAAATCTACTCCATGACACGCCTCCTGATGACACTTACTCCCAGACTGGGGGCATTTTCGAACAGAAATACCACTTGGATCCCTAAGAGATGGTCTTTTCCCTCTCAAGCATCCGTTCTCTCACAAATACCTCGCATTTTCTCCCAGAAACGCCTGCTTTCGCACAGATACATGGCCTTCTAGCCCCACATCAGACACTTCCTCCCAGAAATACCACGACACTTTGTAATATTTCCCATTTCCTCCCGAATATACAACATTACACTCCTCAAGAGGACAGTTTCTTCCAGAAAGATGGCATTTCATCACACATACACCATTTTTATCCCCAAGACAGCTCATTTTCTCCCAGAAATACCACTACTTCAACAAATAGCTCCCATTTTCTAACAAAAATGCTGCTTTTCACTCCACAACATCACGCTTACGCCCATCAAGATGGCATTTGGTCACAGAAATACCAGCTTCTGCCCCCCAAAATAGGACATTTTCTTCACAAAACCAGACATTTTCTCCCAGAAATACCACTTCTCTTAGAAATACCTCCCGTTTCATCCCAAGAATACTACTTGACGCTCCTCAGGATCACACTTACTCCCATCTAAAAGGCCTTTTCTCCCAGGCAGACCAGGTTTCTCCCAAATACACGACATTTTCTCCCACAAAGACCCCTTTTCTCCCAAAGATGGCATACGTTCCCCCAGAAATTCCTGCTGAAGAATTCAAAATACGGCCTTTTTTCCCAAAATACCAGCTTTCTCACAAACACCTGTCATTTTACAACCAAGGATGCTACTATCTCCCCGAAACAGCACTTTGCTGAGAAATACCTGACATTTGCTCTCCACAATACTACTTGACACTGCTCCAGAGGACATTGTCTCCCCTATTTACCATGTCTTCTCCCCAACACACCACTTGGCACATCAAAGAGACCACAGTCGCTCTCCGATACAAGACATTCTTTTCCACCCTTTCCCACTTGTCTCCCTCAACTATCTCATTTGCTCCCAGAAATACCACTTTTCCCTTGGAAATTTCACCTTCTCTTCCAAGAAGAGGATATTTGCTCCCAGAAATACCCCTTCTCTGACAACTGCCACACGCTTTCTCCCAAAAAGCCTCCATGACTAGACCAAAGGGGACACTTGCAACCCTGAAGAGGACACTTTCTCCCAGAAGGACCACTTTTCTCCCCAAGACAGGAGGTTTTCTCCCTGTTGGATGACATTTTGGGGAAGAAAGATCTGTTTTCTTCTCTCAGGAGGACATTGTCTTCCCCTAAGACGACATTTGCTCCCAGAAATACCGCTGCTCTTCCAAATACCTCCATTTCCTCCCAAATCTACTCCATGACACGCCTCCTGATGACACTTACTCCCAGACTGGGGGCATTTTCGAACAGAAATACCACTTGGATCCCTAAGAGATGGCCTTTTCCCACTCAAGCACCCGTTTTCTCACAAATACCTAGCATTTTCTCCCAGAAACGCCTGCTTTCGCATAGATACATGGCCTTCTAGCCCCACATCAGACACTTCCTCCCAGAAATACCAGGACTCCTACAAATATTTCCCATTTCCTCCCGAATATACACCTTTACACTCCTCAAGAGGACAGTTTCTTCCAGAAAGATGGCATTTCATCACACATACACCATTTTTATCCCCAAGACAGCTCATTTTCTCCCAGAAATACCACTACTCCAAGAAATAGCTCCCATTTTCTAACAAAAATGCTGCTTTTCACTCCACAACATCACGCTTACGCCCATCAAGATGGCATTTTGTCACAGAAATACTAGCTTCTGCCCCCCAAAACCAGACATTTTCACCCAGAAATACCACTTCTCTTACAACTGCCACACGTTTTCTCCCAAAAAGCCTCCATGACTAGACCAAAGGGGACACTTGCAACCCTGAAGAGGACACTTACTCCCAGAAAGACCACTTTTCTCCCCAAGAGAGGAGGTTTTCTCCCACTTGGATGACATCTTCTTTAAGAAAGGCCTGTTTTCTTCCCTCAGGAGGACATTGTCTTCCCCTAAGACGACATTTGCTCCCAGAAATACTGCTGCTCTTCCAAATACCTCCATTTCCTCCCAAATCTACTCCATGACATGCCTCCTGATGACACTTACTCCCAGACTGGGGGCATTTTCGAACAGAAATACCACTTGGATCCCTAAGAGATGGCCGTTTCCCTCTCAAGCATCCGTTCTCTCACAAATACCTGCCATTTTCTCCCAGAAACACCAGCTTTCTCACAGGTCCATGACCTTCTCCCCCCCACATCAGATCTTCTCTCCCAGAAATATGGCATTTGATCACAGATATACTCTGTCTATCCCAAAGCTGGGACATTTTTCCTCAGAAATATCACTTTGCTCACAAAGACGCCACATTGTCAACCAGGATCACTATTCTAGCCCAATAAACATCAACTCTTCCACCAAAAAACTAGGACGTTTTCTCCCAGATAGACCACATTTCTCCTAAATATGTGACCCATGATCCCGGAAATACAAATTTTTTCCTACAAATGCGGCATTTTGACACAGAAATACCAGCTTTCCTGCACAGATATGAACTTTTATCCCCAAAAGAAGACATTTCTTCCAGAAATACCACTTTTGCTTGGGAAATTTCACCTTCACTTCCAAAAAGAGGATATTTGCTCCCAGAAGTACCCCTTCTCTTACAACTGCCACACGCTTTCTCCCAAAAAGCCTCCATGACTAGACCAAAGGGGACACTTGCAACCCTGAAGAGGACACTTTCTCCCAGAAGGACCACTTTTCTCCCCAAGAGAGGAGGTTTTCTCCCTGTTGGATGACATTTTGGGGAAGAAAGATCTGTTTTCTTCCCTCAGGAGGACATTGTCTTCCCCTAAGACGACATTTGCTCCCAGAAATACCGCTGCTCTTCCAAATACCTCCATTTCCTCCCAAATCTACTCCATGACACGCCTCCTGATGACACTTACTCCCAGACTGGGGGCATTTTCGAACAGAAATACCACTTGGATCCCTAAGAGATGGTCTTTTCCCTCTCAAGCATCCGTTCTCTCACAAATACCTCGCATTTTCTCCCAGAAACGCCTGCTTTCGCACAGATACATGGCCTTCTAGCCCCACATCAGACACTTCCTCCCAGAAATACCACGACACTTTGTAATATTTCCCATTTCCTCCCGAATATACATTACACTCCTCAAGAGGACAGTTTCTTCCAGAAAGATGGCATTTCATCACACATACACCATTTTTATCCCCAAGACAGCTCATTTTCTCCCAGAAATACCACTACTCCAAGAAATAGCTCCCATTTTCTAACAAAAATGCTGCTTTTCACTCCACAACATCACGCTTACGCCCATCAAGATGGCATTTTGTCACAGAAATACTAGCTTCTGCCCCCCAAAACCAGACATTTTCACCCAGAAATACCACTTCTCTTACAACTGCCTCACGTTTTCTCCCAAAAAGCCTCCATGACTAGACCAAAGGGGACACTTGCAACCCTGAAGAGGACACTTTCTCCCAGAAGGACCACTTTTCTCCCCAAGAGAGGAGGTTTTCTCCCTGTTGGATGACATTTTGGGGAAGAAAGGCCTGTTTTCTTCCCTCAGGAGGACATTGTCTTTCCCTAAGACGACATTTGCTCCCAGAAATACCGCTGCTCTTCCAAATACCTCCATTTCCTCCCAAATCTACTCCATGACACGCCTCCTGATGACACTTACATCAGACACTTCCTCCCAGAAGTACCACGACACTTTGTAATATTTCCCATTTCCTCCCGAATATACAACATTACACTCCTCAAGAGGACAGTTTCTTCCAGAAAGATGGCATTTCATCACACATACACCATTTTTATCCCCAAGACAGCTCATTTTCTCCCAGAAATACCACTACTCCAAGAAATAGCTCCCATTTTCTAACAAAAATGCTGCTTTTCACTCCACAACATCACGCTTACGCCCATCAAGATGGCATTTTGTCACAGAAATACCAGCTTCAGCCCCCAAAATAGGACATTTTCTACACAAAACAAGACATTTTCACCCAGAAATACCACTTCTCTTACAACTGCCACACGTTTTCTCCCAAAAAGCCTCCATGACTAGACCAAAGGGGACACTTGCAACCCTGAAGAGGACACTTACTCCCAGAAAGACCACTTTTCTCCCCAAGAGAGGAGGTTTTCTCCCACTTGGATGACATTTTGGGGAAGAAAGGCCTGTTTTCTTCCCTCAGGAGGACATTGTCTTCCCCTAAGACGACATTTGCTCCCAGAAATACCGCTGCTCTTCCAAATACCTCCATTTCCTCCCAAATCTACTCCATGACACGCCTCCTGATGACACTTACTCCCAGACTGGGGGCATTTTCGAACAGAAATACCACTTGGATCCCTAAGAGATGGCCTTTTCCCTCTCAAGCATCCGTTCTCTCACAAATACCTCGCATTTTCTCCCAGAAACGCCTGCTTTCGCACAGATACATGGCCTTCTAGCCCCACATCAGACACTTCCTCCCAGAAATACCACGACACTTTGTAATATTTCCCATTTCCTCCCGAATATACAACATTACACTCCTCAAGAGGACAGTTTCTTCCAGAAAGATGGCATTTCATCACACATACACCATTTTTATCCCCAAGACAGCTCATTTTCTCCCAGAAATACCACTACTCCAAGAAATAGCTCCCATTTTCTAACAAAAATGCTGCTTTTCACTCCACAACATCACGCTTACGCCCATCAAGATGGCATTTTGTCACAGAAATACTAGCTTCTGCCCCCCAAAACCAGACATTTTCACCCAGAAATACCACTTCTCTTACAACTGCCACACGTTTTCTCCCAAAAAGCCTCCATGACTAGACCAAAGGGGACACTTGCAACCCTGAAGAGGACACTTACTCCCAGAAAGACCACTTTTCTCCCCAAGACAGGAGGTTTTCTCCCACTTGGATGACATCTTCTTTAAGAAAGGCCTGTTTTCTTCCCTCAGGAGGACATTGTCTTCCCCTAAGACGACATTTGCTCCCAGAAATACTGCTGCTCTTCCAAATACCTCCATTTCCTCCCAAATCTACTCCATGACATGCCTCCTGATGACACTTACTCCCAGACTGGGGGCATTTTCGAACAGAAATACCACTTGGATCCCTAAGAGATGGCCGTTTCCCTCTCAAGCATCCGTTCTCTCACAAATACCTGCCATTTTCTCCCAGAAACACCAGCTTTCTCACAGGTCCATGACCTTCTCCCCCCCACATCAGATCTTCTCTCCCAGAAATATGGCATTTGATCACAGATATACTCTGTCTATCAGAAAGCTGGGACATTTTTCCTCAGAAATATCACTTTGCTCACAAAGACGCCACATTGTCAACCAGGATCACTATTCTAGCCCAATAAACATCAACTCTTCCACCAAAAAACTAGGACGTTTTCTCCCAGATAGACCACATTTCTCCTAAATATGTGACCCATGATCCCGGAAATACAAATTTTTTCCTACAAATGCGGCATTTTGACACAGAAATACCAGCTTTCCTGCACAGATATGAACTTTTATCCCCAAAAGAAGACATTTCTTCCCAGAAATACCACTTTTGCTTGGGAAATTTCACCTTCACTTCCAAAAAGAGGATATTTGCTCCCAGAAGTACCCCTTCTCTTACAACTGCCACACGCTTTCTCCCAAAAAGCCTCCATGACTAGACCAAAGGGGACACTTGCAACCCTGAAGAGGACACTTTCTCCCAGAAGGACCACTTTTCTCCCCAAGAGAGGAGGTTTTCTCCCTGTTGGATGACATTTTGGGGAAGAAAGATCTGTTTTCTTCCCTCAGGAGGACATTGTCTTCCCCTAAGACGACATTTGCTCCCAGAAATACCGCTGCTCTTCCAAATACCTCCATTTCCTCCCAAATCTACTCCATGACACGCCTCCTGATGACACTTACTCCCAGACTGGGGGCATTTTCGAACAGAAATACCACTTGGATCCCTAAGAGATGGTCTTTTCCCTCTCAAGCATCCGTTCTCTCACAAATACCTCGCATTTTCTCCCAGAAACGCCTGCTTTCGCACAGATACATGGCCTTCTAGCCCCACATCAGACACTTCCTCCCAGAAATACCACGACACTTTGTAATATTTCCCATTTCCTCCCGAATATACATTACACTCCTCAAGAGGACAGTTTCTTCCAGAAAGATGGCATTTCATCACACATACACCATTTTTATCCCCAAGACAGCTCATTTTCTCCCAGAAATACCACTACTCCAAGAAATAGCTCCCATTTTCTAACAAAAATGCTGCTTTTCACTCCACAACATCACGCTTACGCCCATCAAGATGGCATTTTGTCACAGAAATACTAGCTTCTGCCCCCCAAAACCAGACATTTTCACCCAGAAATACCACTTCTCTTACAACTGCCTCACGTTTTCTCCCAAAAAGCCTCCATGACTAGACCAAAGGGGACACTTGCAACCCTGAAGAGGACACTTTCTCCCAGAAGGACCACTTTTCTCCCCAAGAGAGGAGGTTTTCTCCCTGTTGGATGACATTTTGGGGAAGAAAGGCCTGTTTTCTTCCCTCAGGAGGACATTGTCTTTCCCTAAGACGACATTTGCTCCCAGAAATACCGCTGCTCTTCCAAATACCTCCATTTCCTCCCAAATCTACTCCATGACACGCCTCCTGATGACACTTACATCAGACACTTCCTCCCAGAAGTACCACGACACTTTGTAATATTTCCCATTTCCTCCCGAATATACAACATTACACTCCTCAAGAGGACAGTTTCTTCCAGAAAGATGGCATTTCATCACACATACACCATTTTTATCCCCAAGACAGCTCATTTTCTCCCAGAAATACCACTACTCCAAGAAATAGCTCCCATTTTCTAACAAAAATGCTGCTTTTCACTCCACAACATCACGCTTACGCCCATCAAGATGGCATTTTGTCACAGAAATACCAGCTTCAGCCCCCAAAATAGGACATTTTCTACACAAAACAAGACATTTTCACCCAGAAATACCACTTCTCTTACAACTGCCTCACGTTTTCTCCCAAAAAGCCTCCATGACTAGACCAAAGGGGACACTTGCAACCCTGAAGAGGACACTTACTCCCAGAAAGACCACTTTTCTCCCCAAGAGAGGAGGTTTTCTCCCACTTGGATGACATTTTGGGGAAGAAAGGCCTGTTTTCTTCCCTCAGGAGGACATTGTCTTCCCCTAAGACGACATTTGCTCCCAGAAATACCGCTGCTCTTCCAAATACCTCCATTTCCTCCCAAATCTACTCCATGACACGCCTCCTGATGACACTTACTCCCAGACTGGGGGCATTTTCGAACAGAAATACCACTTGGATCCCTAAGAGATGGTCTTTTCCCTCTCAAGCATCCGTTCTCTCACAAATACCTCGCATTTTCTCCCAGAAACGCCTGCTTTCGCACAGATACATGGCCTTCTAGCCCCACATCAGACACTTCCTCCCAGAAATACCACGACACTTTGTAATATTTCCCATTTCCTCCCGAATATACAACATTACACTCCTCAAGAGGACAGTTTCTTCCAGAAAGATGGCATTTCATCACACATACACCATTTTTATCCCCAAGACAGCTCATTTTCTCCCAGAAATACCACTACTTCAACAAATAGCTCCCATTTTCTAACAAAAATGCTGCTTTTCACTCCACAACATCACGCTTACGCCCATCAAGATGGCATTTGGTCACAGAAATACCAGCTTCTGCCCCCCAAAATAGGACATTTTCTTCACAAAACCAGACATTTTCTCCCAGAAATACCACTTCTCTTAGAAATACCTCCCGTTTCATCCCAAGAATACTACTTGACGCTCCTCAGGATCACACTTACTCCCATCTAAAAGGCCTTTTCTCCCAGGCAGACCAGGTTTCTCCCAAATACACGACATTTTCTCCCACAAAGACCCCTTTTCTCCCAAAGATGGCATACGTTCCCCCAGAAATTCCTGCTGAAGAATTCAAAATACGGCCTTTTTTCCCAAAATACCAGCTTTCTCACAAACACCTGTCATTTTACAACCAAGGATGCTACTATCTCCCCGAAACAGCACTTTGCTGAGAAATACCTGACATTTGCTCTCCACAATACTACTTGACACTGCTCCAGAGGACATTGTCTCCCCTATTTACCATGTCTTCTCCCCAACACACCACTTGGCACATCAAAGAGACCACAGTCGCTCTCCGATACAAGACATTCTTTTCCACCCTTTCCCACTTGTCTCCCTCAACTATCTCATTTGCTCCCAGAAATACCACTTTTCCCTTGGAAATTTCACCTTCTCTTCCAAGAAGAGGATATTTGCTCCCAGAAATACCCCTTCTCTGACAACTGCCACACGCTTTCTCCCAAAAAGCCTCCATGACTAGACCAAAGGGGACACTTGCAACCCTGAAGAGGACACTTTCTCCCAGAAGGACCACTTTTCTCCCCAAGACAGGAGGTTTTCTCCCTGTTGGATGACATTTTGGGGAAGAAAGATCTGTTTTCTTCTCTCAGGAGGACATTGTCTTCCCCTAAGACGACATTTGCTCCCAGAAATACCGCTGCTCTTCCAAATACCTCCATTTCCTCCCAAATCTACTCCATGACACGCCTCCTGATGACACTTACTCCCAGACTGGGGGCATTTTCGAACAGAAATACCACTTGGATCCCTAAGAGATGGCCTTTTCCCACTCAAGCACCCGTTTTCTCACAAATACCTAGCATTTTCTCCCAGAAACGCCTGCTTTCGCATAGATACATGGCCTTCTAGCCCCACATCAGACACTTCCTCCCAGAAATACCAGGACTCCTACAAATATTTCCCATTTCCTCCCGAATATACACCTTTACACTCCTCAAGAGGACAGTTTCTTCCAGAAAGATGGCATTTCATCACACATACACCATTTTTATCCCCAAGACAGCTCATTTTCTCCCAGAAATACCACTACTCCAAGAAATAGCTCCCATTTTCTAACAAAAATGCTGCTTTACACTCCCCATCATCACGCTTACTCCCATCAAGATGGCATTTTGTCACAGAAATACCAGCTTCTGCCCCCCTAAATAGGACATTTTCTCCCAAAACAAGATATTTCCTCCACCCTTTCCTACTTTTCTCCCTCATCTATGTCTTTTGCTTCCTGAAGTTCCAGCTTTTTCCACATTCGATGACATTTTGTATTTTAAATGCCCGTTTTTCACCCAGAGGATGGCATTTTCTTCCAAAAAGAACACATTATCTGCTTTCTCCAGTCCAATGAGATTAGCTCCCAGAAATACTGCTTTTTGCCCATACTCATGATATATTCCACCACAACTATCTTTTTTTAATGCTAAGGAATATATTTTCTTCCAGACCTACGGCATTTCCAGAAATGCCGCCTTCCTCTTAAATACGTGGCTTTTCCTCCCACAAGTCCTACTTGGCCATCAGAAAGAGGGCATTTCCTCCCCAATGAAGCTGACTTGCTCCCTGAAAAACCAGCTTTCTCCCCTAATAGATAACGTTTTCTACCAAAAATACAGCTTTTCTTAGATATGCTTCGCGATTCATCCACAAAATACTATATGACGATGCCAAAGGTGACTTTTTCCAACAAAAATACCATTTTTTCTCCCACAGATATCTCCATTCTCCCTAACAGATGACATTCGTTACCACAAGTACTTCTTAACACTCCACAGGATGATACTTGCCATCATACTTTTCTAGACTTCATATCACAGTTTCCTCCCAAATTAGATTTCCTTCCAGTCATACCAGTATTCCCCGAAAGAGAGGACATTCTCCCCCGCAAATACCATCTTTTCTCCCAGAAATGCCAGCTCTCTTGGAAATACTGCCCATTTCCTCCCAATTAGGCTAGATGGCACTTAGTTATGCCCAATCATCACATGCTTTTTATCACACAAGTTGCAGTTTTCTCCCAAATATAATCACAACGATACCATTTTTCTCCCATGTTTGTGGCATTTTCTGCCAGAAATACGAGTTCTCTCTTAAATGTGGGACGTTTCCTCCCTGAAATACTAGCTTTGTCACCAATACATCACCTCTCCCTCCCTCAATCAAAAGATGAGACTGTTTCCAGGGAGTACCAGCTTTCTTAAAAATACCTCATACTTTCTCCAAGAAGTTCGTTATTATAATCCTCAAGATGACCCTTTCACCCAAAACTAGGAGATTTTCTCTCCGAAATGCACGCTTCTCCCTCCATGAACGGCATCTTCTCCCCAAATAAGGACATTATCTCCCAGAAATACCACATTTCTCCAATCCAATGACATGATCGCCCGGAAATACAGCCTTTCGCCAAATCGATGTCATTTTCCACTTGAAGTGCCCCATATCCCCAAATACATGACATTTTCTCCCCACAGAAGGAGATATCATTTATTCATGAGAAACCATGATTCTCCCAAAGAGATGACATTTTCTACCAGAAATACAGGTTTTCTTAAATATACATGCTGGTTTTCGGGTGGTTCTCGGTTTCTCCAATTCTGAAGCCTGTGTCGAAAATGTATACATGGGAAAAGCTTCTCTACTAAGACATTTCTTGCGTCCTGGGATGAAAAGGAGAAAAATGGAGAGCACTTTCTAATAGGGCAATTGAACATTCGGGAACCTGCAGACGTGCTGCTTTCACGGAGAACGTTATATAAAGTCGAGAGCGATAGACTCTTGCCTGCGGACGAAAAAACCCCATTTCGGAGGAAAAGCATTAGGCAAAATTCGCACTTTCTCGGCATCGCAATTCCTTCATTTAGCTCTCGTGGGTCGAAAGCGGCACTCGCGCTGAACCGCTCCGGAGAGTTTGCAGTTGCTGGCCGGTAAATCGCGCTTCGCCAGGAATGCCTCTTTCTGCTTTCAGAAGCGGTCTCGATTTATTCGGATGCCGAGAAAGAGCGACTTCAGCCGGATGCTTTTCTCCGACGAGCGGCTTCTTCTGCGCACATCGCAAAGGAGCGGTTCTGACTTCTCCTTGTGTCCACGCAGAATGCACTACGCTTCTCTCACATTCTTATCCCTTTATTCCTAGCAGCATTTCGTTTTTGTGTGTTCGTCCGATGCTACACTTCAGCATTCTCTGACGAATATAGTAGAAGGGAAGAGAACCTCTAATAAGGCAGCTAGAAGTTCCAGGAGTGTCAGACGATGAGCTTTCAGAGAGAACGTTACTGGAAGCCGGGAATTGTGGATTCTTTCCTGCGAAGAAAAATACCCTGATTTCAGGCAATGCAGTATGCTGAATTTGCACCTTCTGGGCATAGGATTACGGCTGATTCGCTCTCGTGGTTCGAAAGCGGCACTCGCGCTGAACCGCTCCGGAGAGTTTGCAGTTGCTGGCCTGTAAATCTATGTTCTCCCCGAATGCCGCTTTCAGCCTTCAGCAGCGCTCTCGTTTCTCTCGGATGCCGAGAAAGAGCGACTTCAGCCGGGTGCTTTTCTGCGACGAGCGGCTTCTTCTGCGCACATCGCAAAGGAGCGGTTCTGACTTCTCCTTGTGTCCACGCAGAATGCACTACGCTTCTCTCGCATTCTTATCCCTTTATTCCTAGCAGCATTTCGTTTTTGTGTGTTCGTCCGATGCTACACTTCAGCATTCTCTGACGAATATAGTAGAAGGGAAGAGAACCTCTAATAAGGCAGCTAGAAGTTCCAGGAGTGTCAGACGATGAGCTTTCAGAGAGAACGTTACTGGAAGCCGGGAATTGTGGATTCTTTCCTGCGAAGAAAAATACCCTGATTTCAGGCAATGCAGTATGCTGAATTTGCACCTTCTGGGCATAGGATTACGGCTGATTCGCTCTCGTGGTTCGAAAGCGGCACTCGCGCTGAACCGCTCCGGAGAGTTTGCAGTTGCTGGCCTGTAAATCTATGTTCTCCCCGAATGCCGCTTTCAGCCTTCAGCAGCTGTCTCGTTTCTCTCGGATGCCGAGAAAGAGCGTCTTCAGCCGGGTGCTTTTCTCCGAAGAGCGGCTTCTTCTGCGCACATCGCAAAGGAGCGGTTCTGACTTCTCCTTGTGTCCACGCAGAATGCACTACGCTTCTCTCGCATTCTTATCCCTTTATTCCTAGCAGCATTTCGTTTTTGTGTGTTCATCCGATGCTACACTTCAGCATTCTCTGACGAATATAGTAGAAGGGAAGAGAACCTCTAATAAGGCAGCTAGAAGTTCCAGGAGCGACGCACTTTGTGCTTTCAGAGGGGACGTTACAGGAAGTCGAGAGCTGTGGATTCTTTCCTGCGAAGAAAAAACCCCCTGTTTTCAGGTAATGCAGTATGCTGAATTCGCACGTAGTGGGCAACGCAATTCCGCTACTTCGCTCCCGTGGGTTGAAAGCGGCACTCGCGCTGAACCGCTACGGAGAGTTTGCAGTTGATGTCCCGTAAATCTCGGTTCTCCCCGAACGCCGCTTTCAGGCTTCAGCAGCGGTCTCGTTTCTCTCGGATGCCGGGAAAGAGCGACTTCAGCCGGATGCTTTTCTGCGACGAGCGGCTTCTTCTGCGCACATCACAAAGGAGCGTCTCTGACTTCTCCATGTGTCCATGCGTTCTGCACTAAGCTTCTCTCTCATTCTTATGTCTTTCCCTTTATTCCTATCTTTTGAGTGGTTTTTCGTTGCTGCTACACTTTAGCATTCTGTGGCGATAAAGTTGCAAGTAAAAATACAGTATAACAAATCAGCTAGACGTTCGATGTGCGACACACGTTGTGCTTTCAGGGAGGACGTTACAGAAAGTCGAGAATTGTGGATTCTTTCCTGCGGAGCAAAAAACCCCCTGTTTTCAGGCAATGCAGTATGCTGAATTCGCACGTTGTGGGCATAGGAATACCGGTATTACGCTTTTTTGGGTCGAAAGCGGCACTCGCGCTGAACCGCTCCGGAGAGTTTGCAGTTGCTGGCCGGTACATCGTGGTCATCCCCGAATGCCGCTTTCTGCTTTCAGCAGCGGTCTCGTTTTATTCGGATGCCGAGTAAGAGCGATTTCAGCCTGATGCTTTTCTGCGACGAGCGGCTTCTTCTGCGCACATCGCAAAGGAGCGCTTCTGACTTCTCCTTGTGTCCATGCAGAATGCACTACGCTTCTCTGTCATTCTTATTCCTTTATACCTAGCGACAATTCGTTTTCGTGTTTTTCTCCGATGCTACACATCAGCATTCTGTGACGAATACAGTAAAAGTGAAAATTCCCTCTAATAAGGCAGCTAGAAGTTCCAGGAGTGTCAGACGATGAGCTTTCAAAGAGAACGTTACTGGAAGCCGGGAATTGTGGATTCTTTCCTGCGAAGAAAAATACCCTGATAGAAGTTCGAGGAGCGACACACCTTGTGCTCTCAGGGAGAACGTTACAGAAAGTCGGGAGCTATTGTTTCTGTACTGCGGAGAAAAAAGCCCCTGCTTGCAGGCAATGCCGTAGCCTGATGTCGCATATTCTCGGCCCCGAGAAAAACGAGATTGCTGCTGAAGGCAGAAAGCGGCACTCGCGGTCAACCGCGGCGGAGAGTTTGAGTCGCTGGAAACTGCTACATGGTCGCCTTGTGTACAGGCAGAATCCTCCACGCTGTTCTACGTAGGAAGTGCATATGTCTTTCTTTCGACTGACAGTTGGCATTCGTAAGGAATACGACCTTACAATCCAAAGTACCAAATTACTCAGAAATATCACATAGTCCTCCAGAAATACCAGTCTCATTCAGCGAATTGGAGCTTTTCACAAAGAAAAGGGACATTTCACATCACAATTCCAGTCTTTCTGTAACATTCTCTCTGAAAGCACAACGTGTGTCGCACATCGAACTTCCAGCAGATTTGTTATACTGTACTTTTCCTTCCTCCATTATCGCCACAGAATGCGAAAGTGTAGCAGCAACGAAAAACCACTCAAAAGATAGGAATAAAGGGAAAGACATAAGAATGACAAAGAAGCATAGCGCAGAACGCATGGACACATGGAGAAGTCAGAACCGCTCCTTTGCGATGTGCGCAAAAGAAGCCGCTCGTCGGAGAAAAGCATCCTGCCGAACTCGCTTTTTCTCGGCATCCGAGAGAAAGGAGACCGCTGCTGAAGGCTGAAAGCGACATCCAGGGAGAACCGCGATGTACCGGCCAGCAACTGCGAACTATCCATAGCGGTTCACGCGATGCCGCCTTCTACCCACGAGAGCGAAATGACTGAATTGCGATGCCGAGAACGGGCGAATTCAGCGTACTGCATTGCCTGAAAACAGGGGTTTTTTCCTCCGCAGGAAAGAATCCACAGCTCTCGACTTTCTGAAACGTCCTACAAGAAAGCACTAAGTGCATCTCTCATCGGACTTCCAGCTGCCTTATTAGAGGGGGTTTTCCTATCTAATCTTCGTCACTGAAAGTTGACATGTAGTAGTAAAGGAGAACCACTCAAAAAATAGAATGAAAGTAAAAGACAGAAGAATGAGAGAAAAAAGTAGTGCATTCTGCATGGAGACAAGGAGAAGTCAGAAGCGCTCCTTTGCGATGTGCTCAGAAGAAGC
The DNA here is from genome assembly GCA_037305975.1 of Chrysolophus pictus. Lineage (NCBI taxonomy): Eukaryota > Metazoa > Chordata > Aves > Galliformes > Phasianidae > Chrysolophus > Chrysolophus pictus. Next base: position 22,103 of record CM074583.1, read on the forward strand.
CGCTCGTCGGAGAAATGCATCCGGCTGAAGTCGCTCTTTCTCGGCATCCGAGAGAAGCGAGACCGCTGCTAAAAGCGGCATTCGGGGAGAACGGCGCTTACACGGCCAGCAACTGCATACTCTCTGTAGCGGTTAACCAAGAGTGCCGCTTTCAACCCACCCGAGCGAAGTAGCGGAATTGCGATGCCGAGAACGAGCGAATTCAGCATTCTGCAATGCCTGCAAGCATGGGCTTTTTTCAGCGCAGGAAAGAATCCACCTCTCTAGACTTCCTGTAACGTCCTCTCTGAAAACACAACGTGCGTCGCTCCTGGAACTTCTAGATGCCTTATTAGAAGGGCTTTTACCTTCTACTCTTTTCGTCACTGAATTCTGATGTGTGGCATCGGAGAACCACACAAAAACGAAATGTCGCTAGGAATAAAGGGAAAGTTGTTACAATGTGAGAGAAGCATAGTGCATTCTGCAATGCCTGCAAACAGGGCAATTTCTCCGCAAGAATGAATACACAGCTCTCGACTTTCTGCAACGTACTCTCTGAAAGCACAAGCTGTGTTGCTCCTGGAAATTGTAGCTGCCTTATTTGAGTGGTTTTTCCCTTCTGCTCTTTTCGTCACTGAATTTTGATATGTGGCATCGGAGAACCACATAAAAACGATATGTCGCTAGGAATAAAGGGAAAGACGGCACAATGAGAGGGAAGCGTAGTGCAGAATGCATGGAGACAAGAAGTCCGAAGCGCTCCTTTGTGATGTGCGCAGAAGTAGCCGCTCGTCGCAGAAAAGCGTCCGGCTGAAGTCGCTCTTTCTCGGCATCCGAGAGAAACGAGACTGCTGCTGAAGCCTGAAAGCGGCATTCGGGGAGAACCGCGATTTAGCGACCAGCAATTGCAAACTCTCCGTAGCGTTTAACAGAGAGTGTCGCTTTGGACCCATGAGAGAGAAATAGCGGAATTGCCATGCCGAGAACGTGCGGATTCAGCCTACTGCTTTTCCTCCGAACTGGGGTTTTTTTGTCCTCAGGCAATAATCTGTCTCTCTCGACTTTCTATAACGTTCTCCTTGAGAGCACCACATCTGTCGTTTCCCCAATATTCAGTCCCCTTATTAGATAGTGCTCTTCATTTTACACTTTTCAAAAAAGAATTCAAGAAATGTCTTAGTAGAGAAGCTTTTCCCATGTATACATTTTCGTCACGAGCTTCAGAATTGGAGAAACGGAGAACCACCCCAAAACCAGCATGTCCTCCTCAAGAGGACAGTTTCTTCCAGAAAGATGGCATTTCATCACACATACACCATTTTTATCCCCAAGACAGCTCATTTTCTCCCAGAAACACCACTACTTCAACAAATAGCTCCCATTTTCTAACAAAAATGCTGCTTTTCACTCCACAACATCACGCTTACGCCCATCAAGATGGCATTTGGTCACAGAAATACCAGATTCTGCCCCCTCAAAATAGGACATTTTCTTCACAAAACCAGACATTTTCTCCCAGAAATACCACTTCTCTTAGAAATACCTCCCGTTTCATCCCAAGAATACTACTTGACGCTCCTCAGGATCACACTTACTCCCATCTAAAAGGCCTTTTCTCCCAGGCAGACCAGGTTTCTCCCAAATACACGACATTTTCTCCCACAAAGACCCCTTTTCTCCCAAAGATGGCATACGTTCCCCCAGAAATTCCTGCTGAAGAATTCAAAATACGGCCTTTTTTCCCAAAATACCAGCTTTCTCACAAACACCTGTCATTTTACAACCAAGGATGCTACTATCTCCCCGAAACAGCACTTTGCTGCAAAATACCTGACATTTGCTCTCCACAATACTACTTGACACTCCTCCAGAGGACATTGTCTCCCCTGTTTACCATGTTTTCTCCCCAACACACCACTTGCCACACCAAAGAGACCACAGTTGCTCTCCGATACAAGACATTCTTTCCCACCCTTTCCCACTTGTCTCCCTCAACTATCTCCTTTGCTCCCAGAAATACCACTTTTTCCGTGGAAATTTCACCTTCTCTTCCAAGAAGAGGATATTTGCTCCCAGAAATACCCCTTCTCTTACAACTGCCACACGCTTGCTCCCAAAAAGCCTCCATGACAAGACCAAAGGGGACACTTGCAACCCTGAAGAGGACACTTTCTCCCAGAAGGACCACTTTTCTCCCTAAGAGAGGAGGTTTTCTCCCTGTTGGATGACATTTTGGGGAAGAAAGGCCTGTTTTCTTCCCTCAGGAGGACATTGTCTTCCCCTAAGACGACATTTGCTCCCAGAAATACCGCTGCTCTTCCAAATACCTCCATTTCCTCCCAAATCTACTCCATGACACGCCTCCTGATGACACTTACTCCCAGACTGGGGGCATTTTCTAACTGAAATACCACTTGGATCCCAAAGAGATGGCCTTTTCCCTCTCAAGCATCCGTTTTCTCACAAATACCTCGCATTTTCTCCCAGAAACACCAGCTCTCTCACAGGTACATGACTTTCTCCCCCCCACATCTCACATTGTCTAACAGAAATACCAGGACTCGTACAAATATTTCCCATTTCCTCCCCTATATGCAACATTACACTCCTCAAGAGGACAGTTTCTTCCAGAAATGTGGCATTTCATCACACATACACCATTTTTATACCCGAAATACCACTACTTCAAGAAATAGCTCCCATTTTCTAACAAGAATGCTGCTTTACACTCCCCATCATCACGCTTACTCCCATCAAGATGGCATTTTGTCACAGAAATACCAGCTTCTGCATCCCAATATAGGACATTTTGTCCCAAAACAAGAAATTTCCTCCACCCTTTCCCACTTTTCTCCCTCATCTATGTCTTTTGCTCCCTGAAGTTCCAGCTTTTTCCACATTCGATGACATTTTGTATTTTAAATGCCCGTTTTTCACCCAGAGGATGGCATTTTCTTCCAAAAAGAACACATTATCTGCTTTCTCCAGTCCAATGAGATTAGCTCCCAGAAATACTGCTTTTTGCCAATACTCATGATATATTCCACCACAACTATCTTTTTTTAATGCTAAGGAATATATTTTCTTCCAGACCTACGGCATTTCCAGAAATGCCGCCTTCCTCTTAAATACGTGGCTTTTCCTCCCACAAGTCCTACTTGGCCATCAGAAAGAGGGCATTTCCTCCCCAATGAAGCTGACTTGCTCCCTGAAAAACCAGCTTTCTCCCCTAATAGATAACGTTTTCTACCAGAAATACAGCTTTTCTTAGATATGCTTCGCGATTCATCCACAAAATACTATATGACGATGCCAAAAGGTGACTTTTTCCAACAAAAATACCATTTTTTCTCCCACAGATATCTCCATTCTCCCTAACAGATGACATTCGTTACCACAAGTACTTCTTAACACTCCACAGGATGATACATGCCATCACAGTTTTCTAGACTTCATATCACAGTTTCCTCCCAAATTAGATTTCCTTCCAGTCATACCAGCATTCCCCGAAAGAGAGGACATTCTCCCCCGCAAATACCATCTTTTCTCCCAGAAATGCCAGCTCTCTTGGAAATACTGCCCATTTCCTCCCAATTAGGCTAGATGGCACTTAGTTATGCCCAATCATCACATGCTTTTTATCACACAAGTTGCAGTTTTCTCCCAAATATAATGACAGCGATACCATTTTTCTCCCATGTTTGTGGCATTTTCTGCCAGAAATACGAGTTCTCTCTTAAATGTGGGACGTTTCCTCCCTGAAATACTAGCTTTGTCACCAATACATCACCTCTCCCTCCCTCAATCAAAAGATGAGACTGTTTCCAGGGAGTACCAGCTTTCTTAAAAATACCTCATACTTTCTCCAAGAAGTTCGTTATTATAATCCTCAAGATGACCCTTTCACCCAAAACTAGGAGATTTTCTCTCCGAAATGCACGCTTCTCCCTCCATGAACGGCATCTTCTCCCCAAATAAGGACATTATCTCCCAGAAATACCACATTTCTCCAATCCAATGACATGATCGCCCGGAAATACAGCCTTTCGCCAAATCGATGTCATTTTCCACTAGAAGTGCCCCATATCCCCAAATACATGACATTTTCTCCCCACAGAAGGAGATATCATTTATTCATGAGAAACCATGATTCTCCCAAAGAGATGACATTTTCTACCAGAAATACAGGTTTTCTTAAATATACATGCTGGTTTTCGGGTGGTTCTCGGTTTCTCCAATTCTGAAGCCTGTGTCGAAAATGTATACATGGGAAAAGCTTCTCTACTAAGACATTTCTTGCGTCCTGGGATGAAAAGGAGAAAAATGGAGAGCACTTTCTAATAGGGCAATTGAACATTCGGGAACCTGCAGACGTGCTGCTTTCACGGAGAACGTTATATAAAGTCGAGAGCGATAGACTCTTGCCTGCGGACGAAAAAACCCCATTTCGGAGGAAAAGCATTAGGCAAAATTCGCACTTTCTCGGCATCGCAATTCCTTCATTTAGCTCTCGTGGGTCGAAAGCGGCACTCGCGCTGAACCGCTCCGGAGAGTTTGCAGTTGCTGGCCGGTAAATCGCGCTTCGCCAGGAATGCCTCTTTCTGCTTTCAGAAGCGGTCTCGATTTATTCGGATGCCGAGAAAGAGCGACTTCAGCCGGATGCTTTTCTCCGACGAGCGGCTTCTTCTGCGCACATCGCAAAGGAGCGGTTCTGACTTCTCCTTGTGTCCACGCAGAATGCACTACGCTTCTCTCGCATTCTTATCCCTTTATTCCTAGCAGCATTTCGTTTTTGTGTGTTCGTCCGATGCTACACTTCAGCATTCTCTGACGAATATAGTAGAAGGGAAGAGAACCTCTAATAAGGCAGCTAGAAGTTCCAGGAGTGTCAGACGATGAGCTTTCAGAGAGAACGTTACTGGAAGCCGGGAATTGTGGATTCTTTCCTGCGAAGAAAAATACCCTGATTTCAGGCAATGCAGTATGCTGAATTTGCACCTTCTGGGCATAGGATTACGGCTGATTCGCTCTCGTGGTTCGAAAGCGGCACTCGCGCTGAACCGCTCCGGAGAGTTTGCAGTTGCTGGCCTGTAAATCTATGTTCTCCCCGAATGCCGCTTTCAGCCTTCCGCAGCGCTCTCGTTTCTCTCGGATGCCGAGAAAGAGCGACTTCAGCCGGGTGCTTTTCTGCGACGAGCGGCTTCTTCTGCGCACATCGCAAAGGAGCGGTTCTGACTTCTCCTTGTGTCCACGCAGAATGCACTACGCTTCTCTCGCATTCTTATCCCTTTATTCCTAGCAGCATTTCGTTTTTGTGTGTTCGTCCGATGCTACACTTCAGCATTCTCTGACGAATATAGTAGAAGGGAAGAGAACCTCTAATAAGGCAGCTAGAAGTTCCAGGAGTGTCAGACGATGAGCTTTCAGAGAGAACGTTACTGGAAGCCGGGAATTGTGGATTCTTTCCTGCGAAGAAAAATACCCTGATTTCAGGCAATGCAGTATGCTGAATTTGCACCTTCTGGGCATAGGATTACGGCTGATTCGCTCTCGTGGTTCGAAAGCGGCACTCGCGCTGAACCGCTCCGGAGAGTTTGCAGTTGCTGGCCTGTAAATCTATGTTCTCCCCGAATGCCGCTTTCAGCCTTCAGCAGCTGTCTCGTTTCTCTCGGATGCCGAGAAAGAGCGTCTTCAGCCGGGTGCTTTTCTCCGAAGAGCGGCTTCTTCTGCGCACATCGCAAAGGAGCGGTTCTGACTTCTCCTTGTGTCCACGCAGAATGCACTACGCTTCTCTCGCATTCTTATCCCTTTATTCCTAGCAGCATTTCGTTTTTGTGTGTTCATCCGATGCTACACTTCAGCATTCTCTGACGAATATAGTAGAAGGGAAGAGAACCTCTAATAAGGCAGCTAGAAGTTCCAGGAGCGACGCACTTTGTGCTTTCAGAGGGGACGTTACAGGAAGTCGAGAGCTGTGGATTCTTTCCTGCGAAGAAAAAACCCCCTGTTTTCAGGTAATGCAGTATGCTGAATTCGCACGTAGTGGGCAACGCAATTCCGCTACTTCGCTCCCGTGGGTTGAAAGCGGCACTCGCGCTGAACCGCTACGGAGAGTTTGCAGTTGATGTCCCGTAAATCTCGGTTCTCCCCGAACGCCGCTTTCAGGCTTCAGCAGCGGTCTCGTTTCTCTCGGATGCCGGGAAAGAGCGACTTCAGCCGGATGCTTTTCTGCGACGAGCGGCTTCTTCTGCGCACATCACAAAGGAGCGTCTCTGACTTCTCCATGTGTCCATGCGTTCTGCACTAAGCTTCTCTCTCATTCTTATGTCTTTCCCTTTATTCCTATCTTTTGAGTGGTTTTTCGTTGCTGCTACACTTTAGCATTCTGTGGCGATAAAGTTGCAAGTAAAAATACAGTATAACAAATCAGCTAGACGTTCGATGTGCGACACACGTTGTGCTTTCAGGGAGGACGTTACAGAAAGTCGAGAATTGTGGATTCTTTCCTGCGGAGCAAAAAACCCCCTGTTTTCAGGCAATGCAGTATGCTGAATTCGCACGTTGTGGGCATAGGAATACCGGTATTACGCTTTTTTGGGTCGAAAGCGGCACTCGCGCTGAACCGCTCCGGAGAGTTTGCAGTTGCTGGCCGGTACATCGTGGTCATCCCCGAATGCCGCTTTCTGCTTTCAGCAGCGGTCTCGTTTTATTCGGATGCCGAGTAAGAGCGATTTCAGCCTGATGCTTTTCTGCGACGAGCGGCTTCTTCTGCGCACATCGCAAAGGAGCGCTTCTGACTTCTCCTTGTGTCCATGCAGAATGCACTACGCTTCTCTGTCATTCTTATTCCTTTATACCTAGCGACAATTCGTTTTCGTGTTTTTCTCCGATGCTACACATCAGCATTCTGTGACGAATACAGTAAAAGTGAAAATTCCCTCTAATAAGGCAGCTAGAAGTTCCAGGAGTGTCAGACGATGAGCTTTCAAAGAGAACGTTACTGGAAGCCGGGAATTGTGGATTCTTTCCTGCGAAGAAAAATACCCTGATAGAAGTTCGAGGAGCGACACACCTTGTGCTCTCAGGGAGAACGTTACAGAAAGTCGGGAGCTATTGTTTCTGTACTGCGGAGAAAAAAGCCCCTGCTTGCAGGCAATGCCGTAGCCTGATGTCGCATATTCTCGGCCCCGAGAAAAACGAGATTGCTGCTGAAGGCAGAAAGCGGCACTCGCGGTCAACCGCGGCGGAGAGTTTGAGTCGCTGGAAACTGCTACATGGTCGCCTTGTGTACAGGCAGAATCCTCCACGCTGTTCTACGTAGGAAGTGCATATGTCTTTCTTTCGACTGACAGTTGGCATTCGTAAGGAATACGACCTTACAATCCAAAGTACCAAATTACTCAGAAATATCACATAGTCCTCCAGAAATACCAGTCTCATTCAGCGAATTGGAGCTTTTCACAAAGAAAAGGGACATTTCACATCACAATTCCAGTCTTTCTGTAACATTCTCTCTGAAAGCACAACGTGTGTCGCACATCGAACTTCCAGCAGATTTGTTATACTGTACTTTTCCTTCCTCCATTATCGCCACAGAATGCGAAAGTGTAGCAGCAACGAAAAACCACTCAAAAGATAGGAATAAAGGGAAAGACATAAGAATGACAAAGAAGCATAGCGCAGAACGCATGGACACATGGAGAAGTCAGAACCGCTCCTTTGCGATGTGCGCAAAAGAAGCCGCTCGTCGGAGAAAAGCATCCTGCCGAACTCGCTTTTTCTCGGCATCCGAGAGAAAGGAGACCGCTGCTGAAGGCTGAAAGCGACATCCAGGGAGAACCGCGATGTACCGGCCAGCAACTGCGAACTATCCATAGCGGTTCACCGCGATGCCGCCTTCTACCCACGAGAGCGAAATGACTGAATTGCGATGCCGAGAACGGGCGAATTCAGCGTACTGCATTGCCTGAAAACAGGGGTTTTTTCCTCCGCAGGAAAGAATCCACAGCTCTCGACTTTCTGAAACGTCCTACAAGAAAGCACTAAGTGCATCTCTCATCGGACTTCCAGCTGCCTTATTAGAGGGGGTTTTCCTATCTAATCTTCGTCACTGAAAGTTGACATGTAGTAGTAAAGGAGAACCACTCAAAAAATAGAATGAAAGTAAAAGACAGAAGAATGAGAGAAAAAAGTAGTGCATTCTGCATGGAGACAAGGAGAAGTCAGAAGCGCTCCTTTGCGATGTGCTCAGAAGAAGCCGCTCGTCGGAGAAATGCATCCGGCTGAAGTCGCTCTTTCTCGGCATCCGAGAGAAGCGAGACCGCTGCTAAAAGCGGCATTCGGGGAGAACGGCGCTTACACGGCCAGCAACTGCATACTCTCTGTAGCGGTTAACCAAGAGTGCCGCTTTCAACCCACCCGAGCGAAGTAGCGGAATTGCGATGCCGAGAACGAGCGAATTCAGCATTCTGCAATGCCTGCAAGCATGGGCTTTTTTCAGCGCAGGAAAGAATCCACCTCTCTAGACTTCCTGTAACGTCCTCTCTGAAAACACAACGTGCGTCGCTCCTGGAACTTCTAGATGCCTTATTAGAAGGGCTTTTACCTTCTACTCTTTTCGTCACTGAATTCTGATGTGTGGCATCGGAGAACCACACAAAAACGAAATGTCGCTAGGAATAAAGGGAAAGTTGTTACAATGTGAGAGAAGCATAGTGCATTCTGCAATGCCTGCAAACAGGGCAATTTCTCCGCAAGAATGAATACACAGCTCTCGACTTTCTGCAACGTACTCTCTGAAAGCACAAGCTGTGTTGCTCCTGGAAATTGTAGCTGCCTTATTTGAGTGGTTTTTCCCTTCTGCTCTTTTCGTCACTGAATTTTGATATGTGGCATCGGAGAACCACATAAAAACGATATGTCGCTAGGAATAAAGGGAAAGACGGCACAATGAGAGGGAAGCGTAGTGCAGAATGCATGGAGACAAGAAGTCCGAAGCGCTCCTTTGTGATGTGCGCAGAAGTAGCCGCTCGTCGCAGAAAAGCGTCCGGCTGAAGTCGCTCTTTCTCGGCATCCGAGAGAAACGAGACTGCTGCTGAAGCCTGAAAGCGGCATTCGGGGAGAACCGCGATTTAGCGACCAGCAATTGCAAACTCTCCGTAGCGTTTAACAGAGAGTGTCGCTTTGGACCCATGAGAGAGAAATAGCGGAATTGCCATGCCGAGAACGTGCGGATTCAGCCTACTGCTTTTCCTCCGAACTGGGGTTTTTTTGTCCTCAGGCAATAATCTGTCTCTCTCGACTTTCTATAACGTTCTCCTTGAGAGCACCACATCTGTCGTTTCCCCAATATTCAGTCCCCTTATTAGATAGTGCTCTTCATTTTACACTTTTCAAAAAAGAATTCAAGAAATGTCTTAGTAGAGAAGCTTTTCCCATGTATACATTTTCGTCACGAGCTTCAGAATTGGAGAAACGGAGAACCACCCCAAAACCAGCATGTATATTTAAGAAAAAGTCTGTATTTCTGGTAGAAAATGTCATCTCTTTGGGAGAATCATGGTTTCTCATGAATAAATGGTATCTCCTTCTATGGGGAGAAAATGTCATGTATTTGGGGAAATGGGACACTTTTGTGGAAAATATCATCGATTTGACGAAAGGCTGTATTTCCGGCGATCATGTCATTGGATTGGAGAAATGTGGTATTTCTGGGAGATAATGTCCTTATTTGGGGAGAAGATGCCGTTCATGGAGCGAGAAGCGTGCATTTCGGAGAGAAAATCTCCTAGTTTTGGGTGAAAGGGTCATCTTGAGGATTATAATAACGAACTTCTTGGAGAAAGTATGAGGTATTTTTAAGAAAGCTGGTACTCCCTGGAAACAGTCTCATCTTTTGATTGAGGGAGGGAGAGGTGATGTATTGGTGACAAAGCTAATATTTCAGGGAGGAAACGTCCCACATTTAAGAGAGAACTCGTATTTCTGGCAGAAAATGCCACAAACATGGGAGAAAAATGGTATCGCTGTCATTATATTTGGGAGAAAACTGCAACTTGTGTGATAAAAAGCATGTGATGATTGGGCATAACTAAGTGCCATCTAGCCTAATTGGGAGGAAATGGGCAGTATTTCCAAGAGAGCTGGCATTTCTGGGAGAAAAGATGGTATTTGCGGGGGAGAATGTCCTCTCTTTCGGGGAATGCTGGTATGACTGGAAGGAAATCTAATTTGGGAGGAAACTGTGATATGAAGTCTAGAAAACTGTGATGGCATGTATCATCCTGTGGAGTGTTAAGAAGTACTTGTGGTAACGAATGTCATCTGTTAGGGAGAATGGAGATATCTGTGGGAGAAAAAATGGTATTTTTGTTGGAAAAAGTCACCTTTTGGCATCGTCATATAGTATTTTGTGGATGAATCGCGAAGCATATCTAAGAAAAGCTGTATTTCTGGTAGAAAACGTTATCTATTAGGGGAGAAAGCTGGTTTTTCAGGGAGCAAGTCAGCTTCATTGGGGAGGAAATGCCCTCTTTCTGATGGCCAAGTAGGACTTGTGGGAGGAAAAGCCACGTATTTAAGAGGAAGGCGGCATTTCTGGAAATGCCGTAGGTCTGGAAGAAAATATATTCCTTAGCATTAAAAAAAGATAGTTGTGGTGGAATATATCATGAGTATGGGCAAAAAGCAGTATTTCTGGGAGCTAATCTCATTGGACTAGAGAAAGCAGATAATGTGTTCTTTTTGGAAGAAAATGCCAACCTCTGGGTGAAAAACGGGCATTTAAAATACAAAATGTCATCGAATGTGGAAAAAGCTGGAACTTCAGGGAGCAAAAGACATAGATGTGGGAGAAAAGTGGGAAAGGGTGGAGGAAATTTCTTGTTTTGGGACAAAATGTCCTATATTGGGATGCAGAAGCTGGTATTTCTGTGACCAAATGCCATCTTGATGGGAGTAAGCGAGATGATGGGGAGTGTAAAGCAGCATTTTTGTTAGAAAATGGGAGCTATTTCTTGGAGTAGTGGTATTTCTGGGAGAAAATGAGCTGTCTTGGGGATAAAAATGGTGTATGTGTGATGAAATGCCACATTTCTGGAAGAAACTGTCCTCTTGAGGGGTATAATGTTGCATATAGGGGAGGAAATGGGAAATATTTGTACGAGTCCTGGTATTTCTGTTAGACAATGTGAGATGTGGGGGGGAGAAAGTCATGTACCTGTGAGAGAGCTGGTGTTTCTGGGAGAAAATGCGAGGTATTTGTGAGAAAACGGATGCTTGAGAGGGAAAAGGCCATCTCTTTGGGATCCAAGTGGTATTTCAGTTAGAAAATGCCCCCAGTCTGGGAGTAAGTGTCATCAGGAGGCGTGTCATGGAGTAGATTTGGGAGGAAATGGAGGTATTTCTAAGAGCAGCGGTATTTCTGGGAGCAAACGTCATCTTAGGGGAAGAAAATGTCCTCCTGAGGGAAGAAAACAAGCCTTACTTACCGAAAACGTCATCCAATTGGGAGAAAACCTCCTCTCTTGGGAGAAAAGTGGTCTTTCTGGGAGAAAGTGTCCTCTGCTTGGTTGCAAGTGTCCCCTTTGGTCTTGTCATGGAGGCTTTTTGGGAGAAAGCGTGTGGCAGTTGTAAGAGAAGGGGTACTTCTGGGAGCAAATATCCTCTTTTTGGAAGAGAAGGTGAAATTTCCACGGGAAAAGTGGTATTTCTGGGAGCAAATGAGATAGGTGAGGGAGACAAGTGGGAAAGGGTGGGAAAGAATGTCTCGTATGGGAGAGCAACTGTGGTCTCTTTGGTGTGGCAAGTGGTGTGTTGGGGAGAAAACATGGTAAACAGGGGAGACAATGTCCTCTGGAGGAGTGTCAAGTAGTATTGTGGAGAGCAAATGTCAGGTATTTCTCAGCAAAGTGCTGTTTCGGGGAGATAGTAGCATCCTTGGTTGTAAAATGACAGGTGTTTGTGAGAAAGCTGGTATTTTGGGAAAAAGATCCGTATTTTGAATTCTTCAGCAGGAATTTCTGGGGGAACGTATGCCATCTTTGGGAGAAAAGGGGTCTTTGTGGGAGAAAATGTGGTGTATTTGGGAGAAACCTGGTCTGCCTGGGAGAAAAGTCCATTTAGATTGGAGTAAGTGTGATCTTGAGGAGCGTCAAGTAGTATTCTTGGGATGAAACGGGAGGTATTTCTAAGAGAAGTGGTATTTCTGGGAGAAAATGTCTTGTTTTGGGGAGAAAATGTCCTGTTTTGGGGGGCAGAAGCTGGTATTTCTGTGACAAAATGCCATCTTGATGGGCGTAAGTGTGATCTGGGGGAGTGTCAAGCAGCATTGTTGTTAGAAAATGGGAGCAATTTCTTGGAGTAGTGGTATTTCGGGGTGAAAATGAGCTGCCTTGGGGATACAAATGGTGTATGTGCGATGAAATGCCATCTTTCTGGAAGAAACTGTCCTCCTGAGGAGTGCAATGTTGTATATTCGGGAGGAAATGGGAAATTTTTGTGTGCGTGCTGGTATTAATGTTAGAAAATGCCCCCAATCTGGGAGTAAAAGTCATCAAGACGCGTGTGTTGCAGTAGATTTGGGAGGAAATGGTGGTATTTCTAAGAGTAGCGGTATTTCTGGGAGCAAATGTCGTCTTAGGGGAAGACAATGTCCTCCTGAGGGAAGAAAACAGGCCTTTCTTACCGAAAACGTCATCCAATTGGGAGAAAACCTCCTCTCATGGGGAGAAAAGTGGTCTTTCTGGGAGCAAGTGTCCTCTTCTGGGTTGCAAGTGTCCCATTTGGTCTAGTCATGGAGGCTTTTTGGGAGAAAGCGTGTGGCAGTTGTAGGAGAAGGGGTACTTCTGGGATCAAATATCCTTGTCTTGGAAGAGTAGGTGAAATTTCCACGGGAAGTGCCACTTCTCTTAGACATACCTCCTGTTTCATCCCAACAATTCTACTTGCCGCTCCTCAAGATCACACTTGCTCCCATCTAAATGTTTTTTTCTCCGAGATAGACAAGGTTTAACCCATATACTCAACATTTTCTCTCACAAAGACCCCTTTTCTCCCAAAGATGGCATACGTTACCCCAGAAAATCCTTCTTATTCTTCAAAATACGGCCTTTTTTCCCAAAATACCAGCTTTCTCACAAACACCTGTCATTTTACAACCAAGGATGCTACTATCTCCCCGAAACAGCACTTTGCTGCGAAATACCTGACATTTGCTCTCCACAATACTACTTGACACTCCTCCAGAGGACATTGTCTCCCCTGTTTACCATGTTTTCTCCCCAACACACCACTTGCCACACCAAAGAGACCACAGTTGCTCTTCAAGACAAGACATTCTTTTCCACCCTTTCCCACTTGTCTCCCTCAACTATCTCATTTACTCCCAGAAATACCACTTTTCCCGTGGAAATTTCACCTTCTCTTCCAAGAAGAGGATATTTGCTCCCAGAAATACCCCTTCTCTTACAACTGCCACACGCTTTCTCCCAAAAAGCCTCCATGACAAGACCAAAGGGGACACTTGCAACCAAGCAGAGGACACTTTCTCCCAGAAAGACCGCTTTTCTCCCCAAGAGAGGAGGTTTTCTCCCTGTTGGATGACGTTTTCGGGAAGAAAGGCCTGTTTTCTTCCCTCAGGAGGACATTGTCTTCCCCTAAGACGACATTTGCTCCCAGAAATACCGCTGCTCTTCCAAATACCTCCATTTCCTCCCAAATCTACTCCATGACACGCCTCCTGATGACACTTACTCCCAGACTGGGGGCATTTTCGAACAGAAATACCACTTGGATCCCTAAGAGATGGTCTTTTCCCTCTCAAGCATCCGTTCTCTCACAAATACCTCGCATTTTCTCCCAGAAACGCCTGCTTTCGCACAGATACATGGCCTTCTAGCCCCACATCAGACACTTCCTCCCAGAAATACCACGACACTTTGTAATATTTCCCATTTCCTCCCGAATATACAACATTACACTCCTCAAGAGGACAGTTTCTTCCAGAAAGATGGCATTTCATCACACATACACCATTTTTATCCCCAAGACAGCTCATTTTCTCCCAGAAACACCACTACTTCAACAAATAGCTCCCATTTTCTAACAAAAATGCTGCTTTTCACTCCACAACATCACGCTTACGCCCATCAAGATGGCATTTGGTCACAGAAATACCAGATTCTGCCCCCTCAAAATAGGACATTTTCTTCACAAAACCAGACATTTTCTCCCAGAAATACCACTTCTCTTAGAAATACCTCCCGTTTCATCCCAAGAATACTACTTGACGCTCCTCAGGATCACACTTACTCCCATCTAAAAGGCCTTTTCTCCCAGGCAGACCAGGTTTCTCCCAAATACACGACATTTTCTCCCACAAAGACCCCTTTTCTCCCAAAGATGGCATACGTTCCCCCAGAAATTCCTGCTGAAGAATTCAAAATACGGCCTTTTTTCCCAAAATACCAGCTTTCTCACAAACACCTGTCATTTTACAACCAAGGATGCTACTATCTCCCCGAAACAGCACTTTGCTGCAAAATACCTGACATTTGCTCTCCACAATACTACTTGACACTCCTCCAGAGGACATTGTCTCCCCTGTTTACCATGTTTTCTCCCCAACACACCACTTGCCACACCAAAGAGACCACAGTTGCTCTCCGATACAAGACATTCTTTCCCACCCTTTCCCACTTGTCTCCCTCAACTATCTCCTTTGCTCCCAGAAATACCACTTTTTCCGTGGAAATTTCACCTTCTCTTCCAAGAAGAGGATATTTGCTCCCAGAAATACCCCTTCTCTTACAACTGCCACACGCTTGCTCCCAAAAAGCCTCCATGACAAGACCAAAGGGGACACTTGCAACCCTGAAGAGGACACTTTCTCCCAGAAGGACCACTTTTCTCCCTAAGAGAGGAGGTTTTCTCCCAATTGGATGACATTTTGGGGAAGAAAGGCCTGTTTTCTTCCCTCAGGAGGACATTGTCTTCCCCTAAGACGACATTTGCTCCCAGAAATACCGCTGCTCTTCCAAATACCTCCATTTCCTCCCAAATCTACTCCATGACACGCCTCCTGATGACACTTACTCCCAGACTGGGGGCATTTTCTAACTGAAATACCACTTGGATCCCAAAGAGATGGCCTTTTCCCTCTCAAGCATCCGTTTTCTCACAAATACCTCGCATTTTCTCCCAGAAACACCAGCTCTCTCACAGGTACATGACTTTCTCCCCCCCACATCTCACATTGTCTAACAGAAATACCAGGACTCGTACAAATATTTCCCATTTCCTCCCCTATATGCAACATTACACTCCTCAAGAGGACAGTTTCTTCCAGAAATGTGGCATTTCATCACACATACACCATTTTTATACCCGAAATACCACTACTTCAAGAAATAGCTCCCATTTTCTAACAAGAATGCTGCTTTACACTCCCCATCATCACGCTTACTCCCATCAAGATGGCATTTTGTCACAGAAATACCAGCTTCTGCATCCCAATATAGGACATTTTGTCCCAAAACAAGAAATTTCCTCCACCCTTTCCCACTTTTCTCCCTCATCTATGTCTTTTGCTCCCTGAAGTTCCAGCTTTTTCCACATTCGATGACATTTTGTATTTTAAATGCCCGTTTTTCACCCAGAGGATGGCATTTTCTTCCAAAAAGAACACATTATCTGCTTTCTCCAGTCCAATGAGATTAGCTCCCAGAAATACTGCTTTTTGCCAATACTCATGATATATTCCACCACAACTATCTTTTTTTAATGCTAAGGAATATATTTTCTTCCAGACCTACGGCATTTCCAGAAATGCCGCCTTCCTCTTAAATACGTGGCTTTTCCTCCCACAAGTCCTACTTGGCCATCAGAAAGAGGGCATTTCCTCCCCAATGAAGCTGACTTGCTCCCTGAAAAACCAGCTTTCTCCCCTAATAGATAACGTTTTCTACCAGAAATACAGCTTTTCTTAGATATGCTTCGCGATTCATCCACAAAATACTATATGACGATGCCAAAAGGTGACTTTTTCCAACAAAAATACCATTTTTTCTCCCACAGATATCTCCATTCTCCCTAACAGATGACATTCGTTACCACAAGTACTTCTTAACACTCCACAGGATGATACATGCCATCACAGTTTTCTAGACTTCATATCACAGTTTCCTCCCAAATTAGATTTCCTTCCAGTCATACCAGCATTCCCCGAAAGAGAGGACATTCTCCCCCGCAAATACCATCTTTTCTCCCAGAAATGCCAGCTCTCTTGGAAATACTGCCCATTTCCTCCCAATTAGGCTAGATGGCACTTAGTTATGCCCAATCATCACATGCTTTTTATCACACAAGTTGCAGTTTTCTCCCAAATATAATGACAGCGATACCATTTTTCTCCCATGTTTGTGGCATTTTCTGCCAGAAATACGAGTTCTCTCTTAAATGTGGGACGTTTCCTTCCTGAAATACTAGCTTTGTCACCAATACATCACCTCTCCCTCCCTCAATCAAAAGATGAGACTGTTTCCAGGGAGTACCAGCTTTCTTAAAAATACCTCATACTTTCTCCAAGAAGTTCGTTATTATAATCCTCAAGATGACCCTTTCACCCAAAACTAGGAGATTTTCTCTCCGAAATGCACGCTTCTCCCTCCATGAACGGCATCTTCTCCCCAAATAAGGACATTATCTCCCAGAAATACCACATTTCTCCAATCCAATGACATGATCGCCCGGAAATACAGCCTTTCGCCAAATCGATGTCATTTTCCACTAGAAGTGCCCCATATCCCCAAATACATGACATTTTCTCCCCACAGAAGGAGATATCATTTATTCATGAGAAACCATGATTCTCCCAAAGAGATGACATTTTCTACCAGAAATACAGGTTTTCTTAAATATACATGCTGGTTTTCGGGTGGTTCTCGGTTTCTCCAATTCTGAAGCCTGTGTCGAAAATGTATACATGGGAAAAGCTTCTCTACTAAGACATTTCTTGCGTCCTGGGATGAAAAGGAGAAAAATGGAGAGCACTTTCTAATAGGGCAATTGAACATTCGGGAACCTGCAGACGTGCTGCTTTCACGGAGAACGTTATATAAAGTCGAGAGCGATAGACTCTTGCCTGCGGACGAAAAAACCCCATTTCGGAGGAAAAGCATTAGGCAAAATTCGCACTTTCTCGGCATCGCAATTCCTTCATTTAGCTCTCGTGGGTCGAAAGCGGCACTCGCGCTGAACCGCTCCGGAGAGTTTGCAGTTGCTGGCCGGTAAATCGCGCTTCGCCAGGAATGCCTCTTTCTGCTTTCAGAAGCGGTCTCGATTTATTCGGATGCCGAGAAAGAGCGACTTCAGCCGGATGCTTTTCTCCGACGAGCGGCTTCTTCTGCGCACATCGCAAAGGAGCGGTTCTGACTTCTCCTTGTGTCCACGCAGAATGCACTACGCTTCTCTCGCATTCTTATCCCTTTATTCCTAGCAGCATTTCGTTTTTGTGTGTTCGTCCGATGCTACACTTCAGCATTCTCTGACGAATATAGTAGAAGGGAAGAGAACCTCTAATAAGGCAGCTAGAAGTTCCAGGAGTGTCAGACGATGAGCTTTCAGAGAGAACGTTACTGGAAGCCGGGAATTGTGGATTCTTTCCTGCGAAGAAAAATACCCTGATTTCAGGCAATGCAGTATGCTGAATTTGCACCTTCTGGGCATAGGATTACGGCTGATTCGCTCTCGTGGTTCGAAAGCGGCACTCGCGCTGAACCGCTCCGGAGAGTTTGCAGTTGCTGGCCTGTAAATCTATGTTCTCCCCGAATGCCGCTTTCAGCCTTCCGCAGCGCTCTCGTTTCTCTCGGATGCCGAGAAAGAGCGACTTCAGCCGGGTGCTTTTCTGCGACGAGCGGCTTCTTCTGCGCACATCGCAAAGGAGCGGTTCTGACTTCTCCTTGTGTCCACGCAGAATGCACTACGCTTCTCTCGCATTCTTATCCATTTATTCCTAGCAGCATTTCGTTTTTGTGTGTTCGTCCGATGCTACACTTCAGCATTCTCTGACGAATATAGTAGAAGGGAAGAGAACCTCTAATAAGGCAGCTAGAAGTTCCAGGAGTGTCAGACGATGAGCTTTCAGAGAGAACGTTACTGGAAGCCGGGAATTGTGGATTCTTTCCTGCGAAGAAAAATACCCTGATTTCAGGCAATGCAGTATGCTGAATTTGCACCTTCTGGGCATAGGATTACGGCTGATTCGCTCTCGTGGTTCGAAAGCGGCACTCGCGCTGAACCGCTCCGGAGAGTTTGCAGTTGCTGGCCTGTAAATCTATGCTCTCCCCGAATGCCGCTTTCAGCCTTCAGCAGCGGTCTCGTTTCTCTCGGATGCCGAGAAAGAGCGTCTTCAGCCGGGTGCTTTTCTGCGACGAGCGGCTTCTTCTGCGCACATCGCAAAGGAGCGGTTCTGACTTCTCCTTGTGTCCACGCAGAATGCACTACGCTTCTCTCGCATTCTTATCCCTTTATTCCTAGCAGCATTTCGTTTTTGTGTGTTCGTCCGATGCTACACATCAGCATTCTCTGACGAATATAGTAGAAGGGAAGAGAACCTCTAATAAGGCAGCTAGAAGTTCCAGGAGCGACGCACTTTGTGCTTTCAGAGGGGACGTTACAGGAAGTCGAGAGCTGTGGATTCTTTCCTGCGAAGAAAAAACCCCCTGTTTTCAGGTAATGCAGTATGCTGAATTCGCACGTAGTGGGCAACGCAATTCCGCTACTTCGCTCCCGTGGGTTGAAAGCGGCACTCGCGCTGAACCGCTACGGAGAGTTTGCAGTTGATGTCCCGTAAATCTCGGTTCTCCCCGAACGCCGCTTTCAGCCTTCAGCAGCGGTCTCGTTTCTCTCGGATGCCGGGAAAGAGCGACTTCAGCCGGATGCTTTTCTGCGACGAGCGGCTTCTTCTGCGCACATCACAAAGGAGCGTCTCTGACTTCTCCATGTGTCCATGCGTTCTGCACTAAGCTTCTCTCTCATTCTTATGTCTTTCCCTTTATTCCTATCTTTTGAGTGGTTTTTCGTTGCTGCTACACTTTAGCATTCTGTGGCGATAAAGGTGCAAGTAAAAATACAGTATAACAAATCAGCTAGACGTTCGATGTGCGACACACGTTGTGCTTTCAGGGAGGACGTTACAGAAAGTCGAGAATTGTGGATTCTTTCCTCCGAAGAAATAAACCGCGTTTTCAGGCAATGCAGTATGCTGAATTCGCACGTTGTGGGCTTAGGAATACCGGTATTACGCTTTTTTGGGTCGAAAGCGGCACTCGCGCTGAACCGCTCCGGAGAGTTTGCAGTTGCTGGCCGGTACATCGTGGTCATCCCCGAATGCCGCTTTCTGCTTTCAGCAGCGGTCTCGTTTTATTCGGATGCCGAGTAAGAGCGATTTCAGCCTGATGCTTTTCTGCGACGAGCGGCTTCTTCTGCGCACATCGCAAAGGAGCGCTTCTGACTTCTCCTTGTGTCCATGCAGAATGCACTACGCTTCTCTGTCATTCTTATTCCTTTATTCCTAGCGACAATTCGTTTTCGTGTTTTTCTCCGATGCTGCACATCAGCATTCTGTGACGAATACAGTAAAAGTGAAAATTCCCTCTAATAAGGCAGCTAGAAGTTCCAGGAGTGTCAGACGATGAGCTTTCAAAGAGAACGTTACTGGAAGCCGGGAATTGTGGATTCTTTCCTGCGAAGAAAAATACCCTGATAGAAGTTCGAGGAGCGACACACCTTGTGCTCTCAGGGAGAACGTTACAGAAAGTCGGGAGCTATTGTTTCTGTACTGCGGAGAAAAAAGCCCCTGCTTGCAGGCAATGCCGTAGCCTGATGTCGCATATTCTCGGCACCCGAGAAAAACGAGATTGCTGCTGAAGGCAGAAAGCGGCACTCGCGGTCAACCGCGGCGGAGAGTTTGAGTCGCTGGAAACTGCTACATGGTCGCCTTGTGTACAGGCAGAATCCTCCACGCTGTTCTACGTAGGAAGTGCATATGTCTTTCTTTCGACTGACAGTTGGCATTCGTAAGGAATACGACCTTACAATCCAAAGTACCAAATTACTCAGAAATATCACATAGTCCTCCAGAAATACCAGTCTCATTCAGCGAATTGGAGCTTTTCACAAAGAAAAGGGACATTTCACATCACAATTCCAGTCTTTCTGTAACACTCTCTCTGAAAGCACAAAGTGTGTCGCACATCGAACTTCCAGCATATCTGTTATACTGTACTTTTCCTTCCTCCATTATCGCCACAGAATGCAAAAGTGTAGCAGCAATGAAAAACCACTCAAAAGATAGGAATAAAGGGAAAGACATAAGAATGACAAAGAAGCATAGTGCAAAACGCATGGACACATGGAGAAGTCAGAACCGCTCCTTTGCGATGTGCGCAGAAGAAGCCGCTCGTCGCAGAAAAGCATCCGGCTGAAGTCGCTCTTTCTCGGCATCCGAATAAAACGAGACCGCTGCTGAAGCCTGAAAGCGGCGTTCGCGGAGAACCGCGGTGTACCGGCCAGCAACTGCAAACTCTCCGGAGCGGTTCAGCGCGAGTGCCGCTTTCGCCCCACGAGAGCGAAATCGCGGAATTGCGATGCCGAGAACGAGCGAATTCAGCGTACTGCATTGCCTGAAAACAGGGGTTTTTTCCTCCGCAGGAAAGAATCCACAGCTCTCGACTTTCTGAAACGTCCTACAAGAAAGCACTAAGTGCATCTCTCATCGGACTTCCAGCTGCCTTATTAGAGGGGGTTTTCCTATCTAATCTTCGTCACTGAAAGTTGACATGTAGTAGTAAAGGAGAACCACTCAAAAAATAGAATGAAAGTAAAAGACAGAAGAATGAGAGAAAAAAGTAGTGCATTCTGCATGGAGACAAGGAGAAGTCAGAAGCGCTCCTTTGCGATGTGCGCAGAAGAAGCCGCTCGTCGGAGAAAAGCATCCGGCTGAAGTCGCTCTTTCTCGGCATCCGAGAGAAACGAGACCGCTGCTAAAAGCGGCATTCGGGGAGAACGGCGCTTACACGGCCAGCAACTGCATACTCTCTGTAGCGGTTAACCAAGAGTGCCGCTTTCAACCCACCCGAGCGAAGTAGCGGAATTGCGATGCCGAGAACGAGCGAATTCAGCATTCTGCAATGCCTGCAAGCAGGGGCTTTTTTCAGCGCAGGAAAGAATCCACCTCTCTAGACTTCCTGTAACGTCCTCTCTGAAAACACAACGTGCGTCGCTCCTGGAACTTCTAGATGCCTTATTAGAAGGGCTTTTACCTTCTACTCTTTTCGTCACTGAATTCTGATGTGTGGCATCGGAGAACCACACAAAAACGAAATGTCGCTAGGAATAAAGGGAAAGATGTTACAATGTGAGAGAAGCATAGCGCATTCTGCAATGCCTGCAAACAGGGCAATTTCTCCGCAAGAATGAATACACAGCTCTCGACTTTCTGCAACGTACTCTCTGAAAGCACAAGCTGTGTTGCTCCTGGAAATTGTAGCTGCCTTATTTGAGTGGTTTTTCCCTTCTGCTCTTTTCGTCACTGAATTTTGATATGTGGCATCGGAGAACCACATAAAAACGACATGTCGCTAGGAATAAAGGGAAAGACGGTACAATGAGAGGGAAGCGTAGTGCAGAATGCATGGAGACAAGAAGTCCGAAGCGCTCCTTTGTGATGTGCGCAGAAGTAGCCGCTCGTCGCAGAAAAGCATCCGGCTGAAGTCGCTCTTTCTCGGCATCCGAGAGAAACGAGACTGCTGCTGAAGCCTGAAAGCGGCATTCGGGGAGAACCGCGATTTAGCGACCAGCAATTGCAAACTCTCCGTAGCGTTTAACTGCATCGCAATTCCGCTACTTCGCTCCCGTGGTTTGAAAGCGGCACTCTTGGTTAACCGCTACAGAGAGTATGCAGTTGCTGGCCGGAAAATAGCAGTTCTCCCCGAATGCCGCTTTCAGCCTTCTGCAGCGGTCTCGTTTCTCTCTTATGACGAGAAAGAGCGACTTCAGCCGGATGCTTTTCTCCGACGCGCGGCTTTTTCTCCGCACAGCGGAAGAGAGAGGTTCTGACTTGTCCATGTGTCCCTGCAGAATGCACTACGCTTATTTCTCATGGTTATGTCTTTCTCTTTTTTTCTAGCGACATTTCATTTTCGTGTGGTTCTCTGAAGCTACACTTCAGCATTCTGAGTCGAAAAGTTTTCATAGTTAAATCACATGAAATAAGGCAGCTAGAAGTTCGAGGAGCAGCACACGTAGTGCTTTCAGGGAGGACGTTCCAAAAAGTCGAGAGAGGTGGATTCTTGCCTGCGCACAAAAAACCCCTTGTTTCGAGGAAAATCGGTAGGCTGAATTCGCAAATTCTCGGCATCGCAATTCCGCTAATTTGCTCTCGTAGGTGGACAGCGCCACTCTCTGTTAACCGCTACGGAGAGTTTGCAGTTGCTGGCCACTAAACCGCGGTTCTCCCTTAATGCCTCTTTCAGGCTTCAGCAGCGGTCTCGTTTCTCTCGGATGCCGAGAAAGATCGACTTCAGCCGGATGCTTTTCTCTTTGTGTCTATGCAGAATGCACAACGCTTCTCTCTCATTGTTATGTTTTTCCCTTTCTTTCTATTTTTTTATGTGGTTCTCCGTTGCTACTACACGTCAGCATTCTGTGACGGAAAGAGTAGAAGGGAATACCATCTCTAATACGTCAGCTAAAAGTTCGAGAAGCGACACACTTTGTGCTCTCAAGGAGACCGTTACAGAAAGTCGAGTGCCATTGCTTTTGTACTGCGGAGAAAAAATCCCCTGCTTGCACGCAATGCGGGAGCCTGATGTCGCAAATTCTAGGCACCCGAAAAAAACGAGATTGCTGCTGAAGGCAGAAAGCGGCACTCGCGGTGAACCGCTGCGGAGAGTTTGAGTTGCTGAAACTGCTACATAGACGTCCTGTGTACAGGCAGAATCCTCCACGCATATATCTTTCTTCCGAGAGACATTTCAAATTCCTAAGGAATACGACCGAACAATCCAAAATATCAAATTAATAAGAAATATCGCACTGTAATCGGGAAATACCAGCCTCATTCAAAGAACTGGAGCTTTTCACCAAGAAAAAGGACATTTCACTACAGTAATCCGAGCATTGTAAAAAAAAATATATATTTTACAAATATCACTTTTCTTCCTAAAATATAAAATTTTTAACAGGAAATAACAATTTTCAGATTTCTTTCGAAAAGTTAGGATCATAAATCTGTGAAAAACCAGGAATTTGTGAAAGAAAATGCCACACCAAGGGGAAAAATATATTATCTGAGAGAAAAATGACAAATATTTCACCTGAAAATGGAATATCTGAGGGAAAATGAACGTTTTTTTGATTTTTTGGGAAAAATCAAAGAGCTTATGAAGAGAAAACTAGAGCACTTGAATGAAACATTCCAATTAGGGGTGAAAATACCATATACCAGAAAAAGAAGTCATATTTCCAACCGCAATAAGGTATTTATGAAAGAAAATGCCACATTTTTAGGAAAATATTAATAGGAAAAGAAAGATATTTCACAGAAAACTGCTGTTTCGGGGAGATAGTAGCATACTTGGTTGGAAAATGACATGTTTTTGTGAGATTGCTGGTATTTAGGGGAAAAAGGCCGTATATTGAAGAATCAGCAGGAATTTCTGGGGGAATGTATGCCATCTTTGGAAGAAACACGGTCTATGTTGGAGAAAAGGCCATTTTGATGGGAGTAAGTGCGATCTTGAGGAGCGTGAAGTAGTACTCTCGGAATGAAACGGGAGGTATTTCTAAGAGAAGTGGTACTTCTGGGAGAAAATGCAAAAAAATCTGGGAGTAAGTGTCATCAGGAGGCGTGTCATGGAGTAGATTTGGGAGGAAATGGAGGTATTTCTAAGAGTAGCGGTATTTCTGGGAGCAAATGTCGTCTTTGGGGAAAACAATTTACTCCTGAGGGAAGAAAACAGGTCTTTCTTCCCAAGAACAGCATGCAATTGGGAGAAAATCTCCTCTCTTGGGGAGAGCAGTGGTCTTTCTGGGAGAAAGTGTCCTCTGCTTGGTTGCAAGTGTCCCATTTGGTCTTGTCATTTTTGGCTTTTTAGGAGAAAGCGTGTGGCAGTTGTAAGAGAAGGGGTACTTCTGGGAGCAAATATCCTCTTCTTGGAAGAGAAGGTGAAATTTCCACGGGAAAAGTGGTATTTCTGGGAGCAAATGAGATAGGTGAGGGAGACAAGTGGGAAAGGGTGGGAAAGAATGTCTTGTCTTGGAGAGCAACTGTGGTCTCTTTGGTGTGGCAAGTGGTGTGTTGGGGAGAAAACATGGTAAACAGGGGAGACAATGTCCTCTGGAGCAGTGTCAAGTAGTATTGTGGAGAGCAAATGTGAGGTATTTCTCAGCAAAGTGCTGTTTCAGGGAGATAGTAGCATCCTTGGTTGGATGCTTGAGAGGGAAAAGGCCATGTATTTGAGATCGAAGTGGTATTTCTGGGAGAAAATGCATCAAAATCTGGGGGTACGTGTCATCATGAGGCGTGTCATGTAGTAGATTTGGGAGGAAATGGAGGTATTTCTAAGAGTAGTGGTATTTCTGGGAGAAAATGTTCTCCTTTTGTAAGAAAATATGTCTGTTGCATTTAAAAGACTGAGTATTCTTGTTGTCTCAGGAGCATGGAACTAAATGATGAGTTCTTGAACAGTGAAAGTTTCAGTAGCTGCTACCCTGGTAATTGCTTGAGATTAGTTAGTAAAATCCACAGATTTCCAATGAGGAATTTGAATCAAGTTGCTGTTTAATGTCTTCTGGAATTTCAAATACTCATAGTTTGTCAGCAGTACATGCTGCTGCAGGCTGTTTTTTTTTATTGAGTCCTGTCAGAATTTTGCTACTCCACCTCTGTAGACGACACCTCTATGGCTCTTCTCCGTTTTCCTGTATTGTTTGATGTGAGGATATAACTATCCCTTGTGACAGTATAAAGTTGCAGACTTGTTCCTTATCTGAGCCTTGAATTTCAAAGGCAGTAGTGTAAGATGTAATTGGGCACGGAGATTGGAACTTGTTACATTGCAGCACGGTCTGTAACTTGTCTGCCCCAGCATTCTGTAACTTGGACTTTTTTTTTCTGTGGACAAAGAGAAAATGTGTAGAGTCCTGCTTCTAACTACCTAAGAAATAATTCAGCTCAGTACTAAGGGCATTGTGGGGTTAATGCTGCTATTGTTCTGAAGTAATTCAGTCTTCATGTTTTGCTCAATTTCTGTCCAAAGCAGAGATGACAACTGCGCCGTCAGACGATCCACCATCTGATGATGTTATAATTGCTGACGAGCTAACACCTACCTCAGAGCAGAAAGCTCTTGCTGGCTTTCTGAATCTGCCTTCAACATTCTTCTGTAATAAGAATAAGCCTGGATACATACCCAAAGAGGATGATGGTAAGGAGAGTCCAAGTTGATTTTTGTGTTGCTTTTTTTGTGGAGAAGGGGTATCGTACCATCAGAACCAACAGATGCTGATACAGGGCAGTGGTACTCCTGCCATCCTCCTTTTGGGCAAGGATCGTGTGTCTCCCTTCCAAATCTGTCTTCTGGTGCTAAAATTACCTAGATGCTTTTTTTCTGAAAATGCGAAACCTATGCCAGACCTCTCGGCTGAAAAGCTGTCAGTAGTGTAATCAAGCAGCTGTACGCAAATAGGAATGGGAAGCTTGCTTGCTGATGCGTAAAGCTCTCAATAGGTATGCAGAAGTTTTGTATGCTTGCTGGGCTTGTAAGTCTGACGGGCTTAACAGGCTTAGACTTCTCTGGATTTGGAGCGTCACTGAGAACTTCCACTTGTTTCCTATATTTAAGACAAAGACCACGAAGACTATCAAACAGCTGTTAAGAAACTTAATGGAAGACTGTATTCCAGTGATCAAAAAGGGAAAAGGAAATTGCAAGGTGTATCTGAAAACACAGTGCTTCTGTGATGCCCACATTTCAGCTTTAAATCCAGAGGACAGTTAGGCTCTGAGGTTAACTAGGATAGTTAAGTGGAGTAGTTTCCTGAGACGGATAGTTTTAGAAACACTCATGCTGGAGTCAGAAAAGCAGCTACTCAGCAGTTTTAGCATCAGTGAGTTGAAATGTTAGCCTTATGTGCAACCTGAATGAGAAATGTACGTTTTAGAGAGCCTCTAAATAAGAGTGTCAAAGTGTTTTCCTACTTGGAGACTTTCTGCCATTCTTTTGAATATGGAGAGCTGAGCTTCGCAAGATGCATGGAAAGTTTTGGGGGTTGGGGGTGGAAGAGTGGTCTACAGCTATGAATGTTTGCTACTTCTGCCGATTTTCGTACATTATGAGTTTAACAGTTAATCAGTAGCTTAAAACCAAAGTGCACTGTTTTAAAATACAGCTGTATGTTTTCTTTAGTCAAAAATACAAGCGCAGAAGACTAAATTTGCTTGCTTAGGTGCTTATGGTTATTTTGACTGCCTCAAACTTCAGTGTTTTGTAACCAAATCTGGATAGATACTAGAACAGAGGTCTGATTCTGAGGATATGAATTTCTGTGTACTAGGAAGAGTTGGCATATATTGAGCTATCAGAAAAAGAAGTAAATGCCTGAGGAAGCTAGTAGTAGAAACAACTGCAAGACTGAAATGTTCACCACTGCATGGGAGTTCCTTGGTAGCAATAGAAACCAAGCCTTGCAAATTTGCAGTTCGCGTACCACTCTTAAATAATGGTGCTATTTGAAAAGTTCTAGCCTTACTTTAAGATGTTATGGGTATCATTAGGATAATTTACAATGTAGGTGCCAAAAATTGTCGCCGTATTAAGCTACCTCATCATCTACTTTCCACAAATTTTTGTTCTAGGTGTCACAGGCGAGACTGAATTGGAAAGTGGAAGTACTGCTACTTTGGAAAATCAACCAACTCCTGGGGAGAAAAATACAGGCCAGCCTCTGCAGGTTCCTTCTGCATCTCCCTGGAGCTCTGGCAGCAGTGCTGAAGATGAGGGTCCAGAAGACACTCGGGCAGAAGTTACAATTCAAAACATGAAAGTAAGAATGAAGTTCTTACAAAAGGTTTCGTCACTAAATTCAGAGAATTATTCTCAAACCTCTAAGACATGATTATTTTCACATTGTGATGAATAAAACATGCAGCAAACACTATTTGACTCCTTTCACTGCGCCTCAGGTCTTTTCTAACACTGGAAGTGAGGCACAGATCTTACAGTGCTCAGGGAGAGAAAGGAGTTGAGCTGTATCGAAACCTAGAAAAGGCTTTGGCGAGTAAAATTCCTCCTACCATGAATGTTTGGATTAATAGATTTTAGAGAGAGATTTTAAAGAAAAACAGTATATTTTATGGAATTATACTACTTCAAAGATATATCAATCGCATTAGTCAGCTGTTGTGTGACCATAAATGAAAGCAAAACCCCATCTGCAGGGCAAAACTGCGATTAAGTGAAAATCGAACGGGTTTTGGAGCCATTTCAACTTCTTCCCCTTGATTTTTCCAGCTCCAGGAAAGAGAAGACGCTCTAAGGGAGCGAGAAGCCTGCCTGGATAAACTAAATTGCCTTAAGTGCCATTTAGTTTGGTGTTTGCTATATGAAGCCTTGTCTTTGAGAGAGAAATGCCTTGTCTTTGACCGTACTACAGCCTAACATCTCACAACCACTTAAGCAGGTCAAACAAAGATCTCGGGGCTATTCCTGAGTTCATTTACATCCGCTGAAACTCAGAACAAACAGACTGGTACAATAGATACACAAACCTTCCTTTTCTCAAAGAAACACAAATTAGAGGAGGGAAAGGGCAGAACACTGGAAGCCTGATGGGTGTTCTCATGCTGCCACTCACAAAACACATTTCCTTCCTGCTCACTGCCAAATTCTGTTTATCAAAGGGACTTCTACACGCTCCCCTGGGAAAAGAGTTTGGCTTTTTAAAAGGGTTTTTGTTTCCTTTAGGGAGCTTTACACAAGGAATCTAACATTCAAGACTAGAAAAAGGAGATCCTTATGATTTGCATTTGAGATTTGAATGCTTTGCCAACAGGAAGAGTAACAGATGCTTAAAATAGCAAAACTGACTCCAATTTGAAATTGCCATTGCTTTGTTCTGCTCATTAGTTTTCAAAACCAACACAAAAATTCATCTTTTTCCCCTCTCCTTATAAAGCCGTTTTGCTTGCCAGAACCTCTTAGAAACACTCATCAGGATTAGTTTTCCAACACAGCTTCAGTGTCAATGAGTTCTGTAATTCATTCCACAATGCTGCAGCTGTCGTCTCCCTCCTTGGAGCTATGAGCTGCACACACACATCTAACCGTACATCATGGCCTTACGAGGTGAGGTTTATGAACTGCACACTTTTCCACTCTTTATCCTCAAGCGGTGTCTGGTGCCATGTGCAGGATAATCAATGAGGCTGCAGAATTCCCAGGATGGTGTTGTGATTCATCCGTACCCAGACGGTCTGGAAGACAAGCACCTGAGACTAGTGAAAGTGATAAATGATGTGAGGGATGGAACACCTCTCCTGCGTGGACGGGCAGAGAGCTGGGGCTGTGCACCCTGGAGAAAGCTGCAAGGTGACCTGATAGCGGCCTGTCAGTATCTAAAGGGGAGCTGCAGCAACAGAGGGGACAGACTCTTCAGCAGGGTCTGTGGTGATGAAACAAGGGAAAATGGCTTCAAGATCAGGGAGGCTAGATTGAGGTTTGATATAAGGAAAAAATGATCTACAGTGAGAGTGGTGAGGCACTGGAACAGGTTCCCCAGTGTTGTGGTTGTTGCTCTGTCCTGGAGATTTTCAAGGGGGGGGCTGGATCAGGCACCCTGATCTAGGCACACTGATCTAACTGTTGTGTGTCCCTGTCCATTGCAGGGAGCTGGGCCGGATGGCCTTTAGAGGTCCCTTCCAACTCTAAGGATTCTATGACTCTATGGTTCTAGGACAGAACCAAGTAGGAAGGGGTTTGGTGGGTATTCCACACTCCCAGCAGAAATACTTCAATCTGGGTGGCGTTTGACCCCCTCGACCCCTCCAAAATCCCTCCAAGCCCAATGGGACTCTCCACACCCTCCTAAATCCAATAAGCCCCCCCAGAAAAGGCAGGTCCCGTGGGAACCCTCAGCCCCTCTCAATTCCTATAGGACTCCCCACAATAAAACAGGAGCCCAGGGGGCCCAATGGGCCCCCCAACCGCAATGGGACTGCCCAACCCCAATAAGACCCCTCCAAAAAATCAGAATAGGAGCCCCCGGAGTCCTCAGTCCCAATGGGCCACAGCTGCCATCCATCAGTTGCCTGTAAATTCTCAATGGAAAGTGAACGCATCGACAGCAGGAAATTATCAAGCCAGAAACAGGCAACACAAACAAGTGTGGAGAAATGCTCTGAGTCAGAGATACGGCTGAGCTACCCAGATCTTCTTCTCGGATTCACCACCTGACTCAGAGAGTTTGGTGATCTTCTCACTGGTCATAGCAGAGGAGCTGGACCGATCAAAGGAAAGATATCAGCACTGAGTGGCACAAGAACACCTGGATCACATCCTAAGTGGCTTCAAACAGGCATGAGGTTCTGCTGTGATACTGAGGTGGGCTTTATAGCAGACCCCCACTTGTCTCAGATCAGGTCCGTGTCTGTACCAACAGAGGTACCTCGGAAGAACTGGCTGCTGCTCACACAAGGTGTATTTCTAAAAAGCAAAAGCTTTCACGGATGCTACAGAAACCAACTGCAGCTCAAGGAGATGCTGCAGAACCACCTCTCTGAGACACCTCTGTGGTCTCTGCTAAATCCATCAGGAAACACCTCAGCCAGATGCAAATGGCGTTTCCCAGGGCTGCTGCACTGTGCCAAAGGCTGCACAGTCTTGAGCAATTCTGATTCCGGATTTACCTTTAACTCGGATTCTGCTTTTTGGGTCACATCTGGCTTTGTGTTCCTTCAGATCACAGGGCTTACCCTGACATCTGCAAGACCCATTGCTTTGGGACTTACTGCCATCCCCAGGAAGCCACGCAGCACCGCAGCAGCCAAGCTCCAGTCCCTTCCCCAGTCTCAGTGGGATCAGTCCCTGTGCTGACTCCACTGTGTGCAGAAAGTGCCGTTCCTTTATTCCTCACAGCACGCACCAGGTGACATGACAAGCAAGCACACCCTCTCAGAGTTCAGGATCTACATTTGAACAGTTCTGACATGCATATGCAGTACTTTGGCATACAAATTCATTCTTTTTCAAGGACTCAGATTTGTGCTAATGTCCCTTTGGATGCCCCGTGTTACCTAGGGTGGTTGAGTGCCCACCTATTCTTCCCCATTTTCCACCATCAGCTTTACCACCGAGACCTGTGACCCACTGCCATCCACTTTCCCCATTTGGAAGATTCCCATTGCTTTTTAGGACACAGTGAGTCACTTTTTAATAACAGTGCATGTGGAGCCCGAGGGAAATGTCCTTGCACCTTTTGAGGCAAAAGATAAAAGTATTCTATTATGTCCCCAGCGCAAAATTATTAGGAAAACAAGACTATTCGCCCACTCAAGCTGAAATGGAAAGCTTTTAGAACTATCACTCATGGATTCCTTTTGCTAAACTAGTATACAGGTTCTTAAACTAATGTACTAATCCCTATTGCTAAACAAACCAACCTGTATCAGCAGAGAGTGGAACAATTCAGATGTTTGCTCTGTGATCTTTTTGTCTTTAAGCTTCTTCTAGGGAGGTTGTGGCATGATGAACAGTAATACATTACCCGTTGGTTAGATCTAACATGCCACATGCACTCTGTTAAGCCTTAAGTAACAGCATATCAAGCACTAACTGGTGTTGCAATGCCATTTTCAGTACTGGTGGCGCTTGTGAGTTTAGTTCTTCAAAAGCATGTCTAGTCCAATTTGACAACTTGTGGACTTGCCAGGTAGTGTTTTCAAAGACCATTTGATGTTTTTCCAGGACCATATATAGAGCAAATATGTTCACTCATATCACAGAGATTCTCTGTCCAGCAGTCAGCTCTGAACTGAACTGAACACTCGATTTGGGCAGAGGTATTACTGTACCACACTGCAACTCTGCACGTTGCTCCAAGGTTAACTACGAATAGAATTTTCCATTTGAGCATCTCCAAGGCTGTCCAAATGGTTCAGGATAAAAACTGATTTGGCCAGCTCACAGGTTGATACGGTCTATAGGACTTTCAGAGAGCAGTGCGTGGAGGGTAGCCCACAATATAAACTACAAGGGCAATCCTAGCATATACACATCTCTTATCAAAGCTTAGATGCTTTCCAACAACCATGTGTCAAATGGAACTCATGGACTAGTGTAACAATTAATTACTCCATGACACTACATCATGTTGCAAAGGGCTTGATGATGGGTTTCTTCTATGACCACATCTAACAGATAGGAGATAGGTCCCCTGGTTCATTTCCCAGTTTGTTAGGAAGTTGGATATACCATGGAGGAGTTACATGCAAATTATCATCAGGTTGATAAAGGGAGTGAACAAAGGGGTCAAAAGGCATGGTACCACAGTGCAGGGAGTGCTGGTGAGCCAGGATGACCTGCAAAAACTGTTTGTGTTGACCCAAGTGTGAAGTTTAACAGACCTGAGGACTGACCTACACCTACACCTACAACCACCCAAACGTAATATTATTAAGAAGCACTCAGGCCTAGCTCTGGGAAGCAATTACGGCAAAGCCGGCTGCCAACAGTTAATGCTTGGCATGTGAATTCCAATGAAGTGAGACAGGAATCTGGATTGATTGGGTTTTGTTTGGTTGTTTTTTTCTTTGGTGTGTGATTTCACGAGTTTGTTTTTTAAATAATCCTTAGTTTCTTTAAAAAATAACTTAAAAATTACCTCGAGCTTCAACTTTGTTAGGCATGGCACTATTGAACTTATGACTCCAGATAAGCTTATTTTAGTGTGTTTATTTCACAACTCCATGAACAATTCTAGTCTAAGAATTATTCCTTTTGCATTACAGTTGGGGGAAAAAAAAAAGAAAGAAAAAAAAAGAAAACGCTTTATCGATTATCAGTAGAAATTCCTCAATGAAATTCCAAAAAGGAATTTCACAGTCATTAAACATTTGCTCAGATCCTCTTGATATATCTCATAAAGAAGGATCGCTGGGACCCAGCTCCATTCTAGGTATTTCCATTAGCCTACTTATGGCCCTGTTTTGCTTGCACGTGACTCACATTCTGAAGAATTTCCTTTTTCAAAGTGCCATACTTGGGCTTCAGAGACACTCTGCTCAGGAAAACACAACATTTCTATTTCAAGAACAAACACTCCCATCTTTTTAAGTTTACTAAAAGCCTTAAAACCCAATGAGATAAGAAAAGCAATGCAAACTGCAGCAACGCAATGATACCAGGGTGCAGATTATCTTCAAATATCAAGATTTCAGGGGCTCATTTCTTGTTGACAGTACAACACTTGTGCATTTCTTAATAACAAGCTCTCCCTCAATCCTGCAGAAATGCATGCACAGATCGATCTACAGCCTCAAAGCATTTCATCTAACGGATATTCCCAGGAAAACCAGGCCTTTATTTTTATCCAGTTGTATGGGGCCGGCTCGCTGTCCAGATGCCATGAACCCTTGCGGGCAATACACTGGGCTTTGGCAGATTCCATGAGGTGCCTGCAGAGAGAGAAACTGCTGAGGGCACGGGAGAGCCTCTCACTTTCCTTCCTCCCAGCACCACACAGAGTGGCGCTGGAATAAAGAGCGTGGTGGGATGGAGGTGGTGGAGCAGCTCACTGGTGTTTCTGCCTCTGCTGCTGGATACAAATGCAGTACAGAATCCTTACAAGGAGCACAGCAACAAACAAAGTAAACAAAGCAGAGTGCCTTTGAAGGAGAACATGGAGACATCTTCCACAGGGACGCTGTGCGCTTCTGCATGTTCTTCATGAGCTGCGTGTTCTTCAGCACCCGCAACCTGAAGGAACAATGGTGGTCACTGCTGCGCCTCATGCCTAACTGGCAACCTCATCAGAGCTCTTACACTGTCATGAAGTGTTGTGTTTCATTTCCGTGGCCTCCTGGAGCAACGCTTCCCTGGGATGCAGGGACTGTGGGAGGAAGATTGCTGCTGCTTTTCGCCGTCTGCTGAGTGTGGTTCAGGCGGCTTTGTTCCCAAAGGACAAAGTTCCTAAGTCCTTGGGAAGCCGGTGGGAGGGGAGCAACCTCTAACTGCCAGCCACAGAGCTCTGTGCACGGCCTTTACCTGGAGCACCAGCCGCTTGAATGTCCTCTGTGTCCTCATGGGAGAAGAGCAGCATGCAGCTGCTGTCCTCCTGACAAACAGCCTCACCCACAGGCTCTCCGTTGATCTCTTTAGAAAGAAGGAAGCAGAGTGGGACTGTAAATATCTGCTCTCATCAGGAAGATGTTATCTTCAGGGGGCACTACTTCTCAGAAGACATCAGTGTTTTCCACATATGTAGAATGTTGGTTTCCCAAGCCATCTGATAAACAAACAGAATATACCCACCAGGAGCTACATTCTCCATCGTGACTGTCTGTAGAATGTGAGAAAACCTCTGAAAATATCTTTGTCTTACCAACTTCCCTCTCTGTCCCACAGGACCTGAACAGGATGTACCAGATGAGCCAGCTACTGAACGTAGCACTCTGTTTGGTGAAGTCCACCCAGACAGACTACCCACCCCTGGGATACCAGCGGGGGTCCGGCACGGGAAGCAGCTCTGCTCTGGAGGCACTTCTGCAAGCAAAGAACCATGAGAGCTTGCAATCATACACCACAGTCTGTGTCACTGCGTGACGGCACAGTGCCATCTGAGGAACAGATGGTACCAGGGATGGTGCAGGGACAGGGCACGCACGTGCAGCTCTGTGCTCTCACTCCTGCAGATGTGCCTGACTGACATTAGAGCTGTGAGGTGGCAGCTCGCAAAGGAAGTAAAAAGCCATGACATACCCATGCCATCTGCTTGAGCTTCCGTCCAGGGAGCCGGCTGGGATTCTGCATCCCATTCATCTCCACTCACATCTGTAAACAAACAGGACAGAGCAGCTCGTGTCAAACACGTCCATATCCATCTCCAGATGGGAACAACGAGGGATCGCTCCACGGCACCCTTCTCTCCCTTCCACACAGCAGTGTCTCAACCATAGGTGCCGGGTGCCTGCAGTGGCACCGTGCTGATACACAGCAATCCATGTCTGGAACTGTCTGGAGACAGGAGGGGAAGAGAACTGAAAGGAGACGGAGAGGGGAGGAAAAGAGAACGGTAGGGGGAGCCCCAAAGGCTCTGTCCTGGCAGTGATTTACCTCTGCATTCCACCTCAGGAACAAAAGCTGTGTCTGACCAGACAGAACACTGGCTTAAAAGAACCAGTGTAGTCATCTAGAATCACAAACAGATAAGAGAAGCTCCCGTTGAATGCTGTGATCTGTTTTTCCATCAGAGACCAGAGCTGGGTCAGGTAATGAGATGGGAGAAAGATCAAGGTTGTCAGTTCCACAGCTACAGAGTGGGCAGGAAAACGCATGGGCAGGTTGCAAAATACTCACCAGGCCATGTGCAGCACCATCATGGACCACACGGACCAACATTTGGCCACTCAAGCCTTACTTACTTACCATTGCAGATCAGTGGTGGGCACAAAGGAAGGTGACATTAAGCACAAGAGGAAAATATGCAGCCAGAACTTTGCTCTCCTGAAGTTGGGAGTCCTGCTCCTCTTTTTGCCAGGCCTGGATTCTTCAAGATCACAAACTCCACCAAGGCATGTCAGTGCAGCCCAGGCTGCCTCCAGTCTTAGCCTCTCTAATGCTCTCCTCTGCATTGGTGAGCACCAGGTCTGGTAAGGCTTCACCTCGGGTTGGTCCATCTATTTCCTGGACCAGGAGGTTATCCTTGACAGACTCCAGGAATCTCCTGGATTGTCTGCCACCCGCTGTGCCGCTCTCCCAGCAGGTATCTGGGTGGCTGAAATCCCCCATCAGGACAAGAGCCTGTGAGCACAACACCTCCTGCAGCTGAAGCAAGAAGGTCTCGTCAACAGCCTCCTCCTGCTCAGGTGGCCTGTAGCAGACCCCAACCACTAGGTGCCCTTTACTGGACCGATCCTTGATTTGACCCACAAGCTCTCGACCTGATCGTGGCTGTTCCTCAGACACAGCTCTTGGCATTCAATCCACTTCCCAGCACAGAGGGCAATTCCCCTCACCATAGCTAACGCTGTGTGGGATGTTTTGACACTGGATCTGACGTCAGCCGGCCTCTTGGGCTGGGGTTGTGGCTTCGGGACTGGGGTTGTGGCTGGTCCGAGCCTTTCCAGCTGTGGCTTTAGGCCTTGGGGACAATGCCAGCCTCTCTGCCTTTCAAGCTGTGTCTTTAAGCCCTAGGCTGGTGCTGGCCTCTCGGGCTTTGGCTCTAAGCCCTGGGCTGATGTAAGCCTCTCAGGCTGTGGCTTTAGGCCCTAGAGCTTGAGCCAGCCTATAGCGATGTGCATTTTAAAATGGCTCATGGAAGTAAATGAAAGCAAGAGAACACGGAGCTCTGCTGGGTATTTCTAGAATTGGAATAGAGACAGGAGAGCATGCTCAGCCTTGTGTGGTTGGTTGTACCCATCAGTACCAACCACAGCTGAAATCGTCTTTACATCTTTGTTAGGCACTCCTCTGTCTGCCGCTTTTAGTCTCTGTTTTTTGGAATGCAGGGATTTCTCTTAGTGGCCACAAACACTGCCAGGATAAGCCAGTCTGAATTATCACTGTTCCTTACCCTCCTCAAGAGAAGATGACTGTGCCTTTCAAATGCTGCCAAATCCTGGGCTTTGGTGTGCTCTGTGTGCCACCAGAAGAGAGCGTGACATAGGAAAATGTGGAACTCGAGATCCCAAAGCTCCAAGGAATGTAGTCTGTCAGAGCCAAGGGTCTTGGAAGGAAGATCCCCATTGTCCCTTTCCCTTTCGCTTTCCCTTTCACTTTCCTTTTCCCTTTTCTTTCCTTTCCTTTTCCCTCCGCAAGCGAAGATGGCTGTACTCTGAAGGCAGGTGGAGGCAGGGACAAGGGTCAGGAGCCAGGGCAGAATGGTTTCTTTGTTGCTCGTTGGAAGGAAGGACTGTGTTTAATGCAGACGGATTTACTATAGTGTTTCTTACAGGGACTGACAGTGGGGTGAGATGTGCCCTGAAGTGGGCATGCTTGCCAGTAGGCAAAGGAGAAATGCAAATCATGCCAGTAAGTTCAATGAGGGTGTCCCTGGGGACAGGGCTCCCTGCAGCACTTGGGGCTGTGCTGCTGAGCTGCCGGGCTCCCACTGTCATGCACGAGCCCCCGCTGTGCTGCAGGGCCTGACCACCATCTCTGCCCCGTGTTCACCTACAGGAGAAGAAGGAGCGGGCAAGGAGACGGGGGCTCGCCTTCTGGATGCAGTGAGTGTCCCCTCATTGCCCCATGCCCAGCCACCAGCAGCCGGGCTCCCGGCAGTGGGCTGATGGCCTGGACCCCCACTGCAGCCGGCGGGGCTCCCAAACGGCCCCTTTGGCACTGTGGGGGCTGTGCTGCTGTGGGGTGGGGACGCCTCATCCCTGGCCCTCTTTCCCTTTTGCCCCACAGGACGATCTGCCTCATCCTGGTCTGCCTCCAGCTGCTACTCGTTGTCGTGCTGGGCTCTGCAGTACTGTACGCCCAGCGCTATGACCAGGAGCTCTTCTATCGGCTCCTGCCTCCAGTGCTGCCCCGGGCAATGTTCGCTTCCCTGGCGTACTTTACAAGCAGTACCCTGTGTGTGGTCTGTGATGGGCTGCTGCCCCGCTCAGTAACCCCTCGGGGCTGCGCGGTAGGGCGTGGGGAGAGGGCTCTGTCCCCACGGAAGGGGCCTCTCCTGTGCTCCTGCCCCCAGGGGCGCACAGGCACAGCTGTGGGCAGTGCGGGCAGGCAGCCGAGTGCCACCGCTTTGGACTTATCAGTAAGTTTCTACTGTCGTCGTGAGTCATTGCCAGCTGAACAGCACCACCTGCGATGACCCATCAGACTGAAGATCCGCACCTGACACCGGGACGTGACTGGATCTATGAGTGCTTTGCTGTCTGTCTGTCCCTCTTTCCCCATTTTCTGCCTTTTCTCTTTGCCATCTCGTTTGACTCTTTGTAGCAGCCATTGCCTACAATTGTTTACCTCTACCGCTTATTCATTGCAATTAGCCCATTGGCCAGTGTTACCTCCAATTGGTTGTTGCTGGCTGTTAAGAAAGCTCTCAAAAAATGGATGTGTATTATTCCTCTGAGTTTGGATGACTCCATTGCAGTAGTGACCCTTTGCTGACCAGGGGAGGCGCGACTCAGGAGATGGACAGAGATTCACCCCCTCAAGACACACTGAGTGGGACGAGACGTAGCTAGGAGGAGAAATGGGATGAGCAGTGTCCCTCTGCGCACAGACGTCTGCTGCTGCGTCTGCACAGATCTCTTGTGCTCAGTGGAGTTTGTCCACGAAGGCTGCAGCAAAGAAAAAGTGTCTCTGCTAGGGAGTCCTGGAGAGGCATAGAGATGCAAAACAGGAGAAATGAAAGCTAAAAGCAGAAGCCCAAGGCCAAATGCTGCCAAGCAGCATAACCCCAAGAACAAAAGGCTGCACCCCTTTAGCAAAAGCCTGAACCCAAGGCCCAAAGATTTAACTCCTTTAACACAAAGCTGCACCCCAACGCCAAATGGTGCGCCCCTTTCACAAAATCCTAACCGCAGGACTGGTGGCTTTAGACCCCTGCCAACAATTTATGGCAAGAGCAGCTTCAGGGAAGGGAAGACTGCAGTGCACAAGAGATGTGAAGTGCCAAGGGTGAAAAAAAAGCTCTTAGGTTCTCTGCTCTCTGACCTGGAAGTCTTGGATGGGGAGCAGAATAAACCCCCCACAATTCAGGAGGAAACAGAATCCTACTGTTCCACCTGGACTGCCACAAGTCCGCGGGGCCAGATGAGATTCATCCAAGAGTGCTGGGAGAGCTGGTAGAGGTGAAAAGCCAAGCTGCTTTCCATCATCTGTCAGCCTTCCTGGTCAACTGGAGATGCACTTTGGCCACAACAACCCCAGGCACCGCTATGGGCAGGGGGCAGAGCAGCTGGAAGTCAGTGTAGAGGAAACGGACCTGGGGTTATTGGTTGACACTCAGCTGAACACGAGCCAGCAGTGTGCCCAGGTGGCCAAGAAGACCAACGGCATCCTGGCCTGTATCAGAAACGGTGCTGCCAGCAGTGCAGGGAAGTGATTTTCCCTCTGCACTCAGCTCTGGTGAGGCTGCAGCTCGAGTGCTGTGTTCAGTTCTGGGCCCCTCACTGCAAGAAGGGCCTCAGGGAGACCTCACTGCTCTCTGTAACTCTTGAGGGAGGCTGTGGTGAGCTGGGGGTTGGTCTCTTCTCTCATGTAACAGTGATAGGATGAGAGGGAATGGCCTCAAGTTGCACCACGGGAGATTCAGGCTGGATGTTAGGAAATATTACAGCTCCAACAGAGTGGTTGGGTGCTGCAGTGGGCTGCTCTGGCAGTGGTGGAGTCACCGACCCTGGAGGTGTTCATTGAGACGTTGTGTTGAGGGACATGGATTAGTTGAGCTATTGGTGATTTCAACCTCGGTGATTGCGTGATTCTGTGATTCTGGATGGGGGATTGAGAGGGGACGTCGAGGGGGGGGACGAAGATCAGAATGGGGGAATAGGAGGGGTGGGACGGGGGAAGGGAAGGAGGAAAGGGAGCCTGGAGGTCAGAATGGGGATGAGGGGGGAACTGAGGGGGGCAGTGAGGTGGAGGGTGGAGGAGGACTGCAGGGATCAGAATGGGGGAACTGTAGGGAGGAGGGGGCTCCAATAGTCAGATGGGAGGGGGACCACAGAGGATGGTGTGGCCCTGGGGGTCACAAAGAGGGACTGGGGAGGTTGTGACTGAACCACTAGGGGGGGACACAGCACCTCCTGCCACCAGGCAGAGGTTCTGAGCGACATAGAAGCCCCACGGGGCCAAAGCAGAGCTGCATGCGGCTCCCGGCTCCCTTAAGCCCAGTCCCCTCCTCGGTGCCCCCCCCAAACACCCACCTGTAGAAGCTGAGGCGGCGCATACTCCCCATCTGGAGTACTGCGTCCAAGTCTAGGGCCCTCAGTAAAAGGAAGGAAGAGAGCTGTTGGAGAGGGTTCCAGAGGAGACCTCAAAGACCGTCAGAGGGCTGGAGCACCTCCCCTACAAAGACAGGCTGAGGGAGCTGGGCTTGTTCAGTTTGGAGAAAAGAAGGCTGCGGGGTGAGCTCATTGCAGCCTTTTAGGACCTAAAGGGAGCCTAGAAACAGGAGGGGAGTCAGCTCTTGGAAAGGGTAGGACAAGGGGAAATGGTTTGAAGTTGAGGCAGGGAAGATTGAGGTTGGATGTCAGGGGGAAGTTCTTTACTATGAGAGTGGTGAGGTGCTGGAACAGCTGTCCAGAGAGAGTCTGTGGATGCCCTGTCCATCCCTGCAGCTGTTCAAGGCCAGGTTGGATGGGGCCCTGGGCAGCCTGAGCTGGTATTAAGTGTGGAAGTTGGTGGCCCTGCCTGTGGTGGGAAGGTGACAGAGATGATCTTTGAGATCCATTTCAACCTGGGCCATTCTGTGTGCACACATACCTGCACTCGCAGCTCTATGACCAAATGCCAATTGCATGGCACAGCCAACATGCAGATGGTGGGAAATGTCAGGAGGAAAGATGTCCTGTTATGCTAATTCAATCTCCTCTCTTTAATGAAGGCACTGGGGCACAGCTGTAGTCCCATCTTGAGATGTGGGTTGCTACAGGATTCCTCATTTGGATGCGGAGGGGTTAACCAGGAGCCACAGTCTGAGGGACACTCCTCATGCGCTCTGGAGATGGAAGTTATGCCAGGAGCAAAGAAAAGACTTTGACAGACAGCACAGGGGAGGAGTTCCTGGGCCAGGCAGTGACATGCAGAGCAGTGTCCACTACCCTGAGATCTGCATGTATCCCGTTCTGCAGCAGTGCAGAAGGGCTCAGGGTGCTGCACTGTGGCACAGCTCACTGGGGACGTTTGGTTCAGCATCACCAGGTGGGCTATTGGGGTGCTGGACTTGTGACAGGAGTCCTGCCAGGGACTGTGGGGGTCTGCGAGATCCAAGGGATGACCCAAGGGGGTTAGGGAGGTCCGAAGGAGGAAATAGGGGGGATCTAGGGGAGACCAGAGCAGGGATAAGGGGTGCTGCTGGGGACTATGGGGCTCTGTGAGGTCCCAGGCTGGCTGTGGGGGAGGTGTACCAGGTCTGAGGAGCTCCTTGAGGAGTTATGGGGCTCTGTAGCGGGGTGTGGGGGATAGACGGCCATGGGATGTATATGACAACTGAGCCTGCAGGTGCAGGGGGAGAGGAAGGGCCTGGAATTGGTGACAAGGGTGCTGTCAGAGAGTGTGGGTTTCTGTGAGGTCGGTAAGGAGCACTGGATGTGTTAAGGGAGGTCTGAGGGAGGAAATAAGGAGGTTCAGTGGTAGTCCAGTGGGGGATATGGGGTGCTGCTGGGGACTATGGAGGTTTGTGAGGTTTTTGGCCAGCAATGGGGGAGGAATACTGTTACCTCCAGCAATGACTGTGACCGGGGCCACACCGTCGTGGGGGGGTCTAGCGATCTGCATTCGCTAGGGCCATAGCAACACTAACACCAACATGATGGAGAAGCGAATGGCATTTATTAAGACACTACAACCCCCTAAATACACATCCCCCTTCGTCTACGCCCCCCAAGCGTGCGTCATATGTCAATCACAGAGCAGGGGAAGTACTATCGTGTTACAACCCGATACCCTGTTAATGCCTACTACAACATCTCCCCCTCCCCGTGCTCGGTAAAGCCTTGCCCCGTTACATCGCAATCGCAACCCACGGCCCCTCACAAACTCTCACGCAGTCTGTGGTATTCCATTGATCAAAACTCTTCTCCATCATTTGTTGCAGACAATTTTGTAAACATCCCATAAGGCATAGGAGGCAGATAAAGGCACATACAAAAATTATAAACCCTACCACAAGAACCTTAAGTAATTGTTTTAGCCATGAGCCCATCCCCCCAAACAGTCTGTCCAGCCAATTTCCAATGGGCTCACTCTTCTTTTTAATCTTCTGTGTATGTTCTTGCATCCATTGTAGCTGTTTATGTATTGACACACTATGATCGCTGAGGTTAAAGTAGCACATTGCTTTAACGTCCTCACATCCATGTCCCTGAGCCAACAGCAAGAAGTCAATAGCTGCTCTATTTTGTAACAACGCATGGCAAACACTATTAAGATCTTCAAGCATTGCATTTAGCACCAGTGTTGTCATATTGGCTTGTTTTGCAGACCAACATGCCAGTCTTTCTATTTGGGTTAAAGCTGCTGCTGCTGAAACACCAGGCACGAAAAATGAAGCGAAGATACGTGCTGTGACACTCTACAACTTAACTTCATCATTACATTCAGGTTCCAGACTTATATCACGGCGACGCCTATTAGGATGTAGGCTATGAGCCAGCCAGTATCATTTGGAGTGAGCATCGTTAGCTTCCCTAAGTAACACGGACCACCAAGGGGGTTCTTTGGGATACCCTGCCAGGCTCTATTTCCACAAATTAGGAATATTCCTGGAGGCAGTGCCTTAGCAGTCCGATTATTCCACAATTTCTCTCTGCTATCTGCTCCGAAGGTAAACCCATATGCGTAGTGGTTCCACTGCGCTGTGCAATTACCACCACAGCCCGAACAAGTGGTTCCATTAGAGTATCCTTCCGACCATTCCCCCTCCTTTGACCTTTGGCACCAATCAGACCAATTTGCTTTGAAATAACAAGTCAAATTTCGCGTGAACCCGCAGCATGAACCGGTTATTGAAAAACTCTCCATATTGATCGGACTTACTACTGTCCAGGACTCGTTGACATAAGGGTGAGGTATGTCCCACCTTGTTATAAAATCTAGTAACTCTGCTTCCGCCCCACTGGTCCAATTAAAATTCCCATCCAACTTGTAACAGATGGTTATGTTACCTTCTTTGCGGCATGTGGAACCAAAGACGACACACGTACGTGTACCGCCTTCTGACCCATTTTTGATCATCTGGGACCCCAAAATGTCCAATTCTTGAGGGTTCCATGGAAGGGTATGGTTTAATGATTGAATCAGGCATGCCGCTTGAGCAGCCACATCCATATCGTTTCTACATGCAGTGTAATTAACTGTGTAACCTTTAAACTCCTCTAATTGGTAATTCGGTAGACCCAACAAACAGGTACAAAAAGGAGAGGTAGTGGACTGGAGGCTAAGACAAAAATCTGTTTGTCCCGTAAGGTTCGCCCATGTGACCCAGACATTACGTGGCTGTTGCAGGAGGTGCATTCCCTCCCCCCTCTTTACCATAAACATCAGTAACATCAAAAATGTCCGCAATGCAGGCGTGAGGTTCTTTTTGATGAGTGGTTCCTGATCCCGTCGTCCACCTCCCGGTCATCCTGGTGTTGGCTTCGGTTTGCCGCTGAAGAATTTAATTACTGGTTCCATGATTCGGACCTCAGCGCAGCGCCACCACCCTGCTGTTCCGTCAACTACGAATCGTGGCACAGCGCCCGTACCGCGCTGGTTCTCGATCGATGACGGTCCAGACCTCAGCGCAGCGACACTACCACGCTGCCTCCCGCCGACTATGAGCCCCAGCGCAGCTGTATGATGGCCCAGACCTCAGTGCAGCGACACCGCCACGCTGTCTTCTGCCGACTATGAACCCTGGCGCCAGCGCCGACACCACACTGTTAGTTGCTGGAAGGTAAGGGGTGACGGTCCGATCTGCCTCACATGGGGCACCAATTGTTACCTCCGGCAACCACCGTGACCGGGGCCGCACCGTGGGGGGGGGGGTCTAGCGATCTGCATTCGCTAGGGCCATAGCAACACTAACACCAACATGATGGAGAAGCGAATGGCGTTTATTAAGACACTAGAACCCCCTAAATACACATCCCTCTTCGTCTACGCCCCCCAAGCGTGCATCATACGTCAATCACAGAGCAGGGGAGGTCCTATTGCGTTACAACCCGATATCCCGTTAACACCTACTACAACAGAGTACCAGGCCTGAGGAGGTCATTAAGGGGCTATGGGCTCTCTGGGAGGTTGTGGGGTGCCTAAGGGTAAATACTGAGGGGGCTATTGGGGCTCTGAGGGAATTATGGGTGGGCTGTTATGGGAAGGTAAAGAGTTACCTTGGGGGAAGCAAGGAGCAGCCTGGGGGATGGAAGGGACACCTACGAGAATGCAAGAGGAATCTGGGCTGAGGCAAGGGGACAGGTAGGGGAAGAACAGGGCAACGTCCCAGTAACTGAGTTCTTTCAAATCCACATCTTCTGCTTCCTGATGTAGCTGCAAAGCTGTCAGAGGAGCTGCGGTACCACTGCCCGTCTCCTGCCTGTCAGAAAGAGCTGCATATTAGTGAGATGCAACTGCCATTAAAATGCCGACTCCATAATTGCAGTCACAAAACCATCACCTTCACTATCTGTTACAGGCAGACAACCATGGCTTTGTACAGGAACCACTTGTACAGACCAAGGGAACACCTTCACTGCCTTAGGATGTGAGTTACAGAGGAAGAGCCCCAAAGCCATCCTAAGGCTATCAAGCCAC
Organism: Chrysolophus pictus; assembly: GCA_037305975.1. Lineage (NCBI taxonomy): Eukaryota > Metazoa > Chordata > Aves > Galliformes > Phasianidae > Chrysolophus > Chrysolophus pictus. Next base: position 65,827 of record CM074583.1, read on the forward strand.
TGACTTTGGAAGCTAAACACACCTTCTACTTCAAGAATTAGCTAGACAAATCAATGCACCTTGCTGCTGGAGAGGGCTGTGCTGCATCTTCTGCTGCCATCCTTGGGCTGTCATCGCGCTGCCCATCCACAGGGCACTTTGAGGGGCAGCAACCTTGCAAGAAAGAACAGAGAGCAGACAGCTCTGCCTTGCATTTCCTGCTGGAACACAGAGATGAGCCATACAGCCCTCACTCTCAGAACGCACACCTCTTCTCTTACCAGCTTTCCATTCCTGCACAACGCTGTTCAAACCCCTTCTCCATCTCTCCCTTCAAAACACAATGTGCAGCCTCTCCCCAGCGACAAGCTCCAGGCTGTTCAATGCCTGTGCCATCATCGGGACCTGCAGAACAAACCTTGGGGTTAAGAGGTTTGATTAGACAAGCACTCTGTCTGGCAGAATTCACCATCTTAAACACTTTAAAGAAGCGGCTTCTTGAAAGCCCTGAATCTGTGTGACACATCAGGAGATGCTGAACTAAACCCGCAGCCTTCTCAAAAACGGAAGGGCTCTTCAGAACCAGCTGGAGGGGGAACACAGAGGTCTGACATCTTTGAACAAAACCAGGGCCACAAACACTAAGATATACAAACACAGGGAAATCCTGCATGCACACAGATCAAATGGCACTACAGATCAACACTGCTTTACCTCGTCCGCACCAACAGGCTCTGCAGTGCACCAAACATCTGTCAGTGGCAGTCTGTGAGGAACGGCCCTGCAGAACACGCAGAGTCACGCAGGGTCTCCTCCTCCTGCTCCTCCATACGCCGCATTCCTTCCTCTGGCACACGGAGCTCAGCTGGTGCTGCTGCAGGCAGTGCTTCCCGTGTCTGCCCAGCCTAAAGCCATCAGACAGCGTTAGCGGATGCCTGGTGCTCACGTACAAGCACAAGTGCTGGTGGAAAATCACCGCAAAGCACAGATGGAGTGGCTGGTACCTCGCAGTGAGGAAAGGCTGAGATGCACAATGTCCTCACCTGCTTACTTCTTGGAAGTGGAGGTTCAACAGCAGCTCTGCTCGTGATTAAGTCCTCCAAAAACCTTCATCTTTCTTCCTGATCAGGAGACTGGGTAGTGAAACCTTCTCCAAAGTCATTATTAAACAATATCTGCACCTGAAGCCAAAGGAGAAAACAAGTTTCAGATTTAAGACCACAAAACAATCCTACTGTATTCCAATACAACTTCAATTCTGATTTATGTTTCATGACTGGCATTTCAGTCACTCTGCTATGGATAGGTTAAAGCTGGGGGGGAAGGGGAGGTGGGTGGGGGGAGCCTTCTAGCCCCTTCTAGCCCACCCTATAGCCCCCCATCACTCTATGGTCCCACACAGTCACTTCTGGAACCACATCTTCCATTCACCTCCTATAGGCCCATATCTCCCTATATTCCCCCATTGCCCCCCTCAGCCCCTATATGTCCCCCCACAACCCCTTATAGCATAACAACCCTCTCTATAGACCCTCCCCAGCCCACTATCATCCTATAGACCCTCCCACAGCCCACCACAACCCCCTAGAGTTCCACTAACCCTTTAAAGGGAGGGGGGAGCCTTCCAGCCCCACAACTCTTATAGCCCACCCTATAGCCCCCTATCACCCTATGGCCCCACACAGCCCCTTATAGAACTATATCCCCCATGCACCCCCTATAGCAACATATCACCCTATAATCCTCCTAAAGCCCATCCACTGCTCCTTATAGTCCCATATCCCACTAGAACTCTCCTATAGCCTTCCCACTACCCCTTATAGACTCCCCACAGAACTGTATGAATCCCCTAATAGCCCCCTACAGTCCCATTGGACCTATACCCCCCCAGAGCCCCCCAGTCTTCTATATCCCTCCCATATCCCCTTATAATCCATCTATAGTCCCCCACATTTTCCTATAGCCCCATATCTCCCTATAGCCACAATAAAGCCCCCTATACTCCCATATCCCCCTATAACACTTTTACAGCCCATCCAGAGCCCCTTATGATCTCCCTGTAGAACTGTATAGCTCCCTGAAGAGCCCCCTACAGTCCCATGTCCCCCCCAGCTCCCTATAGCCTCATAGCACTTTATAGACCTGAAACCCTCCCTAAAGCCCCCCCAGTGCCTTATAGCCCCATATCCCCCTATATCATCCCCATAGCCTCCTCTTCTCCCATATCCCCCTATACCACTTCTATAGTTTCCACAGCATTCTATAGCCCCAAATCACCACAATAAAGCACCCTATAGCCCTACATACTCCTATATCCACCCCTATAGCCCCCCAGAGCCCTATAGCCCCACACCCTCCTATAACACACGCAGCCCTATATCTCTTTACAGCCCCCCTAAAGCCCCCATAGTCCCACATCCCTCTCGATAGCCCCCCCAACTCCATATTCCCCAACATTCCCCTCACAGCTATCTACACCCCCACATCCCCCGATATCCCCCCACATTACCCTATACCCCCAATATCCCATATTACCCCACAGCCCCCCTGGAGCCCCCACAGCCCCTAAACTCCCACATTCCCCCATATCTTCCCCACCGCCCACCTCAGTCCAGGGGGGCACGGGGAGCAGCGCTGGAGGTCTCGGGGAGGCACGGCCCGGATGCGGGCAGCAGCGCTGCGGTGGTTGGGGCCCCGAGTCCTTCAGCCGCCCCAAATCCCCGCATCCCACGGCAGAGGGGAGGGCGGGGCGGCTGGGGCCGCGCACGGTTCCTCTCCCCGGTCCGGAGCCGTTCTCCCGCACACCTCCGGCGCCGCTTTCCTCAGCACCGCTCCCGTCGTGCCGCGGTTCCGTCTCGGTGCTGCCCGGACAGCTCCGGCGCGCTGCGGCTGCAGCTGCGGGGTCGTCGGCGTCTGAGAGGAAAGCCGGTCAGCTCCGAGCCGGAAGCAACGGCTGCTCCCGCGCTCTGAGCCTCAGCCAATCGGAGCCGGCGGCACGGCCTCTGACCAATCAGAGACTGGAGGCGGGCCGGAACTGCCACTGACCAATGAGAGGCCGGGGGCGGGGCGGAGCAGCTGCGGGGGGGGCCTCGGGGTGCTCTCTATTGCCATAGGGGGTGGGATTGGGATCGGAATTGGGATCGGGGATGTGGGATTGCGATTGGGATGAGGGATTGAGATTGACAGGTAGGTGATGGGCTTGGGAGGAGGAACTGGGAATGAGATTTGGAATTGGGATCAGGATGTGGGATAAAGGATGAGGGATTGGGATGTGGGGTGTGGGGATATGGATATGGGATGGGATATCAGGAATTGGGATATGTATGGGATGGACTTTGGATATGGGATGCACTTGGAGTGGATACGGGATCATAGAACCATAAAATCGCTCAGGTTGGAAAAGAGCTTCAAGATCATCATCTACTCTGCCCTGGTAAGGCCTCATCTGGAGTACTGTGTCCAGTTCTGGGCTCCCCAGTACAAAAAAGACAGGGATCTCTTGGAAAGAGTCCAGCGGAGAGCCACAAAGATGGTGAAGGGCCTGGAACATCTCCCCTATGAAGAAAGGCTAAGTGAACTGGGTCTGTTTAGCCTTGAGAAGAGAAGACTGAGAGGGGACCTGATCCAGGTCTATAAATATCTAAGGTGTGGGGGGCAAAGTGGCGAGGCCGGACTCTTTTCAGCAGTGTGCGGAGACAGGACAAGGGGAAACGGCCAGAAGCTGGAGCACAGGAAGTTCCGCACCAACGTGCGCAAGAACTTCTTTACGGTGAGGGTGACGGAGTACTGGAATGGGCTGCCCAGGGAGGTTGTGGAGTCTCCTTCTCTGGAGATATTCAAGACCCACCTGGACGCCTACCTGTGTGACCTGGTGTAGGGAGCCTGCTTTGGCAGGGGGGTTGGACTCAATGATCTCTGGAGGTCCCTTCCAAACCCTGCGATTCTGTGATTCTGTGATTCTGTGATCATCAAATCCAACCACAGCCCAGCCATACAATCGATCCAGTCTATACAGGTCCCTCTGCAGTGCCTTTCGCTCCAGCAGATCAGTGCTCCTTCCCAACCTGGTGCCATCTGTGAACGCACTGAGGGTGCACTCAGTCCCGTCATCAAGATCATTGATAAACATCAATAGGAACGGCCCCAGTACCGAGCCCTGGGGGGCAGCACTCCCAATAGTGAGCGGCTGCCAGCTGGAATATCCTGCTCTGTGTGTATGGAGTTGGTTGGGTCCCTGTCTGAAGACAAAACTGGGAGGACCCAAACAGTGTGGGGGGAGAAGAGCCATGGCATGGGAGGTATCTTTATGCCTATTTGCACAGCAGGCCCAGCTGCCCCTGCTTCACCTCTCCATGGGAACTGCCCCTGCTGGAGCCCCTTCTGGCCGCAGTGAGCCAGGGCGATTCCCCTCCATCTGCCCGTGCCTGCTGATCATTCCCACAGCAATTCATGGCACTGGGCACGTACCATGGAGAGCTGTGTGAAACGCCCTCTGCATCCTGCTGCACAAAGGACTGCAGGGAGAGAGGAGGGCTGGGGCTGGTGGTGGTAGCTGAGGGACACGGCCATCTGTGGTGCCCCATCCTGCCCCAGAGGTGGGCGTGGGGAGCTGGGGGGCTGTGACACGGCGCAAACTTCTGGTCTTCAAGAGCAGTTTTGTCAATTTGCCTTTCTGCTGCTACGGCCTTGTGTCACTTCTGGAGTCAGCACAGACCTGCAGTGTCCTTTCCTCTCTCCTCCATCACACACAGCCCTGCATGCAGCCCTGTTTAGAGGCAGGTACCCACACCACAGCTAACAAGAGCTTCTTACTGTGGAGGCTTTCCATTTCCCCTCTTGCCCTGCACCATTCCACAGATGCACAGGTTTTGTCCCTACAACTACAGATCATGTATTGATTTCACAGACACCAGCAGGCAGCAGAAGTATTGTCCAGTAAGCCCATGTCCCCCCAGGAAACAGAAAAATGCTATTTTGACATGCCAAACACAAACTGACAGTTCACTTCTCACTGCCCCTTCCTGCACTCCAAATGGATGCTTACTTGACATCCCCTACAGCACTGCAACTGCAATCTTCATTTGCCTTGATTCCTGAGTTCTCCTTTTGGACAGGAACCCTACAGAAAGTATCAACAAGTGAAAAATCATGAGGAAGAAGCATTTTCCCAGCTTTCTTCTGCCATGCAATGTCGTCTCTTGAGGAGGGCAATGCTTGGAAATCAGCTGGCTGCAAGAACTACCCATGACTAGCTCCAGCTTGTGTCTGACTGCCATGGCTTCTGTCAGCAAATGCCCCCAGGTCCCCTTTTCCCCCACAGGTGTGCTGACCATCCATGTCCCCCGCTGAGCACCTGACTCTCTGCCGTGACTCACCTGGTCAGCCTGCTCAGCCTGAGCTCTGCCCAACTCACACACACACCGCAGTGGTGCTTCCAATGGGCTCTCACAGGGTGATCTCTCTCAAGAAAAGCACAGAGCTCAGTCTCCGTGTGCAGCACGCTCATGAGAGCGCCAGCTCTGCTCACCAACTGTAGCACAAATGCTTCCACCCGGCAACGACTGCGAGTGCCTGCATCACTTCTGTGCTTTCATCATAAGCAAAGGAATGGTCACCTCCTAGATACAAATTTTAGGAAACCAACACCAGGCTCACCCAATGGGGTGAATGGAGTTAATTGTATAGGGGTTAATAGAAGTAAAGCAACAGAGAAATGAAAATGACTCTTATGCAGCCCAATAAAAACGCAATATGGCCTCGTAGTGGTCAGTGGAGTCCCAGAGGAACTAGTAGGAACTGGGAGGAATGCACACCAGTATGGACCAGAGAAGTCCAGTATGGCCAAGTAAAAACCAGTAAGGACCAGTATGGTCTCAGAGTGGTCAATGGAGTCCTATAGGAATCAGTAGAAACCAATAGGAAGGCACATCTGTGTGCCCCGGGGCTGGAGCTGGCCTGTGCCTCTGGCTTTAGGCCACAGCAGTGGTGCCAGCCTCTCTGGCTATGGCTATGGCTTTAGGACCTGAGGCCAGTGCAGGCCTCTCCAGCTGTGGCTTTGTTTTTAGGCCCTTGGCCTGGTTCCAGCTTCTCTGGCTGTGCGTCAGGCCCAGGGGCTGGTGTCGGTCTTTCAGGATTTGGCTTTAGGCTGGTGCCAGCTGTTTGGCTGTAGATGTGGCTTTAAGCCCCAGGTCTGGTGCTGGCCTCTGTGGCTGTAACTGTGGCATTATGGCCCAGGGCTGGTGCTGGGCTCTCTGGCTGGAGCTTCAGACTTCAGGGCCGGCACCAGCCTCTCAGGCTGTGGCTTTAGGCCCAAAGCTGGTGCTGGCTTCTTGTGTTCTGGCTTCAGGTTTAGGCCCAGGACTCGTGCCAGCCTCTCTGGCTGGGGCTGGGCTTTAATCCCCAGGGTTGGTGCTGGCCACTCAGACTGTGGCTTCAGGTCCCGTGGCCAGGGCCAGTCTCTCTGGCTCTGTTTTTAGGCCCCAGGGCCAGTCCTGGCTTCTCTGGCAATGTCTTTAGGCCCCATGGCGTGTGCCAGCCTCTCTAACTGGGGCTGTGACTTAAAGCTCCTGGACTGGTTTCAGCCTTTTGGGCTCTGGCCCAAAGCCACCAGGGCTGGTACCAAATTTTAAGAAAACAACATCAGGGCCACCCAACGGCTTTATCTGAAGTAACAAAACAGAGAAATTAAGATGACTCTTGTTGGATACCAGCCTGGGTCATCCTCTCCTTCAGGCACCGCATGATCACACCCAGGAGATGTTGCCCCCAGGCTCCCCCCAGATTGGAGGCCAGAAGGATTTGGGCTTCCAAGAAATCAGCAAGCATTTGGATGAGTCAGCCCTCTGGTTTTTGTGAGGACAGATAAGTCCACTGTGAAAAGCCATCTTGGCAAATGCAGAATAGCTTTGCTCTTGGGCCACAGCACTCCATGGCCAGGCACTGCTCAAACACTGGGCCTCCATTTCCTCCTGGGCATCCACACGTGCTCTGAGTCTCTTGCAGCTTTCTGCAGGGTTTGTGGCTTCAGGCTGGGGAGCTCCTCATGTTCTTCTGCAACTGCCCCCCAGCATCACTACTGCCTCCTCTGGTACCGTACCAGGAGATGCGTCAGAGTCCATTAGCCTGCACTTCCTTCCTCCCATCAGCAGCTGCTCCTACACAGACCTTCATTCACCCCGGGATGCCGTCCACTTCTAGCGCCAGCTGACCTGCAAGACAGAGAAAGGAAATGTGGCATTGGCACAAATGCAGAAGCCAGCTGCAACTGCGACCTTTGTCAGAATTAAAGCAGGCACCGTAAATTAACTTCTGAACTGAAGTAATTGCCACAATCAGAAATAAATACTGAAATCGCTTACTTAACTGTAGTTGGTTACTTCAGAATTCTTTTGCTTTTGGGAAAATATGGACTTGGAATTGAAGGATACAAGAAAAATGAGGAGCACTTGGCAACTCAGACAAACTGAGCAGTGCAGGGAAGATTGTTGCATTTCTTCTTCTCCTGGCCCAGAAATTTATTTTTCCTACCTTAAAATGAAAAGGGAAAAAGAGCCTGACATAGAGTAGACACAATACAGTCTCACATCACAGGTAGAAGCTGGAGAGCTCTCACAGCACAAAGCTCATGGCTGTAGAAATTAAGGTTGCCTCTGAGCTTTAAAAGAAGATGAAAGACAAGGTTGAATGCAAAACATCAGCACTTCCTGCAGAGCACATCACACAGCTGTAGGCACCATCTGAGAGGTAACAGATCAGAAAGGAAAACCTTATTATGTGAACACAGGGACAAGCTACTCTCTTCCTCTGGGCCTGTGTTCACAGTGAGGCTTTCCCTCAAGAGCGCTGCTCAAGCTGCTGCTGTCTCCAGCTGTTGGTCACTTCCACCTGCTGGACGCTGTGCCCACAGGTCACTCTGCTTTGGGCAAAGCCTGCTGGGTTATCTCCAAACCAAGGCATTTTCTCCAAGAATACCTGTTTTCGAACCAAAAAGATGACTCTTTTCCCAGAAATACCAGTTTTTTCCCCTATATATGACATTTTCTCCCAGAAATACCAGCTTTCCTTCAAATACATGACATTTTCTCAAAGAAATACCAGTTTTCTCACGAAAAGAGGGCATTTTCTCCAGGAAATCCCAGTTTTCTCCCAAATATCCCTAAAATGAAATATCAGATTTCTCACAAATATGAGACGTGTTGTCTCCCAGAAATAACAGGTTTCTCTCAAATACATAACATTTTTTTCCAAGAAATATCAGTTTTCTCATGAAGCAAGCGCATTTTCTCCAAGAATACCAGTTTTCAGTCCAAAAAGAAGGCATTTTCTCCAAACAATACAATTTTTTCCCAAATATATGGCATTTTCTCTCAGAAATACCAGTTTTCCCTGAATAGATGACATTTTCTCTCAGAAATACTACTTTTCAATCCTTAATATCACATTTTTCCCCAATATTGTGACATTTTCTCCCATAAATACCAGTTTTTTCAAAATATATTTTCTCCCAGAAATACCAGTTTTCTCCCAAAAATATGGAATTTTCTCACAGATATACGGTATTTTCTCTAAGACATAACAGTTTTCTCCCAAATGGATGGCACTGTGTTCTGGAAATACCAGTTTTCTCCCATGTATGTAACATTTTCTCCCATAAATACAAATATTCTCCAAAAATATGGTATTTTCTCACAGAAATATGACATTTTCTCCAAGAAATACCTGATTTGTCCCAAATATATGATGTTTCCACCAACAGATACCAGTTTCACCTAAAAAGTATGACATTTTCTTGCAGATAAACATGCTTTTCCAAAATATGTCATTTTCTTCCAGAAATATAAGCTTTCTCCTAAAAATATATGAAAGCTTCCCAGAAATGTGTTTTCTCCCAAATTTGTAATTTTTCATCCAGAAATACCAGTTTTCTCCCAAAGATACAACATTTTCTCCCAGGAATTACTGTTTTCTCCCAAATAGATGGTATTCTCTCCTAGAAATACCTGTTTTATCCCAAATACGTGATATTTTCTCCAAGAAATACCAGAATAGGAGCAGTTATTTGGGTATTTGGGGCTGAGATTTGAGGATGGGATATGGGGCAGGGATGTGGGACGTTTATAGGTATATAGGGCAGAGGTGTGGGTTAGGAATGTGATTCTGGGATTTGGGGATATTATGGGGCAGGGATGTGGGGCTGAGATGTGCTGAAGGCATGTGGGGCTGGGATGCGGGGCAGGGACTTAGGGATGGGATGTGAGGATGGGATGTGAGGATAGGATATATGGTGTGGATGTGGGGCAGAGATTTCAGGGTGGGGTGTTGAGCTTGGATGTGGGTCAGGGATGTGGGGCTGGGATGTTTCACAGGGATGTGCGGCTGGGATATGGGTCAGGAATGTGGGGCAGGGATTTGTTGTTATGGGGCAGGAATGTGGGGCAACTATGTGGGGCTGGGGTGTGGAGCATTTATGGGGCAGGGATTTGGGGCTGGGATGTGCGGCAGAGATGTGAGGCAGCGATCCAAAGCTGAAATGTCCAGCATGGGGCCTGAACAGAGCAGTGCACTGCGGGAATATAAGAAAAACTGCTCAGAGCAGCAGCTGTGCAGCAAGACAAACAGCTTGAGAACCAAGGACACCTTTAGAAGAAGAAAGAACATCTGATGGCTGATTGGATAAGTGCCAGCATGAATGGCTAGGGAGTGTTTGTAGAATGCTCTGCTGGCATGGAAAGGTGGGTGGGAAAGTTGTAGGGATGGGTGGGAAAGCTAGAAAAAGAAAACTTGTGAAGGAATATACATGATGTGAGCACTTGTAATAAACGATTTGGATCATTGACATCAGAGTCTGTGCATCAGTTGCTGCAGATGGCTCACTCCGTGGGGCAAAACAAACTGAGGCTGAGCGAGCCCAGCCCGACTGGAGTGCGGGGATTGATTGCTTGGTGTGCGCCTGCAGCTTCTGCGGGACTGAAGGCGAGCAGTGGGGAACTGCAGGAGCTAACTTCTCACTAATGAAAGAGCAGCAAGGAAATCCTGCACCATTATGGCTAGTTTTAACATTTCAGAGTCAGCCTGTGTCTACCTCAGCATCAGTTCCTTTTCTTAAACGGATAAGCAAAAATGTCCCTGTATTTCCAAAAGCTGGGTTCTCTCTTGATGGAGAGCTTTGGGACAAAGCTGGCACAAAACTCTGGGAGGCTTCTATTGCTAAAGACAGAACGGCTGCTGAACTTCCACCTGTTTGGCACCAAATAATGGAAGGGCTTAGACCTGCCCCACTGCTCATCCCGCTCTCGGCTCCGCACCGCCTGCAGCACTGGCCGTGCCGCTGCCTTCCTTTGCCCTGCGCACGTCCCTGCTGTGCGCCTCTGCAGCCTGCATGTCACCTGCTCACAGGCAATAAGAGACCTGCACGTGCTTGGGAGGCCGCTCAACTTCCCTCCAGGCTCAGGGGATTCGACGTATTACAGGCATTCCTCGTTCTCCCACTGGACAAGCTAGCATTGAGCGTACTCATCTAACATTGAAATCCATTCTTAATAAACGAAAAGGGGGGAATACGGGAGACACACCACAAGAAAGATTATGTAAGGCTTTGCTTGTGCTGAATTTTTTGAATCGTGATCGTACAGATACAACTCGTGTGGATCATCATTTCGGGGCCTCCCCAATGCTCAAGGAATGGCCAATGGTCAATGTTTGGAATATGGCCACAGGGCATTGGGAAGGTCTCCTACCACTGATAACTTGGAGTCGTGGATATGCTTCTTTTTCCACAGGGACTGGCCCTACGTGGGTTCCAGCACCATATGTTTGCCTCATCTCAAGGCAGAAAATAGCATCCAGCCTTTATGATGATTGGGATTGTGTGCTTCTTATTTACTGGTATTGCTTTGTAACTTGTTGTACTGCAAATAACAACAGTAGTAATGGTATGACATAGTGGGTGATTTTCCTGTGTTATCAATGCAGTCTCAAGAATTAGAATTATTAGGCATTATCTAGGTTGTTGTGTGCTTCTTTCATTTTTGTAGTAGATTGAATATGAATTAAACAGGATTTGATTTTACCAGTGCTGGGATCTACGGGAATAGCTCTTTCAATGTCTTAGTAATGCTCGGTTATGATGCTGTCAGCCTATCAATTAGCCTTTGCTTGATTTGCAAAGAAAAAGAAAAAGCCCGGAAAGGAATGCCAGGCAAAGGAATAATTCTGTATTATAGAATGATTAACTCTCTTTCATTCCACTAATCAGGATTTTTAAAATATGGCAATACATCACTGAGACAAAGGCACACGCTAAGAGAGCTAACCTTGATAGTTTGTTCTGTTCTGCAGCAGCTGTTCCACTCGGGCTCTGTGTCACGCACTGGCCATGCAGATGTGGTGTGCAAATGGAAAATACCTTTCAAACCCTGAGAAGAATAAAAGCAGGAGAGAATCTGTGGTGGGTGAGATAGGAAAAGTGCACCTTGAAGCAGGGGACGCCCTGCTGGCACTGCCCATCGCATCTGCTGCCAGCATGTTCCTCCTCTCTCCTTGTCTGCAGCTTGTTGTTTCTCAAGGGTCGGTAAGTAATAACGCCCCTAGTGATACTGCAGTGACACACATCTGCCCACTAATATTGATTATACCTGACGTGCAAAAAGTTGTACAGCCATTAATTTTCTATTAGCCCAAAGGCATGGTTGTGAGCACTCAAAAAGCATCTGTTGTACAAATTTTAGCGATCGTTCAAAATTAATATATCAGAACATAAAAAAATCGAAGACCTATTTCTAACCAGTTAGAGTTTAATACAGAACAGGACCCTCAGGGATTTATTTCCAGGTTGCAGAAGCTTGGCTTGCAGGCCAAACATGTGTTGTTTTTTTTTTAGTAGGTTGACAGCATTTCTTGTCATTATGCTACGTTTGCCTCGTCTTCTTTCTCACATTCAGAGTATTGTCAATCGAGGCCTTGGTTGAGTTATAATGATTATGTTATTAATATAATTAGTGTTATTATTTTATAGTATGGTAGTAGTTTGAGAATAAACAAAAAAGGGGGAATTGTGGGAATACAAGAAAAACTTCTCAGAGTAGCAGCTGTGCAGCAATGCAAACAGCATGAGAACCAAGGACACCTTTAGAAGAATAAAGAACATCTGATGGCTGATTGGATAAGTGCCCGCATGAACGGCTAAGGAGTGTTTGTAGAATGCTCTGCTGGCATGGAAAGGTGGGTGGGAAAGTTGTAGGGATGGGTGGGAAAGCTAGAAAAAGAAAACTTGTGAAAGAATATACATGATGTGAGCACTTGTAATAAACGATTTGGATCACTAACATCTGAGTCCGTGCATCAGACACTGCATGCTGTGTCCCCAGCATGTGTTGGGAAGTTAAAGTCCCCCATGAGGACAAGGGCTGGCGATCGCACAGCTGGCACACAGCTCCTACCAGCCGCTCAAAGAACTCCTCATCTCTCCTCATCCTGGTTCAGCAGTCTGTAACAGACACCCACCAGGATGTCTGCTCTGTCAGCCATTCCCCTTTTACCCATAGGGATTCCACCTCATCATCCCCAGCCACAAGCTCAGCCACCCCTCCTTCCTTGCCTATCCTTCCTAAGAGTTTGTAGCCATCCATTGCAGCACTCAGCACTCTGTAATGGCGGCTTGGTTGTAGTTAGCCTGCCGCACAATGGCTTTCAACTCTTCTTTTTGTTGCCCATGCTGCGTGCATTGGTGTAGATGCACTTCAGCTGAGCCCCTCGCCTCACCCCTAATCCCATTACTGCTCCCCCAGGCTCATTTCTGGCAGGCCTGGTTTTATCCCCTTCCCCCAATATTTACTTTAAAGCCATCTCTACAAATCCCGCCAACTCCTGGGCAAGGATCCATTTCCTTTTTGGGATAGGTGATACCATCGGCAGCCCTCCTGCCAGGTGCCGAGCAGACCACCATGATCAAAGAACCCAAAATTCCTGTGTTCGCACCAGCCTCTCAGCCATGTATTTATAAGCTTGGTTTTCCTGCTTCTCTCAGTGTCCTTCCCCGCCCTGTAGGAATACAGGCAAACACTACCTGTATGCCTGCTCCATCAACTAACCTCCCCAGTCCCCTAAAATCATTTTTTACAGTCCTCAGGCTTCTGTTGGTGACCTCATCACTGCTGGCCTGGACTATCAGTGGATAATAATCAGAGGGGTGGATCAGACTAGGAAGTTTTTCAGAGATATCCCTGATCCGAGCCCCAGGGAAGCAGCACAGCAGGCAATCTTCAAGCATGGAGCCATCCGTCTGTCCTCAGACAAGCTTGGAGGCAGTCCTTCCACCTCATCCTCGCTGCCATGAGTGAATGACATTGCTGCAGTGTGCTGCAACTGCAGGGTATCTCCGTGTGCCACCAGTGCAGTGAGAATGTCCAGTTGCACTCCAGAGGGAAAACCTGCACTGGATCACGAGAGCATCACAAAGGCAGGGATTAAAGCTTTCCATTTTGTGACAGTTCACTTTCACACAGATGCCGTGTTTAAAGCAGGGCTGTCTGGCTATAGGTGGGTTTACTAGACTCAAAGTAGCTGACGATTGGGAATATCTTCCATAGCAAGGCTGAAGGTATGCCACTTTAAGCAACATTCAAATGTATATCTTGAAGACAGGTGTAAGGAGTTACTTGCTATCAGTGCAGTAGGTTATGCTCAGCAGCACTCCCCATCAAGGGGCTTATTGCCTGTTTCAGAAGTATGCCATACTTGCCGGTATGCCAGCGGTATGCATTGAAAATAATTTAATGTGTGTCAGAAAAGATCAGCTTTGCTGTAATCCAGATACTTTTCTGGGATTCATAAGACACATAATAGCCAAGTAATTTACTTTTCAGAACATCAAAAAGATAGTGGCTTTGAGACTTGTAGACAAAAATAAGTGGGAAGGAGAAAACCACGGGGTATTAACTACTCAGAAAAGTAATGTATGCATAAATGGGAATTGCAGCAGAGTCCACATTACTCAAATAAAGATGAACAAATTAGGCATTCTATCAAAAAAAACCCCAACAAACACATGAGGAATTTCAGGATCCGCAGGGAGAGTTGCAGGTGATAACCCAGCACAACAGCCAGGCTGACAGGGCACCACAACCTTTCTGGGCTGATGTGTGCTCCCAGAGCCAGGTGTCCCAAGGAGTGAAAGAGCTGCCCAGATCTTCGGTTGTAGGGCCCAGAAAATGGAAGGCAAGCCAGGGCATGAGAACAGAGGGACATGTCGCAGGTACAGGTGTGCCCAGTTCAAGCAGCCAGACGTGTTTGGAAATTACCAGGCAGAGAAGTGTCCAGGAATCTGAGAGAAAAACTGATGTCATATCATGATGATGTCATGCAGTGACATGGGCAGAACAACAGCGCTGCCTCAAGTCCCTGCAAAGAAAAGAAGGTAAGCGAGCTTCCAACCTTGAGGAGACAGATAGCAAGATGACAGATGGGAACACTCAGGATGACGAGACCAAATCCTGGATTTTGGTTGGAACCAAAGGAGCCTCCCCACAGACCCTGAAATAACCCAACAACAAATAGGAGTCTGGGAGCAAAGAGGAGACAGCATGGGTTGGAGTGCAGATAGAGGAAGGCACACTGAACTGGTCTGACCAACTACCTTTATTAGATCCAGTGTCACCAAAAAAAGGCAAAGGGTGTTAATAATTGGGGACTCCTCACTCAGAGACACTGAGCACACATTTGCTATCTGGACAATCTCTCCAGATAGGTTCGCTGTCTGCCAGAGACCTGCATTCATGATAGCAAGAGGAAGCTCCCGGGGCTGATAAAGCCAGAGGATATTACCCATTGTTGCTCTTTCAAGCTGGGTAACATGAGGCTGCAGTGAGAACTACAAAATATCAAGAAACTTTTATTTCCCTCAGATGGATGTTGAAGGGATTAGGTGTGCAGGTTGTTTTCCGTTTTCATCCCAGCTGGAGTCTGGTACCCAGGAAAAACAAGATGCACAGGTGAGGTGCACGATTGCTATGCGGATGCTGTCGCACTTGGCGTTTCATTATCTTGGATATACCACCAGACGCTGGGTATGTAGATGTAGGATGGGGCACAACTGACAAAGAGGGGCAAGAATATTCTGGACAGAAAGCTGGCTGGGCTGACAACCAGAACTTTAAACTACATTTGATAGAGAAAAAGGATGTACTTCTCAGTGATAGAGAAGGGCCAGGGAACACCATCACTCTACTGAGTAGCAGAGGAAAGGCTCTGAACTGTTGTGAAGGAACTATGCTCCTCTGAGAAGGTAACAAGGCTGATTGACAACCCAACTGAAGTGCCTCCACAGCAACACACAGAGTGGGGAATAAACAGGAGGAGCTGGAAGCCATGGTGCAATTAAAAAGCTATAACCTAATTGCTGTCATGGAGATGTGGTAAGATGAAATGCACTATTGAGATGCTATAACCAAGGGCTACGAGTATTTTGGAAGAGATAGGCAGGGAAGGAGGGGTGTGGAACCATCCTCCATGTTAAGGAAACAGCCACAGTCAGGTTAAGAACTGGTGGATAGAAATGAAGGATCAGACCAATGAAAAACCTCTGGTGATCAGATCTACTACAGGCCACCAGCTGAGGGCAGCCTGCAGATCAGGCCTTCTTGCTTCAACTACAAGAAGCATCATGCTCACAGGCTCTCATCCTGATAGCAGACTTTAACCACACGGATGCCTGCTAGGAAAGCAACACAGGGGGCTGTAAGCAATCCAAGGGACTAGAATCCATTGAGGATAACTTCCTGGTCCAGGTATTGGGCAGTCCAAGCAGACGAGAAGCATTTCTGGACCTCATGCTCACCAATGCAAAGGAGTTCATTAAAGAGGTTTAAATTGGAGGCAGTCTGAGCCACAGGGATCATGCTTGCCTGATTTCAAGTTCTCAAGAACATGGGCCTAGCAAGGAGAGAAGTTGGGATCCTGAACTTCTGGAGAGCAAATTTCTGACTGTTTAAGGAATTATTGGATGAGATTTCCTGGGAAGCAATCTATAGAGACAAAGGAATGGAGAAGAGCTGGACACCTTTCTGAGAGCACAAGACCTCTCCATCTCCCAGCACAACAAATCAAGCAGGGATGGCAGGGGCCTGGAATGGTGACCTCGTTGGTCAAGCTGAGGGATAGAAAGGAACCACAGGCAGGGGAAGCAGGGACATGTGGCCTGGGTAGAATCCAGGGGTGCCATCTGAATGTGCAGAGATGGGATTAGGAAAGCCAAGTCATAGATGGAATAAAAGTTGGTGAGGGACATGAAAAAATTATGAGATTATACATGTATGCTGGTCAGAAGAGACAGGCAAAGGAAAGCATACCCCTCTGAGATACACTCTCCTTGACAACGAGAAGGAACTGGCTACAGCAGGCATGGACAAGGCTGAGGTACGCAGAAAGTTCTTTGCCTCAGTCTTCACTGGTGGTCAGGCTTCCCATGTTTCTCACATCCTTAAACATGTAGCTTGGAGCTGAGGGAGCCAAATCCCTCCCACTGGGAAAAACAAGTCCAATGCTGTCTCTTAAGAGTGAACATTACAAATCTATGCAGCTAGATGACATATATCCCAGGTCTGGAAGGAACAGTTGATGTGATTGCCAAATTACTCTCCATCACATCTGAAAATTCATGGCTGTCAAGCAAAGTCTCTGGTGATTAGAAAAATGAATCATCACTTTCATTTTTAAGGGAGAAAGGAAAACCAGGTAACTACATGCTGATGAGCCTTAACTCTGTGCCTAGGAAGACTGTGGAACAGAACGCCCCAAGAACCACGATAAGGCATGTGGCAAGGCAAGGAGCTGATCTGAGACAGCCAACCAAGGACACACTGTGCCTGACAAATCTGGCGGCCTTCTACAATGGAAGAATGTCATCAGTGGACAAAGAATGAGCAACTGATGTCATCTACCCTCTGCAAGGCTTCAGACATGGTACCACATCACATCCTTGCCTTTAAATTGAAAAGAGACTAAGTGTGGACTATTCGGTAGATAAGGAATTGGTTGGATGGTCACATCCAGAAGGTTTTGGTCAATGGCATTATGGACATCCTTCAGGACTCCATTCTAGAATCAGTGCTCTTTTATCAATGAGCTAGAGAGCAAAGTCAAGTACACCTGCAGCAAGTTTTCAGATAACACCATGCAAAGTGCTTCAGCTGACACGACAAAAGGAAGGGGTGCCATCCAAAGAGACCTGGACAAGCTCTGAAAAATGGATGTATAAAACCTAATGAGTTTCAGGACGGCAAAGTGCAAGATGCCGCACCTGGATCAGGACATTCCCAGACATTTATTCAGAGCAGACCTGTGGAGGACTTAGGGGTCCTGATGGATGAAAAGCTGGACAGTTTGTACTTACAGTCCACAAGGCTGACTGTCCTGGGCTGCATCAGGAGTGACCAGCAGGGAGAAAGAAGCAATTGTCCACCTCAAGCCCACCCTTGTGAGACCTCATCTGGAACACTGCACCATAACAAAGATGTGGAGCTGTTGGAACAGGTCCAGAGGACCACTAAGATCATCAGAGAGCTGGAGCACCATTCCCATGAAGAAAAGCTGAGGGAGCTAAGGTCATTCAGCTTGGAGAAGGGAGAGCTGGGGAGATCTTGTGACCTTCCAATCCTCAAAGGGAGAGTAAGGGAGACCGACTTCTTATGCAGGCAAATAAAGACAGAACAGGGAACAGTTCTAACCTAAATCTCCCCTATTTTAGTTTAAATGTTAGGAGGGGATTCTTTACTCAGAGGGTAGAGATGCCTGTCACAGGCCACTGAGAGAAGCTGTGGGATTCCCCATCCCTGGGGGGCATTGAGGCCAGCCTAGACAGAGCCCCGGGCAACTTGATCTGGTAGGTGGCAACCAGCCCACTCCAGGGTGCTGGAAACAGACAATCTTTATGGTCCCTTCCAACCCAAGCCATTCTGTGAGTCAAAGAATCCAAGTAAAATGATTTTTTTGGGGAAAAAAAAAAAAAAATGAAGGCAAGTTTGTTTGATTGGAATGTTGCCATGTATTTAAAGAAACCCAAAACGACTACCAACAAATAGAATCTCTGCTCAGTCACTGAAGAGATCTTTTAACAGCAAACTGTTCCAGAAAAATTTGTTAATAGTACTTCAGATTGTGATGTCTGGTCACTATACTTTTTTTTTTTTTTTTTTTTTTTTTTAAAGTGTACAACCAAATTAAATCTCAGAGCAAACAAACTACCCAGAGTGAGTACAGACAAACCACTAAAGCTTAGTTAGGAACTGAAGTTTATGTCACAGCTCTGTTCCTTTCTGCTCTCACTTGTGTTAGGATTTTGCCCATAGGTAGATCTACAGAAACAAAATGAAAGGCCAAATTACATGAGCAATGTGGAGTTACAAGTGCACCAAGTTGCATCTTCTGGCTTCACATCACGTTTTGTCCTGCAGTATTTTATCACCCTAATGTCACTTCCCTTTGAGTTCTAACAGGCCAGGTTTTAGGAACAATCATCTGATTCAAACTACATTTACGTTCAGAAATGCTTCAGACTTTTGGCCCCATCCACTCTCCTGGATTCTGTTCCAGTAGCTTGAATAAGGCCGTACAAAGACTTGGTGCTAACTACAATGCTCAGTGTGAAAGTGGATGTGTGAAAGAACCGTCCAGAAATTTTCCCACAGGAAAAGCATCTTGACCATACACAATGCTGCATTCAGTGCCAAGTTCTAGAATTCTAAAATGTCCTCTCCAATTGAAATTGCAGGGGTTTCAAACTGTCAAATTCCAGGTCTGCAAGGAGTACCGGTGTACTTGAAACAGAGTGTAGGTGCAAGTTCTCATCTAAACCCAAAAGGATTGGACTAATCAGCTACACAGTGAGTAGGGCAGTCTTCTGTGAAGATAGTGGCAGAGTCTCCAGATTTGTTCTCTTCCAGAAACTCATCATCCTTTGCCTCGCTGTCTGCAGCAGCTTGGAGCTGGTCTCCCACCTGGACATCTTCTGTCAGATGGAGAGGGCCTTCTGTTTGCCCCCCAGCATATGTAGGAGTGCTGTGCTTCATGAGAACAGTCTTGAACTGTGCCAAGGGAGCATTGGTGCGAACGCCCATAGGATCAAAGTGGGTTCTGCTGACTCTGTATCCAGCTTCAGAGAGGTAGTTTAAGAACTTATTTAACCTGAAAAAGCCATATAAGAAGGCATTAACAAGAGCGAGGCTGGTTCAGTACAAATTATATGTTAGTTGTCAGCACTGTAAGACTGGAATGTAAACGTAAGCCTTACTTGGGCATGTTCATTCCTTTAATACTGTGTCTGTGGATATTGTAGTAAAATGCAGGGTGCTCAGCACTGTTGTCAGTTTTTTGTCGCTTGGTCGCATTTCGCATCATTTCATTATTTTTTCTTTTTCCTGAATCACAAAACAGGCCAGTGAAACCTATGAATATTCACTAGGTCCACAAAAAAAAAAAAAAACGAAAAAAAAAACAGCAGAGCCAAAGATAGTATATACAGAAAACCCACACAGCAACCATGCCTTTATGGATGTATTTATACTTAATTAAGTAATTAGCATTGTGCTTTTACCAGGAAATATGACAAATATCACTCTAGATGAAGTAAAATAATTATGCAATGGGAAAATAATTCTTACTCACATATGATTAAATACAGAGAAGATAGCATTCACCTACAGTTTGGCTTGGCCATCACTTCAAGTATAATATCATACTCTGAAATTGCTGAGGTTGCACAAAAACAATCAACTTACCAGGCACCACATCAGACTCCGCCAGCATATCTGGTGTTTTAATATATACGCCACACTCTTCTAGAATATAATTAAGGGTCAAAATTAAGTCTACTGTAAAACAGTAGAATGGCAAAATGCCTGAGTTCATCAGAAAAACCCACCACCACCTCCCAGTCTGAAGTCAGAAGAACAGTGAGAGGCATGCATAGCTCATTTGCTCACCAGCTCAGAAATTTAATTTAGAGGAAATACTAAAAATGTAACTTTGTTTAATTGTAAAAGAGCATGCAGGTGCAGAAAGTTGTTCCTTCTGGTGGAATAATTTGCTATTCCAGCAGAGAATGCAGAGCAGAACAACCGCAGCCTTCAGTAGTGAGGAGCAGAGTACAAGAGAGAACTGAGAGACACGCACCATGTCCAGCTCTCCTTCAGGGAACACACTGAATTTCACAGTGGTCAGCCCACCCATATTATGCTTATCTGTTTCAGGATCTCCCATAGTGGTTACAAAGGTATAAATCCAGCACTCTGCCTTCGACAGATCCTACTGTTTTTACAGCACTACCAAGCCTCACGCTTGGACTCAAAACAAAAGTTATTTCCTTGACCCTGTGGCATGTACTCTGCTGTTAGCATAATGTTACCAAAGAGCAATCTCTATCTGAAACCACCACCAAGCCAGCCTCTTTGTGAAGAGGTCACTGTTTTTTTCTTACCTTGTTTGTTTTCATCAGAAGGACTATGGATAGAAAAATTCTTCGAAGTTGTACACTCAGCTTCACAAACCACTGTCTTCAAAAGTGGCTGTACTTCATCTAAGCCATACTGGACAGCTTCAAACAGCATTCTTCTGAGGAATCCAGTATTAAAGAGAGCTCCTGACCTAAGAAACACAGGAGAAGTGAGAAGACTTTACTAATGAAAGCAAAAGAAGTTCCCTTGAAAAAAATCACTCACAGTGATTTGCAGTTAAATTATACCAAAGAGCGGCACTGTACTGCTGCCTAACACAGCAGTATAGAGTGGCTTGGTTTCCAAGAACAACAGCATTGGTCTTGCACTAAAAACAAAGATCTCAGGACTATTCTTCCTACCACTGACTTTCTGTACTACGTAGAGAAAGTTTTTCAGTCCTACTTTTATCAGGAAGAAAGCTACTGCTTTTAATGCTGCTTTGAAACCATTAGAAGACTTAAAGAATTTATTTTTGTTTCTCCTAAGAGGCAATTTAAAAATCATCAAGTAGTGTACTTCCATCAGCACGTTAGGATTTATTATGTACACTCTGTAAGTATCCAGTAATAAACAACTTCATAACATTTAGCAACCACAGAAACACAGAGCCAGGTTCTTTAGTGCAGGGCATACTAGAACAGTTGCACTAAATGTGAAGTTTAAAGTGAATTTGTTATTTATTTACTGGTTTGAGTGCTATGAACAAAACAAAAACCTGAACACCTTCCTAAACTCAGAGAACAGAATCAGTTAACTGTTTCCTGAATTACTCCTGACTGCCACACTTTCCTTTTACAGTGATGGATGATCCAGCAGTCCTGCATTTCTATGACGTGACCAACTAGTTGACCTCTGGAGGTCCTCCCAGCCCCAGTCACCCTGCTATTCCATGCTGTTCTCTGAACTTACCAGAGAGGACCAAGAACTACCGCTGTCCTCCCAGGCATACTGCCATGACAATCACAAGGCAGCTGCTGATAAGGATTTTCTGCAACAGGAAAACAGGATCTCAGTGAATTTGGAATAGTCAGTGTTTACTGAGATGATACAGACATGAAGTTGAGTTCACTGAAGTAATTAGAAGGGTAAGCAACAGCACAAGAGCAATACCACTCTCACTTCTGTCAAACACTGCAGCAGTCCTTAAGAAAGTTCAGTGAGTAACGGTTTTGAGCTGTAATCATTGTTAAAATGATGCTGTAAAAACGGCCACCTAACCTGCTCCATTTCTTGGCAGATTTCAAATGATGAGAAAATTACTAATCTTCCTACAAATTATATATGCAGCTGCCCAGGCTAGCAGTAAACATCAACAACAAAAACTTGAACATCTGTCAGTCACATACGTAAAATACAGCTCGCCTACAAGATTTCTAGGCTGTAAGTGAGACTGCTTGCAGGTAGAGTATCAAATAAATCATTAATTTATTCATTAAGCTCTCCACCATAACATTGCACTTATCAGTTACTCACTTATGTCTATAAAAACAGGACTGAATCTCTTTAATGAAAAAGCCAGGTGCAAGAGTGTGCAGTGACTTGGAGCAGGGCGTTCAAAAGACACCACAAGCTGAACAGCAAAATATCCAGGAACCTGCAACTTTGAAATAAATGAGATTTTTCTTTTTACATCCATTCCAACTATTACCTGGCCAGTCCACCCTCCAGCTTCAATTTTGTACAGAGACAGCTCACAACCTCGAGCTCAGCTTTCGACAGAAAGGCTGCCTCCATTTATTCCCAAGTGTTAGATGAACTGCAGGGATGCTGTGAACTTTTCTTACCACACCTACTAAAATTATTTCCACCTGGCATTTACAGATAAGGCCCAAGCAGGCAAAACATACCCTCATGTGAGGGAAAGTGATACTGTTGATTTCATTGTACTTTCAGGTAACTGAACATGACGCTCTCTGCAGAAAGCAATCTGATACTAAATCCATCAAGCCACCCCTGCATGGAGGGGAGAGAATGACAGCCAGCTGCCCCACTCCTCAAGCCCCTCACTAGAAGGCTGGACTGAACAGCGTATCAGGCATTCCTCAGCAGCTACAGTGAGCCAGAGTGTGTTGTCTAGCAGTCAATCCAAGACATTTACAGCAAAATCCATGAACATAGCCAATTTAAGCAACTACCATAAAACAGACAGCTTGTATTAGAAGTAGCTTCTCTGCTTCATACACTGTATACATCTTTACATTAAATAGAAATAATACTTTCTTAAGGAGATGTAAATATAAACAAGACCTTAACAAGCAAAAGAAGAAACAAACCCACAAAGGAAATCATACATTCAAGAAAGTGACAAGAAATACTCACTGACCTTCTACCATATTGCCTTCTTTCTGAAAAATTCTCTCCTCACACCACTGACAGTGGATGAGATATCTTATTTTCTTCACTGAATCATCTGCAGGAGATGGTCCCCTTAAAACTCTGACGACTACAAGAACAAAGTGTTCTAGGGCTACTGCAAGCAAGACTTCAATGCCTTTGTTACAGCGAGCTGCAGATCTACAGAGGAAAAACAAACACACACCAAATGATTCTGAATGATGCTGGATGTAGTAGAGTAACATTTCTACAGACACCCGAAGCTGCTGAAAGACTTCTGAGCTCACCTGCTTTCTAGAAACTGATACTGAAAGTCTAGGAAAGCAATCTAGAGACAGTCGCTTCTTAAACGCTTACTGTAGTCTACTTCCCATAACGCTAAGAACGTCACACTCCAGTTTTCATTAACTAACAAATACTGGTCTGTTCTTACATCATCTTTCTATCCTAATACCCACCTACTGCCAGGATAATGTAACAAAGAATCTAAACAAACTAGATGAAAATTAAGAATGCTGAGATTTAGAATGACACACATGATGGTAAACTATCAAACATTAATTGATTAAGGACTGCAGGAAGACAAGGGAGCAGTTCCTGAGCATGTAAGTGCTGAAAAGAAGAAAGTTTTCAGAGTTGGAATGCATAAACCAGAAGAGATCAAACTTCATCTTAACAGCTAAAAAGTTCAACCTCATCCCCCTCTCCAAATCTCAGTTCCTAATGTAGTTTCAAAGTAAGGTTATGTTTAATCTGATGCAGTGTAACTGTATCTAAGAACGTTCTGCAACCTACCACAGGAAAGGAGATGAAAAAATTAAAATCTAAATGCGTTCCCATCAGTTTTTTAGCTCTGCCATTCTGAAGACCTCTGCATATATTTTCTCCCCTTTTTCTTCCCAAGCAGTTTGGCCAGTCCTTTTTTTCCTTAATTAGAGACAAAATTTTCAGTCTTCATTTGTTTAACAGGCCAAAGTTATTACAAATAGAGCAGGCAGGACCAACCCAGGCTCCAGGGGTAGCAGGTGGCCTGGCCTGGCCCTGTGCCAACATGGAAGCAGCTCAGCAGGGCTCTGGGCATGCACACAATGCTCAGCAGCATTCAAACCAAGAGCTCAACACAATTCCTCTTCACAAACACAGCACATGCAAGCACAAAAGTTGTGGATGCTGACGATCCAGACAAGTGCCTGAGGGTGGGCTGGATCACTCAGCAAGGAAGAACAGCTGCAACGATGGCAGGTCACCATGTGAGCAGTGCTGTGCTGCACATGCCTGCAGGTTGGGAATGCCTGATCTAGATGCAAAGAATTGATTTCAAAAGGTAATAATTACAAATATTTTTTTAAGCTCAAGCATGAGATTCCAAAGTGGACATCAGTTTCCCTTAACACTAGTTTCCATTAAAAAAAAAAAAAACCCTGTAATTCTTAGCTAGAAGCCACTGAAGTGTTTTAGTTAATATTCACAAAGCTGTGTGCAGTACTGGAATGGCAACAAAGTTGAGAAAAGAACCAACAAACTCATGTATCTGCAAGTCCAGCTAGTAGTTCACAGAATAACACCTCCCACCAAAACCAAAATCCACCACCCTTTCAACATCCCTAATCCCTACCCTATTTATATACTTTCATCTTCCCTGAGCCTTTAGTTTAAAATTTACTACATAAAGTTTACTAACAAAGTACATTAGTTAAGTTTACATAGTAGCATAGATAAAATACAAAGCATAGGTTCTGTATCAATAAGTCTGGCTTTCAGAGTCCAAGAATCCTGGAAACTCAGCATGCATAACCTACAGCAAGAGTTTGAAATGCTGCATCAAAATAATTTGCTCCCACAGTCTGAGCTGATCTGTTCTAACAATACCTTGCCACAGCAGCAATGACTGTCCTGGCTGCCAGCTCCTTGTAGTACTCTGTTCGCACAATGTTACATCCGTAGTGACGCAGGGCGACATGCTGAGCCTTTGCATACAGAGAACTAATGTCTGTGGATGTCAGCGACACAATTCCAAGATTCCTCACATTTCTGAAGGCAGAATCCAGGTAATTCACAGAAGTTCCAAATGGATCCAAATGTCTAAAAAGAAAGCAAGTTGCACTCTGCATTAATCATTTATCCTTCTTTTTAAAAACAAAAATAAACTCCCTTGAATTACTCCACAACACTGGAGGATTCAGTGCAAAAATTCTAAGAGCCAGCACTTGAATGTGCTGGAAAATACACAGCACTACAAGGCCAGAAAGTATTTTTCTTGCATCCCGATTCCTTGACTAGCTTAAGTGATAAGAATATTGGCCTGACAATTACCTTTGTCCTTAAAACAAACAAACTGCTAAAAACGTTTTATATAATTACTTTTTTTTTTAAGCATGCGCACCAGTTTATGTACTAAATAGTTAACCATCAGCCTAAATACCTGCCTCAGAGCTGGAGGCTGAACAGTACAAAAACATCCAAGCACTTATTTTGATGTCTGTAGGGTTTTCAATCTCATCTGTAAGCCCACCCTAAAAGGAACAGCACACCTCCACTGAAAATGAACATGCTGCAAAATGCATTACAGGAAATCGAGTCATGCAATACGAATTCAGGCCTGTCCAGTAGCATGGAAATGCATGCATTTGAAGTCCATTAGATGCTCTAAGGAAAAAAACAAGAACAAAAAAACCCGACAAATTTGAGGAGAGAGACTCCTAATCAAGGAATATACTGGACTCAATGATCTCTGGAGGTCCCTTCCAACCTCTGAGATATGAGGTATTGACCACAATTCTGTGACGTGGGATAACTAAAAAAGCATTTTACCACATATGCAATGATATTATACCAAAAATTGTTTGGCTTAAAATGTTCATGCACATTCATATTTCATTCTGGATGTCAAAAGGCTTTAATATTTTTCCATCAATTTCTAAAATATTAAAAATAATTTTTAATTTTCTGTTTTCATGTGTTTTGCGGAAAAATACATCAACTGCATGTTGGTTGCTTCTTTAATTCCAACTTACGTACACTGGAGCATGAAGTAGGACAAGGAGTATCACAATCAAAACAGAGAACTTACTAAGAGAAGAATCTAATACTTACATAAAATCAAATGACCTCAAATGCATTATAACATTGGCGTCCATTTTTGTCACCTCAATGGTATCAGCATTTTCTTCTCCATCTCCTATACCTTCGTAATTGTCTTCTTTCTTAGTGTTCACTTTCACCTTCATTTTGTTTAAATGGCAGTTTTCCTGAATCATTGTCACAGAATTCTCATTACAATCATTAATTGTAACTTTGACAGAACTTCGGAGGTGCTTTGCCCACTGTAATCCCATTATACCTATGGAAAGACAGAAACGTAACTCCATGATGGAACAAGGGAGCTGGCTTCTGGTTCACTTAACTCAAAACAAACCAACCCACATCCCTTTAAATGCTTATAACAAAACAGCATGCTGCAAGCTTTGGTGTGCTCCTGCAATAATTATCTTGGTGACTTTCTGCACCACTACAGTCACACTGGAGTGTGTGAGAGGATGGAAAGCAGTCTGTCACCTTCTTATACGAGGATTGGGAGTTACAGATCAAAGATGAGTGATTGAGTTAAAATGTGTGGTGAAGACCCTTGGCTTGCTCAGTGCTCCAATAAAGCAAAATGCAACCTGCAAATACTCTTGCTGACTTTCAGCCAACTCCAGGATTATCCTGTAGAAATGCAGGACGGGCTGCAGCTCTGAAATCTCACCTGGTTCAGAACAGTGACAAAGTTTACACAAAATGCTGAGGTGGCTACTGTTGCTCTCAACTATAAATATATATATATATAGTAAACTTAGGTTTACAATAAATAGCAGACTGATCATAGTGCAGCAGCTCAGATTTCTTCAGATTTTTGTTCCAGAATAGTAGTGGACTCCAGCAGAAAAACTTTACAGTTAGTTCAAGTTCAGAATTTTTGTTATCAATCAGAGAGGTAAAGAAACCTGGATACACTACCACTGTTTAACCAGAGGTTGCTTTTACAACCACCAAGTCTCAAAAAGACTCAAGATCTTGATTGCACACCTCTGAAGATAGAATTTCATGAACATTAAGACAATTGTTTTCAAGCACACCACTCAACTTCAATTTAGTATTATTTGCAATCTTTTTCAAAGGACCTAATCTAAGCTCTTGAAGGTTTTATGGAAGCCAATGACTGTCTGCCTAAGCAAGAAAACGACATACTCAAAAACAACATGACAAGTCTGTTACTACTCATTTCTGCAGTTTTGTACTATCGGATGTTAGCCGAAGATAAAGAGCTTGATTTTACCAGTAGCACCAAATGCATCCAAACATTCTATTGGTTTACGTTCCTCAGCTAGAACAGCCAGAGCACAGAATATCAGTTGCCTAGAAAATTAAAAAAATGTAAAAAGCCATTAGAAGCTGATAAAATTTTTTCTTCCTCTTATCTGTTTCCCTCGAGTACCTTCCCAGAACAATTAAGGCAGATCACCTTCTGAACAAAAGGATTGTAAATCAGAAACCTTAACTAACACTGAAAGTTTAATTCCAGTAGTTAGGTTTACTTTTAACCTCCTCAACGGATAGCATGGCGTTTCACATTCAATTTAGTGACTCAGCACAGCAGAAAATTCCTAAGGTAATATCCTGAGCCATTTTCCAGGTATCTGAAGTAGAGTTTTTCCTCCTTTCCCAGCATGATCTGAGGTTACCCTATTAACTGCTCTGTATTTGAAAGGAAATGAGGTACTGACAACAAACTTAGCTGGCCTCCTTCAGAAGCATGTCTCAGTTTTCATAAATGTATGTGAACTTTAAGCCTGGAAGCTGGGACATTTACAGCACCGAGGGGTCAGCCACGGTGAAGTCCAGCCCACTGCCTTGGTGGTAATGCTTGCACATTTTACTTGTGAGACACAAATCATTTACGATTTTCCTAAAAAGGGCTTTCCTTCCTTCATCTTTTCTAGTGCAAATACAGGAAGAAACCTGTGAGAATCTGACATCCAAGAAAAAAAGAAAAAAGGCCTAAATAAACAAGGCCTAGGTATGCTGCCCTTCAGTTAAAGAAGAGCAGTGAGCAGCTGTGGCGATTCACAGAAAAAGATCTCATGTCTATACAGGGAAATCAGTTTTCAAGCATGCTCTCCTTTTAAAATCCTGCTCTTTTGCATATACTTATTACAAAGCCTTAGCCACTTCAGAAATAAAAGACTTCTCAAATAGCATTTCTGTGTTTTAATAGTATTTGTCAAGAGCTTACTCATGGAAAACTTTCCAAAATTAACAGAAATTATCCTAGCAGACAAGTTGAAAGCACATCTAAACGGAATTCTTATTCCAGAAACCTTTTTACTCACAAAAGCTATTTCTCCTTCGAATAAAGCACCGACAGAGTATGTTTTTCATAACACATTGATATTTCACACTGCAAAGTCGCCTACCTTCGTTCCTATCTTCCCACTCCCAGTTCTCTCACCTGTTGAGCTTCATTTTGGGATTAAAATAGGAGTCAGTTTTTTGAGGTGTGAAATAGTTGGGAAGAACCTGCACATCTGTGTCTGCCTCTTTCAGCACTTCACAAGATGACTTGGGAGCAGGAGCTGAAAAGAAAGTAATTGCAGAGCAAGGAGAAATGAGAACTGAAATTTAGATTAGGACATTTGATACATGATACTGAATTTTTGCTCCCAGGTAACAAACAGCGCAGTCATCCAGCTGGCACACATGGAAGGAAGGGAGGAAAAAATAATGTATCTTACAGTCTGGAAAGCAGCAGACAAGGCTCAAGCTCTACCATGATTTTCTTGCCATGAAAGACAGGATTTGTTTCTTACTTCAGTTCTTCTATATCCACCTAGATTTTAGAAAGTAAGTCCAGAGCCTGAGGCTTATCACATTTGTTCTGTATGTTCAAAAAGTATTTGCTAGGTAACTAAAACACTTTTAATACGGTCGTGAATGTGAACCATTTAATTCTTGATCCAATCTCTTTTAAAGAGTTTTCAAAAAGCTTCATGAAACTGATTGACAATTTCAGTGTTTAAGCTTTGTACAGACTGCGGCAAAACAAGTGTTCTTGATTTGACAGCTGTAACACTGTCACTCCTCTGAACAGTTATTCCCCATTCTAACAGCAGCAAAATTTACCCAGAGATAACCAGGAAAAATGTGGAAGCCTTCTGCCAGAGACCCCTCTCAGTGCACATCTGAGCCGCTCTGCCATGCTGCTTCATGTTCACAGCCCTCAGCATTTGCTGGTGCCTCCTAGGCACCAAACGTCATCCATGAGCTTCTCATCTACCCAGCAGGAAAACTATCCACATGCATTTTAAATAAAAAGTACATTTTTACTAACTGCTCTGAATGGAATCACACAGAGATACGATGCAACAGAGAAGCCTGAAGTTTCTCATGTCATGGAAACATGTCCTAGTTCTACTGCACAGACATAAAAACTGACCCCAGGCATTAAGCTGCTATTCCTAAACTGCAGACTGACAACAAAACTAAGTGTGATCCTCATGTCCCGTTCTTACTAAAACCAGGTAAAATCTATACATCTGCACACAGACAGAAACAAAATAGACAAACAAAAAGAACAAGTTTCAATAGTGAACTGTCTGGGCCATAATGAAAAAATCTTAGTTTTTATACAAAAGCAGAACAATGTACTTTTTGCAAAAAACAAAAACTGTGAAAATAAAGGAAATTAAATTAATTAAAAACATCTGGTGTTCCAATTATCTAGAATACTTTCAGTCTCATTTTTACGCAAGCTTAGAAAGAAAAAGTCTAATTCTTGAGAAAGTCAGACAAAATTAAAATCCAAAGAACTTGCAACACCACCATCACAACTCTCCAGGACTGAATAACAGCCAGCTTGATTTGTGAACTCCTGCTGATGCCATTTAGTAAAAAACAACAACCATACATGTATGCTGTAGCGAGATTTACTGAATACTGATTTAATAATAAACACAGCCAAGGGGAAGAATGAAATTCTCAGTGCAGGTTTTGTTTTTAATGGACACTAGGTTCTCCATTGTATTGGAAAGGCAGAAACCTACATCTACAGCACTGATCTGCTTGTGAAGAGCATGTTATTTATCTCTACGAACAGAGTTACTGGTTAACACAGAGACAAAAATCACAGCATTCCCAGATCTTTCAGGAAAAAAAACATTCTGAAAAATTAAGAGCAGAATTCTCATTAGTATACCCAAGTAATTCTGTTTATGAATTCTTCTCATGTCTGTCATCATAGATAACCTGCGCTGCAAAGTATCAAATGTTTTTCAGAAGTAAGAACTTACCTGTAATAAATCTTGATTCAGTTTCTCCTTTATTGACATGGCGATTAATATGTCCTATCATATCCGTTCTTCGTGTGATAGTTGCTGAGCAGATGATACAGTGGTAATGTGCTCCCATCTTTGAAAATGTCTGTGACATGAAATGTACTTTCAGAATACATAAACGTGGTTCAAGTAGGACCGCCGCTAAACACAGGCTGATGAAGAAGTCATCTGTCTTAACTCTACTACACATAAAACATTGCGAATCTGCAGCCTGGAGACTGCAAATAACCAGACCCACACAGCACACAGTCCTATCGCAGCAACACAGCCCGTCCAGCTGCACAACACAGCACATGGACAGAGCTGAGAAGTGCCCACTGCTCACTGCCATGATTCTTCATCTCTCCCACAGAGAGCTGCTGCTTAGAAGATGTAGGCAGCTGTCCACCAAAATGCCAGAGATGTGACATTCAACGCCCCGCAGGGTTCTATCAAGACATTATTCTGAACTGATGCACACTTGGTATAGTGCAATGGAAAGAAGTCATACTTTTCAGACTAAGGACAGACTGTAGCAGTTGCTCAAAATCACCCATCTCCCCCCATTGCACAGGCTAAGAAACATTTCTACGATTCAGCACTTTTACCTGATCTGCAACGAAGTTTGGTTTTGCTATACGACAAGGCAAGTGGCAGATACACATTCTGTACCCTATAAAACAAAAGCATGCTACAGTCTGAAAATTGTTTCATTTAATTTAACTTCAGTTTTGCCATACTCTGGATGGTTATTTTATTTTCTGCAAACTCATACACCTTGTTCATTAAAAAACATGATGCTCACTCTTTTTCTTAGAACTCCTTGTAAGGATTCTAATGTATTTGTAAACAGATCACAGAGTTTGGTAGTGTGAAAGATAAGGCTACAAAATACCTATACTGAATCAATACCTGGAGTAGTTACCTGAACCCAAAGAAACGTTATGACGAGGCAAAAAGGACAGCAGGGTGAGGTGGGAGCAATGGTGAAAATTGCTCTAATACAACCAAAACATTTATTAAAGTAGTTTGCATCAAATAAATATATTTTATTATCATGACATGCCAAGCACTTTTTTTTAAACAAGAAAATGCACAATTTGAACTATTTGGGCATGTAGAAAAATGGAGGGCTATTATACATTTCTATTTTACATCCCATGGCAAAGTTCACTGTCAAGATATGGTTCTGGTTTAGAGCTGATGAGGTGCATGAAACTCATACTTAAGTCAAGAGGAACTAAAAAAGACCACAGACGAATGTCTTCCACATCAAAGCTCTCTTTGGCTATTTACTGTTGAAAGATGACTTATTTTACCTTCAAATTCCACAGAAATTTTCCAGTGCAAATTCTGGAGGTGACGATGAAGTTTATGGCCATAGCAGGCTTTAAATTTCTCTTCAGGACACAAGGGACAAGGCTTCTTTTCAGCTGAAAATACCAACAAGGAGTATGAGAAGAGATGTGTAAAACGCAGTTACGATGCCTTTTAAGAGAGATGCACATTAAAGAAAACAAAAAGCAAGTCCTACCAATGGAACTGAAGATTAGTTTCTCAGGGTATGTTCTAATTCAGGGGTAGACAAACTTGCAATATATGGATTGTCTTTGCTTTCTACTTAAAGGAATACAAACAAAAAACATGATTTCTTTCAAGATCATTATCTTCTACAATTGTCAGTTCCACATTTTTGATTTTTTTTTTTTTTTTTTTTTTAAATTTCAGAGCCATTTGATCGTAATCTAACTTCTGAACAACGTTGCAGAATGAGGGAATTTTACAGACATCCAAAAGCTTGCAACGTTTCAAGAAAACCCAACCAGTGAGAAAACAAGAACCTGTCTTTCATGCTCCTGAACCTCTGAACATGGCTTTAGGTAAAGCAAGCACCTGGTATCTTTTTAAAGCTGCAAAAATACTGCACTCAGTGCTAATAACAATCTTCAGGAAATCTTGTTTTTAGAACACAAAAGCAAGTGCAAAGTTATCTGGCAATAAAGGTGTTGAAGCAATCCAAGTACATCCTGAGCAAAAGCTCCTGGAACACATAGGCTGTGCACCTGTCTGTGCGAATTACAGACCAGGGCACGCATACAGCTGCCTCTGGGTCTCCCACTACTGAAAATCAAATAACTTCTCAGGTAGATTTTAGCAGAAAGGTTTGTAGTACCACAGTACAGGATGAATACTGGAACTTGCTACACAGTGTGGGTGTTGATATAACAATTCTTTAGTCTCACAAACAACAGAATTCCTCTGATACGGCGTTCTTACAAGCAGACTACCACACTCCTGCAGAATCCCATGCCTCTGAAGCCAGAAGTGGCCAACAGTTCAAATAAAGCATTGCTTCTCCCTAATGATGATCAGGCTCTGCTACTGTCACACGTTACTGAATCTCAAACACAAGGCAATGACAATAAACACAAGTCAGTTCATTCACAGGAAAAGAATGGTAAATCCATAGTAGAAAGAAAAAACTCACTTGAGAACAGGCAAGGAAATAGAGTTGCTTTTGTTGTTTTTTTTAATCAGCACCATGGATTAACACAGAATTTGTTTGATAACAGTTAAAACCCATGAACACTGGACCTAAGAAGAATCTATTACCCATCTCTTCATTAAATATAGAACGATCTAATTTTCCATAAACTTTTTGCGTGGTATATTTATTGGTCAAGCTAAACAGCTACAGAAGCAGGCTATCATTTCCATCAGTGAACACCCTAGAAGATTATTAAGGTGCAAGAGTTGTATGATGTAGTTTACACACTGATATTTTTCTTGATCTATAAATAAAAACCAGTTTCAGGTGCAAGGACTGGCACTATCTGTATTGAAGAGAGACATGTGATCTGAGAAAAAACAGGAGTTGCTAAGAGTTGTAATAAAAATGCTTAACACTCCTAAGCAGCCCTCTACTAGGAAAATGGATCAGAAAAGATGATGAAGTAAGGAAACAACTGAAACAGAAGATTAAATGCTGTAAAGACAATAATTAGCTTCCCTGCTGTTGCGGCTACACTGAGACTAATGAGCATAAGTGAGACTGAGCTGCTGATGTAAGTATAGCTAGAGTAAACATTCTGCTAATCCATGCATGCTACCAATATTAAAAAAATGCAGAAAAAAATGCTCAATAAGGGTATCGATTTACTGAAAGAGGTATAGCATTTGATAAAAAAAAAAAAGGAATAAATATTATAAAGTTATTTTGTAATGAATCCCATAGTCTCTGAGCAACACAAACAAATGAAGAACAAAACAGATGCAGTGTTTGAAAAATAGCTACTGAGGAAGAATGTAAATACCTGAAATGTGAAGACCTGTTCTGGGATACTGCCAAGGTAAACTCACCTTCATTCAGGTCAGCCAGTTTTTCTAGATCAGCAAGTTGTCTTTGAATGGAAAGATGTTTCTCTAAAATAGGAGAGATACAAAAATTAAACATACTCTTAAAAATGCGTTTCTAGCTCACTACTATTTTATTTCTCAATCCATCATTTCAAGCCCACTACAGGAAAAGGTTAATAACACCAAATAGAGTACTTGTTTTTGTCCTTTAGTTTCCAGTAGGAAGAATAACTCGCAAAATTAATCCCCAAACTGGTTCTTTAGTAGGATGAAGATATTCTACTTGCTTTTCAATGCAACACACATCAGAATTCTCCACTTGAAGTGACCTTCATTTGAAAAACTAAAGCTGAAAAGAGCAAGTCACATACTATTTGTCTCTGACTTTACTACATTCCACTGTTGCTGAACGTGAGCCATACACAAAGCAGTATCATCCTATGAGCGGCCTGGCAAAACTAAAATGCCAGTCAGAGGTGGATAGATTTTAAGTAGTTATTATTTAATATAAAACCAGGACACATTCAATTCTACCTTTTTTTTTTCTTAGAATGTTTGAGAACATCTAAAACTACCTTCCCAGTTTTCAAATTATCAATGGAAATAGCATAGAATTTGCTAAGCCCACTAGGATCAGCTTATCCAGCAAGTTCTGGTTGCAGCACACAGAACATCTCAGTCTATAATACCAGTTCTGCAAGGACTTTAAAACTTTTCGATGCTTGTACAACATTAGTCTTTCAGATTTTCTTACATGAAATGAAAAGAGCAACTGACTGATATGCAAAAATATGACAGTGAGCATTAAAGCTAAGGTTAAAATCAACTCCTGCTTCCCCATTTGTGTGGATATTCTCATGCTGCTGTCACATGCACTAGTTTTGGAAGCGGCTTCCAGAAATTGTAGAAAGGAGGAAATGGCATTCCACTTGACAGAAATTTTCAACACTGTAGGAAAATATTTAATACAGGCACATGGGAAAAAGTATCACTACCCACCAGATGTATAGTAACTCAATTGCACACATTCCACTTGCCTTTCTTATCCAACATTTCTACCTTTTCCTTCTCCCTTCCTCAAAAACACTACAGAAATACTCTTATATTTATGAGCAAACAAACCTCTTGGATAATCAGATGAACCATCCAAAATGTTACTATCAGATTCCTTTATGGATTCATGCTCTCTTCTTTCTTCTTTGGTTTCTACTTCTGATTCACCAACTTTCACAGACAGGTTGTTGCTTTCCACTTTTGTACAGTCAACTTCACCATCTTAGGAAAATCAAACAGAAACAGTTAAACAACCTGGAAAAAGCAGGCCTAGTAATCGAGGAATTAAACAAAGAAAGAGCAGTAAAGTGCTGAGCCTCAGGGTGTAATCTTGACTTCCCATATGAATGGAATGAATGGGTGGGCTGTCACCAGAGCAACACCAGTCGAGATTACTATCTTCAGGTTTTAAAACACAGTTTTGACTAAAGGAACAGGTATAAAACCTCCTCCAAAAAAAAGACCTTAGGAGCTGAAAGAAAAAAATGTGGAGAGCCTGCATATGGAGCAGTACTGGCCCATATCCCTTCACTAAAACGTGCTTAGTCCTAGGAAAGTTCTAGAAGGAAGCGACAAGAAACAAAAAATTAAGGCACAGCCTCCTAGCCACTGAGAACCAACAGGACAGGCTAGATGGCTTCTCATCCCATATATGAGACACCTGTAGAAAAAGTGCAGCAGCTCTCCATCACTCCCAACATAACCTGGGATGCGTCAAATTGGCTGGAAAAATCACACCAGAAGATTTCTGCATAAGCTAGCGTTACGCTGCAGAGCTCCCTGCCACCGCCTTCTTCAAGTCTGCAGGTG
Organism: Chrysolophus pictus; assembly: GCA_037305975.1. Classification (NCBI taxonomy): domain Eukaryota; kingdom Metazoa; phylum Chordata; class Aves; order Galliformes; family Phasianidae; genus Chrysolophus; species Chrysolophus pictus. The sequence goes on from CM074583.1 coordinate 101,195, forward strand.
CCAAAGCAAAAATGTTATGGGAGAGAAACGGCCAGTGAGCTTTTAAACCCAAGGCCCCAGCTGAAGGAAACGATGAGCTGCCAGCTGTTTTGTGCTGGAAGGCATTTCTGGAGGGTTCATTCAGCCTGTTCATCCTCAGACAACTATTCCCAGTCACCACTGGAGGCAGAACGAGGGTTGGATAAATCTCGTAGTAGTTCCTAAGGTGGTTTTGCTTTTAAAAGCTGCAGATTCGTAGCAATATTCCCATCGCAAAGAACTAGAAAGAAGAAACTGCAGGAACACCTAACGACGCAGGTCAGGTAAGTTGACCAGAAAAGAAGAAACTCAAGATGGTTGGAGCGGACGCACGTGGGTACGAGCGCGCTCCACACGCGGCTACGAGTGAGCGTGCTCCGCGCGTCCACCCGCGTGAGAACGAGCGCGCTCGCTGCTTCCAGCCAGCCCACCGACAAACGCGCGCGTTACCGATTCCGGGACCGTAAGCGCTGCTGGCAGGCCCGAGCCGCCGGCCCGCGGCCGAAATCGAGTTATACAGCGGGCAGGAGCGCTGGCGCTCGGCCCACCCGAGGCCGCGCAGCCCCGGCCCCGCGCGCGGACGCGGACACGCCGCGCCCCACGCCGCGCCGCAGCGGGCCGCAGGCCGCCGGTTCCGCCTCACGGCCGCCGCGGCTCCCCCCCACCTCAGCGCGGCTCCCCTCCCCTCAGCCCGGCGCCTCAACGGCCCTTACTGAGCGCCGCGGCCTCGCCGCCTCCCGCGGGGCTCGCCCCGTTCCTCGCCGCCTTCTCCTCGGCCTCCTGCAGCCGCTCCGCGGACAGCCCGGTCTCCGCGGCCTCCCGCGCTGCCATCTTCTGCGCTGAGAACGGGGCGCCGGGGCCGACCGCCTTACCCACACGCCTTTCTTTCCCCGGCCGGGCGGGAGGCGGAGCGCACCGCCTACATTTCCCAGAGCACCGCGGTAGAAGGAGGGGAGAAGGAAGAGGGGGCGTTCCGGGTTGGAGCAGCGGGGTGCTGTTGGAGGTCTGTCTCGGAGCGGCTCGTTTCGGCCCAGCGGGTGGGGTGCGGTGCGGTGCGGTGCGGTGCTCTGCTCTGCGGTGAGGGGAAGAGAAGGGGCAGTGGGCCGTGCCGTGCCGTGCCTGGCGGGCCGCGCTCCGAGGGCCCGGTGCTTCCCTCAAATAAGAACGGGGCTCGTCGTCCTGGAACGGGCTGCGTTCCGGGAGGCGGCGCGTTGAGTTCTCAGGGCCTGAAGTAACCGGGTGACGCAACTCGCAGCGGGCGGAAAGGCTTTCCGGCCCCGCGTGCCGTCCGCGCGGTTTGAACGGGCGCTGACCGCCATCCCCGGCGGCCGGGCCGAGGGGCGCCTGGCGCACGGCGCGTCGTGGCAGGAGGGAGCGGGCCGGGCCGGGCCGTCTGGGCGCCGCGCATCGCAACGGCCCGAGCCTGGCAGCTGACTGCATCAGCTCTTCCTTCTGCTCCTTGCTTATCGCTAGCAAAAAACCGTCCTTTAGTTCTGCGGCAGCACGCCTGGAAGCTGCTTCGGTGCTTCACATCCGAGAAATGCTCTGTCGTACAACATGGGATAATGTGTGGAGGTGTTAACTTCAAATAGTTGGATCTGCTGTAGAAGTCCAGGGCCGTGTTGAAGGCATGGCATGGTGTTTGCCTGTGTTAGCTTGCTGTGTCTGCTGTGGTGGCAACTCTCGAGCGGGTGGCAGAGCAAGGAATGGCCGGCCTTTCTTTTAGGGAGTTCTCGAGTGAGATGTGGATCCCTGGTGCTGCTCAGACTGGCTGTGGCTACGTAATGTGAAGAGGAAACAAAAGAGAATTTGTTTCTCAGGGCAGTATTTTTTTTATTACCAGCAGGAAATAAAAATGTGAAGTAATAACAGGGATGCTGTTTCTGTTTCTTTTCTTCATAGGTTTGAAAGATGTCCAAACAGAAACTGAAGAAAATAAACGGAGACAATTTGAATGGCCAGGATGACAAAGTAGGATTATCTGTATCATTGTATTTTTAATCGCATCCCCACATGAAAGAAAAGAGAGTGAATTATTTAGCAGTTTTGTGATGGAAGAATGAATCAATGTTAAAATGAAATGCTCTTCACCAAAAGCAGCAGGAGGGTTGGATGTTCAGATAGCTGCAAGTTCCAGCCAGGGAACTGGTCTCTTTTCATCCAGAGCCCACGGGTAGGATAGGTGTAAGAAATTAAGGGATTTTTTTTTTTAATTATACTATATCTGTCTGGTGGGGGCTGTTGAGCATGAAACTTAACAAAACTATTCTCTTTGGTTGTTCTTTATCTTGGACCAATATATTATTGATTTTCTGATTCTTCTTAACAATTGAGATACAAATCAATTACTAAACTTAGATCTAGATTATTAGTTCATGATCTATATCTGTATAAAATGCATCCGCTGCTAGTCTGATGCTTTCCTGTAGCTTTGCTGCTTTTTTTTTTTTTATTGCTCATATATGCTTCTGGAAAGTTGTTTTCTGCAAGTAATACATAGCCAGTAAATCAGTAATTTAATAAGTCCAGTTTGCTAACTTTTTCTGTCCAATTTTGCAAAGTATATATGAAATGAGAGAGCTTTTAATTATCTTAATATGAGTGTTTCAAAAAAATGTTTGCAGGCATTTGTAGATGAATGTGATATGGTGGACTTAATAACCTGAGTTATGCACTTTAGAAGCTTTTTGCTCATGTAGAAAATACAGCCAAGTGTTCATACCTCCTCTTCTTCCTCCTGAATTCCTCATTATTATTTACAGAATCACAGAATGGCCAGGCTTGGAAGGGGCCACAAGGATGATGAATCTCCAGCCCCCCTGCCACAGGCAGGGCCACCAACCTTTCCATTTAATACCACACCAGGCTGCCCAGGGCCCCATCCAACCTGGCCTTGAACACCTCCAGGGATGGACGGGGCATCCACAGCTTCTCTGGGCAGCTGTTCCAGCACCTCACCACTCATAGTAAAGAACTTCCCCCTGACATCCAACCTCAATCTTCCCTGCCTCAACTTCAAACCACTTTCCCCTTGTCCTGCTGTTATCTACCCTTTCAAAGAGATGACTCCCCTCTTGTTTATAGGCTCCCTTTAGGTACTCTGAAGGCTGCAATGAGTCACCCTGCAGCCTTCTTTTCTCCAAACTGAACAAGCCCAGCTCCCTCAGCCTGTCTTCGTAGGGGAGGTGCTCCAGACCCCTGATCATCTTTGTGGCCCTCCTCTGAACACTCTGCAAGAGCTCCCTGTCTTTCTTGTACTGGGGGCTCCAGACCTGGACACAGTACTCCAGGTGGGGCCTCGCAAGAGCAGAGAGGGACAGTCACCTCCCTGTCCCTGCTGGCCACCCCTCTTCTGATGGAGCCCAGGATGCCATTTGCTTTCCGAGCTGCAAGAGCACACTGCTGGCTCATGTTAAGCTTTTCATCCATCAGGACCCCCAGGTCTCGCCCCATAAAAAGGAGACAGCCCAGAGCCCCTTCAGCTCTCCCACATGGTAGTGGGCCCCACACCAGGATTTTCCCTTGAGCAGGGACACCTCTCAAAGTGGTGATTATTTAATCCTGGAGATTAAAAAAAAAAAAAATCCTTACCCACAACAAATAGTTGGTGAGTGACTAGTGGCTGGCTTATGGTGTAGTCTCAGCTAAGTAATAAAAAGGATTGATGGTGCATATAATCCTTTACAGATAACTGTTGACTAAGTCGTCTTGGACTGAGGTTGGATCCAACTGCTCCCATACCCCTCTGGGAAGGAGTCTGGAAGCCAAGGAGTTTGACTCTGAATCTTGTGACTCATAGGAAGGTCTTCCTGATGATTTTCATCTGACTCAATCCTCTGCGCAATAGATAATCAAGCATACCATGCTATCGAACCTTGATAAGGCACTGCCATATTTACCACTGAGCTCTGTTAAGTCACTGTCTCGTGTCAATAAAGCACATTACTAGTTCCTTCTTATGAGTGAAGGGCATAGAATGATAGAATGGCTTAGGTTGGAGGGAGCCTTAAAAATCATCTAGTTCCAACCCCTCTGCCATGGGTGGAGTTGCCAGCTGCTAGATAAGTCTGCCCAGAATCTCATCCAAACTGGCCCTGAATGTCTGCAGGGTTGGAGTACCCCCAGCCTCTCTAGGCAGCCTGTGCCAGTGTACCGCTCATCTGTGGTAGGTGCTGACACCATATGTGCTGATTGTTCATGTACAGTATATTCCAGGGCTGATTCCTAAAGACTACTCAGTGGTTCCCGTACTGGGCAAGCTGAAGGGTGGAAAATTAAAAACAGGAGTTTTGGGAAAAGGATTATGGGAAAAACTGCATTTAGTAATGCTTCTCCCCTTTGCATCTTGAGGTATGTAACTGCCCTTTTCAAGGTCAGCTTATTCAAAATCACTGTGATTCTAATGTGAAATAATAGCTTGTTCCGTCTTGTGAAGAGTTTGTTACAGCAGTTTTCTCTAAAAGCACTTGGGCTTTCTTTCTTTCTTTCAGAACTCTGAAGTCACAAGGTTTTATAGTCAAACTGTGGACAGACAGACAGAATTTCAAAGGTAAATTCTCTGGCATTAAATATAACTACCATTGGATTGTTTTGAATACTGAATTTAAGATTTGTTTTCTACTTTTGTTTTCAGTAAATAAAATATGGCAATTTAACTGAAGTGTTGGCATTGCATTTATGAGTAGGTTTATGGGTAGATTCTGTCTGAACTAGTCGGTTTGAGGTTGTTGAGAAAACAAGATTCAAACAATTTTAAACTATAAAGTATACCATTGCACTTCAAATAAAGTAGGAATAGTATCCTTCAACACTACTGTTATAAAAAGCCTTTTTTTTCCTGCCTTGAGCAGTACCTTGTTGGTCTGTACCACATATTTCATGTTCTGTTAGCAAAATATAGGCTACTTGAGGCAAATAAAGCAACCTTTCACCTTAAGCATAGCAAGTGTAAAAAGTATTTGAAAACTAATATAGAGTAAGAATGTTCCTATGAATCCGGAGATGTAAAGCTTTGGATTGTTTCTTAATCATGGTAAAATCTTGTTGCATATTTGTCAGGACATTCAGGTTATCTGTTCTACAGGCATTTCTTAAATGGCCTTTACCACCTCAGCACTTTCATAGTACTGTTTTAGGACACGGGAGTAAATGTCAGGGGTATTTTAAACCTAGTGTCTGATAAATTTAATGAATATTTTATCTGCTTTTATAAGAAATAATTCCTTATTCAGTCTTCATATCATGATTCCTGTAGAACGTTTATATATTTTCCTCAGTTGTTCCTTTTCCAAGTTACTCAGTCTGTTTATTCTGTCCTATTTGAGGGCCATTAAGTGCTTGGCGATGTGCGACCAAGCTTAACTGCTGCATACTTGATCTTTAGGGTGATACATATAATTAAAATGCTGTTAAAATTCATCTGTGTGGTAAGATGAGAATAAACTGTAATAGGACACTTCTACAGGTAGTAAAATACAGAAAAAGCTTTTTGTTTTTTTGGTACTTTGAAATGGCTCTACAGCCAAAGATGTAAATAATGAAAGCCCTGCAGCAAGCTTCATAGAGGACAGATGTTGCAAGTTCATGATTAAATATACATCAAAATGGTACCCATAAATACGCAGTTGTAACTGCCTATATCAAAGGCAGTGTTTCTTGTTTTTTTCTTTTGTTGTACTATGTTAACCGAGCTAGATTACATGACTTTTTTTTTTTTTTTTTTTTTGGTATAATTTCTGTAGATTCAAAACAGAGAAAGGCAGACACGAGAAGAAACAATACCGAAGTTCTAATACTGATGGTGCTGATGGAAAATCTCAAGGAGAATCTCCAAATGGAAACAAAACCACAGCTAATTCTTTAACCAAATTTGAAAAACGAAAGAGAATAGTTATACAATTTAAATCCAAAGAAGCTAAAGATGGAAAAAATACAGGCACCGCTGATGTAGTGACAACTAGCAGGGAAGATCATAACAAAGGTCCTTTTGACGTTAAAGAAAGAAAAAGACACTGTCATAGCTTTGTGGTTCAGAGAGACAAGGTGGTGAAGAAAAAGAAAGTTTGTAAACCACACGTACAAGTTGAACAAACTGTGTTGGGACAACTGAAGTCATCTGTGTATAATTTATATGTACCTCATAAAAAGGCAGACAGATCTAGAAAAACGAATGAAGATGTCAGAATTCAAAAAAAGCCACCTAGCACATCTATAGAGACTGTGTGTCGTGATAGACCTGTCACTAAGAAGTCAAATATGTTATCTAGGACTTGTGAAGAAAAGTATAAAGAAGAATATAAGGAATTTTCTAAGAAAAATCAACATGCTAACAAGCGTACATCACACTGCTCAACTGAAACACTGCAGCAATGGGACTGTTGTAAATGGAAAAAACAGGATGCTGATCGAGTTAGTTGTAATTCAGGGACTGAAAAAAGGGACTTCGAAGCCACAGCATTTTGTTTTAAGCAGGTAATGAGAACTCAGTTATTTCTATGTTATGCAAATGTCTGTTCTAGGCTGGTTTCTGAATGGCAGGTAGTTTGTATGTAAGTAGACTTGCCTTCTTGCAAGGCTCAGGATCCCATGGCCTGCTAGATGGATTTTTCTGGTCAGACTGTCAGTCATGTTAAAATGCTTATCTGCTATACTAAATGCTTAGTCAAACTAGGACTGTGTCTGTATGTAGGCTTTTGTAGCTTTATCTTTCTGCCAGGGGTGTGGGATACTTCAATTCAAGGATAACTCAACAGTGTTTCTTTGAGCTGATGTGGTTGTGTGTAGAAATTGAGTCAATGAAAGCCCCTGCCAAACAGGTGCTTATTGCCAACTAGGTGATGCCAGAAAAACTTGCTGGCTGTGATCAGGTTCAGTCTTGAGTTCTGAGTTTTGCATTCATCTTTGCACCTCTAATTTACATATAACTTTTATCTTGATTGTCCTTATTTTTTTGTTTGTTGTTTAACATGCCTAGCATTAATTATTAGAGATTTCTGTTCATTTTATGTTGTTGTGGTCATTTTGGATGTATGCAACATAGTAATTATGTACAGAATCACAGAATTGTTGAGGTTGGGAGGTACCCTGAGACCAGCTTGTCCTGCTCCCTGCTTAAGCAGAGTCATCTAGAGGAGGTTGTCCGAACTGCATCCAGTGGACACCTGTAAGGACAGCGGTTCTGTACCCTATCTGGACAACCTGTTCAAACATTTTAACAGCTGGAAAAAAAAGAGGTGGTTTTTTTTTTTTTATGTTCAAATGGAATTTTCTTTGAGTTTGTGCCTTTTGCCTCTTGTCCTCTCACTGGGATCCACTAAGATCTTGGTTCCATCTTCTTTACACTGTCCCATTAGGTACTTATATATTGATAAGATTTTCCTTAGCCATCTCTTTTAGACCTAAACAATACGAGCTCTTCCACCCTCTCTCTTATGTGGCATGTTCCAGACCTTCAATTATCTTGATGAACTTTTGTTCAACTCACTCTATTAATGTATTTTTTTTGCACTGGGAAGCCCAGATGAAGGCACTGAGTTAATTTGATTGCTAAAATGTTAGTACAAATTCTAAAGGATTTTTTTGAAACAAATGAACAAAAGCCGTTAAAGTAATCAGATACTTCAGTAGTACTTTTAAATGGTTGTCAAAAGAAAACTTATTTCATACTGTTCCTAATCACAAACCCACAGAAGATCAGGAAAAGCCTTACTCTGTTAACCACTGTATTTACTTTAAAAGAAAGCCAGTGAGGCCTTTTGAAATGATGTTGTAGATCCTTTTTCAGAGGTATTGAGAATATGTCTTATGTTTCCTGTTAATTTCAGTTGGCAGAATTGAGTGTTTTCTAAAAACAACTTTTGTAAAAAGACTGTTCTATGTTCTGTTTCTGTTATTATTTGTTTCTTTTGAGTTCTCATTTGCATCTGACTCCTACCAAGTAAGAGAGAATATAAAATTTACCCAAAAGTTAAGTAAATGTACTTATATAATATTAAAGAGCTATATTCTGACTCTTGACAGGAGTTAAAAAACTTGATGCTTTTTCCTCAGTCTTAATTGATATTGTGTGGTGTTGGTATGTTGTTGTTTTTAATTCTTCCTGCAGGGCTTTCCATCCACTCAAAGCAGTGCAATCTTTCCATTGCCTCAAGGTTGTGAATACCTAGAAGGTGACCAAGAGGTTAGTAATGCTTTCATTTAACACTTGTTAGTTGGTGTTAATAATTCATGGCATTGAGGTTGTGCAGTTAGTAGTTCCATGGCTTTTCCTAGTATTTTGCATTGCTGGTCTAAGATCTGTATGATCTAAATACTTGGAACCTTTTTTTCAAATACTAAACAAACTTGCTGAAGTAGTAATCAGCTTCGAGATAGGAAGATTGCCTTCTTCTTACTCTCTGCAACACCAGGGGCCTTCATACTTGCTTGCATACTCAGCTATCTTATTTTTCAACCTCTTATGTTCCAGTAGGAGGAGAGACATTTTTTTTGAGAAACATCTGGCAGGTTACTTGCAGACTATTTAGCAAAAAATGGAAGAAAAGTTTCGGATACTAGGCAGAAAGGTTTCTCAGAACAAAGATTTCTTGGCTGCATTTTGGATGTCTTTTTGTGGACCTCTTACACAGGAGATTAGGCAAAAGATACTCATAGCTTTACACTTTCTGTACCAACTTAATTTTTTTTTTATCTTTCAGTTTTAGTCAGCTAAACAAAGTAATTAATGCAAAAGTAAATTTTTTTGAAACAATTCAAAAGTAATTTCTTACCCATAATTGATTTCAGAAGTGCAAATATTTTTTATTGTAGATGCAGATAGTTGAGGATTTGCATGTTGCTCGTATTGAAAAGAGGATGGCCCAATCTATAGTACAGACCTGTGGAGAACTGACAAGTATGGAAATAGATCTTCCAGAACAGGATTTAAATATTTCTGCTGGTATGTCATGATCTTGTGTTTTTTGGTGGTACAAGCATCTGGTTATTAAAATCAGTTAGTGGCCTGTGTAGAGAGCAGACAACTGATTTTCTAAGAATAATAACTGCTATTATTCTTTTTGCCAGAGACTTCTTCCGGTCTGAACATACTAGTGGTGATTGACACAAATATAATGATTAGTCATCTTGAGTTTGTCAAGTCCCTGAAATCTGAGGATATACCAGGTATGTGAATACATGGTGATCAACAAGAATTTTTGGGAAAAACAGATATAAGAATTTCAGGCTGCATGAAACAAACAGCAACAACAAAAAAAACATCTGAGCTTAAAAAGATAGTAGGTTTCATATGAGCCAGGAGGCTCTCACTTACAATGCTCATTCTCTGAACTCAAATAGGCTTCTTAAGAAAAGTTCAGTTATTAAGTAAAGCCTACTATGCTTATACCTATGCACTTAAATTCTCGGTAAATATGTCTTCAAAGAATCAGAGAGTGACTTGGAAAAAACATTAAAGCCCATCCAGTTCCACTCCCCCTGCTGTGGGCTTGTTGCCATCTACCAGTTCAGGCTGCTGAGGGACCCTTCCAACCTCTTGAATGCCTCCAGGTAGGGGGCACCCACAGCTTCTCTGGGCAGCCTGTGACGGGCCTCACTGCCCTCTGAGTAAAGAATTTCCCCTTAACATCTAACCTAAATCTCCTCGCACTTAGTTTAAAACCATTCCCTCTTGTCCTGATGCTGTCTGCCCACATAAAAAGTTGATCTCCCTCCCGTAGCTCCCCTCAAGTACTGGATGGTCAAGGTTGAGGGGTCATAGAGTCACAGAATGGCCTGGGTTGAAAAGGACCACAATGATCATCTAGTTCCAACTCCTCTGCTATGTGCAGGGTCGCCAACCAGCAGACCAGGCTGCCCAGAGCCACATCCAGCCTGGCCTTGAATGCCTCCAGGGATGTGGCATCCACAACCTCCTTGGGCAACCTGCTCCAGAGTGTCTGTATGAAAAACTTCCTCCTATCTACTTCCTCCTAATATCTAACCTAAACCTGTCCTGTCTTAGTTTAAAACCATTCCCCCTTGTCCTATCACTATACACCCTCATAAACGGCCATTCCCCCTCCTGTTTATATGCTCCCTTCAAGTACTGGAAGGCCACAATGAGGTCTCCCTGGAGCCTTCTCTTCTCCACGCTAAACAAGCCCAGTTCCCTCAACCTTTCTTCATAGGAGAGGTGCTCCAGCCCTCTGATCATCTTAGTGCCCTCCTCTGGACCCGCTCCAAGAGCTCCACGTCCTTCCTCTGTTGGGGGCCCCAGGCCTGGACACAGGACTGCAGAGGGGGCCTCACAAGAGCCGAGTAGAGGGGGACAATCACCTCCCTCTCCATGCTGGCCACCCCTTTTTATTGCTGCCCAGAACACAGTTGACCTTCCGGGCTGCAAGCGCACTGCTGGCTCATGTCCAGTTTCTTGTCCACCAGGACCACCAAGTCCTTCTCCGCAGGACTGCTTTCAAGGAGATCTTCCCCGTTTGTATAAATTCTCGGGATTGCCCCGACCCAGTGCAGCACCTTGCACTTGGCCTTATTGAACCTCATTATGTTTTCATTTCTCCAGCCTGTCCAGGTCCCTCTGGATGGCTTCCCTTCCTTCCAATGTATTGACTGCACCACTCAGCTTGGTGTCATCTGCAAACTTGCTGAGGGTGCACTCGATGCCATCGTCTGTTATTGATGAAGATGTTGAAGAGCACCGGTCCCAAGACCGACCCCTGAGGGACACTGCTTGTGACCGGTCTGCACTGTCACAGAACCATTGATCACAGCCCTTTGGCTGTGTCCAGCCAGCCAATTCCTAATCCACTGAGCAGTCCATCCTTCAAATCCACACCTCTCCAATTTAGAGAGAAGGATGTGGTGAGCGACCATATCAGAGGCCTTGCAGAAGCCCAGGTAGATGACATCCACCGCCATTCCCCATCGACCAATGCTGTCACTCCATCATAGAAGGCCACCAGATTGGTCAGGTATGATCTGCCCTTGGTGCAGCCATGCTGGCTTCTCCAATCACCTCTTTATGTCATATGTGCCTTTAGATAGCTTCTAGGAGGATCTGCTCCATGATCTTCACAGGCATAGAGGTGAGGTCCACTGACCTGTAGTTCCCTGGGTCTTCCTTCTCCTTTTGTTAAAGATGGGAGTAACGTTTCCCTTTTTCGAGACACTGGGGACTTCGCCAGACAGCCATGATTTTTAAATATGATAGAGTGCGGCTCGGCAACCACATCACCCATCTCTCTCAGAACCCTAGGCTGGATATCATCCAGCCCCATGGACTTATACACATTCAGTTTCATGAGGAGGACTCGGACTTTTCCACCGTTACAGTGGGACAGAACCCACACCCTCCCCTAGAGCTCAGGATCCTGGCAGATGTGGGAAGCCTGATCACCCGTGAAGATTGAGGCAAAGCACTCATTGAGTACCTTGCTTTTTCTATGTCTGAGGAAGCCAGCTCCCCATTAACTTTCAGCACAGGGGGAACACTCTTCTTGGCCTGTTTCCTCCTGCCCATGTACCTATAGAACCCCTTCTTGTTATCTTTCGCATCCCTCGCCAAGTTCAGCTCCACCTGTGCCTTGGCTTTCCTAACTCTATCTCTACACACATGGACAACAGCCCTGTATTCCTCCCAGACTACACAACCCTGCTTCCACTTTCTGTACATTTCCCTCTTTTCTCTCAGTTTAAGCTGCAGGTCCTTGCACAGCCACCGTGGTTTCCTGCCTCCCCTGCTTGATTTCTTCTGTTGAGGATGGAGAGCCGTTGTGCTCTCAGAAGAGTGTCCTTAAAGAGCTGCCAGCTCTGCTCTGTGCCCATGCCCTTAAGGACAGTTTCCCAGGGGATCCCACTCAGCAGTTCCTTGAGCAGCTGGAAGTTTGCTATCCTCACGCACAGGGTCCTAGCTCTGCTTTTTGCCAGGCCTGTATTCTTCAAGATCACAAACTTCACCAAGGCGTGGTCGCTGCAGCCCAGGCTGCCTCCAGTCTTAACCTCTCTGATGTTCTCCTCTGCGTTAGTGAGCACCAGGTCCGGTAAGGCTTCACCTCGGGTTGGTCCATCTATTTCCTGTACCAGGATGTTGTCCTTGACGGACTCCAGGAATCTCCTGGATTGTCTGCCACTCGCTGTGCTGCTCTCCCAACATATATCCGGGTGGTTCAAATCCTCCATCAAGACAAGAGTCCATGAGTGTGACACCTTCTGCAGTTGAAGCAAGAGGGTCTCGTCAACGGGCTTCTTCTGATCAGGTGGGCTTGCAGCAGACCCCAACCACTAGATGCCCCTTACTAGATTGATCCTTGATTTTTACCCACAAGCTCTCGACCTGATCATGGCTGTTCGTCAGACACAGCTCTTGGCAATCGATCCACTTCCTAACAGGGCAACTCTGCCACTCCTCCTACCCTGTCTATCCCTTCTGAAAAGCCTGTAGTCCTCAATCAGGGTATTCCAATCATGGGATTCATCCCACCATGTTTCTGTGATAGCAATTAGGTCATATTTTCCCAACTGTGCCATGGTTTCTAGCTCCTCCTGTTTATTTCCCATGCTGTGCACAGAGCCTTGTAGCTGTTCTGTAAGGGCACCTGGGAAGGTGGGACAGGCTGAGGGGCAGTCTGTTTGTTGCTCCCGACAGAGATGTGTTTGCATCCCTTGCTGTCTTTGAGTTGCCCCTTCCCACCTGGTTCCTGGAGTCTCTCTTCTCCAGGCTGAACAAGCCCAGCAGCTCCCTAGTCCTATCACAGGAGAGGTACTCCATCCTCCCAAACATCTCTGTGCTCTTCTGGTCTCACACCAACAGCTCTCTGTCTTTCCTGAGCCGGGGGCCCTGGACCTGTATGCAGTACTCCTGTCGGGCCTCTGAAGAGTAGGGTAGGAGGTTTCAATCACTTTCTGTTGCTCTCCTGGCCACCCCTCTTTTGATACAGCCCAGGAAATGGTTGTATGATGTAATAATAATTAATGATGATGTAATTCACCATGTGAGCTTCATGCCTTGCATTCATGTCAAACTTTTTGTCTACCAGAATCCACAAGTCCTCTGCAAGGCTGCTCTCAGTGAATTCTTCTCCCTGTCTGTACACACATCTGGGATTCCTTGGACTTGGACTTATGAAGGTTCACATGAGCTTGTCTGGATCTCTTTAAATGGCATCCCTTTCTTCTGTCTTAGCACTCAGTTCAGTCTGTGAATTTGCTGAGGATGCATTCCATCCCACTTTCAAGGTCATTGATATTTTGAGAGAAACATTTGAAACATTTAGTCCATTACTTGTGGTCACGATGATTTACTGTTAGCAGAATTAGGATTGTGCTTATTAGTTCATGTTAGACATATTTGAAAACTGTAAGAATAATTGTGGTGGTTTGATTCATTTTGATAACGAATGCAGGTATTCCAGCCGTGTGGAAAATAATGTTAGTAAGAGCCTAAGTAATTTCCAAGAGTGTCAGACTGTCTGTCTGTCAAGATAGGAATTGTGTTTTGTAAACTGGGAACTGCTGTTTTTAATTTACTACTGTAAATTAAACTATTGTTTTTAAATTTTGCAATTAAACACCAGACCAATTGTGCAAAATGTTTAGAAGATTGCAGACTACTACCTATTTACTACAAAGCGGGTGGATGCCAGTGCATATCTTAAAAATTGCATTCTTACTACGTGAATGAGAAGGCAGATAATTAAGTATTTGTGCTAGGTGGACCAAGAAAGCAATTATGAAATCTCTGAATTACTGTTATTCCATTTATAATATTTATAATGTATTCCATTTATAATGCATTTGTAATAGTTTTGAAGTTGAAACCATACTTAGATACAAATAGAAGTACGGTCCAATAACCATTCTTCCTGTTCCTTGCTTATGAATGTTGGCTGACATTTAGCACAACCCACTCCTCCTTTTATTTACTGATTGGTTTTGCACAGTGACTGCTGTGGGTCCTCCAGTGTTTTTAGCCTGTTCTTTTCAGCTGCTGTTACCTTGCTCTAAAGTATTACAGTGAATATGTGACAGACGTTGATCACTGTGTTTTATAATATTGCTACCCACTGCTGTCAGTATACTTTCTTGATTAAATTTTTTAATTCTTTTTGTTTGTCTGGTAGTTTTGGTTTGTTTTTTTGTTTTTTACATGTAACCCACATACTTTTAGTTTGAGGTTTAATGAAAGAGGGAGTTTGGTTTATTTCACTGATTAGTTTTTAATGCTAGGTATTTCTTGAGCACTAAATATGAAAACTATTAGTTAAAAACCAATAAAACAAACAAACAAACAACAACAAAAAGCATAAGCTTATATCAACAAAGTGTTTGAAATAAAATTTAATTGTGGGACTTCAGTTGGCCTTACAAAATGTCTTTTTTTTGGTCTTTTTTTTGTTGTAGGGGTTGGCAAACTTGCCTTGATTATTCCTTGGGTTGTTTTACAAGAGTTGGACAACTTGAAGAAGGGGAAGATGTTAGTGCATGTTCGACAGAAGGCTGTTCCTGCAGTCCAGTTCATCTATGCGTGTCTCAAAAATCAGGATCCAAAACTGTGGGGGCAATCCATGCAACTTGCTTCACAAAAAATATGTAAGACATACAATCAGTTTGTTTTGGAGTACTTAATCCTCATGTGAACTTCTGCCTAAATTTGTAATTTAATATGGTTTTCACTCTGACTTTGCAGTTTGCTAATTAAAACTTGCTAAGCGTTTACAGGAGTCTTCAGAGCATATCCTATAGCTATAGTATGCAAATGTTCACTGTCGTTTTATCAATTATTTCTCACTTTAAACTGCATCTATTAAGTTGCTATGTGGATAATTACTTAATGAAAATTCATCTTTTTTTTTTTTTTATCTACAAGCTAAGGATCTGTTTTATGCTTTTGTTTTTGAGTCCATTGTCATAGATCTAACATGCTTAGATGTTCGTGCAGGGCTCACTGGACGTTTTCTGTCCCAATGGTGATGTTCTTTGAAAGGAGCAGAACCTGGGAATTCAGAGCTCAGATCTGGCTTTGAGTACACCACTCTGTCCTTGTCTATGGAGTGCTGCATTTAAAAATAATATCGTGACTGCAATGAAGTGTTTCTTCTGCTTAGTTGTTTCTATACATGTCAGCACTGCTTTAACTAAATTTGCAGATGGCCTGAGTGATGAGAACAACGATGATCGTGTTTTACAGTGTTGTCTGCAGTACCAGAGCCTCTTTCCTCAAGCTGTTGTTATACTGTGCACGTGAGTTCCTGTGTGTTTCTCAAGCTCTTACGGGATTTAAGGTAGTCTTATGCCAGATACAGCATTTTCAAATCATATCTTAAAATGAAGAGCTGCTTCTGGAATAAGCTTCTGAGGAGCAGTTGCTCCCTTAGAAGCTGCTGTAGAAGGGTACAGTAAAACACTAAGATTGTAGCTGTAATTGCCTTCAAGAGCACAAGGCCTGAAGTAAAGTTTATTCAATTTTAAAGCTTTTGAAAGAATAACTCAAATTTTCAAAGTCTTACTCAAATTTGTATCAAATATATTGGAATTATGAGATTAAAAATGTATTTTTATTAATGAGTGAGTGGGTTTGCCTCTGGGTTGGGGAGGGTGATAAACACCATTGCAATTTATCTTAGAAAGAGAGAAGAGGGAGACAGATTCACTTCTGTGCTTCTTCTATGATGGTAACAGCTGAGTTTCTAGAATTGATTTGTGGTTTGGATACAAGTGATGTGAAGCTAATTTTTTAAAAGAGTAGTATGGTTTAGTAGTTTGGTTTGTTTCAGGAAATAAAGTTGATTACCTACATGTCAGTTGGTTTGTGTAAGTTGATGTGTTAGACTGGGCTGTTGCTGAAAACACTATTTCATAGAATGATAGAATGGTTTGTGTTGGAAGGGACCTTTAAGACCATCTTGTTCCAGCCCCCTGCTATAAACAGGGATGCCTCCCATAGCCCAGGTTGCTCACAGCCCCATCCAGCCTGGCCTTGAATGCCTCCAGGGAGAGGGCATCCACAAGCTCTCTGGGCAACCTGTTCCAGTGTCTCACCACCCTCACAGTAAAGACTTTCTTCCTAATATCTAGTCTAAATCTACTTCCAGTTTAAAGCTATTTCCCCTCATTCTGTTGCTACATGCGCTTGTAAAAAGTCCCTCCCCAGCTTTCCTGCAGGCCCCTTCAGGTACTGGAAGGCCACTATAATGTCCCCTCAGAGCCTTCTCTTCTCTAGGCTGAACAGCCCCAGCTCTCTCAACCTTTATATTTCTCTGACTAAAGAACATAAGATGTTGCTGATGACCTTAAAAGTGCTTTTCATCTGAAAATGCCTTTATCAGTATAAGCAATGGGAATTTGTGAGAGAGTAACAGAGCCGAAGTTTGTAGCAGTTGTGCTAGGTTATATGTGCCTCAAGGTGGTATCTGTGAATATAACTCAGCCAGCAGTTTATGGAAAATGGGCCTGTATTATATCAGTGTAATAAGGTATGAGTGTCTTCAAATCATAGCCTTATCTGCATTCTAAGATCATAGCAGCTAAGCATCACTACTGCAGTACTTGTGGTTTTGCTTTTCTTAAAGGAAGCTCAGAGCCTGACAAATACTCTTTCAGAGTAGCTAGTTCAGTTCATTTTCTGATATTTTTTTTTCTGAACTGATTCTAACCTCATAAAAAGGTATACTTTCTTATATACAGAAGATCACAAAATAAGCTTACAGGATTCAAATCTTTCAGTGCTTTATTCATAACTTATTACTTAATATGAAGTATTGTCAGTTTTATGTCAAAAATTAATTATCTTTTCCTAGAGATGACAAAAATTTATGCAATAAAGCTATTGTGTGTGAGGTCAAGGCACTCTGTAAAGTGGATTTGGTTACTGCTCTACTGAATCTGAATGTAAACAAGCATCTGAACTGCCTGGAACTGCAGCAGTCGAAATGTGGTAAGTTTGTTTAATGTGTGCATAAACATACACTGGCTTTTGAGACCTACTGATCAGCGTAGGAGAGGGAAAACAGTTATATAGCCTCAATTTTTATAGTTTGAATCCTCAGTGTTTGTTTTGGATAGGTTTTCTGTTTTCAAAGGTAAGCAGTTTCCTGAAAGTTTGAGACCTTTATTAAAAAAATTGTCTCTTACAATGTGAGGAAATTCACATGGCATCTTTTCATTTTACAGAAAAACAAAACAAAACACAGCATGAATTACCTTTCGTTACAGTCCTTTAAACTGTGTCCTACGTTACAGGACTGAAAACCGATGTTTCCAGTTGAAGCAGTTTGGGTCCTATTCTTGCTTAGTTGTAAAGCCTTTATACTGAGCTCATCCTTTACATTTTCTAGCAATAGCTTTACATGCATCCCAACCAGTAGGGCTAGATTCTTAGGTTACTTGTTAATGTTTCAAAAGATGCAAATACAGCTTGCAGTGGTAAGCAGTGATCTTCTCATACTTGCTGATAGCTCCACTGCCTGTAGATAATCTGAGGTATTTAAGAAAAAATAGGTGATAACACAAATGAATAATACCCTGGGGAAATTAGATTGTCTTGTTTAGCTGCTCATAAATAAAAATATCCACAGTACAAGTGAGTATAACTAGAAATGCATGAAATCTGATTAGATGTACCTTATCTGCTTTGTACCACAGTGTAAAGTGCAGTCTGTCTTTTACTTACAGGAACAAGTGATTTGTATACTATCAACCTATATCAGCTATAGAAGCTGTTGCAATTAGTATCTTTTATTGCTGTTGGCTTTACAGATAGAGAATTCCAGAAAACAAAAGAAAGTGATGCTCATCTTACTTTCCAGAAAACAGAAAGAAGTGATACTCATCTTACTTCTCAATTTCCGAATATAATTCCAGATCTTGAAAAGAATTTAGGAGAAGCTTTGTCTTGTATTTTGGAGACTGAAATGAAAATTGTATTTGGAAACCTATGGATGGAGGTAGTTTCATATGTCGTCTTTCTTGGTATTTCAAGTATTAAGAGATTTAATACTTCAGTGATTTCAGTACCTATGCTAAACTAAACAGCTAAGTCTTCTAATTTATAAAGGTAACAGTCTGCTTAACACGAGTGTTTAATTTTACAATTTCATTTCATGACAAGATGACTCTATTTGACCAGTAATTCCTGCAGTAATAATAATATGGTAATAGAAATTCTGGCTATGTGGCTGTGCAGTGTGAATTTTCCAAACTCTTTGTATTGATTTCACTGCACTTAGACTTTTCTAAGTGTGGTTAGATCACTGAATTGTAAATATGTCCTTCAATAAGATATTCCATCACATTTTATATAATTTATATAATATATATAATATTTTATACCACGTTACACTTGTTGAAAGCATTTTTCTCCTGTCAGAGTGCTTTTATATACCATGTGAGTATAATTATTTACACATTACATTGCAGGTACAGAATTACAGGGATGTTAACCTCCAAGCACTCGCTTTTTCAAAAGTACTGTTAGTATAAAATAAGTACTCAGGTACAATACATTTTTAAATTACACACTGCTTTGGTACAGACTTCATTTTATAGCTGGTGAGGGTTAGTCAGACGTTTAAATTTATTGTGCATATGCCTCTGTGATCTTAAAAAAAATAATTTGCATGGGATGATTACTGTTTCACAGGATGGAGTTTTGATTAGTTGCTAAGTAATTAGGCATTTACAATTAGCTTAACTGATTCCTGTCAACATCTTTCCAAATTCTGGTTTCACTTCATAATAATAAATTACAATTTAATTGTAATATGCACATAATAGACACAGCTATGAAAAGTGTGCTTATTCTTACTAAAAAAAATTGGAAGGAGAATTGTAGATAATCAAAGGCATATTTACTGTTGTTCTGGCTTTTGTACATAGGTAATACATTAAGAGATTACTCAGGGGTGTTTTGAATATTTGAGAAGAATGAAAAATCATGCAAATGTTGGAGGGTTATTGTACGCTGGATGCTTCTTCATGGACATCTTTGCCTATCCAATGATATTGCTGAATCAAAATTTTTAAATAGATAACTTTGTTTGGTTTGTTAAATCTGAATATAACTTTATTTTTGAGGAATCATTGGAATTCTGCTTCAGCAAGTACAGGTAACATTATTGAAGAACAGAACTGGACATGTCAGTTTGACTTTTGAATTGTGTTGTCTTTCAGATACTATATTTAAAGCCACCATGGACATTAGCAAACTTACTGCAGTGCTACAAAAAGCACTGGATGGCTGTTTTTGGTTATGTTGTGCCAAGGAGCTTACTTGCAACTATTGAATTTCTCTATAAACACTTCTGTACAGGTAAGAATCTCTAAGAAAGTTAATTTTCAATTACAGAAGTAGTCTTAGCTGGTGTATGGGAGCTGCTGAGTCATGGTCTGAACCTCTGATTGATCACCTGAGGCGAGCAATGAGTCAGCCACGGGAGCTGTGGAGGCAGTTCACCTGTGCTGCTGGAAGGGGTGGAGTCTGGCTGCACCTCTCCTATACTCATTTAAGAGCTGACTACCAGTGGGGAAGGATCTCTTCTGGAGCTCCACTCTGCTGGAGTTTCATAAGCGAGCCCAGGATATGGGTAAGCATCTTATCTATTCTCTTTTTGGTATTATAACCTGCTTTGCCTAACTCTCTTGTTTATTTCATAATTATAACATCTTAATATTCATTGATTATACACTTGGTGAGCCAGGCAGGCCAAGCATACTAAAATTTACATCATGTCCTTTCTTTGGAATTTCTGTAAATGGGTCAGAGGGGAGAACGCTACCCCCCCCTAGATAAAATGATTCTAGAGTAGGTCCCAGGATTTGTGGGATCTCCCTATTATGAAATAGCAGTTATCATTGAAAAATGGGGTCCCCTATGTGTTTTGGGAAACATCTTCCCATATCGCATGGCAGATCACTTTCAGGGACTTGGCAAAGATATATTGATCACGAAAGAAAGACAATTAGCTGCCTCCACAGTGGCATGGCTACTATTAAATGCTTTAAATCATGCTGAAATGAGGAATAATACTTTAGAGAATGAAAACCAACTTTTGAAAGACTGTATTGAAAAGTTAGAGCAAGAACTTGGCAAATTAACAGGGAAGAAACCAATTCTGCATCTTCCAATAGTTTGAGTGCGTAACATTTCAATAGACAATGACCAGACTCCTGAATCAACAGACTTTGTTGATCAGGAAAATAAAAAAAACAAATTAGATCTCGAATCTATGATTTTGACAGATCCACTAGAAATCCGTCCTGTTATAACTCAGAAAACAAAAGAAGTACAGGACAGACCGGCAGAGGTGCCGCCTGATCAGTGGCCCCCTGCCCAGATTCACTTGCATGTGACAGCCCGGCTGTACACGGCAGCAGAACTGATGGATTCAGTACAGCGATTTCAGCAGAAACCTAGAGAAAGTGTGCCAGCTTG
This sequence comes from Chrysolophus pictus, assembly GCA_037305975.1. Taxonomy (NCBI): domain Eukaryota; kingdom Metazoa; phylum Chordata; class Aves; order Galliformes; family Phasianidae; genus Chrysolophus; species Chrysolophus pictus. The sequence goes on from CM074583.1 coordinate 121,632, forward strand.
GTTATCAAGACTGTGGGATTCTGGGGCAGAAAGTGTTTTGGTGAACAGCCCAGAAATAGCCAACTTGGCCACCATGACTGTCCATCCTGCTCTCAGGCAGAGGTTATATGCGGGTAATCAATATCTTGATGAAAACCATTCTATAATAGAATGGTTAATGGCGGCCTGCTGTATGATACGGCCCAATAAATCTGATATACCTCTACATACAGGGATGTGGTCCTCCATGGAGGACCTTCAAAATTATATCCACTAGGCGTAAGAGAAGCAATTTATGAAGACACATTTGATGGCCCTGATATGGTCAAATTCTCAGCAGGGATGAGAGACCTAATTCTACAACAAGCTCCCTCTCATCTGTATGTACTTTGGTCTCTATATTAAATCCCCCGGTGGCCTCAGAAGCAGTAGTCCAGCAGGCTGTGCAGTTAGTGGCCGACCTAGGTGGAACAGAACACTTGTGGACTAAGCACGATATTTGGACATGAGAAGAAGCCGAGGTCCTGCCGGTGACTAAAACCAAAATGCCGGCTACTCAAGCTCCTCAATTGGGACCCATAAGGGTCTCCCGAAAACAAATGTTTAATGATTTAATTCGGGCTGGGGTCCAATTTGCTAAGATTGGCTGCCAGCCCAACCATATCCTTCTCCAACCTTGGAGACAACTAAAGGACAACCAAAAATTTCAGACCTACCCTAAGAAACCAAGGGTAAGGGTTATAGAGAGAATGCCAACAACAGCATGGAACCTAGAAGATTTCATTGTTCCTAATAGGAAAAAAAAGCCACCTCAGGTGTCTTGGGCCAGAATGCCTGAGCCACTGGAAGCAAAAGAATTGGTCATGGCTCAATTCATGGTGTGATGAGGGATGCTAGTCTCCCTAGGGCCTCCAGATGGGACCAGAGACCCTATGTAGAATTAATGATTTATTGGTCCCAAAAAAATATTCAGTGAGTTATGGCATTAGTGGACACTGGAGCAGAAACATCAATTACCTATGAAGATCCAACCGATGGAGACAGAGTGATGATTGGTAGTTTTGGGGGACAGACTATTCCTGTCACCCATGCATGGTTAAAATTGGGGGTTGGGCGTCTCCCACCCTGGGAGTATAAGGTGTCTATTGCCCCAGTCCAAGAATACATCTTGGGCATAGATATTCTATGGGGTCTGGCTCTCCAGACAACTGTAGGAGGGTTCAGGCTTCAACAGAGATGTATCAGTACCGGGGGGGGTGCAGGCAATATTAAGAGGCCATGCGAAACGTGGGCCTATTTGCCTGCTGAAACTGTGCCGGATTACTAATGTAAGGCAGTATAGACTCCTGGGTGAGCAAGATGAAATATCGAGTACGGTGCAGGAATTAGAAAAAGTGGGCATTATAAGACCTGCACACAGCCCATATAATTCCCCCCAATGACCAGTGCAGAAGTTGGATGGCACGTGGAGAATGACAGTAAATTACAGGGAATTAAATAAGGTCACGCTGCCTATTCATGCAGCCGTACCAATATTGCCTCCCTAATGGACACATTGAGTAGGGAGATAAAAACCTATCATTGTGTCCTAGATTCAGCAGATGCGTTCTTCAGTATCCCGATTGCTGAGGAATCACAAGATCAATTTGCGTTTACGTGGGGAGGCAGACAGTGGACCTTTCAGGTCCTGCCACAGGGGTACGTGCATTCACCAACGTATTGTCACAATCTAGTGGTGCGTCACCTGGCTGATTGGAAAGAATCTGATGATGTTAACCTGTATCATTATACTGATGATCTCCTGCTGACATCCGACTCTCTGGAGGCAGTAGGGCAGGCTGCAGATTCATTAACTGCTTATTTACAACAGAGGGGATGGGCTATAAATCCCCAAAAAGTGCAAGGTCTGGGCCTGTCTGTAAAATTCTGGGTGTGGTTTGGTCAGGACCAAGTACTACCCAGTGCTGTCATAGATAAGGTTCAGGCGTTCCCAGTCCCTACAACATTGAAGCAGCTGCAAGAGTTTCTGGGTATATTGGGTTACTGGCGTTCCTTTATACCTCACCTAGTGCAGCTGCTAAGGCCACTGTACAGACTCTCAAAAAAGGGGCAGCTATGGGACTGGGGGAAAACAGAACAGGATGCTTTTCAACAGGCAAAACTGACAGTTAAACAAGCCCAGGCATTGGGTATACTTGATCCTGGCCTGCCAGCCGAGTTGGATGTTCACATTACTCAAGATGGCTTTGGTTGGGGCCTGTGGCAATGCCAGAGTTCTGTTCGGACCTCCATTGGTTTTTGGTCTCAGGTCTGGCACGGAGCTGAAGAAAGATATAGTATGATTGATAAACAATTATTGGCTGCCTATTCGGCATTACAGGAAGTAGAGCCAATAACTCAAATGGCTGAAGTTATAGTTAAGACCACTCTGCTGATTCAGGGGTGGGTGGAAGATCTGACCTACCTTCCTAAGACAGGGGTGGCCCAAGCACAAACAGTGGCATGATGGGTCGCTTACCTCAGCCAAAGGAGCAGTCTGTCTTCATCACCCTTGAAAGAAGAACTTCAGAAGATCTTAGACCCAGTGATGTATCACAATGATGCACTAAAAGAAACACTGGTTGCTCCACCAGGGAAGAGTCCCATTCAGGAGGGGAAATATTCTATCCCTGAAGATGCCTGGTACACAGATGGGTCCAGCAAGGCAACCCAAGCAAGTGGAGAGCGATAGCATACCATCCTCCCACTGAGACAATCTGGTTTGACGAGGGGGATGGTCAGAGCAGCCAATGGGCAGAACTGCAAGCTGTGTGGATGGTTATAACCAAGGAACCCGGTGATGGCATCCTGAATATCTGTACAGACAGTTGGGCTGTGTACCGTGGGCTCACTCTTTGGATTGCACAGTGGGCCACTCAGGAATGGACTAATGGACTATCCACGCCCGACCAATCTGGGGCAAAGACATGTGATTAGACACATGGAATACAGTCAAACACAGGACTATATGTGTCTACCATGTTTCTGGTCATCAGCCCCTACAGTCACCGGGAAATGATGAAGCTGACGCGCTGGCCCAAGTTAGATGGATTGATAATTCACCATCTGAGTACATCGCCCGTTGGTTACATCAGAAGCTATGGCATGCGGGACAAAAGACAATGTGGGCAGCTGCTAAAGCATGGGGACTGCCCATACAGCTACCTGACATCATCCAGGCATGCCAGGATGGCGACGCTTGCTCTAAGATGAGACCGAGATCATTGCCCAAAACAACAGCCCATCTTGCCAGAAGACACAATCCTCTCCAGTGATGGCAGATCGATTACACTGGGCCCCTTCCTCGGTCCGAGGGGGTGAGATATGCCCTGACCTGCGTCGACACTGCAAGTGGGCTACTGCAGGCCTATCCAGTGCCGAAAGCAAACCAGGTATACTATCAAGGCACTGACTAAACTGACGTCTGCCTACGGGACACCTGAAGTCATCGAGAGCGACCAAGGGACTCGTTTTACTGGTGCAACGATACAGCGCTGGGCAGAAAATAACATCGAATGCCGATTCCACCTGCCATATAATCCAATGGGGGCAGGCCTCATTGAACATTATAATGGTATTCTTCAGGCTGCCCTGAAGACAGACTCCCAGTCCCTGCAGGGGTGAACGAAAAGACTGTATGAAACCTTGCGGGACCTGAATGAAAGACCCTGAGACGGCAGACCCAGTGCCCTGAGAATGTTGCAGATGACATGGGCCACCCCGCTTAACATCCAAATTATGGGCACTGATTATCAGGTAAGACCCCAGACTGGTAATGAATATAATCTTCTGCTCCCTGCTCCTGAGAATTTAGATCCCGGCGCCCATAGAATAAAATGGCCTTGGGAGGTGCAGGTAGGACCCAAGTGGTGTGGCCTACTTGCACCTTGGGGGAGATTGTTGGAGGTGGGAGGCTCAGTAGTCTCTCACTAATAGGTACGTGGCCTACTGATACTGTGGTCAACACTCCAGTCTTCATTGCTAAAGGGACCCCCATCATGTCCCTATGGCAGATCAGGACACCTCCTTTGGTGCCTGATATAGTTATGCAGCCGCAGACATCTGGCCAGAAGGTGTGGTACAGGCGGCCGGGACATGCCCCAGTACAAGTGGAAGTGTTGACCTAAGATAGAAATACGGCCTGTATCTTGCCCTGGAGAGCAGACCTTCCCCTCCCGTGAGTCTTTGAGCCTTCAGGATCACTGGAAGGAACAAAATGCCATCAAAGCGTTCCAGTGTTACAGTCAGATCACGTGCAACACCCGGTGATGGCCTACATGGGACTGATGAAACATAGAACGGACCTGCACCTCACGACCACATGCCTCCAGTAACATCATCAAGCACTGGCCCATAAAAGAATGTCAGTGTTCACTGATCGTCACTCATCTTGAATTGTACCAACATGCGTCACAATGGAAATTGTATAAGCATCGTGATATAGCGGATCTCTATATTGGGAAAAGCTTACCCTTTAGTCAACCTGATCATTGGTTCATGCTGTGAAGGGGTGGAGTGCATGGGGACTGCTGAGTCATGGCCTGAACCTCTGATTGATCACCTGAGGTGAGCAATGAGTCAGCCAGGGGAGCTGTGCTGCAGGAAGGGGTGGAGCCTGGCTCCGCCTCTCCTAGACCCATTTAAGAGCTGACTACCAGTGGGGACTGTTAAATAATCTGTAGAGGAGTAAAGTGGACTTAATGTGGTAAATGAGGACAGGGTGGCTTGTTTTTTTTTTTTTTTTTAAAAAAAAGTAAATAATAAAAGAACCCTTCCACTTATTTAGTGTGATGTTTATGAACTGGATTTTAACAGATACAGCTCCTCTGGGATATTGCTGTTATATCTCTATTATGTTAGATATGCCACTTGAGCCTCTTGCCAGGTTGTGGATAAGTTTGGAGGACTTGGTTAAGATGGAGAAATATAAGCTCTATGCCCTGTTGTTAATATTTCTCTTGAGGCTTCTTTATCTGAACCATTTTTCAAGGCCTTATATCCACCTTAGTTAATTCAGATATTTGAGTATTAAAATTGCCTCCTGACAATGCAATGCTAACAATGCTTAACGTGTAATTATTATGTTTATTTCCCATGTTAATATTTAAATGTCAGGAAAAACACTGGACACCTCAACAGCTGTTGTCTTGCTCCAGGAAACCAAGAAATTACTTCATGCTTTCAGTTTGAGGTCTGACTATGATGGAGTGCTGCCCCGGGCTTATGAGAAAGTGAATAAGCTATACCAAACGTGTACAGAGGTGAGAGGTGTTTCAATATTCATTCACCTAATTGGTTCTTGAAGTTGCTCTGTGTTTGTATTGTAAACCTGACTTCGATTTTTAAATTATTCACAGAATTTAAAAAAATTATGGCAGAAAACATTGCAATACATTGGTTGTTTTCTAATAAACCCCCAAATTTAACTTCTATTTTCCTGTAGCAAACATCTATCTCTACATGTATGCTTGGTAGACTTTTTTCTAATATAAATGTATTAGTGTTTGGAATGTAACTGAAAAACATTACCTTCAGTTGCCTTCAGGAAAAACATCTTGATTTTATATTGCATTTGTAACTGTTAAAGCTGGTCTTAGGGGTTAAAGTTAAGGATTTATTTTTTTATACCGATCCTGTATTATTATTCCTGGCCACATTATTTCATCTTTCTTTGTCTCAGTAGCTATATTCCTATATTACTACATATGCAGTAGGGACTTCTTTTATACCATGTGCTTTGTGGTAGTTAGTAGAGAGTGTCATGATTCCTTTCGTGCTCTGAGAAGTATGGCCTTATGTGCAGTTCGTCTCTGAGTTACCGTGGAAGAAATTTCAGTGTCTTGGTTTGTGGTGACCGTTAGTTCTGAGCGTAGTGGCATACAAAGGGAGTAGTGACCCTGGGTGACTTGAAATCTTTCTTCATGTGGCAAAAAAGAGTGTGGGTTAGAATATCTGTAAAAAGTTATTTTAACTTCTGGAAAATGATGGAAGGGAAAGGAAGAAGAGGAAGGTCAAGGAGGGGAAGGACGATCCAGTATCTTGTGCTTGTGAGTCTTGGTTCTCTGCTGCACTCCTGAGTTCTGCGTGATCCTCCCCCTCTACTCTGCCCTGGTAAGGCCTCATCTGGAGTACTGTGTCCAGTTCTGGGATCTCTCCAGCGGAGGGCCAGAAAGATGGTGAAGGGCCTGGAGCGTCTCTCTTATGAGGAAAGGCTGAGTGAGCTGGGTCTGTTTAGCTTTGAGAAGGGAAGACTGAGAGGAGATCTGATCCAGGTCTATAAATATCTAAGGTGTGGGGGGCAGAGTGGCAAGGCCAGACTGTTTTCAGTGGTATGTGGAGACAGGACAAGGGGAAATGGCTGAAAACTGCAGCATAGGAAGTTCTGCACAAATGTGCTCAAGAACTTCTTTACGGTGAGAGTGATGGAGCACTGGAACAGGCTGCCCAGGGAGGTTGTGGAGTCTCCTTCTCTGGAGATATTCAAGACCCGCCTGGATGCCTACTTGTGTGACGTGGTGTAGGGAACCTGCTTTGGCAGGGGGATTGGACTCAATGATCTCTGGAGGTCCCTTCCAACCACTACAATTCTGTGATTCTGTGATTGCAGTCGATCGCTATTCTGTGATCAGTGCCACATTGAGAAGGAGGCTTTCCGTCTGAAAAAACTTGTTTCCTCCTGTCCTTATCTGACTTTTGACCTCACAAGGAAATGTCATTTTACAGACTTGTTTGTGTCATATCATTTTAACCTGGATACATCTCCTGTGTCAGTTTGCCACTGATGTATGAGTACTTTTGCTGTTGCGGAGGAATGTGCCATCTCTCATGGGAGGGAGAGCAGTGTTGTCTTTCCATGTACAAGTAAGAGCATTGCAGTTGATTTTAACTTACCTGTGAGGCTTTGATGTAGGGTTTTAACCTTTGCTTCAGTTTCCTGATCTACAGTTATAGAAGAAAACCCTGGTAAAAGGCTGAGAGGTGCATTAGATACAGAGGCTGTCATAAGGATGGTTAAAATTGGAAAAGATATGCCTTGCTTTTTTGAGCGTCACCTTAACAACAGCAAAAGCAACCTGAAGCAATTAGAAGTTTTCAAGTTTCCTTAAGTTAGGAAATTAAATACATTCAATGTTTGCTTCTAAACTTTTATAAGGTGAGGTCAGACAGTGAGCAGAATTTATCTGAAGACAACACGGTTCTTTCAAAAAGTTCTCCATGCGAAAGAATGGAAGAAACAACACCAAATCTTCAAAACTGTAAAGAAAAAAGGCTGCCGGCAAGCATGCACGTTGCTCAAGAAGACAGGCACCAGGAAATCTGGTCAGTCCTTGAAGGTGTATGGAATACAATGAATTTGTACAGGTATGGTGTACTACCATGAAATGTCAAAGTTAAACATAACTTTACGTCATTTCCACTCAAAAATACCATAGGAACTGCTTGTTTTTGCTCATCTTAGAGAAGAAGCTATTAGTAATTAATTGAGATTAATGAAAGCATCACACAACTTGTCACACAAAGAAGCGAGGAGCGTAAGAACTATTATATAGATGCAGTCACTGATCTGTATAGCTTGCTGTTCTTTTTCCTGGCAGTGTATGAGTAACTTAATAGAACAGTGTTGAAGAGCTCATAAGATGCACAAATGGGAGACTTCAATGAAAATGTAATCTTTTTCCATAGAAAGAGGCATTCAAGCTCTGTGTTTTCCATTGGTGACTTCCTTCTCAAACCCTGTGGAACTGTACTAGCCTATGCAAAAGCACTTTTAAAATTATTTTTTAAACCTTAATTGATTGGAAATAGTTTTTAAGCAAATTTCTTCATCTTAAAGGTGAAGTATCCAAATGCAGAATCTCAAGCTCAAAATTGCATGTAAGAAAAGTCCCTCCATTAGAAGTCTTGCTGCTGTTTTTGTTATTTTTGAAGACTCTGCTTGAAAATCATTTTAATGCTGTGCTTTTTTTTTTTATCTTATAAAAAAAAGTGTGAATAAATACTGTGAGGTTTTTGTAGTCTTAATCTAAAATTTTTTTTGAGACATGGGCTCTGAGTTCTGTCAAGCACAAAGGAACGTTGTTTTTTTTTAATAATCTGTTAAGAACTCATATAATAAACAGTAACTCTACCCATGCTACTTCTAAACCAACCTTTCAGTATGCTGTGGAGCTGTACCAGTGTAATTCTTTTGGGCTTGCACCAGTGTAATTCTTTTGGGCTTGCACCAATGCAGATTAATCTGACTTGAAGCTCAAGAAGGTGAGTTCATGTGTTGTTCAGGCCAAACGAGGATCTGCATCAGAAAACAGTCTCAGTGTAAAACAATTCCTCCTCCAGAGTCGGGATAATTGGTTCTCTGGCTGGAATATTTCTCAGTTTCGTGGTTGCAAATAGATATTGTTTCATGAGAAAATCTATTTCAAAAATACCACTTGAAATGAAAATGGAGATGAGTTGTTGGATGTCGCTGCCTGTTAAAGACTGTGGTGTGAAGAAAATACAACATTTTAGAATTGTTGGTCATTTCACACTCATCTTAAATCAAAAAAATCCTGCTTATCTCCCACCATTGGAGTTTATTCTTCATGAATGCAATGCAGCTTGTGGTCCCAGTGCAATCACTGAAGGAAAGGTGTCAGTCCTGTTCCACTAAATACGGAAAATGAAAAAGCTTGGACAAGCACATAGAAAGCAATTTTCTTTGCTTCTTCAGCCTAAACAACCTCTTCTGGGGGTTTGCAGAGGCTTGCTCAAGTTACATATGAAGAGATATTTTAGTGATAAATCTGTTTAAGTAAAGGTCAGAGGTAAAATACTGTTAGAGAGTTGCCAAGGAAAATCTTAAGCAGAGAAGAACAATTGTAGGGCATAGGCTTCCTAGACTTCTTTAGATGATATGGTTATAGTATAGATTAATGTTTGACCTTGTTTTATTAATAGTCAGAATGCAGTGCATACAAACAACAGTGAATTTAAAGGATTTTTACTTACTGCTTTTCTTTGTTTCATCTTTATTTTTGTAATATTAGGCTTGAAATTTTCCAGAAGTTAGAGTCCAACACACTAATTGTGAAGTCTTCATTTGAAGAAGCTTTTTCAGGACTGCAGAAACTGTTAGCAGCTGTGAATTATATCCTTGAAGGAATTCGTAGGTGAGCATTTCAGCAAGTCGTAAGTCATAAGAACAGCAATCACTGAGTCCTAAAAGTCACTTAACTATTGGTGCCAAATTAGAGGTTACATGTTCATGCTTAGTTTCATAATTTTCAGTAACATCTCAGTATTATATGTATATAGTACAATTTATTGGTAATGAAAGAATAATTAACTCTTGGTAGACCACCAGATTTCTTGCAGTGAATTTTCTCTTTTATGACTTGAAACTTGTTTTGATGTGATGACAAGCCAGTGGCAACTGCTTGTAGTGTTACAGTAACTGTGACATGGTTAAATGCTGCATTAGTTCTGGTGGCAAGAATAAATGTTCATTTAGAACACTTATTTTTCAAATGTGAGGCCTGCTGGAATTGGGTATATTTCTAATGGTTAAATGGAATTTTGAGATTTCATTGTTACTTAATTCTAGAGTATTCTTAATGAGTCAAAACCTGTTCTATTGCAGTGGTAACAAGCTGAACTCTCTGCTTTGGCAGAATAATGTTCCCTCTGTTCCTTCTTCCTCCTTTTTTTTTTTTTTTTTTTCAGCACACACATACAAATAAATATGGACTGCAGAAAGATGAAGGTATTTCTTGTTACATATGAGGACTATTACATAGTCCTCATTTCATAGCAGTGAAGTTTAATCAGCAGCAGGAACAGCTACAGAAGAATGCTTTAAGTTCTCTTGACTGTGCAGCTCTCTCCGTTTCCTGCTCATGTCCTGTAAAGGGTGCTTATAGAAACTGCTTTATAATTGTGATTGAAGTTACAGATACTGCTGTAAGCGTCCTTAACAGAGGTGTTTCTGACACTTCTTCTTTTCTCTTACTGGAAGCAACTTATCTTCTATATTTCCCCTTGTGGAAGAACTCTAAAATAACAAGGTCTGCCATTATGTCAGAGAAATCTGTTTTTCAGAAAATGTGCGTTTTGATTAGAAAAGTGCTTGAGGCAAACAGGATTCCGGTCCTTTGTTGAAATGAGGAATCTATTTTCTGTTCCACGTGATTACACTGAAACTCAGTAACGTTTATGAAATAATTCTGAAATCCTCTTAAATTTTTCTTTTCTACTACTAAACTACAATACACTATTATTAGTTCTGTAAATAGAAGTGGTTTTCTTAAAATGTTTCAATTTGAAAAGGGGACTGTGAGTTTGTCCCCTGAAGTTGCAGTAGGGGGCGTCGTAGGGCAGGAAATTCAGGAGCCATACAACGTGTATCTGTTTTCATCTGTGTGAGGTTTCTGAGTAGATTTTCCAGCTAGAGTCAGAAGCTATGCTTCTAGGTCACTGCGGTTACATATGTAACATACAGAACACTTACGTGTTATATATTTATAACAGAGTATCAAAACAGAAAGTTGAAGCTTGTGAAAGAAGGCTCATTTTACTGGAGTATCTCAGCCTTTCTAAGGCTGAACTTAAAGTGTATTTATTTCCCTTTTTTCTTTTTTTTTTTTTTGAAATAGTACCTTACAGTAATTGGTGTGATTACAGAAAATGAAGCATCTGGAGAAAAAGTAGTGAAAAAGTTTTAACTTGAAAATTTGGAGACAGTAAAGGTTTAGTGACAAATCATGGTAGCTTCTGTTCCTTGCTATCTCAAACAAATAAGAAAGAAACTTGTGAAAGTTTGGAATGTTTAAAAATAAGTTGTGTTGAAAGTTCAGCTGCGTTAGAAGTTCAGGCTTTGTGGTTGTTAAAAACAGTTAGAAAAACACAGTCGCTCTTCTTGAGATATGTGTGTGACTGTGCACTTCCTCATAAACAAACATATTCTGCAACACTGCTGTGTCTGTCCAGACCTCCCGACTTGAACATGCTTGTGACAAATACAGATATTATAAAAAACAGGCTGCTTCTTGGGAGAGTTCTCACCAATAGCTCTGTGCATCTTACCCTGCCCTCAAGACTCCTGTCTTGCAGTACAGACCTTTATCTTTGTTTCTTCCTAGAGCGGTATTGATAGCAGAACAGAAATTACATGGCAATGTGCCACATGCCATAGATGTTGGCAGCATTACAGTAAAGGCAATAACTAGTATGGCTAGTGTCTGTATGTAACCTGGCTGTTGGCAGCAGGGCTCCATGCAAACAGAACATTACTTCATAGCTGTCTCAGATCATGGGAGCTCCTGTTTTATCACTGTCTTCTTGAGATTTACTGCTTAAGAAGTGAGCACAAATAGCTCCTTTCCCCTTTACGTAGAGAAGGGCATGGTACATGCTTATGTGCATTACATGGATTCACAGCAAAGAAAGATGATTAAATCTCCAAAGTTTGTATGTCTTCTTGTGAAGCCATGAAATGTTTCTCAGGTGTGCAGCATTACCAAAAATCAGCACCTCATCCATTGCTCTCAGCGTTTTGGAGATTACCTGTGTGTTTCTCTGAATGCTTTAAAGCAAATGTAGTACGTTACTTATAAAATGCCAAAGGCTGGAAGAGTAGGAAGAAAAGTCTGTTGGCAGTCTCCACTTATTCCAAAGCAATGATATCAGTCCACAAGTCATTTTATAAAACTAAAGTATATAAATTGTTTTTAATTGCATTGAGTAGTATTTCTGCATCTTTTCAGTAATGGCTTACGCTAGTACTGTATTGAGTATTGTGTGTTAGTTGTGTTAGATATTATTTTGAACTAGTTTACAAGGGGCCCATTGTGGGTCCTGATCCTTGAAATATTTTTTGGTTTTCATGTAGCTCTTTGAGGCAACAGAAGAACTTGTGCAACTTGAGGTTTCCAAGTTTGTGCCAAGTTTTTCATCACTTTAAAAGTTCTTTCACTGATCCCATTGGAAGGTATTTGGGCCCTTCATGTTTGGAGGGAAGAAAAGTTTAAGTATTTATTACAGATGATTAGTTCTTCAGAAATTCTGTTTGAAGAAATGCAGAATGCATCACAAGAAATGGCTGCTGGGGTGTATGTACTGGAAGATAGGGATGTATTGGAGCTGCATCACTTCCCTCCTCTCTACGCATTGAGGATGTGTTTAACTTCTTCACCTGTTGAAGTCAAGGTGTGTGCCAGTAGAAGATTGGAAGTGCTTGCAGCCTTTTATGGCTAGTCTTCTGAAATATCATCTTAAGACTTGCTGGTCTTCACCTTAACATAGTGATTGGAATGCTAGGATCAGACAGCTTCCTTAACCTTTTGAAAGCTTTGTCGGCAGCATTTGTGTGTGTCTGAAGGTGTTTGTGTAAACCAACTGTCACTTGACTGAGCGTAACTCCTGATTTGAGGGTCTGCATGCCTTTACGTGGAACCCTACTGTGTTGTGGTTCCCATTCAAGTTAATCTAGATATGAAGTCCCTTTCGACATCAGAAGTGTGTTTAGTCTCCGATGAATTTATGTAGTTCTTTCTGGTTGGTTGCTGCTTTTTTAAGCTGTATGCTAAGAAAAAAAATACTTTGTTCACATGCCAACTTCAAAATTGCTCACAAAAAATGGCTTACAGCAAATACTGTTAGCTACAGTACTCAGACATTTGTACTAATGCAGTGCAAGGTATGCAGGTATCAGTTACCTACTGCAGGAAGTAACCTGAGTTCTGTAGTACCTGAGTGGTATTTCTAATATATGTACAATTTGGAAAGCACTTGTTTATTTTCTCATCTAAACATTTTTAATTTTAAAGTACAATTTTTTTAGAGATCTTCTCAGAAATGCAGTGAAGTGTTACCGTATCCGATCTTATCTCTGACTTGGATGTTTTTGTAGGTCTTTTCCAACCTTAGTGATTCTGTGATTCTGTTTTGCAGTTAACTAACTTAAAAACAGTCCTATTGATTTGAAAACAGTTCAGCAGATGCAGGGAAACTGTTTCCTTGGCCTTTCTTAGGGAATTGAGATGTCTTTTTCTTGATGTGTAGTTAGTAAATTCTTTCTTCCCTGAGACTGCTAAGATATTTAGTTATTTTCATCAGAATATCTCTATGTTAAGAGCTCTACTTTCAGTCTTTCTCCTTATGCCGTCTCTTTCTGTAAGTAAAACAGAGAGAAAGTCCCACTTGAAAAAGTACTGGACTTTCCTAGCACTAGTTGTTTGTTGGTTTTGTTATTATTTATGTGAAACCCAAGACATTCTTGACGACTGAAGAAAAGCTGTTAAATTGCTTTTTGTCCCTTATTGTAGCAGTGTAATGGGGAATTGCTGAGTTACCAAGATTTTAGGTGGCACAGAAGTTTTGTTTTTCCATTTGTCATTCTTTTTTGCCTTTCTGGTCTTCTGACTTCGAAGTTAATCAGAACCTTACAGGGTTAAGCCAGGCACATCCCAGAGGTCGACTGCATGCAGTTTAGCCCAGCCCATACAGTGGCTCCCACTGCCTTGCACCATCACGGCAACAGCTCATCATGTGCATTTTCCACTGTCTGAACTGGAACCAGGGCATGGGGAGGGTGTAGTGGAGTGCTAACCTAAGTTGTGGCAAACAATTTCATGCATTTTGACACACTATCTAGAGATGGTCCTGTAAGCAGTAAAAAATATGCAGCCTTGCTTTGTGTTTTGATAAAGGAATTTGAGATTTCAAGAGTGCTGAAAAAATCAATTTCTTTTGTGTATTTGTAAGTCCATTTTCAGTTGGCATAAAAACATTGCTTTCCAATTTTCAAATGCAATGTATAGAGTAGCAGTCAGATATTCGAATCTGATGGTATCTCTCTACCAGACTTCTGTGTTTTAACCTGGAGGTGGCTAAGCACCATACAGTCATTCACTCCCTCCTCTTTGCAGTGGGATGGAGGACAGAACTGGGGGAAAAACAGAACTCATGGATTGAGGTAAAAGAAAAAGGATCGTAGTTGTGAATGTATATAAGGAGCAATGCAGAATCAAATTGCTCAGCCCCACATAGCTGAGACAGAAGGGTGTCTGCAGCCTCCCCATCTATGTGCTCACCATGTGCTTGGGGCTGTGACCTTGGAATTCCACTGCACCAGAGAAAAATACCCCACACTTCACTATCACGTATGATTCATGTCATTCCTTTTGGTTATTATGTGTGCTTGCAAACAGCTATTGTCAAGGATGAAATACAGGAGGAGTAAAAGTTCATCAAAAATTTCAGACAGACACCTTAAGAACTTACTGACAATGGCAATACCTTCCATTCAACCAGACTGATGTGTTGGTTTCACAAAAACAATGTCAAATATCCCACATGTTCTATGGGTTTTTTCTTTTTTTATAAATTATTATTAAAACATAAGAATACATTATGTTAGTTGTAAACATTAACTGTCCTGCAAATCTTACATGCTGCCCAAGGCAATTCCTCTTCACTCACTGTACCATAGATAAGACAGAAAATTGGATACCCATGTCTAGAAGCTTACTTTTCTGCAGTGAAGTCGCTTAGCCTTGTGGCTGAGCCCTGTGTCCATCAGGTAGGCTGCTGCCATCAGACAGCACCATCAGCTGAACAGCACTGGCCTCTGTGCAGCTCAGGGAGGAGGAATGCTGAGAGTGAACATAGGCTGAATTTTGAGAGTAACTGCTGCACGTTCTGCTATAGCTTTGTGTCCGTATGTCCATGAGCTCAGTGGCTGTGAGTGGCTGGCAGGCTGACCTGCTTTCTTTGCCAGATTGTGTTTTTCTTCTACTTGTGGGTAAATTTTCTGATCCTTTCCAAATAGACTTTGCTTTCTTCCCAGCCAAGTGTGGAATCCTGTCATGAGCTGTTTCCTGTCCATTCTTGATATCATACATGTGAGTGCATTTGTCCTGCCAGCTGTCTGATGCCAGGAGGGAAACAAACATCCCAGATGGGGTGTGAAGCCTTGTTGCTTTCGAGGTACAAATTGTTAAGTCTGGTTCTCTCCTTCCTCCCCTCTGCTCCAGGATTAATAGTTAGCTCCCACTTTGTAGCTGACATCCATACTGGCATTCAGTATCTCTGTGTAACGCGCCCTTCTGTTACTCGTATTCAGAAAACTGCACAGACCCGTACTACGGCTTGATGCCAGGACAAATTGCATTTTCATGGCATTCCAGCCTTGCCAACAGTTGCTCAGAGTAGAGTGTTTGGAGTAATTAGAAGTTGCAGTGTGTGACAGAGGGCCATTTGTAGTTTGGTTTTGCACAGCTGAACTAATAGGAAAGGCAAAGGGTGTCCATGGGTTTCCTTTTGAAGTACTTTTGATGTAATGTTAGGAGAGAAGCAGCAGCAGTGGTTAAATAGGTGCAGAGTAAATGTGTATGAAAACATGTTCAGATTTTCAAATGTACGTCTCCTATAAAGTCTCTGCTTTCCATAGAACAGAATGGTGGCTACTGGAGATGGAAGGAATGTGAAGGGATTTTAAAATAGCAGCTGCAGTGTAAAATCCCTGCCCATGTGCTCCAGGCCTGCAACTTGTAGCCCAACTGCTGCTTAGCTGGAAACAGCAGTAGGAGGACGAATGTTGACCTGTTAAGGATTTGTGGGGGAAGTTAATGTGTAGGCTCTTCTCTCACCAAATTGTTTTCTGAATTTCATGTACTGCAGTGTTTCATCCTTAAACAGTTGTCTTTCATTTGAAGATATTGTAGCGCTTAGAGCCAAATGTTAGGCCTCTTCTTATGTGTTATAAACCCAGGAGGAATTATTGTGACTCTCCAGACTATCTCTATATAAAGTCCATTGCAGGATTTAATGCTGTTATTTATTTGCTTATTAACACATTTTACTAGAGTTTCTTCAGATAACTAGGAATACGGCTGGCTCGTTCATCCAGCTGGGGCCTGGGAACATTCAGTGAATGGAGCTGATGCTGTGAGCAGCTTGCTTGTATACTTTGGCACCAAGTACCAAAATAAGCATGCTCTCACCCCCAGTGTCCTTACATGGAATTGGTAGGAGTGGAGAGGGTTGCCTGCTCAGAGCCTGTAGCGTGTGTTCTGTGAAACCCCCACTGGGTCTGCAGCATTCTCATTGATGTCAGGATTTGGGGATTTAAACAGATGCATCATTGGCTTCCTCATAACCACTGAATGTTGCCTGCAGCTCGGGGGACCAGAAAAGTAAATAGTTTCCCAAATAATTTTTTTTAAGTTAAGTAATTTTCTTAATTTATTTACTTAAAATCTAACATATGGCAGAATTTTATCAGGATTTCTTAACAGGTGAAAAGTGTTACGTGATGTTTAGTGTAATACAAGAATGTTGTGGGTTTTTCCCTGTGAATACAAATGAAGATAGGAAGGAGAAGTATTTCTTTGGGAGAATTGCTTCTCTGTTGGTTCACTTTTGGATCCTTGTGGTAAAAGGCATACATCCTTCAGCCTAATGACACAGCATGGAGAATGAAAGCTAGCAGAGGGCAGCTCTGCCTGCAGCGTGCATGCAAGGACTGGGCTCTGGAAAGGAGTTGTGGGCTGTCCTATGCATTCTGTGTCTGCATAAAGCACTAGTATGTCATGTGGTTTCAGGTCCTTCAGAAAAACCCTCTGCAGCTGTCATAGTTTCATAGTTTCACTTCTCAGTATTGGGTTGAACAGGTTATTCTTAGAAGCAGCAAAAATGGGATGTAAAATGTAAAAATTGGGTTGTGCATCAAAATATTGGAGAGATTGAATTACAGCATTAGCTAGAGAAATTGAAAGGGATGAGTGGGAGGAAAAAATCTTCAAAAATTATAGTTTATTTTTTGTTTAAGGAAACTAATTTTTTTTATGAAGTGTATCTGATTGCTGGTTTTTAATTATTTCATGGATTCATTTGGCATACTTAAAAAAAAAAAAACCAAAACCTTTTCTTTTTCAGAGTTCTGGCCCCAAACAGTAGTTTCCAAGATATTTGGACACTGTATAACTTCCTTATAAGCCAAGAGGTATGAAGTTTTCTTTAACATCTTGTCAGGTGCACTTCTATTTCAGTTCATTTTGATTTAAAGTAGTTACAAGGCTAGCTGTCTCAGCAGTTCATTTCCATTAAGCTAGAATTTTGAAGATTAGCTTTTATTTACTTCACTAGATATTAGACCCAAGATGCTTGCTTGGGCAAAACCTACAAAAATTATTAGAATCTGTACCAGTACTTGAGTTGCTTCCATGACTTTTGGATCACTCATTTGTTATGAATGTTTCATAAGAAAAGCCTCGAAGCTGAAGGCACCAAAACAGCCTGACCTAATAAGCATTTTTAGAAGACAGAGTGTTTGACTATGGAGAATATTGGCTACAGTTGGCAGAAAAATAAATAAAAAAAAAAGGATAAACAGAAATTACCAGCTCTTCTTGAATTTTTCAGTGCTGAAGGATTTTAAGAAGAGGAAACAAGTGCGTGCTTACAATAGGATATATGTGTTTTTCCACTGAATACGCATATATTTCAGATTTTCAATCCTTTCCCATAGAGGAAATTACTGTTTTTCAGGCCTGCATGTATAGAATGACTGTATTCATGGAATTAAAGTGAGTCAGAACTTTTATTTTGTTTGCTATAGGATTACAGAGGGAAGGAAGATGTGTGTTTTTGCAGGAATTGTTAGAAAACGGAACTGGAGTGGTATTTGTCAGTCACGTTGTATGCACTCATAATAGTTAGTGATAATTGATTTTATGCTCCATAATGTGACTTTTTTTCTTTTATGTATAGTCTCAGCTTGAGAGCCTGTTAAGTAATACAGTAACAGTATCTGCAATACTTGGGAAATTACTGCAGTAATTCTTTGTTCTTTGTTTTAGATAAATAGCAGTATAACATTTACTGCTGAGGAGCTCTATGATTGTGTCTCACAAGAGTTATATCGGTAAGCCACTTATGGATCAATCTGATGGGTTCTGATGCAGCGTTTCCTGTACTGTGTGGGCCTGAGTGCAATAAAAGAACTTGTTCTGTTAAGTGAAACAATTTCTTCTGTAGGAAGGGGATAGAGAAGACAAATGGGGAGAATTTTGTGATAGACTATTAGACCAGAGTGGGTGAGGGCAGGACGTGCTTAGAGGCCAGGCAGCAGCACTGGCACAGGGTTATCCAGCTGTCTGACATGAGGGGAGGTGTTGGGCCTGCCTTCCTGCACTGGTTTTGCATTGCTGGTTTTGCAGTGGGCAGGACCAGTGTAGTCAGCATCCATTCAAAGGAAGTTAGAATGTGGAAGAGCATTTAAATTAATTTCAGTGTACCTGCAGTTCTCTGAGCTCATAATCACTGTGAAAACTTTGAAGTCCACAGAGGAAAAAAGCCTGTGGTTTTCAAATCCTGTGGCACTGGAAACTGGGCATGTGTGCAGCTGTGTGCTGCATTGTGGCCATTGTTCTTAAGGCTATAAATTACACTATTGTGTGTTACTCTGTGGTTAGTAATTACTGTGGAAAAAAAATGGAGAAGCCAACTTAGGATTTTGATTACTGTATCTATTTTAGGAGGGCTTTTATGGTTCAGTTGCAAGGAAAAATATGTTCTGTTGCACAGCTGATGGTTTTTAAAGGCCTAAAAACATTAGTCTGAAATAAATGTTGTGCAAGTCTTAGTTCTTCACTGGAAAGTTTCTGACTCATAAATTTTTCCTGAGTTTGTGTAGCTGGGGGCTTGTAAGTCCCCGTTCAGTGGAGTTCTTAAAATGCCAAAAAATATTTACTTATAATAAACCAAAAGTGGTTATTAAAAGGTGGGTAAATATTTTCTTCAGAATTCCCCTGATGTGCTATCTGTGGTATAGATAAGATTTAGCTGTAACCTAGCAGGATTTGGATTTGGGTGGTCCTGTGTGGAGCCCAGATCTGGACTCTGTGATCCTCATGTGTCCTTCCGTTTGGGGATGTCCTATGCTTCCGTAACATAGAACAGAACTGCAGGATGGCTGAGGTAGAAGAGGCCTCTGGAGATGACCCAGCCTGACCTCCGTGCTCAGACAGGTCCCGTGAACATGTCACCTGGAGTTGCACTGAAGTGGGCAGCTTGAGGGGTGGCTGCCCAGCCTCCAGGCAGCCTGTGCCAGGGTGCTGTGCTCAGACAGACCTCTGTGTTTCAGTTCTTGTCCGTCAGGCCCGGCTGCACACCTGCCCCTGTGGGCTCCTCCTCCAGCAGTGCTGTGCAGAACCCCCCTGCACTGTGCTTGTGCTGCTGCTCAGGTGTCAAGAGTGGCTGGCAGCTGCCTCTAAGGGCCTCATCCACTTTCTCCACCCATCAGGCAGGCAGGGTGGCAAACCCACCCCAGTCACAGCGTTAGTCTGCCCTGGCATCTATATCTGCAAGCTCCTATTCTGCCAATTGCCCAGCAGAGGCAAAGCTCCACATGCTGCACGTGCTCTCACATAAGGGGCAACTCCACCACCTCGTCCTGCTGGCCTGCTTCCTACATGATCAGGTTTGGGTACATTTTTTGAAACAGCAGCCTAGATAATGAGTGCACTGCAAAGCTGAAGTCAGAGTTCTCACCTGCCCTGCATCAGTCTGATGCAGTGTACCTGGGATGGACCTGTTTGCCCTGTGGGACAGAAATGTACAGAGCTGACTTGCAGCTCATACACACCTGTGAGAAACAGCAGCGTTTTTTATGAGCTGAAGACAGTTTTGTGTTGAGAAGAATGAAGTCATGCTTGCTGTGTGCCCTCAAGGCTGTTTCTTTTTAAAGATTTCATTGCAGAATACAGCTGAAAGCACATGATGATTAGCTATCTGTGAAATAAACTTAGTCTTTTGCTTTAAAGATAAAATAACATTCAGATTTCCAGTGATACTAAGTATTCTCTGCTTTTGACAGCATTAGAGTGCAACAGTAGAATTAATTCCTTTGAATTTTAAAGCAGTATACTAAAATATTCGTGTCTATAAAATTGGGTGTCTCATGTCCTAATGACCACCTTTTATAACCATCTTTTCTTCTCTAGAGGAAGATTAGAGGTGGGCTGTTGCCAACTGGCTGAGCTGCATCACAACATCAAGCAGCGTCATGCATCTGCACACATGGAAGCAAAGACCAGGGGGTGGCTGTGACACCGCAAGGTCTGTAACCACAGTGCTCACCCTTGATTTTGGTCCAAATGAAGTCAGAAGAGCGCTGAGAGGGAATGCTCAAGAAGCCAAAACTGCCTTCTTTTTTTCTCAACGGTGCTGTTTTATAATTGAGTTGAAGGAAAAAAAAGAAAAAAAAAAAAGATATTTTGACTCTTAACTAGTAGCATTTCCTGTTTCAAGTGAAGATCTCCGGTCTGATAAAAGTTTTGTGATATACCAAGTTGGAAGTTGGAGCTGTTATTAATGATTATGTGGCTATATAGAAAAATCAGTAAGTCTGGGGTCTTTTGCTGATTTTTTTTTTAGAAGTAAAGTGCTGGGGGAAAAATAATATTCACTCTTGAAAGGAGAGGAATGAGCACAGTTGAATGCAAAGCCTTAGAAGGCACAATGCTTGCCATTCCCATAGCTAGGAAGGATTTAAACACAAATGCAATGTGTGCGTCCTGCATACTGCACTATGGTAAGGCTAGAGAGAGAAGGTAAGGAAAGAAGTGGATTGACGCTCGCTGTCATGTAGATGTTTGTCCTGGACCTCTCTTTAGTGCTTTTGTCAGAATATCCTGAATACCTTTTCCATCGAAAAATCTGTTAAAAGCATTGAAACCTGAAATGTGTGTAATTAGGCATGTGAATTATACTTCAAAAAAAAAAAAAAAAACCCCACACCCTTGAAATGTTATCAAATTGAAAGTGGTGTTTTTCCTTTTTTAAAATATCCACTTAATCTTCATACAGTAGAAATTTGCTAGAAAAGCTCTTTTGGTGAATTTCTCATTCTTCTCATCCTCTTTTCTTACAAAGGCACAAGCATCTCTTTCCCTGTGTGTTATACTTGTAGTCTGTCTGCTTCCAGGTGACAACTGTTCAAATTTATTGTTTGTTGCTCTCCAAAACTGCTTTAATTAAGTCAACAAAACTTTCTAAAAGCCATTTCCAATGCTGCTGTGGCCTTTAAAGCTACCTCTTTTATGTATTTGTACAGAGATGAGACAACTGGTAAAGTTCTACAAGTGTTTATTTTGATACTAACTTTTGGATTGTAAAATGTTTATTGTAAAAATTTAATATATTGTTATAATAAATGTCAGTTAATTCTCAATGACAGCATTGCTTCGATCAACTCTCTTTTCACTCTGCCTAACTCCTTGGAGTGCGATCTAATGCAGTTCTCCTCCTCTGTGACTGAAGTGAAGCTTGTGGTAGAACGTGGCCTCTAAAAGTTATTTGTCAGAGCAAAATTCATTTTGGGGGATATTTTCATTGAAACTGTTGTCCCACAGCTGTCTAAGTTGCTTACTTGATAGTTTGTACCATACAAGTAGGAAATTAGAGCAACTTAAGCACACTGTATTTGCCTTGCTTAATTAAGGATGAGAGCTCACACCTCTGATAAACTTTGGAGGAAGACTGATCACAACAACTACTTTGGATTTCTCATACAGACTCTCCTTGTTCGAATGCACTCCTTTTTAGAGCTTGGGATAAGCAATAATTCTCTTCAGTTTTTCTGCTTCACTAAATAGCCTTAGCATTCTCCTAATGTGTTCTGGGGTGTGAAACAGAAGAACTGTAGCTGAAGCCTGTTCCTAGTAGTACCTTGTAGAGATGTGAGTCAACGCACCATAGGCTTTATTTCCCACAGCTACCTGACTGACTTTGGAACATGTCTAAATGTGCAAAATTTCTTACAATGGTTCAGTTGTGGGGCTGATTTCTCATCTCACCTCCTGTTACATCACCTCACTTCCATTTGCACAGAACATACAAAGAGAAGCAGTTTTCTGGAGTTGAGCAAGGCAACAGCTGGATGTAGCAAGGAGCCAGCTGGCAGCTTCTGCATCTCCCTAGGGCAAGAACAGTGGTTCTCCTTGAGCCAGGTGCTAGTGCCATCAGCATTGTGGGAGGTATATGGAGGCCCCTCACCCTTCTTGTTCCCTCAGCCTTGTCTGCCTAACACACCAGGCCACCTGAACTTCTGCTTCAGTGCTGTAAACTGTCCCTAATTAAAGAACAGAACACAAAAGACACCACACTGCAACCCTGTGGTGCAAAGATTTCCCAAAAGGTACCTTTAATGTGTATGCATTATCAGCAAGCCGTAAGTGCTGCTTTTGGCAGCTGGAGTTAGATGTGCAGCAACTACGCATTTAGACACATTTAGTCATCCAAGCCAACACATTATCTGTATGAATAGAGGAAGTGAACTAAAACACAGTACTATGAGCACATAACTTATGTTTCTTATGTGTTCTACCAGAGTTTGTTTGTAATATTAGAAAAATAAGACAGTTACTAATCAGATCAGATGAATACATTTTCATTGCCAACTCAGAAATAGTTTAAAAATCATGAGAAAAACCCCACATTTAAGTTTGCTTTACAAATGTTAGGTCAACCACAGTAGCAAAACTGCTGTACAGAAATCACCCTCCATTTTTGTCAAAGTATTTGGAGCCAAATATGTTTCCCATACTGGAAAGTCACAGCTACATCATGTTCAGAAACTCCACTCCCATCTCATCAAAGTTCTGCATGCTAAGTTGCAATACTGTAGCAGAGGCAAAAGGTCAGAAGCTCACATACAGGGGTAAATCAATCATCCCACTCATTCGCTGTGAAGTCCAAGGCTGCCTCCTTGCTTCTATAACTTTATCTGCCATTTTTATTTCAACAGATAAAACACTCTGCTGAGTATATAAAAACTGTTATAAAAAGACAATCGTAAAAGATAAGGTAGTGGCAGGCATGTATTTTTTTTAATAAAAAAAATCCATTATACCTGTTTAAATAAGGCTTGTTACAGACTGTTTCAGTTATTGAAGAAAAACAAGGCCCGATGAGAAAACTATCCCCCACAGGCCTTGCACTTCCTGCCCCAAGAACACACTGTGAGAAAAAAAAGTTGCTTAATGTGCAAAGTGACAAAAACAAACGCTGGAGGAAGCTCCTGAAATGATACGCCAATCTAGGTTCTCTTCAAAGTCTTTTTAAAAAACTAAAAGTTTAAAATACACCAGAAACCCCTTCATCTCAATATTCTTTCCAAAACAAATATGTACAGCATATTAATATGCAATATGCAAAAGCTCTGTGTTGCTGTTAGCAACATCTACGCCCTCCCCAGCCCTATTCACATGTGTACCTCTACTAAAACACAATTACATCACTAAGCCTGTTAGTTTGAAATGGGAATTTAATTCACTTAAAACTTGTAAATTTTTGTGTAGGGGCTCCATTCGTTTGATTCTGGGTTGTAGACTTCAACTGTGTTCAGGAATTCATTGCCATCAAATCCCCCAACTGCATAAATAGTGTTTGCAACTGTTGTAATCCCAGCGTTGCTTCTTGGAGTGGTCATATTTCCCATCATCTTCCACTCATTTTTAGCAGGGTCATACATCTCCATGCAGCTCACTGCGTGAGAGCCATCAAATCCTCCTCCAACAAAAAGTTTTCCTGTGCAAAGGAGACAAAAATGAGAGCTTTAAGCATCCTTTACATTTCCAACCACAGCCTCCCTTTTTCAAGGGAGATCACACCAAAATGAAAGAGCTTGAGGTTTCCTGTCAGAAACCTTCACTTGTTCAAGATCTGAAGTCACAGCATTGATCAGCTGGGTTATCCTGTTCATTAGAGCTGATTTCTCTGAAATAATTTCCAGCACCTAATTTCAAACAGTCACAGTCTGGAAGCTGCAGTGTGACACCTTGAAAAGAAAGGGCAGAGCTCCTAAAATAAATATATAATATAAATATTTATTTTTCTGGTTATAGTTTTTAACTGATTAAAGGCATAGCCAGGTTCTTCCTATAATGTTTCCTCAAAGACAAATTCAGGAAGTGAATGAGGTTGCTTAAGCCCGTGTGTGCTTACCGTCGTGCACAGCTACTCCAGCTCCCCTCCGAGCCACGTTCATGGGTGCCATCAGGGTCCAGGTGTTGTTCTCAGGATTGTAGCGCTCCACACTGCTTAGGCAGTTCCACGACTCTGCCCCACCGATGATGTACAGGTGGCCCCCCAGCTCACACACTGCAGACTGATGTCTCCCTGCAAGCAAATGCCAGAAGTTAAAGCTCAGCACAGAGGCCCTGCACTAACACCACACCATAACAAAAAACAACCTGTAAATTTCAGCTGCTTTGAATCTATGATCTCCTTCCCCTCCCTCCCCAGGGAGGTGGTTAAGTCACCATCCCTGGAGATGTTTAACAACCATCTGGATGTGGTGCTAAGGGCACGATTTAGCAGAGGGTTGTTAGAGTTAGGGTAGTGTGGTCAGGTTGTGGTTGGACTTGATGATCTTTAATGTCTTTTCCAACCTGAGCAAGTCCATGATTCTATGATTCTCAGCTGCACGGCAAACTTACGAATATTGAGGGGGGCACAGCTTGTCCAAGATTTTGTTATGGGATCAAACACATCACAGTTCTTAAGTCCCTTTTGGCCATAAGGATCTGAACCACCAACAATGTACAGTTTTCCGTTCAGGGCACACACTCCTATTGATACAGGAAATGACAGTAAGCAAGCTATTAAATTAATAAAGAAAAAACAAAAGCTGTTGATCAGCTGCAGATTGATTACCTGCATTGCAGCGATTGGTTCTCAGTTCTGGAACAGGAGTCCAGTCATCTATTTCTGGCTCGTACATTTCCCCACAGCTCAAGTCATCTGAGTGACCATTTGACCCACCCACAACATACAGCTGCCCCTAAATGGAAAACATGAATTCCCGTTTCACTTACGAGCAGGCAACAATTCAATTCATTATCACTCTACTCATCTTGTAAACACAATAAATCAACTTCTGTTACCATTTTATGAAGCTTGCAATATTTGTGCCACCTACATTTACATAATGTAAATGCAAATGTTTACATAACATTTCACCTCATCTCCACACACCATTAAAACTGCCATTTGGAACCGAGCTCTGGGTGTTCTCATAGGCGCAATGAATGTCCAAGTGTCCTTCTGTGGATCATAGCATTCCACTGTACGCAAACACTCCTCTCTGTTATATCCACCTAACAGAAAAGGCAAAACATTAAATGGTACCGAATCTCCAAAGATCCATTGCTTCAATTGTTTACTGAGCCCCCCAGATCAAGCAAGTTTATTATTATTATTTAAAAGAATAGTTAGTGTTTATTTTACCTGCAGCAATTAGCTTGCCATTAAGCTCAGCTGTGCCCAACCCCGACCGAGCATACTGCATGGGAGACATGGGCTTCTCTATTACATTGTTTGGCTGCAGCTCAAAACTCAGACTCTTCAGCAGGCGTGGCGTGCTCGTGGGAGAGCTGTGAGGGCTGCTACGGCCGTGCAGGAAGATCACACACAGAACGCTGTCCAGAACTGCCAGACACAGGTACGTGTTGCCTACAGCAAAGAGAACAGAAAGGAAGACCAGACTGCCAGTTAAGTCCTTTTGACCATGCCTCTCTCCTAAGTGTAAAGAGTCTTTCATACTATTTTTTATGGTTATTAGTTTCAAGTATAGCCCAGTTACTGAAAAACACTTGTCTTAGGTAACTGAAACAGTGCTAATAACACGTACAACAGTAATCTAAAGTAATGGCAGGAGTCACCTCCAATGCATAGCAAATAGCTCTGTTAATTAACCAGACTGCCCATCTCCTTGGGACTTCCTGAGTCAAGTGTACACACTACGAGATTCCAGATGTCCCTAGATATGTAACCAAGATGCAGGCAATCCCAGTTTGGCCCCAGTTATATAAGAAATGGCCCACACGCTACTGGGCAGATTACTCGATTCAAATCATCGGCAAGAAAGAACACTTCACAGACACTGAATCCCTGCAGAATGGGAGGGAGCAGGTACATAATGCATTCCTTAGACAATCTCCCCGCTTCCTCTGATACTCACTTGAAGTTTTTTCTGAAGCAATGATCTTCCATTCATGCTTAGGACTGTGCACAGTAGCACTTGGAGAAAGACTTCCAGAGGAGCTGCTACTTATCTGCTTGTGATCATTCTCACGTGGTTGCTTCTTCTGCAAAATCAAAAGGCAGCTACAGAAACCTGGCCAGACACTGTATCTCTTTCTACCTTTTCCTCTCTCAACTAATACAGAACTATTCAAGAGAACACTCCTACTGCCACCTAGGCAGAGCATCATTTACAGCACAGCTTAACAGAGTATTCTGCTCAGAAATAGTGGCCAAAGCCACCCTACACCTTAGCTCGATACTCATTTCATCCCTTGCTTGCACCTTTGTACTCCCACTGTGCAACCAGAAATAACTGCTAATTCCTAAACAATATGCATCACTAGCAAGAATTTCAAACCAAAGGGAAAACCTACTTCAATCTGAGACAAGTGACTTACAAACTAAACACCTCACTCGAAAACCGTGCATCTGGAAATTAATTGTATAAAGCTATTTGGAAGATATTAACTATCCTTTTCATTCCATGGAGACAAATTAACTCGTTTTTGCTCTGCGTTCAGATTGACTTTCTGGTTTTCAATCCCTTGATACTTCCCACTAATGAGAGATTTCTGCTTCCTTTTCTTCTTTAATAACTTTGTACTGCGATTTACCAAGAAAAGACAAACTTTCCCATTTCAGACTACACTGCACAGTTAGCTGGACTGTTCAGACTTCTTCTAAATTGTGAAAACCAAACACAGAAGTTAAAATTCTTGCCTGTTCTGTTTAGGAACAAAGATTATAACCTCAGTACCGAAGTTTCTGGTGCCCATGCAGTTCCTTGCAGTCTGACTTCTATAGAAACTGTCATAAGATTTCCAGACTACACCACTCATAACAACCATGCAGTACAGTTTAACAGCTGTATTTGGCTCAGCATGAAAAGCAATTTGCTTGTGGATGGCCTGCTTCTTCTGAATCTTCATTCAATTAAAACTTTGTTCTCTTTTCCTTAAACTGCCTTAATAGCCACAGAAATTGCAACACCTGTAACTCAAATTTTATAATCAGTTTTTCCCAGACTCATTGCCTGTGGGTTTTTCACATTCTCTTGGCCGCCCACAATTTCTAAAAAGCTGTATTCAGTTTCTGAAATAGCGAGTTCTTGTTATAAAAAGGATTTTGTAAAAAGGATTTTTTTTCAAAAAGCACAAGACTGGTTTGTACACTCAAAGCATGATCTCTCTCTTGATCAGAAACCATTTCCTGCTGCTTTTTAAAATTTCTCTTGCATGTTATCAGTACAAAAGATCAGAAGACACAGATGCTGGCAGCTCAAGGATTAGAACTTATGTCTGGAATATTTTTCGGTGCTGAGATTTTAACAGATTCATCTCATTCTCATGAACAGGAAAACCGAGTGTCACGCCGACTTTTTTCAGCGTCTTGGAGATGATTTCCTAGACATCCCTACTAAGCTGGAACTGATCTGCTACAGCTTCTCTACCTTTTTTTCCTCCTAACAGCCTAAGACCTATTTCAAAGTGAAACCATCAAACCTAAAGCACTCTTTTGCACAGGCTCACTTTGAGTCAGTCTGATGGAAACTGATGGAAACCTAGCAGAAGAGTCTAGGTATTTGCCTCTGTTTTGATCTAGATACACTTTCTTGTCTTGTACTTCACCATTACAGCTACTTCTTCTGCTACGGTACACAAGACTTCAGGCTGCTGTGAACTGTTCCAGTCTATCTGGTGTTACCTCAGTCTGTCTGCAATTTGTACCTGCACAAACTGAATGTGGTCATCATCACTGCCATACACCTCAGCCTGTCCATCTAGCAGATTTCCATCAAGCAGCTTGTGATCAGCTGAATAGTACAGCGTTTGAACCTGCAAAAACAACAACAGATTACCCATGTGGCTTCCACTTCCGCTGCTACTTCGCTACAGGCAGATTAACAAAAGGCAGTCGCCAGCATACTTCTTGTCATCTCATCTCAATCTAGCAGAATGACAAAACTAAAAGGAAGCAGATGTCATGATGGCAATCATCGAACATTGGATGAAGGTTCCTTACTTTTTCAGCTTGAAAGAAATCTTCTGTTTCCAAGGACTTCTACTGAGTTTTCCAGCACAGAAACATTAGACAAGCAAGAAGTACATTAATTTGCAGATTTAAGATTTACATAAGTTCACAATTTCATGCAAGTATTTGTTATCCCCACAAACAAGTTTTCTGCTTTGAAAAATACACATATTTATCTTGACCAAAAAAAGTTAAGAAAAGTCAACAGACTCTTAAAAGAAAGAAATGGGAAAAGGGAAAACAACACAAATTTAAGCAGAGGAGGAAACTGCTATCCACATCTAAACATCAGATGCAACTGTTTCAGTGAAATGCATCTGAATTTCAATATGATCAAAGCTTAAAAAGAGTTATTCCAAGAGGAAATGTACACTGAGAATATGATAGCATCAACATGTTCTTTTGCCTATATCAAACGTTTCTCAAGGTCTATTGTGCCTGTAGAACAAACTGGGAAAATTTTGATGTTTCATGGATATTTCTGAAGTTTTTTTTTTTTTTTCCAGCCAATTAGAAATTTAGATTCCCCATTAATTTTTCCATTAACAACTGCCTGGGCTACATCTTGTATTAGTATTCATGAGCAAAGCCATTTAAAAACACAAAACTTTTAAAATAATGTATCCTGTAAATGAGTAAGTAAACACCATTAAATCATCATCATCGTTCTCTGCCCACAGTGGATTTTCTTAGGAGAACTGGGGCAGGACAGCTGCTTCTGTACGTGTCAATACACTTGAGGGTTCTTCTTGATTCTTCAGCCTTGGTATCCTAGTTTTGTTAATAAACCTATGGGGAGATAAATCAATGGGGAGGAACAACCATTAGAAGCTTTTACCTACTTTTTATTTACAAGCAAAACCTGCAAAGGAAAGCATCAAGACCTACAGCACGTTTCAGTACCACCTCCCCAGCTCTAAAGCAAGATACGTGCCACTTATTTGATTACTATACAGCACACAGTGAGCAAAAAAGGAAAGCAGAAGACCAGACTGAACAGTTCATTCAGCTCACCTGAATACCCCCCCAGTTTCTCAGCTTAGGGGTACCTACAGTAAAATTTAAATTCTTCAGGGTCATAGTTTAAAAAAATAGAAAAAAAACAAAAAGGGTTCATCCTTTATAATAATTAAAAAAAAGTGTTTAGCCCCATTTTCTTAAAGACTAACCTCTTCCATCAGATCTTCCAGGCTGTCTCCATTTTCCCAGATGCTGCGCTGTACCCAGTTGATTACCTTTGTGTACAATTTGCCATTGCTGGGTAGGCCAACATTGTCTTCAAGCATTACTTCAAGCTTTAAATAGAAGAGGAAAGCATTACTGGATGATTTGCTCTACAGGTTTTACTCTGCATATCATTACTTTACATTGTGAGAGTAACTCTCACTGTACTGCAGAGCAACAAGACAGCTGGAGCTCTCACACTGTGCAGCAAAAACTCTGAAGTACATTTAAGTACAGCTACGTTAAAGAAGGATGACAGCATGTACTCTCTGTAGTTACGCTGCACGGTAGCGTGAATATCAATTCAGGCAGAATGTTCACATTGTTGGTAAAACTCAACATGCTATGGCCTCCTAGCTAGAAGTAGAAGCTCCTTGGATAACTTTTTGGAAAGCTGATTTGAAAATTCTTTCACATTGCCTGGAATCCCACAATAGAACTATGTCTACAAACTTCAGCTAACCTTTAACCGTGGAAGTTTGAGGAATTCCTCCTGTTCTGAAATCTGCAAAAGATGTTCCTGAATGTAGCCATCAATCTTGCTCAACAAGCGTGAGTCTCCCATGCAGCTTACAAAGTTTCGATAAGAGATGCAGCTCTGAACATCCATCTTGGACAGCAAGTAGTCACCACAGACCTTTCAGAAACAAGGCTACATCTTAGTTTGTGAGGTCTTGGTATGTATAAATTATCCACTCCTACATACAGCAACTCACTTCTGACTGCAGAACAGTGACTATGACTGCAGAACAGTTGCTATGCCTCCCATGCTAGCTGCTGTAAATGAAATGTCCCCTTCCATTAAAACATACATTTATTAAAGTCATATACACACAAAAGTTACTGACATAATATTCTGATACCATCTTTTTCTACTATTGAAGACTTTTCTAACTATTCAAAACTGCTTATTTGCAATTGAGTGTAGATGTAGATCCCAATTCTCTTGTCAAAATCCCCATTTGCAGCAAGAAAGAGCATTTCTAAAGCCAAACACTAGCAAACTTAACGTTCAGCAACACGCTTTCTGCAAAACAGAGCCACAGAGTTGCAGGTCTAATTATGCCCCCCAAAACAACCATGCACTTCACTGCCTCCCACAAACCTGAAGGTAGCCAGCTACAATTCATACACCATTTTACTTACACAAGCACACAAATAAAAACAGCTTCAGAGAGCCCTTCTGCACAAAGATAACACCCACAGAAGGAACACATGCTGACATCACTCAAACCAATACAAACAGTCTTTCTCCACAGTCCATTTTTTATCCCATTGCCACCAAAAAGCCTAACACTGCCTGCCTGAGAAACCACACAGGACATGTGGAACAGCTAGGAACTGTACCTGCTTTACTCTTTCCATCCTCAACTTCTTTGCTGCAGAATATACATCTTTCACCAGTTCTTTATCAGCTTTCAACCTATTGAAAGAAATACAACTTCACTACTTTGATTTTTCAAAATTCAAGTCTGCCCTCTAAATTCTCAGAATACTTACTGAGCAGTATAGGCATAATTCAACAGAACTTCAACAGCATCTGGATTGAGATCATCAAATTTGACATGAGAAATTCCATGAGAATCACTATCACTATTGAAGATTTCAAACAGGTAGGGACTGCAGCACGCTAGCACAGCTCTGTGTGCCAGCATCTCATGCCCACACACCTTTATTTAAAACACAAATAAGAATCGTAAGAATTCTTCTATTTCTATTTCATTTCTATTATAAACAGAATAAAGGCTGACCCAAATGAACAGCACAGTTCAATTACTTTGTATTTTACTTTAGAAGCAATAGTTTTCGGTTTACATCACCTGAGAAGAACGCATTAGTGTGGCACATTGCTCCTCTCAAAGTAGTACCTGAACTTTACTTTTTTAACATGCATTTTTGAGGAAAAATTATTGCTGTGGTTTAACCCTCCAGGCCACCCAGTGCCACCCAGCAGTTGGCTCACCATCCCCCCGCCAGTGGGAGAGAATCAGAAAAGGAAAGGAAGAACCTGTGGGCTAAGACATAAGCTATTTACCAAGACAGAGGAGAGAAATAACAGCAGTAACATAAATATGCTTACAAAACAAGTGATGCACAAGCAATTGCTCAGCACCAGCCAAGCACGCCCAGCAGTCCTCACTCTTCCCAACCAACTCCCTTCAGTTTCACAGTTTTTCAGGCAATGCCATGTGGTACAGAAGATCCCCATGGCCAGCTTAGGGCAGCTGTCCTGGTTCCATCTCCTCCCAGCCCCTCACTGGCAGTGCAGGACAAGATGAAATATCCTTGGCTCTGTGCAGCACTGCTCAGCAACAACTCAACATCAGTGTGTTATCAACACTGCTCTTCTCCAAAAGCCAAAACACAGCATCACAGCTGACACTACTTCCCAGCACAAACACATACTTTACATGCTATAAAGAATAAAGAAACACAACCACCATTCTGAAGAGAAAAGAGTTACCTGGAGTCGGACGTCACAGAACTGACCACTCTTACGTAAGGCATTTAGTTTGGCAACGGATGACTCGATGAAATTTTCATCTTCAAACATCAGATATCCATTAGGAATCATTTTGGTGTTGGTCTGGCTGAAAACGGAACGTGTGTCATTTACAGATAAAACATTTTGCTTTACTACAGAAGTGCAGACTGTTTTCAACACTGGACATTGGCTGTAACTGTTTCAAAGCAGCCTCTCCCTCAAAACACAAACAAACTGTAAGAGCTCTACTGCTGCAGGGTGTGCTGACAACAATTCTCTGGACTGACCAGATCAATGATTTTTCAGAGTGAGACGAGCCACAACTTTTTAAAATTAAATACGGTAAATAATCAAAAGGTAGTGCACATCACTTCAGCAGGTAACAGCTCCAAAACTAGATGCTGTGCTAGACCTGTGGATCACAAAAACAGCTTTCCGGCCCTCTGTAAAGACCAAATCTGGTAGCTTCATTGCCACTGCCTGCTCACTGCACGAGGCATTGTATCAGCCAGCTTCACATTTGCACAGACCTGAAGAGCAGCTAAAATGAAAACTAAGAACTGAGAATTTAAATTAACAAGGGAAGCAAAACAGCTACAGAAAAAAACACATCTCAATTTTTGTTTAAATTTTGAGAGTAACAACTTAAGTATTTTAGAGTAGCTGAAAATTATGAAAGAACATCAGCACCAATAAAGCCACCATAAATCTAAGTCACTGTGAAGCCAAAATAACTTCCCAGAGCATCTCACCCATACACAAGGTGCCTCCGCAAACACACAGGGTCAAAATTGGAAAAAATAACTTCAGAAAACTGACTTTTCAATTTGAAAGCTGTTTCATTATCATTTAATTAATTTTCATTTTGTCAAGTACTTTAGGAGAAGTCCACTTTGCAAACAGGAAGCTAATTAAGAATACTAAAACATAATCCTGAGATGGCATACTGAATTTGTCTTTCTCGAATCTGCAGGTCCGAGTTGCCAATGTATGCAAAAGAAGGATTTCCTCAACAGTTTCAGAGGAAAGAGTTTGTGGGATGCTACTAACACCATCAGCAATGACCTGCATTTCCATCTGAAGTTTAAGAGAAGCCACCTCTGCCAAAACGTAAGTACTACAAATAGCAAGGCCTACACAAGTAACTGCAGCTTGTATCCACTTGTTTTCACTTCACTTACTATGTGCTTACTACGTGCTTACTTACTACAGCACGTATTTGACCCAAGCTGACAACAGTCCCAAGAGTGTTTCAGTTTGCATACATTTTCAACTCTCATGCTTTGTTGAATGCGAACAAAAATAGAAGTGACATCAAGTCTTTAGAGTCACAGAATTTCAGCAAAACTCTGAGGATCACAAACATAGCTAACAGTAGTAACTTACCTAGCAAATATATGACCGTAAATTCGCAACTGGGAAATCTTACAATATTTCAGTGGTATCCCTGTGGTTAAACAGAGCACTTCAATATCTTCTAGTAGGAAAGATGTTTATTTAAATGCAAAAGCAAACTTGTCTTTGCAGCTGCAATATGGATTCCCAAACTACCAGGCTTGAAGATGATGTAATCAAGTCCTTAAAAGCTATAGACATGAATTTCTTCTGCGATAATCGTGCATCATAATCTGCAATAAAGGAGAAGTTATCAAGTAAGGACAAATCACAACACAGCTGTGTTCTGTCAGGTCAAACTTCAGGTCTCCTGAGGAATTTCCTGAGCCCTGCAAAACCCAGATTTCCATTACAAAGACAAGACAACCTCTAGAATGTATGCCCACAGCACGTCTGCCTGCCTAACAGGAGGTGAACTGTATCCTTCTGTATATGCATAGAGAGAGACAAGCCTAACCTCAGTGCTTTCTGTACCTAGACATTAGTGCTTGCTTACACAAGTAGACAATCCCTATGAAACACAACAAGAACATTAAAAAAAAAAAAAAAAAGAGCCACTCCATATGCCTCCTACCTTTTTCTTTTCCCGTAACTCATCTACTTGTATCCTTCTTCTCCTAAATGCCTAAAATGGGCTGAAGATGGACTACAGACATGTCTGAAGTGACGGGGAATGTCTCCAGTCCTAGGTACTTCCAAACAAAACATGGAAAAGTCAGAGCCGGCTGCTCTTTCTGACAGCCACTTGGCTATCAAGTCTCTTCACCACCCGAAGACAACCAGCGGAGCTGCCCGGCCTGCATCCTGGGGCAGGCTGCTGGGATGCTGCATGTGGGTGAGCCGTTTACGACGGGCTTTTCAGGGAGGGGAGGAGAGGAGGAGCAGCAGTGGGGAGGGAGCAGGCAACAAATGCCCACTCTGGAACTTTCCATGATCCTGCTGCTGCCTCAGGAAAATATCAATCTCTTCAACCGCTTGTGTTCCAAAACCATCTTTGCAGCAACAGATTAAACGTGGCGTTTGGAACCACGTTCCCAAAAACAGGCACGGCTCTTTCCATCTCGGAAATACAGCCAAGTCCCCCCCGCTGCCGGCAGCACAGCAGCTGCCACCGCCTGTTCCAGGGGGCGGCCGGGAGCTGCAGCCACTCAGCCTCCGCGCAGCTCGGCAGCGGCTCAGCAGCCAGCCGGGGGCGGCGGGGCCACCAGCAGCCCTGCACACAGAAGTTACATCTGGCCTCTGGAAAAGGCAGAAGCACGCAGAGGACAGCTGCTCTGGGACAGCAGCGGTACCGCTGGGAAAGCGCCCCGGCACGGGGCGGGGGCTGCCTGCAGGGCGGCGTGCTTTGCGAGGATAAACATCTCCACAAGCCCTATTTACCAAATATTATTCAACACCAACTGCTTGGAAGTCTGCACTTCTCTCTTGTTGGCAAAACAAGTACAGCTCAGTTCCTAAAGCAAACAAAACATTTCATTTCCTAAAAACAAAGCCAACAGCCTGGCGTACGCACTTTCCCTTAAGATTCCCCTTACCTGAAACATACTATCGGTAAAAAAAAAAAGGCATTTAGGACACAAGCATTACAATGAATTAGCTTAAAAAGCAGGTACAAGGAGCTCTTAGAAGCTGTGCTTGGTGCAGAATTCCAGCTGCTCAGGACAGTTAGAGCAGAGATCCCTGACCTCCCAACTCCACGGCTGCAGGAGCCCAGCAGGACTGCAGCTGGGGAGGGGGTACCTGGGGTACCAGCTATACCTAGCTGTACCCAGCCTCTGTCCCCCACAGCTGCCAGGGCTCTCAGAGGAGCTCAGCCACTCACTCACCCATCTGAGGTCTCCAGCTACCACAGCAAACGACACATACTGATGCCACATCCAGACAAGCGTTCCCCTGCTCGACATTAACTGGAATTGCTGTTAATTACCAGTACCAAATCTTTGGGAAGATTTCAAGCTGCAGCTATACGAATAACTTCAATGAAATGCCTGCACCACCACTGTTCCATGCAGCTGTCTCAGGCCCACGCTGGCCCAAAGGCAGGCTGGGCTCAGGACAGCTCTCTGTGAGCAGCCCTGAAGTTCCAGACCCCACCATCAGTGCCAAGGAATCCCAACACCCCGACTACCTCAAACTACAAAGCTTCAAGACTGTGGTGTGTGCGAACCATAACTAACATAATTACTCAAAATTCACAGTAACAAATATGCTTATCATAGAATGCCTTGGGTTGGAAGGTAGCTCGAAGATCATCAAGCTCCACCCCTGGCTGCAGGTTTGTTACTTACTTGTGTTGTCTCAGCATACTGCTGCTACAGCAACGGTTTCAACGAGATGGAATTCAGAAAAGAGGCAGCATTTCCTGCCTTACAGTAGTGTAAATAAAATTCCTTTCAACAGTTATTTTAAAAACCTAAATAACTGTCACTCCCAACTTTTCTGATTACTGTTTACACTCCCTCCAGCTCCCCATCCAGGACTGCCACCAGAACTACCAGCAGCTTTGGATTTCTTTTTGTAACTTTATTTTTTTAAATCAAGTGCAATAATCAGAGGTCGCTGTAAACTATGCACACATGAAGCCTGACACCCCTGAAATGATTACTTTTTGAGCTCCACCAAAAAAAACCCTACAAAAATTAAAATATTTTAAAGCTACAGAATCAGCAGTCCAGAATGGGAACTTCCGTTTGAGAAAAGGCCTCATCTCCAAACGTCTCCTGCACTTATTTTTAAACCAAAGCAAAGAGGAGCAATGCAAACATTGGGTTGCTTCCCGCTGCAGTTCCGGCACCACAGTAGAGCCTGGCACCCACATACCGGCACCTCACTTGGCAGCTTCCTTGCAGCCCAATATTTGCTTCCCTAATGCTCCGCCTGCATACAGACTGAGGCTCTCACATCTGGGTTGAATCTTTTGGAGGATTCATGGTTCATAGATAAATTCCCCATGATAAATCCACTGCACTAAACTGACTTTGGGATGTGAAGTTTTCCCCTTTTAAACTCAACGTTATTAAAGCAGGTTCCCTATAGCAGGTTGCACAGGAAAGTGTATGGGCAGGTCTTGAATATCTCCAAAGAAGGAGACTCCACCACCCCCAGGGCAGCCTGTTCCAGCGCTCTGTCACTCTCACAGGAAATTAGTTCTTTTTATCCTTCGCTGACCATGCTATCCTCATATGCATCCTGCATTGCAAATGTAATGAAATATTATTAGCTCAGGTAGCTATAAAAGCAAACAGAAGTCAAAATTAACACACTTCACACTGTTAACTGCGCTGAAAACATACGATTTCCTCATCCAAGGTGTGTTTTTTCATTGTTTTGTTTTTAAATTGTTACATCACTACAGAAGACATTTCAACATTTATATAAAAACCCAACCCACAAACCCACTGCACTGTGACCGCTGTTGAATTTCTGCGAGGCCCTCCAAGGCCAGGACTCTCCACCACACAGCCACTGTGGGAACAGAGCAGTGCGGCACCAGGAGCACAGCCCCCTGCCCACTGCTTGGTGGTGGCTGTACATGCCTTCTTCCCCCACAGAGCGCTCTGGTCTTTGCTACAACCCAATGGGACTTTCACTACTTCAGGTGAAAGGAAAAAAAAAAAAAAAGAAAAGAGTCAAAGCTATTGGTTTTTAACATTTGCCAATTAAGGCACTACCTCTCCAACTTCACGCCAAAACATTATTTTTTCAATTGATGCTTGGTGACAGAACAAATGACAACTATGACACAGCGAAAGCAGAATGGAACTCAGCACTGTGTCTGGTGTTCCTGAAGACTTCTTGCTCACAATGGCCCCTCTGGCTTTTCACAGCCTCATTCAGAAGAAACACGGGTCAGAGCCACAGCACCTGCAGCTCACTGCCTGTGTCAGAATGTAGATTCACGTTTGCTGCAAGTCAACCTAAGCAGCGTCCTTGTTGTGGCCCACCACCAGAGAGAAGCACACAGCATCACTGGCAGTGGGGAAGGACGGAAGGAGGAGGTACGTTCTCCCAAGCAGGTACGTGTGTTTGATGTACAGTACAAGGAAACTCAGTATTTGGGCTGTCCTTACCAGCCTAAGGAGCTCCACGCGCGTAAGCGATCGTCGGAAAGGCCTGGAAGCAGCATTTCCTGCAGCAGTGCCCCGCCGCTCCCACGGCTGCGTAACGCCGCGCTCGTAGCCCGCGCCGCTCCCCGCTTCGGGCGCCAGTCCCGCGCCACGGCCGGCCTCCAGCTCGAGCGACAGCTCTGCTAGGCGGTGCCTCCCGCGGCCTCCCGAAACCCGACCTTTCCGTTCCCCCCACGCCTCCCCTCGCGCGGATTCCTCTCTCCCCCGGCTGCCGCTCCCCCTCGCCCCTCGATCACTCGCACGCAACCGGAAATCTTTTCCGTCCGTCCGGAAGAGCCCGGGAACAACGCGTGCGGCCGCAGGCGGCCGGCGGCCCCACCGCCTCCCCCCGCGGCCGGGCCGTGCTCCGCGCCCTCCGACGCCCCTCTCCCACCCGCCAAGTTACGGCCGCCGGCCGCGTTGTCCAGGCGCAGGGGAAGCGCGAGCGGCAGGGCGGTTCGTCCCGTTCCGCCTCGGCGCGACCCTCAACTCCGGAACGTGGAAAAGGCGCGGAGAACGGCCGCAGAGAGCCGATCTGGGGGCGACGGCAGGGGAGAGAAGGGAGGCCGCGCCGCCGCCGCGCCCCGCGCCGGAACAAAGGGCCGCGCTCCCGGCTGCCGCCTGCCCGCCGCCCCGCCGGGCCTCCGCCGCTCGCAGCCCGCCGCCCCTACCTTCTGTCTCTCAGCGCGAACGACGCAGCTCATATTGGCAGCCTCCAGGCTGCGGGGGAAGCCGACGCAGAGAAGCAGCCCCAGTCCACCGGGAACAGGCTGCGGGGAAGAGCGGGGCTGGACGGCGGCGGGCGGGCGGGCGACTGGAGGGAGAAGCTTCGTTGCGGGCGCGGCTCAGCTCGTAGCCCTCCGCCTGCGGCGCGCGGATGGGAGGCGGAGCTCCGCCGCGAAACGAGGCGGGGCGGCGGGCCTGCTGGCGGCTGGGCGGGAAGCCTCCGTACCGGAAACCTGCCCCCAAACCGCGACCGAGTCCGCGCGGCCCGGGGGCGGGCAGAGGGCTGACCTCGGCTTTTAGTTGTGGTGGAGAAACGTGCGCTTGTTCCTCCAGACAAGTCCAGGTTTTCCCGGATAAAGCAGTTTTAAAGCGTTGCAATGATAAAAAAGGGGTGTTTGAAGCCCCGTCTGTTTATTGTGTGTTTGCGTGCGAGGTGGCGTGCTGGGTTTCTGATTAGTCGCCGTAACTAAAACATGCAGGTGGATCTGGGCTGATCCTTGCTTGTTTCCTGATTAAAAGCGCCGTGGTCATCTGGAAGGCGGGTGACTGATTTGGCTTCTTATATCCTTGATGTATTTCCACTCCCTGCTCCTTTCAGTTCTTGAATTACAACCACAATTCAGTGCCTGCCTTCCCGCTCTTTGCTTTCTTTTTCAGTGGAGCATCTTATTAAGGATGTGTTAATCAAAGGCACTTGTGGTAAAGCTGGGAGAGAGAGGGAGGTGAAGACAAGACATAAGTTCTGTGATCAAATAAAGCTGTCCTGGGGATGTTCCTTAGAATCTCAGTATTAGTCAAAATGCTGTTACAGTATTCTCAGGAAACGATTTGTCTTTATAATCACAATTAATTATCAGCTATTGCTAGTGATGTCAAAGAGCAAGTATGGCATCCTCTTTACAGCACAGAGTTAATAGATGGCTTTCTCCCCTAGGTTTCATAGGGATCATTGTGACAATGGATACGCTTGGGCTTCTGAAGCTGTGGCTAAACTCTGAGCTCAGGCAGTGTCTTCTTGGAACCAGATGCATTTTGGTCACCAAAACTCATTGCCCAAAAGATTGCTTTCTAATTAACATGAAATAAGTTTCACTTTAAACATAAGTTTTAACAAATAAGAAACAAATAAGTTTATATAACCAGACTCCCATGCCAAGATTATAAATCACATCTCATCTAAACTCCATGAAATAAAGTTTTAATAAATAAGAAACAAATAAGTTTCATTAAAACACCATTATTACAGCTAAGATGTGGCTATATGTCCTGTGTAGACTTCTGTAACATGCAAATAAGTTTATTTCAATGTGTTTCCTTCCATATGTTAAATGTTTCCTTCCAAATGATAAATGTTAAACAGTTATCATTCTTCCTACAAAAGAGAGCAGTAGGGTGAGAAACAAGCTCTCCTCAGCTGACAATTTTGTTTGAGAAAACAAAATCCCTATTTCAGAAAGACAAGGTATTACTCTTCCAGTTTTCTAAATTGTTTCTTCTTTCATATAAAGCTATCCAGTGGTAGAATTAATATTGCAGGTGCAAATACATCTTCTGCTTGAACTTTATCTAGGATCCCAAGTAGCTTGGCTGAAAGTGTGTCTAGAAATCATCAACAATTTTACATGAATATCATAATCGTTTAAATGACCAATCCAAGGTGGCAGCTGCCCCATTCCCTTTGCTACTGAACACATTAAAAACTGGTTGAATTAAAACTTGACTGCTGGCAAGTACCGAGGTATGTGAGATCACTCTATCTAGATGAAGTGCCTGGTTGAGAAAATTTAGATACGATATGAGGGAACGGTGTTTTTTACACCGTTTTACAAGCCAGTTTTCTATCGAGTCTCTGTTCATCCTTCTAAAGTGATGTAAACAACTTTCCTTCTAAATTTCGTGAGACACTACAGTGACCTTCTTTGATTAGAGATAGTATTGTGTTGGATGGAAAACCAGACTCCTACATCAAGACTATAAATTACATCTCATCTAATCTCCATGAAATAAACAGAAGTCTTTTTAATTAATTAAATTGGATTAGGTCCATAGGAAACATACACAGGATTCTGTCAGAGCCACTAGTTAAAGTCTTAAAAAAAAAACCAACATTTTTCTAACTACCTGTTCTTGAAGGATCTAATCTCAAAAACACAGTCTTTAGGATGAAGTACTGTGGGAGTTCCAGTCTGAAAATGTAGCTTGCATTCAGAAAAATTTTTGAAAAATTATAGCTCTTGCAACTCTCTCAAGACAATTTGCACCATGCGACTGCCAGCACGTGCATTCAGTACATAGAGATACTGCTTTAATTTATGTTACAAGTTATCTTTACTTGCTTGTGACAGGTTTAACAGTGTTTAACCAAGAAGTAATACCAATCTGAAAGAATAGATGTGGGTATGTAAACCATGTAATAGCATGCACAAAGCAGTATCTGCCATGCTACTGCTCTCTGGAGAAGCAAATCAAAATTGATTTGTGAATCTTATTCCCCAACAATGGTGATGGACATGTAAAGGAAGCTTGCTTAAAGTCTGGACTTTGAAGTATGTGTGTTCAGAAGACTAGCCAGGAACCATCATTCAAAAAGTCTCCAGTTTATGGCTTTCCTGTAGAACTTGGAATTTTTTTATTGGTTAAAATGAAATGAACTCTTACCTACTTTCTAGTTGTATTGAATTGTGGTTGCTAGATGGTAAAATTTGCAAATATGTTCTACATGTCCAATATAAAAATGATGAGTCGTTCCATATACTTGTATTGTATGTCTTTCTTGGCTTCATAAGGACAATATTTTCTTTGGCAGAAACATTCTGTTCAGAGTGTTGCACTAGAAGGCTGTAAAACTGTTTGCTTTTAAATTCTTTGTCTTCATGACCGTGCCAGCTTCTGGCTGTGAAGGCGAGTAAGATCTTTGCACTATTTATCCTTAGTGTTGCCTTTACAAAATATGTCTGTGGACTTTACTGCAACATAGAATCATATCACAGAATGGCCTGGGTTGAGAAGGACCAAGTGATCATCCAGTTCCAACCCCCTGCTGTGTGCAGGGTCTCCAACCAGCAGACCAGGCTGCCCAGAGCCACATCCAGCCTGGCCTTGAATGCCTGCAGGGATGGGGCATCCACAGCCTCCTTGGGCAACCTGTGAACAGTGCCTCACTACCCTCTGGCTGAAAAACTTCCTCCTAATCACAGAATCACAGAATCACAGAATTGTAGGGGTTGGAAGGGACCTCCAGAGATCATCGAGTCCAACCCCCCTGCCAAAGCAGGCTCCCTACACCAGGTCACACAGGTAGGCGTCCAGGCGGGTCTTGAATATCTCCAGAGAAGGAGACTCCACAACCTCCCTGGGCAGCCTGTTCCAGTGCTCCGTCACCCTCACCGTAAAGAAGTTCTTGCGCACATTGGTGCGGAACTTCCTGTGCTCCAGCTTCTGGCCGTTTCCCCTTGTCCTGTCTCCGCACACTGCTGGAAAGAGTCTGGCCTCATCACTTTGCCCCTCACACCTTAGATATTTATAGACCTGGATCAGGTCCCCTCTCAGTCTTCTCTTCTCAAGGCTAAACAGACCCAGTTCACTTAGCCTTTCTTCATAGGGGAGATGTTCCAGGCCCTTCACCATCTTTGTGGCTCTCCGCTGGACTCTTTCCAAGAGATCCCTGTCTTTTCTGTACTGGGGAGCCCAGAACTGGACACAGTACTCCAGATGAGGCCTTACCAGGGCAGAGTAGAGGGGGAGGATCACCTCCCTCGACCTGCTGGCCACGCTCTTTTTAATGCACCCTAGAATGCCATTGGCCTTTTTGGCCACAAGGGCACACTGCTGGCTCATGGCCAACCTGTCGTCCACCAGGACACCCAGGTCCCTCTCTGCAGAGCTACACTCCAGCAGGTCATCCCCCAGCCTGTACTGGTGCATGCAATTATTCCTCCCTAGGTGCAAGACTCTACACTTGCTTTTGTTAAACCTCATCTGGTTTCTTACTGCCCAGCTCTCCAGCCTGTCCAGGTCTCGCTGAATGGCAGCACAGCCATCGGGTGTGTCAGCCAATCCTCCCAACTTGTATCATCAGCAAACTTGCTGAGGGTGGCCACTATCCCCTCATCAAGGTCATTGATGAAGATGTTGAACAAGACCGGACCCAGCACCGACCCCTGGGGAACACCGCTGGTTACAGGCCTCCAACCGGACTCTGCACCGCCAACAACAACCCTCTGCGCTCTGCCAGTCAGCCAGTTCTCAACCCACCTCACTGTCCACTCATCTATCCCGCACTTCCTCAGCTTTGTTATAAGGATGTCGTGGGAGACAGTGTCAAACGCCTTGCTGAAATCAAGGTAGACTACATCCACTGCTCTCCCCCCATCCACCCAGCCAGAGACAACTTCATAGAAGGCTACCAGGTTGGTCAAGCACGACCTCCCCCTGGTGAACCCATGCTGACTACTCCTGATAACCTCCTTTTCTTCCAGTTGTCTGGTGATGGCATCCAGCACAATCTGTTCCATTACCTTTCCAGGGACAGAGGTGAGGCTGACTGGCCTGTAATTACCTGGATCTTCCTTCTTGCCCTTTTTGAAGACCGGAGTGACATTGGCTATCCTCCAGTCTTCAGGCACCTCCCCCATTCTCCAAGACCTCTCAAAGATGACAGAGAGCGGTTCAGCAATCACCTCTGCCAGCTCCCTCAGCACCCGTGGATGCACCCCATTGGGTCCCATGGATTTATGAACATTGGTGTTGCCTAGGCGCTCTCGAACCGCCTCTTCCCTGACTAAAGGGAAGTCTTCCATTCCCCAGACCTTCTCACTAACTGCCAGGGTCTGGGATTCCCGAGGGGGAACTTTTTCACTGAAGACAGAAGCAAAGAAGGCGTTCAGTATCTCCGCCTTCTCAGCATCCCCCGTTACCAGAACACACCCCTCACTTAGTAGGGG
Source organism: Chrysolophus pictus (assembly GCA_037305975.1). Taxonomy (NCBI): domain Eukaryota; kingdom Metazoa; phylum Chordata; class Aves; order Galliformes; family Phasianidae; genus Chrysolophus; species Chrysolophus pictus. The sequence continues at coordinate 164,630 of CM074583.1, forward strand.
ACCTACATTCTCCCTAGTCTTCCTTTTACTGTTAACATACTTAAAAAAGCCTTTTTTATTATCCTTTACCACCTTTGCTAGATTCAATTCCAGATGGGCTTTAGCCTTCCTCGTCGCATCCCTGCAGGCCCTGACAACATTTCTATATTCTTCCTGAGTGGTCAAACCCTTTTTCCACATTTCATGGACCTTCTTTTTCCCTTTGAGTTTGCGCATGAGCTCCTTGCTCATCCACACAGGTCTCCTGCCACCTTTTCCCGATTTCTTGCTCATAGGGACGCACCGATCCTGAGCTTGGAAGAAGAGCTGTTTAAATGCTGTCCAGCTCTCACAGGCCCCCTTACCTTCTAACACCCTAGCCCACGGGATAGCTCCAAGTAGGTCCCGGAAGAGTTCAAAGTTGGCTCTCCTGAAGTCCAGGGATAATATCTAACCTAAACCTCCCCTGTCTTAGTTTAAAAACATTGCCCCTTGTCCTGTCACCCTCGTAAACAGCCGTTCCCCCTCCTGTGTATAAACTCCATTTAAGCACTGGAAGGCCACAGTGAGGTCTCCCTGGAGCTTTCTCTTCTCCAAGCTAAACAATCAAGCACTGTGTAGCTCGCAGTTAGCTTTCCCGTTTCCCTTTTCCCTTTCTTTCCCTTTTCCCTTCCTTTCCTTTTCCTTTCTTTTCCTTTTAATCCCTTTTCAGGAACTGATTTGTACTAGGAGACTTTTTTTTTTTTCCAAGCAAAGCTCTTTTTTTTAGTGTTTCTGCATACTTGCAGGAAAACTTATTGCCCTTATTTTTTTATTTTTAAAGTGATGCTAGCTTCTAAAAATAATGTGAATAAAATTGATTTGAAATCTGGACTCTGCATGTCTCCTTCAGGAGAAGGCCAGCATTACTTCTGAGGTTACTTTAACTCTGCTAATATGCTTTAGCCACAATAATGCCAGGAGAGACTTAATTTCAAAATAGCAGAAGAAATACATAGAATGTCCTTTATGTCCTGTGAAAGGAAAGCTATTTCCTTTTTAGATCATCCTGAAAGGAAGGCAGAAGGTTAATGAGAGAAACTCCTTTCAGGCTTTTTTTTTCACAAGTAGACAGGAACAAGCCAAAGATGAGTGATATTGTTTCTTGATCAATAACAATGAATTAATCTTAAAAACTCATATAATCTGTTCCCTCCATGGGATACAAAGAACACATAACTGTGTCATTGCTGTGTATTATGCTGCATTTTGACAGTGTCTGAATAAATAACATGCATGAACTTAGATCCTCTTTGGTTTCATCCATGTGAGTTATGGCTTTTTGTTTAACATTTGTCAAATGTTTCCTTTACAGGTAGGATTTGTTTTCAGAAACATTGATGAGTGCTACAACTGGCCTGCGCTTAATCTCAGACTTTGATAGGGATCAGTAATGCTTCGGTGGAAACGAACTGTCACTGAACCAAAGGTAGAGCTTAGTTGTCAGAGTATGTCTTATTTCTTTTGTGAGTCATGATACTTTGTGATTCTGTTCTATTTTATGACTTCAGAACCGTATGGAAACAAATTTGGCAGCATAGAAATGCATAAGAGGAGACAACTATTTTATACTTACGCTCTGCTTTCTTATTTGTTGTGTTTGTTTTTGTTTTTTTTTCACAGATGAATGGACTGCTTGAGGAGAACTCTAATTTGCATGAGGTCTGTGCAAGAACCGGCAACGCTGACAAAAAGTGACTTGCTCAACTCCTGAATCAGACATTTTGTGTGACATCAGCATGTACAGCATAGGGCTTATGTTGTATGCATAGTACTCCCATTCCAGGGGTGATACAAAATACCTGGCAGGGAGTCCTTATCTCCTCTGTTCTGTGGAGGCAGTAACTACCTGTGTCTTTAGCAGCTCTCTTCTCTCCCTGGAGCCTGAAAGAGGTCAGGATTCATGTTAGAGGATATGAGAGATGCGGATGTATAAGGAATGCTATAAATCTTGGTGGTATAAGGAGTTTATTATATTCTTTATTGCAGTAGGAACCTCTTCAGTGGTAGGACTAAAAGGATAACTGAGGCAACTGATATCCCTTTGCTTGCATACTTCCTTTGAAAGCTGTGCAAGTGACTATTCCCAGTTTTTGTTTTAATATAAGTCTGGTAGCTTCCAATTGCATTGGTAATATGAGCAAATCTCTCACAGTTTTAATAGGAGATGTTCATATTTAATGTCTGCAGCGTGAGCTGTTTATACATAAGGATATCATCACCATGAAAATTAAAAGACATGAGTAGTTCCATGTTTCTTCTTATGGAGAATTTAAATGCAAGTAAACTGGAAAAAAAAGCAGTCTGATTATTAAAATGAAATACTTTGGCCTTCATGTTAAGTTGTTATCATACCTAAGATGAAGAGTTTGCAACATGCTGGTAAAAAAATGTTTCAGGTGCCAAGATAATTATTGATGTTTGATATACATGTCTTGTTCCATCTCCAAAGTTCATCAGCCATCCCTACCAGGCAACATCGAGTTCCGACTCCTACTGTAGCTGAAAGCATGTTTACCTTTCAACTCTGGTGACAAGAACTGGCCTCTTGGGTAATTGTATGAAATAATAGACTTCACACATCTGATCAGTCCTATGTGTTGTTTTTTACTATGTTACTCTAATAATTGCAGCATTATTTATTTATGGTTGCACATTTGTAATAATCTTGCAAGTTTATAATATTAGAAAGATATATATTTAGGAAAAAGAGTGAAAGTTGTTAGTGTTTTTCTATCAGTAGTCTTCATATAGTCAGACCAAATAAAACATACAACCTCTCCTTTTATAACACACAGACTCCCCAGGGCAGTGGGCACAGCCTCAAGCTGCCAGAGCTGTAGGAGCATATGGACACTGATCTTGGACATAGGGCTTGTGGTTGAGTGGTGCTGTGTGGAACCAGGAGTTGGACTCAGTGATTCCTGCGGGTCTCTTCTAACTCGGGATGTTCTGCAATTCTAAGAAAAGATAGAGTGTGTAATCAGCCTTTATGAATTTTGGTGGTTACTGGAAGAAACAAGGCAGATGCTCATTTTATATCTATTCATAGAAATATTTTCAATTTGAATAGCTGGGGCCTGAATTCCAAACACAAACTGATAATGTTTTCTTGCTTTTCTCCAAGGAAGTTCATCTATTTATAGGGATTATATTTTGTCTCTTATTCATTTCTCTTGTTTTGTCTTGTTCATTTATGGTCTGTCTTTTGAATGTTCTTCAGTGATTTTCATTGTCTATTTTTATGTCACTTGGCAAAAACCAAAGTGATAAATTACAGACTCTTCGTTACAGAGAACCATCACCAATATCTTTACTGTTGTGGCACTTTTATGGGATGTCTTGTCTTTTCCTTTCAGTTATGAATGACAGCCTGCATGAGATTTGAAAATGAGATGGGAAAAGGGAAGCATCGTAGCTATTTGTAAAGTTGTAGTTGCAATGTATAGAAGGAAACACAATTAAAATCTTTAAATGAATGCTCGATCCCTTCCTGTTCTGCGTCATTCTGTTTTTATGAGCTGATCAGGATTATGTCCTGTCATTATTTGGAGTTCTAGTATAGTTACTTTTCTTTTTTTCCCACTGTAATTTCTGATCCCATTGCCAAGATTAATGACTCTTGTCTTACAACAGAACAGAGGGATTTATAGACTTGTTTTACAGTTTAAGCAACTGAGGCTCAAAAAGGCTAAAATATGGGTTTTAGTAACAAAGCTCTCTTAGTGACTCTCTTAATGAATTTGACTTCACCTGCCCTGACTCCTCCTTGACTTGGGACTTGCTTAGCTCATCTTTATCCAAAGTCATTTTATCCATTTTCTCTTCACATTTCCAGGCACACTTGTAGGTTTGCTGCCTGAAAACCTTTCATTAATTACCAAGCCTTTCATCACTCTCAGTTTTGAACTCTCTCTCTGCTTGCTCCCAAGCTCACTGCTCTCCCCCTTACTCAGAATTCAGGTCAGAGAAGCAGTTGGTGAAGTGAGATGTTATTCTTCCACAAACCCACAGGCAGATGCTTGCTATCCTATCTCAAATCACTCGTACGCTATGCATGCAGCTGCTGCCATAGCTAGAGGAATATACTAGGCAGCCAAAAAACTGTCCCTTGTAGATATGGAAAAGATGTCCACAGTTTGTATGGCGGAAGAAAGTCAGCTCTGCAGAGCAATGCTTAGCCTTCTGCCTCCTCTCTGCTGTGGTACTGGCACTGCTGCGTGAGAAACACTGTGCATTTCAAAGACTACAGCAACTCCAGTATGCCTCTGTATTATATTCATAATGAGGAAAAGAGGTTATTTACACGGTTCTAGACCTGCTTCTAACAGAAAACAGGAATATGATAAACATGGGTGCCTTTCTTAGTGTTACCAACCTTGCAGTAGTTCTACAAATCCAGCCTAAGAAACGAATGGTTGGGAAGAGCAACCCCGTTGTTTTTTATCCCTCTGTCACACAAAGGCAATTATTTGCTGGGACATGCTGTAACAGAGAACATGTAAATTACACGGGCTCAGGTACAACTTCTAGGGAGTTTTTTTTTTTTTCCTATCTGTATTCTTTTGGTGTTTGCAGGGTATTAACAGCTGGCTGGCATTTCTTGCACGTTTATCACTACAGCTGATGTACCAGGGCGTATGGTGTCAGGACAGTTGTACAGCATGCAGTGAAGCCCACGGAGTCACTAACTTGATATGTGAGAAGATCAGTAGAAGGCAGAGAGAGTGCCATAGCATAAAGTGACTAGTTGTATTTTTTTGGTTAATAGTGTTGCAAAATAAGTACAAGATAATAGAGGCAGAGGATGAATGCAGAACTGCTATTCACTAAATCCTTCAGTGGGAAGGTCCAGGTGTTGAAACTCCAACTAAAGAAAGTACTTTTCTAGAAGGTGCAAACTGAATATCTGATATTTGTATCCACAAGAGGTCCTGGAGGTAAATGGTATCTGCAAATCTAAAATGGAATTAGACAAATTGATGAATGAATTTGCATTTCCTATTGACCGTGTAAGAGGCAGACACTAGGTCTGAGGGCATTCCTTATACCCACTATGTAAGTAGATCTAGCATTGCTAAATATGCATTTCAGATACTTGGATTTGCTTTAGTTTTGAGCAGCACAGTGCTCAAGAGCATCTGAACGGAATACTATAGTTAAAAAAAAAAAAAAAATTGTTAAGATTTTGGGCAACAAAGTATAGCCAGGCACAAATATAACGATTTGAAATACATGTTGAAGAAAAGTTACTCTTTCATTTTTGGTATCACACAGAATTTGTACCTAAATGAGTCCACCAGCATTCTTGCTCTGGTACTCACAATACTTGGGAGGTGTGGAAGTGAGGGGCTTTGAGAGTCCTATGCAGAGAGTCCAGAGAAAGGTAGCTGCTGTACAAATGCATTCAACTGCTGTTACCATATAATCCTTTTTTATCTCTCAGGAAAATGCCTGCATTTAGACTAGGCGCAACTTGATGTTCTGACATTTTTTATTGACCGCCTTATATTCTTAAATTCTCGCAATGTAGCAGTGATAAATTCTGAATACACACTCCTCCGTGGTGTTCCCCAGTGACCCTGCTGCAAACACACAACTTCTTCTTTTCCTTGGAAATGACTGAAAGTAAGATCTTTGGAGAGACACAGAAGTCTCTTTTAAAGAAATAAGACGAGACAGCTTATGTTATTTTTAAAATTTTGGGTCAAATTCCTTTCTAGCTCAGCGTATTTGCTACATATTGATTTTGCTAGTTATGTAAGACATAAAAACAGCCCTTTGTCACCAAAAGCAGTGCAGCTGTTCCCAAAACCATGAGTCGTGAGCATGACTTCTCTTTTTATTTTCCCATTGGCTTTTAAAAAATATACTTAAATTAGTTTTGCTTTTCAACAATGAAGAGAAGCAGCAATAAATTCTCCCAACAGAAGATTTGGCCAAAACATTAAATTTTCATGGGCAGGTTGTGCTGTGAAATTGTTTTAAACTCTGACATTGACACGATGCTATGAAATAGGGGAGAATTAATATGATTGCATATGTGTAAAATTCAGACTGGAGGCACTAAAATTGTTGTCTCTAAGCAATGATGAAACGCAGAGGCAGACTGGCTGCTGAAGTTGTTTTAGATAACCAGGCAGTCAAGACCTCTGACCAAGCTAGCATCAGAGTGTTTAAAGTGTTTGTTGCTGGAATACCTAAAAGCAAAATAATGTCAGCAGTGGGGGAGGAGAGGAGGAGGAAGTGGAAGAAAGAAAAGAAAAAAAAAAGAAGAGAAATTTAGTCTACAGTCCCACTATTGTGGCAGTGTATTCATACATAGTTAATGAATTAAAACTATTAAAACTACTAAAGTGGCCTGATTGGATTAATAATGGACAGGGATACAAAGCAAGCTCATTGAAGCATATTGTATAATCATGTCTGCATTAAGGAGACTACCCTGATGGTTAACCCCAGGTTTTCCTTGTCCTCTTCCTACAGTATTTCAAACAGAGGTATGACAGCCTGGCACCAGTACCAGTGTTCTCTTTCCAACCCTGTTTTGTTTTCCTCCAGCTTTTGTGCCAGAAGCTGACTGCTACTGCCATGTACCGCCAAATTCATTGTGCTCTTCTGAAGTAACGCCGTCCCATTCCCTTCTGTGTCCACAGGATCACATGTGGGCTTATTTTGACAAAACTCTGTCCCTAGCCTTTGATGCTCAACCTTCTTCCAGTTGCAAAGGAGCTGCAGTTCCCTGTAGTCTTTTGTTTTTATAAAAGTAGAGAGAAAGAGAGTGAGACCAAAGCTTGTCCAGAAAAATAACCTTGTTCCTTGTCAGATGTTGTATCTACACTTTAAAACATTCAGATCCCTGTCTTTAATACTAGTGACTGCATGATGTGCCACAAAAATGCAGACGTTGGAGGAAAGAGAGCACAGTGATCTGGAGCCAGTTATGTGTGCATTCATGGAGTTCTGTACTGACCCAGAGCTGCCTGGCACTTGTGTGCAGCCCAGCTTGCTAGCACACTCTCCCCTCATGGGCCACAAAGCTGAGCCAGAACAGTGCGTTACAAATGCAAAGAAAGAAAGACGTGTGGTTCACTCCACGTCAGCTGGCAGCCTGTTCCAGGTCTGAGAGACAAGTTAATTGCAGACTAGTCCATTTACCAGAAGGTTTAGAAGTAAGGAATTTATGACACTTCTGCTCAATCCAACAACATTTTAAAAAGCCACTGTGGTCCTTAGGTTTCCCAGGTTCCACACAAACACTCAGATACTCGACTCACTTCTCAGTAGTGCTGCTGAGAATTAGCTGAAGCATGCAAGGCAGCAAGGTTGTCAGTACTACAGAACAGTAGCTTTCCAGCAGTTTAGATTGCATTTGCTAAAGCCACATCTTGCGCATCTAAAATTAGTCCATATATTTGCACTCATCTTCTCTAAGGCTTTTGGTCTGTTTTATGTGCTGAAAGCACAGCATGAACCTTCCTGGCTGGCATGTTCAAGATCGAAAGTAAAAAGTACAGTAAAGAATTAATGAGTGAAATGTGCAGGTGCTATTAGAGCCATGCATCTCACACACTTGCATAAACTTCAACAAGTATGTAACTTTTAGTAAAAATAAATGGCAGCAACGTGACAATGCAAGAATTGCTGATGCATTGCTGGATAGTTGTCATATACGTTACGAACATTTCCAGTTTGCTTCAAAGGTTTTCAGTTTTGTTTGAAGTCTGGCAAGAAGCCTGCAGAAAAAACAAACAAAAAAACTGCTCATGCAAAGCTTTTGTGGTGGATAGTTTGAATGTAAAAATCAGTGGATCTGCTTCATTCCACAACAATTGCAGGCAATACATTCCATAGGACAGATACTTGATTTTAGGTCAAATTATCCCAACGCACCCAGAATTACCTAAGACAGACAGCATTTCTTCTTCTCACTCTGGGCACATAAATATTCACATGTACACACCTATGTGAGTTTGACTGAGAAATAAATTAGTGTGTAGGTGGGAGGTACACATAAGCTGACTTCTTCCCATTCCTTGGCACCATGCTATATAACCACACATTCGAGTTGGTGCAGGATCAGGGCCTGGGTCAGCATTTCAAAAGCAGTGCTGCTGCTTAGCAACCATTTTCTGCCTGGATGAAAGCAGAAACCTTGCAAATCATAAACAAATACACAGGTCTATGCAAAGGCCAAGTGAAATAAAGTGGTGTCCTTTGCCTAACTCAGCCTGCTTCTTTTTTTTTTTCCCCATGATAAACTTTTCTATCAAGCAAAAACAGGATAGGGCTTGGAACTCATGAGGAGGGGTTTGAAAGAAAGAAAAGAAAGAAATATGATGCACTGGGAGTTTTCAGCCACTGTAGAGCATAAGAAATTTGGACTTTTATATTCAAAATCTAAAATTGATTTTAAATATTTTTTTTATTTTTCGTTTTCCCTACTGTAGTAATTACAAATATCGGTTCTTTTTCCCCCCAAAAAAACTCAGTATGGAATGGAGCGGATGTGAAATTGCTTCTGATGCATTTATTTAGTTGTTTTTATTCATATCAGTCAGACCCACTCATGCACTGAAATTTCATTAATTCTCAAGTCTTTGAAAAGAATGCCACTGTCACCAGGCTGTAGAGCTGCTGCTCTGCAGTTTGTTTGCTGATAGCAAGGTGCTCACTAGCAAGTTGTTAACAGTCAGATTTACAAAGATCTTTGTATCCCCAGAAATGCAGCTGTCACCTAGACATTTTCAAACAGAAATTTTTCAGCTCAAACTGGAGAGAGCTGCAAGGTAGGTAACCAGGTAATTTCTTCATGTGATTTACAAGTAATGTGAGTCTTTGATCATGACTGACTACAGGAAATTGGCCAAGCCCCTTGGTTTGCGATCTGGAAACAGCAAGATGGAGAGTCTGCAGGGAACAGATCTGAAGTATCTTTTCTCAGTGTGATGCCTGCACACCTCAGCCTGGTTCAGGCTGACTCCCCATTACACAGATTGCTGTTCTACCACATTCATTCACCTTCTCAGCTGGCCTGTCATCCCGTGGATGCAGAAAATCCCTGATTCACATCTGCTCACCTGTGAACATGCACTGCTGTGTCCTTTTCTGTCTGTTTTGTAAAGTGGAAGAAAAAAAAAACAGTTTCACTCACAGTACAAATGCTCCCACCTCACATTATACTTCCCAGGCTGGCTGTAGAGTACATCTGTGTGACCTAGTCTCTGTGTATGTGTCTCTCTAATCCTCTCACTGTTTTTCTAACCACAGCACCGAGTCATGGCCCAAGACCTGTCTGAGTAAACATAAATTCTGCCCAAATGTTCAACAAGGTAGAAAAGCCCCACTGTTTCCTTTATCTCCTCATCAAAAGATGCTGGGGCAAAGAGATAATCCCTGTGTCTCTTCCAGCAGAAAAGGCTGCTGCTTAGCATGTGAAAAATACAGATGCCTGATGGTATTTTCAAAAGCATCTGAAAATTTTCATTTCAAATGCTTCCAAACAACTGATATAAAGGATTTATTGTTAAGGAAAACCAACCTTAAATGCTAAAATTGTGGCCTTACTTTGAAAGTCCAACCAGCAGGGAACAGATTGTTTTGCTATACACTTCCACTAATAAGAAAGCTATTATTTTATTCCTCAAAAATGCCTCCGTGATTATTTATCTGGTGATTTGATCACAGGTGACCTATAACAATTGGGCCCAGTGTTGCAAGACACCCAAGTACATTAGTTCCTAAAGCAGGAGAAGCTCAGCAGATTTGGCCTTGCACTGGTTAGAGAGGTGACAGCAGAAATCAGAGGGGACTGGATGCACAGATTTTCTTGGTGTTCTCTGATTCTGTTCATTCTCTTGCTGAGTCATTTTATCTGACTTATGTCTGCATGGTCTTGTTCATGGAAGCCAAATGCAACCAACTTGGTTCCTGCAGCTGCAGCAAAGAAGAAGACAGGAGAATTGCCTGGCAAATGGAAGGAAACAAAATCAGAAATTTTTGCAGGGATGAGATTCGGGAACGGTGACAGCTTTCCCTTAAAACAGAAGAGAATTGAGAACATTTGCAAGTTCTTAATGATGGTGTTTTATAACCTATACTAAAAATAAAGTGATACATTCATCAGCATAAGAACTGTTAGTGCAGAATTTCAAACTTTAGTAGGTCTTATTTTGACCCTGGAGGCTGCTTTTGTACAAACTCATGTTGACACTGTCACCAATCCTTGGAGGGCTTTGTGCAAGGAAATAACATGAAAGCTGCAGGCATTTCTTAAGAAAGCATTCCATGTACTTAATACCATCATTAATAAAGTTAAGCATTACAAAAGTACATTTATGAATATTTAATAGTACTTGTAGATTATAACTGGCGTCTTTCAAGGCTATCTATCAAAGAACAGAGAAAGAAGTCATATGATGGGAAATAAAGTTTACAGCCCCAGCCCATGTGACTTAATTGCAGCCAGATAACAAAATTCAATCTCTGTCAGCCTTCCCATGTGTTATTATACTCTCAGCAATTAAGAAACATGTGCATGAAGTCTCATAGCAATTAGCTTGTTCTGCTTAAGCTTGAAACCAGGATTGTAACTTGGATATAAAAGTTAAACTAGGAAAGGACCATGAGTCAGAAACAACCTGAGAATAAACAGACACACCTCCTTCACACAAAGTGAATTCCTGGGAATCAATATGATAATGAAAAAATGTCGAAAGCCATAAAAACATCACACTAGCAGAGCCTTCACATACAGAGCTGTGACACTGAGAAATGTTACCCAAACAGCTGAACTCGGGAGAGGGCTGGTCTGCCTCATACATATTGTGTGCTATTCAGTGCAAAAGCTAAAATTTGTGAGAGCTACTTAATCTGATATCAGTTTTCCTTCTACAAAAGAGGCTTTCATCTTCAAGTGCTCAGCTACATGCTACTCACATCACCTTAGGATCTGAGTGGGTTACTAAAGCCCAACAACCCCACTTCAGAATGCAAAACATGAGTCTTAAGTTGGTCAGTGGTTCAGGAGGATAGTGTACAATAAGGAGCAAAACCTCTCTCACTCCCATTACTGAAAAAATGTTACAAAGAACTAATAAACCTTATACCAACTTGGCATGAGGGAGGCAGTTGTCAGCAATCTCGTCTCGAGCAGTTCTGTGGAGAAGGATGTGGGGTCTTCTTCCAGAAGAAAAGCTAGACATGAGCCAGCAGTACAGCATTGCAGCCTGGAAGACAAATGAAATCCTGGGCTGCATCAATGGAAGGGTGGCAGCAGGGAGAGGGGGGATTGTCCCTCTCTACTCGGCCCCAGTGAGCCCCTCTGCTGCATCCAGGCCTGGGGCCCCCAAGCAAGAGAAGGATGCGGAGCTGTTGGTGCGGGTTCAGAGGAGGGCCACTAAGATGCTCAGAGGGTTGGAGCACCTCTCCTGTGATGAAGGGCTGAGGGAGCTCAGATTTGTTTAGCGTGGAGAAGAGAAGGCTCCAGGGAGACCTCATTGTGGCCTTCCAATAACTGAAGGGAGCATATAAACAAGAGGAAAAATCAACTATTTACATGGGTAGATAGTGGTAGGACAAGGGGAAATTTTAAACTAAAAGAGGGGAGATTTAGATTAGATGCAAGGGGGAAATTTTTCACAGAGATGGCGGTGAGGCACTGGTGCAGGTTAGCCAGAGAGGTTATGGATGCCCCATTCCCGAACGTGTTCAATGCAACATTGGATGGGGCCAGGGCAGCCTGACCTGATGCCTGGTTTAGTGGTAGGCAATCCTGTCTGCAGCAGGGAGTTGGAACTAGATGATCCCTTCCAACCCAAGCCATTCCATGAGTCTAAGATTCTATGAAAGCAGGCATGTTGGAGAGAGATGAAGTAACCTGACCAGTTAAGCTAGATCCCTGTTTAAATCATTAGGTAACTTCCTTAACATAAGGTGATATTAGTTTTAAATATTAAAGCTGCAAAACAGGAAACCTGTCTCCAACTGAAAAATAAGCTCCTTAAAAGAAGGGATAAATACAGCGATTCCCTTTGAAGTACAAAATTGGCTTTAGTAATAGCACATAAATGAGCAGAATAAATATTAAAAGTACTTTTGTTAATAAACCTCAGATATTCAGTGATGAAAACTGAATGCATAGCAGTGGATGGGCTCAATACAATGATTCTGTTGTATCCGGAGCATTGCGTTTGTAGTATAAATTATGTAGGGTCGTAGGATAGCCCAAGTTGGAAGGGTCCCACAGGCATCGTTGAGTCCAACTCCTAGCTCCACATAGGAACCTCCGAAACCCAAACCCTACACCTGAGAGCACTGTCCCAACACTCCCTGAATTGCAGCAGCTCGGGGCCATGCCCACCGCCCTCTGGAGCAGATTCTTTTCCTAACCCCCACCAGACTCCCCTGCTCCCTGTGAAGAGCTGCAGGGCCACGAGGTCTGGAAGAGCTATCCAGGGATTTATGGATTTTACATTTTCTCACTGCTTTGAGTGCTGGACTGCAGAATGTGGTATTCACACTCTGTAGACAAAAACCTGAAAACAGAAAATGGGAACATTTCTCTCAGAAGACCTCCTCTGCCCATATACAGCTGCCAGACTGTGCTTCTGCAGCTGAAGGCAGGAGAACCAAGTTGGAGTGATGGCAGAGGTAGGAAGAAGGATATGGAAGGTGACCCTCCTTCCATTCTCCCTCTCCCTTTTCACTATCCTTCCCTGTACCTTTCCTCATACCAACAATTATATCTAATTCGTGAACTATAGGATATGCATGATAAACATAACCACAGGTAAAAAGGAACTCGGGTATTTGTATATTTGTAATACATGCAAATTCCTCCAGTGATACTCTAATCCTCTGCTCCAAACCTTCTGTACAAATGTTTTCCTGCATCTTTGCAGTGTCCATAACAGAAGATAAGCTGTTGTTTTGCTGATGACTTCATTGCACTTGACATTAAAATCTTTCCTCCAGGTAGCAAGACTTATTTCTATAACATTTGAAATATATATTTTAATGTGGCAATAGTATTTCACATACAGCAAGGCATAAGGTTGGAACTGGAAAAAGGCCAATTATTATGTGCAGTGTTTTGTGGAAAGGCATTATTCACTTCTTGCTTCATTCCAATATTTACCATTCTAAGAGTCAGCATTGTGGACTTCAGCCTCCTCTCTCACACTTCAGATAATTTTACATTTTTTAGGGCTTGTTCTTATTTCACAGTAACGACACACGCTACAAGTTTTACAAACAGTTCTTATCTATTTCCCTTCATCATTTTCATTCAGAGAAATGTGAAGAGGGCTGAATTCACAAATAGAAGAACATGGTTTCAAATGCTTCATGTTAGCTCTTACCTTGGGCCTCTTTGTACTTTAACAGTTCATTTGGGGGTTGAGTCTTCAGTCAACTGGCAGTGTGTAAATGCTAAAGAGCAATGGCAAATGCTTTCAACTGAATAGCATCAGGCTGGCCGTGCTTCACGTCTTGAAAGGGGAGAGGGCACAGCACATCTGGGAAGAACCAGTGGACCCAGGGCTCCACTGCACACAACATTCACCGATTCATGACTGGCTGGGCACAGTGGAAGAACTGAGTGCAGACTGCGTTTGCCTCAAGTTGTGCTGAGGATCAAGCAGTACCAAATCTTTTCTGGTCACGGTTGCTCTCCAAAACCCCCTTGCAATACAGAGCTGTGAAACCTGGCAGAGAGCTTGAGTCATAATTCTGGTACTCAGTTTCTCACCTGCAGAAGAGTAGTAAATACAGTGCTTCGGTGAATGGCAGACAGATCTGAGAGCTGTTATACTATGCAGTATGAAACATTTCAAATTGATGAGGTTCAGTTTAATACTGGGGATTCAGTGGGAGACTGCATTTGACTGTAAGGGCTATAAAACAGACCCTAAATACAAACTACTATTACTTTATTATGCTTTTTAAAACTGACTACTGGTACTAACAAGGCTATAAATATAATTTATTTTTCAACATAGCTGCAGTAAGCATATATGTTTGTGTTAGAGAAGTAGAATCTAATTGAGGTTACTTAACACTGAGAAGCTTAACTGGGTTATTTTGTGATTCATAGTGTATTAGCCAAATGCACCTCAGCTATCTTTTCTTATTCACTGTCTTTACTAAGAGTATTCCCTTTCTTTCTGTAAATATTATTTACACTCCATGCTTAATGCATACCTTTTTAATGAAGAGCCTCAGTGTTACAAGGAACATGTGATTTTATTTTCTCTTTATGGCAAAGGGCACTGTCACGCAGAAAAGTGGCTGGGCCTAACATCTAATACACTACTTCACTTGCAGAAACAGATCAAATCTGGTTGCTAAAAAGCCTATACTTGATTCTAGCCTACACAATGTAATTTTCTCTAACAGTGGCCCTTGATTCTTCTCTTTTAAATATGATTTTCCAAAAATCCAGATTTGGGTAAATTATTGCTTTCTTTTACGTAAGTGTAAAAGTATTTGAAGCTTTAACAGATAATGCTTTGTCATGTCATTGATGATGATTATTCACATTTAAAGCCTATCTGTAATACAGGATAATTCTAGATATACAGTAATTGTCTTATTATAGTGTAGTGCTGTAGAGAGTTTTAGAGAAGGAGGAAATAAGTGAGTGCCACCATGTTCTACACCCACTGAGTAGTAACAGCGTCAGTATGACCTACTAGCTATCATAGCTAATCACAGGTAGCCACAAATGCCAAATCACACAATCTTAAAGCACAGGATAGCTTTTTTTTTTTTTTTTAGTCAGTATACTTCCTTCTGGAAGATTCAAGGAAGCAAGAGCAGAGTACCATAGGAGTACTTTAGGAGGGCTGCTTTCTTCAGCACACTGTATGCAGAGCACAGGAGGACATCTGGACCTCTACTGAGATGGCCAAGGATTTTTTCAAGGAATTCTTTATCCCTACATGAAATACAATTTGCAAATACAGAAGTTATACCACGCAAATTACACAAAAAGCCAGCTTATAATGCTGGGGCAGTACTCCACAGGTACTGAACTATACACTCTCCAGAAAGTGCCTAAGCAAAGAGCATGGAAGGTTTCAACTGCTAAGAAATCAAGGGCAGGAAGTCTAGATGAGATCATAAATGCAAGCATGAAGTGAAAAAAGATGAAAATATGAGCTGAATACAAATGCAGTTAAATCTCTATCATGCAAGTCATTTTTATTTTGTCTTGATTTTTACCTGGGGCTGTAATAACTATTGTGACTTTGCTTCATTTGTTACAACAGAACAATTCCAGCCCACTCTTCTCTACAGTTTCCTAATTTTGCCACCAAAGCCAATCTAAGTTATTCCCATCCCTTCTTCCGTTTCCTTTTTCCAATTACTCCAGTTTATATCCTGTTCTCCTACAGTGGATTGCTGAGCTGGCTCGTTTGAAATAATTTATATCAGTTTATCTCTGCTGACTTCACTGGTATTATGCCTTTATCTCTCTCCTCTCTGAGAAGAGATTCCTGAATTTTCATGCTTACTTAAATCATCAAGAAAAATACCACATAGGGTAGCAGGGCTCTGCTCTTTTAGGGTCAAAGTCAATTTTCATTAAATCTACACAGTCCTTTTCACTTATTTCTATGGGAATTGGACCAGAATATCATAGCATAAACTAAATTAGGTATCACTTCACATTATGTGCATGGTAAATTTTTATGAGATTTCATGCATTGAGGCACTTGAAAGGTGAAGTCAACATAAACATACTTAATAGGTGGAGTTAGAACTTCTCATTTAAAATCCATTAAAATAATTTCGCATGAAAACAGTCCGGTTCCAAATTATATCTAGAACATTTCAGACAGTTAGCAGTACACAGTCAGATCTCATATGGAACCACAGGAGAAGGAGAAAAAAGGGAAGATAAAAACAAATAGCAAATATTTTAAAGACTGTAGTTCAAGATGTAAGAAACATTAGCTGTTAACAAAGTCAATAGGAAGCATCGTCTGTACTGAGCAAGTGTTGTTTTCTGGATGCACCTGTCTGAAAATGACCTATTTTGAAATACGTATTGTTTTTTTTAATGGCAGTGATAACTAATAGAGCAGTGGGGAACTTAGAGAATTCTAGAGCAAGCACACTTATGTGGTACATACCATTCAGCACTTATGCTTAAACAAGGGTATGTAACTATCAGTAGCATTCTGTGGTGAAGAAAGGGAACTGTGATAGGCCAAAGGGCTAGATTTGAGGACAATCAAGAGTTGTGAACACAGTTTGAGACACAGAAGAAATAGCCCCAGTTTTAGTTGAGCAGAAGCTACCTCATACTGATGAAGTAACATAAACCTGCCTGATCTTTCTACTAAAATAAATTTTCTGCCTTATTATTACAACCTTTTTTTTTCATGCTTAGAACATAGTAGGTTTTGACAAGGTTATGTTACAAAACAGCCTCTGTATATGGAAGAGCCAGAGAAAGATGGAGGCTTCTCTGCTTTATTAAAAAAAATGGACGCATGGTTCTGTCTGAAGAAAAAAAGTAGGGAAATAAAATCTCAATATTTGCTACTGTACAATTGGAAGAGTAGCACAGTTAAGATGGTACTTTACAGGTGTTACAGTTGGAAAGATTATTGTGGTGAAAAAGAGGAAATATAACTCATATCTGAGGATCTAGGCTCACAGTGGAAACCTCCAAAAAGGAGCAATCTCCAGAGAGAGATCCTTCCTCAGGGGCAGTCAGCCCTTCAATGGGATGTAGGAGGAGTGTAGCCAGGCTGCAGCCCTCTGGTCGCACAGCTGAATTGCCTTCACCTGTGCTCCTATGGCTGACCCAGGCCTTGGCTCAGGGGATCAATCAGAGGTTCAGGATGTGATTCAGCAGTTCCCATCAGCTTTCCTCCTAGATCTCTGCACTGATGGTGGGAGAGCTAATGCTTTTTAAGGCAAGACGTATGGGGTATTTGAATTAAGGTAGCATACAATTAGCTTTGCATCTTTGTAAACTTAAACATTCATAATCTTGTGAGCTTATAGGTACTTTTTTTTCTTACAACATAGGGCTAGGAGACCAGATTGTTAGGACTGTATGGTTTGAGAGAGTCATCTTTTTATTGGAAAGTCATGGTAAATAGCTATCCTGTGAACTTCCTCTAGTAATTGGTTAAGAACAATGAAGCAAAGCAAAATCAATTAAAAAAATGTGTTTAAAAGAAAAACATACTGAATTATAACTGTATTATAACTGTTCTTTATAGAAGTTGAGAATTTATATTCTAGCATTTAGTGTTAACAATTAGCTTAAGATATTTACCCAGTAATAAAGTTTTCAGAATACTTTTACTCTGTTTATAATTAATTTGTAATGTAAATACTTCCCTTGCATTTGGGAAATAGTAGATCACATTGTGAGGTGCACTGTGTCGGTCCTGCTATTTGCCCTGTTCTGTTTCAGTAGTAGGTGCCAAGTGTTTCTTTTCTTTGTGCAAAAAATTGATGATATAACACTAAGTAATTGAAAGTGTAATGTCCAATAGTGACATTGGTTTGAAGGGTGGGCTTTTATTACTTTCATCTATATGTTTATCATGCTGAGGTTAGCATGGGCAAAAAACTGTGCAATTTGTGCTGGCCAGCTAGAAATGTGACATTTGTTCTACTTCAGAGGGACAAGTATTTCTGTTACCAAAAGTTCAGTAAAAAGGATAAGGATTTAAGAGATTTGAAGACTGAACTCCTTTCATTCCATGGCTACTCCATCACCTTCTTTACATCCAGGCTGGGGCTGGCAGACCTCCCTAGAGTAGGTAATGCTCAGTTCCAGCCAGCCTGCCTGCCTCTCTTCAGGGGTCAGAGAAATGACAACATGAATGGGACCTAATCTGATGCCTGTGAAAAATACAACTGCACTGGAGATTGTGTGTGGAAGATGAACGTGTCTGATGTGTGAGGTTATTTGAGAAAACAAAGCACAAATCATAACACCTACTTGCATGATAAAAGAGAAATCAACACAAACATGCCTTCGTGGATAACCAAAGAAAGAAGGTGAAAGCAATAGGAACATCTGTCTGAATGGTGAGAAACTTGGATATACAGATGAAAAAGGCTACTTGGGAGCAATGAAAAGAGATTTCAGAGCAGAATTATTTTCTCTTGACACCTCCAACGTGCAGGCAGTGCAAATAGCAGTGGAAAATATGAACTGTGCTGCAAGATCTGTTCTTCATTTTTATTCTATTTGATGTTTTTAGAGAAAGGAACACCCTGTACTTTCCTGGCTGGCTCAATTTCACTTTCTGTGACAGTCTTTAAACAGCCCTTCCCAAAAACCAATGCCATCCCATTAAACAGAAGTGCGCAAGACACAGAAGTATTAAAAGCAAAATATCAGAGTTGAGCAGTAATATAATTATTTGATGTAAAACTGATTTTTAGTAGTCAGTGCATAATTAACAAAGGAGAATTCAAGCATCATACCCAAGCAGACACAGAAATGCCCACCCCTCCTCCTCCTGAATTTCAAGATGTACTTCAGACATCTCATTAGCCATGGCCTTTCTATGCAAATTTATGTCTGATGCTAATATGTAGAAGCAATGGCCAGAACAACTGTCTACAAATTCAGTATTTTTATGTGATTTTCTGTATTTAGAGAAAATAAAATACTTGAAAAAAAAATCCAAAATCTCCACTGCAACATCAAAAAGAAAGAAGCTGCATAAAGAAATTGTCAAGATAGAAGGCAAGACACAGTATGCCCCTACTTTAGCTTTATCCAAGGCTGCTTTTGCCCTTGTTCTGCTCTAGCTCTGGCATATCTAGGCCAGCACTTGCTAATTACCAGGAAATTGAGCATGTTAGGCTGAACAGCACCATTAAAAGCAGATTCTCACAGTTAAAGCCTATGTTGTTTTAACATGCAACAGGGGAAAAAAAAAAGTTTACCCAGGAGATGTTGAAAAAGACAAAAAATTATCTCATTATTAGACAATCACAGCTAAGCTGAGTGCACTGCGCAACAGCACTTTGAGATCCAGCTGCATTGTGCCGATCTACCAATCCCTCCAAGCAGCACAGGCTGTAATTGTTACCACACCTTAGAAACTTTCCATTGAAAGGTGCAGTCTATTGTCATAATTACATCAGATCTCCAGCTTGCATGCACGCAGTGAGAAAGCAGCTAGAGCCTGCCAGAAGCATGGGCAGAAAGACAGAAAGAAAGACAGGAAGACAGAAAGAAGACATTTGGAAGAAGAATGTGGAAGGAATAGAGCTTGAAGCTTACAATAAGTGACCTTCTTTTTTTCCTTCTTCCTCTCCCCAGCTTACTGAAAACTTACGTGCATAAAAATTTGCTTGGAGAACTGGAAATGGGTGAGGAGAACGGTGCTGACAAACCAAACCACCGTCTATCAGTAGGATGCATGCAGATTATGAGACCAAACTATAAAGGAGAGGAAAGTTTATGGGAGCTGGCACAGCTCTTGTGACTGGCAGTGGTGTGCAGTCTTCTGAAAACTGGCCACCAATTTAAATCCCAGCCAGAAATCACTGCTGTCAACAAAACTGGCAATTGGTTTGGGCAAGATACTACTAGTTTGACATTTATGCCTATATAGAATGTTAACTTCACTTCTGTAGCTGATGGATTCGGTTCAAATGTGTGAATTAGCATTCTTGAGTTTGTCTGTTTTTGGAGATGTTTGTCAAATAAGAAAATGTTGGAGTGCACTGAAAATTCTTTATTTTCCTAAATAAACTCTTAAAAAGATTTAGAATGAGAGGTACTCCAAGTATATTTGAATTTTCCACAGGGGAAAAAAAGTCACTAAGTAGTCCATAGAAGCTATTGTAGTGCTAGTTTTATCAATAGATTTGCAGTAAATCCACGTCTTTTATGTAGAAAAAGAACCATGTTAGCATTCAGTGAGAAAAAGGCTATTTTAGTCTGTTCTTGCGCTAAGTAGATAAATCAGACTGTTGTCAGCTTTGACAGCAACTTTGAGTTTTCCTGGATATGTCTAAGGGAAGGGTTTTATAACTATCACCATATGGAGGTATAACATGTGATGCAGCCTAAAGCTATTTCCTTTGAAAGCAAAGCTCTAGATTTCTGTAATAAAACCAGGAACATAAAAGCCTCTTATTAAGTTGACAAAACAAAGTATCTGACTTGGTTAAGTTATAGCACATTTCACTAGAATAAATATGCAGTTTTCTGCTACTACCTGCAGCGGGATATAAACTGAGCATTTTAAATTACTGATTTTTTTGGCCAGGGGTCTCTAAAAAGGTCTTCAGGTAGCTCCAGTCCTTTGTGCAAGCTGTTAGTGCAGAGCTGTGTGGCACTTACTTTACCTTTCCAGGTGGAAAATGCCCGCCCCAATAGGCACTGAAATTGTGTGACAATTTCAACAGTATGCAGAGAGGAAGAACAGAGCTCTGGTAAGCTGTCTGAATCAAAGAAGCTTTCTTGAGTTCCTGGCTGTTTTGAGCACAGAAGTATGTGGTACCCTGGCACTCGAGGAACTGAGGCACAGGGATTTTCCAGACAAAGAGGGTAAAGATGCACTCCTGTAGAGTGCAGAATTTCCTCTCTACTGGTGTCGTTAAATCAATATGGAAGGATGCAATAGGCAGTTTTAATGGAGAAGATATCTACTGCCTCTTATCTTTTCCAGATCTTCCTCCTTTGAGGGACAATTGAGAGAACAGGCTTTGACAGACTTTTGAGTGCACAAGTACCTCAATTTCTTGTTGTTTTATCTTTATTTCCCCTGTAGGGAAGCAAACTGCTCTGTGAAGCTCTTCTGCTCTCTGTCAGAGACTGCTTGAGTGAGGAGGCAGCAGCACAAGGGGACATCTTATTCATTTTAAGAGCTCTTTTCCTTTCTGTACAACATGGCAGGTATGCTCTTCTGTCCCCGTCTTCACAGAAGATGATAAAATGGGTAACATAAACCCACTATTACAGGTGAACTCCCTCCCTCTCTATTTTGAATCTTTTTAAACTGTTCATAAAAGCAAACATTAAACCAGACTGTTGGAAAGTATGGTGATCATTACAGGTTACAACAAGACCAAGGATATTAGTTGTTACATGCTCTAGCCAGATCTCTATGTTTGCTTAACATATAATAATACATCTATGCTTACCTTTAATAAAATCTGTAACCATACAGGTATTTAACATGAGCGTGTTCACATGCCAGGGCTTAACTTCAGGGAAGAATATGAGTAAAATAATTGTTGAACCTCTCGCCATCCTGTTAACTGTGGGATGCAGGTTTATACAAGGTGTTGTCCTGACTAACAGCAGAGAGAATCATTGACATAATGCAAAATAATGCTGCAATGTTAATGAATAGATTTATTTTTTAATTAACAGTTTTTAGGGGATAACAATAATGATTATAACTTGCATTTGCAAGTAAATGAACTATATGTAACCAAAGCAAATCTAAACCTCTGAAGCACAGCAGAGAAAAGTGTTAGAGATTCAATATAAAGACACTGAGCATTACCATAAAAATGTAATCTTCCTAAAGTAGAGTGCTATTTCCATCAGCACCTCAGGGAAATCACAAATGTTAGATCACCATGCATCAGTCAGTACACCATGTAGCATATAAAGCTTTTGCCACTAACACAGTGTTTGACTCAGGCTTTCTGCAACACAATACAAAACATCTTTGATGGAAGACAAATTCTTGTGATGATCTGAACTATGATTATTTGCTACTGATCAGTCTCTATTCATTGAAGTACTATGTCTGCATAAGCATTTTCACAGGAGTAACAAGCTGACAGTGATTGACATTATGGGTAATTAAATGAGAGGAAGTAGGTAACTATTATCTGTTGAACAACTTAAGATCTGGAAATGTTATTAAATCATAGATTAGGTACAGCTGTCCCTGCTGTTGACGCCAAGAGAGTCTCATTTTCTGGTCCAACATTCATTTGAATAAAGGGAAAAATGCACTCCTTTTCAGTCAGGTTCATACCAGCACCCACCAGTCCACATGGAAAGACAAGCATTTGATGAGAGACTTGGAGTACAAAGCATGAAAACTGAGGGCAGAAGAGCCATCAGTCATCTTGCTCTGTCTGTGTGGTGACTGTGCACTGGCATGCAATCAACACCTCACTCAGAAATAGAAAGGGAAGACATTATTAATTAAGACTGAGTGGATAGGGTACCCTAACGTGTATCTGCTTTATTCTAAAACTCACAGCGGACTGAATATGAATTCCTGCTCTTTAAAAGAATCAAGGGATAAAATCCTGAAAATGTTTCTGTACTATCTTCCATAAAGAATAAGTCCAGCAACTACATTTAGATGTCTGTTATGCAGACAAGCAAGAGGAGAAAGTAGGATGTGAAGAATGGATTCTTTTGGCCCACAGGGGAATAGATCCAGCCCCAAGAGCATTGGAGCTGGGCTGTTCTGTAACCCCATAACATAAAGGATGGATTAAATAATGGGAAAGAAAACAACCTGGAAGACTCATGTGCCATGTTGCCTCCTCCTCCCACCTTCCTCCAAGGATCTGCAGATCTGAGCAAAATGTCTGCGTTTATAGACTTAAATCACTCTGTGAATCCATTGCATAGCTGCCTTCATACCAGGAATGCATTTCCTTTCTACAGAGAAAGCTTGTTCTCCACTGCCTGATGCCAGGATAGAACCCTGCAATGCCGTAGCTCCTGGCCTGGGCCTGCTGAGGTGAGGGGGTGATGGTGGGTGCCTTCATGATGCTGATAGAGAAAATAAAAGAAGCTTTTTCTCCTCAGATTGGAAGAATTTGAAAAGGAAATTCGAAAGACAACGTCGTAAAATGTGAAGCTACTCTATTTCCCTTGAGGTCACAGTCTCCAGTTTCCACACACGGCATACAGAATGGCCTTTCAGTAATGATTGCTCCAGTCCTTTCTAGCTGAGGATATAGCTTTCCTCATCCATTTCTCTTCAGTGTCTGCATAATGGCAAAGTGTTGTGGTTTGACCCAGCAGGTGGCTAAGCAGCACACAGTCATTCACTGACTCCTATAAACTATTTTCTAAGATAGAGAAAAGGAAAATGAACATATATAACAAGTGATGCGCAAGCAATTGCTCACCACCCCCCAGCCAATGCCCAGCTAGTCCCTGAGCAGTGGAATTGAGTGACATGCACTCCCACCCCCTTCAGAATCCCTTCCTCACAATGTCATATGGCATGGAATATCCCTTTGGCCAGTGTAAGTCAGCTGTCCTCACTCTGTTCCCTCCCAGCTCCTTGGGCTCTTTGCTGCAAATGGCCTTGGTTCTGTGCAGCACTCCTCAGCAACAGCTGTAAATATTGGTTTGTTATCAGCATTGGTTTTCTCCTAGAACCAAAACACAGCATCATACCAGGCACCTGAAGAAAACAATTCCATCTCAGCTGACACTAAGACAATATTGATCCCTTATTCTATATCCTTTACATCGTGTTCAGGTCCCGCAGTTTCTATACATTCTAACTAATTACTACCACCTAACTTTTTTTTTTTTTTTTTAAATGTATTTATACACATTATTTCCATTGTCTGTGGACCATCCTTTTAAATTATCCATTGTATTCATTTAGTTCATAACTTTAAACTCCATCTCTCCTAACGGTCCTTTAGTGGAGGAGGGATGATTCACAGTGCTAGGTTACTGCATGCAGAGGCTAGTTCTGGTTCCATGAGTTTGTTCTTTAACCTGGGTAGTTCTTACTGTAATGCTGTTAACAAGGCATACAAAAACCTTATGACACACAATATTACATAGCAATTTAACAAACACAATTTAAATTATTGGCTATTGTCACTCTCCATCAAATTATCTTCAGGTACACAACAAACATCCCCATTCTTCTGCATTGCCTACCACGTGCACCCAGGTCCCTGAGCAAAAGCAATACTGTGAACAGGCTTGCTTTTGCCTAAGGTAGAAATGACTAGACTCTTTCCCAGCGCAGTAGAATTGCCAGTTACAGTCTGAATCAATGGTTGAGCACCAGGTGAGAAGGCATAGCTAATCCAGGGAGCTCAGGTGCAAGCAATGCACCAGACTGACCAGAAGGGGTGGAGCCCTCCTCACTCTCATTTAAGTGTTAGCAGCTGAGGGAATAGCGTTTCTCTGGATAGAGATTGCACTCCTCATCAGCTATCACCAGTCATTGGAAGGGATGAGATAATTTTCCTTCTTTATTACCTGTTATTGCTCTGCAGTTTCTGTATCCCATTTAAAGGCACTGTCATCTTTTCTTTTGTTATACACCCAGCATGTTCTTTATGCGTACCATCAGGGCTTTGTCCTCTTCCACAGTACATAGGAGGTTTGATGGGGCAGGACCAACTCAAATGGTAAATCCCCGAGTGTTGATTAACCAGGTGGCTCTTGCTAAATGTGTGCCCCAATGTTTGAACATCCCAGCACCTATTGCTCTTGATATGTACCCACTATACCCTCTTTCTTGAGCAGATGCTTATGGCTAGTAGGTGAGACATTGGTTCGTACAGGTGGGAAATAAGACATACCATCTTTGAACTGCTGGAATTCCTGGAACAGTTCTTCCACAGCCAAGACGCAAGCCCATATGGAGGAATAGAATCTATCTTCATGTTGTCAAAGTAGGCTCGCCACTTCATCCACCTTTGGTTATTTTTCCAGCTCATTCTAGCCAGGGTGCTGGCATACTGTGGTAGTACATTCTGTACAACTCTCCACCATGTCAGTTGTGCACAAACCTTGTCATCTAGGTCTTGGGAGTTGGTATTATTATTCAAGTTAATACTACACATCATTTCTACCACAGCTAGTTCCCTCAAGTACTGGATTCCTTTGTCCTGACCAATGCCGAGCTAGTCCCCTGAGCAGTGGAAGAGAGCCAAATGAATCCCCACGCCCCTTAAAAACTCCTTTTGCATGTTGTCATATGGTACAGAACATTCCTTTGGCCAATTTCAGTCAGCTGGCCTAATTATGTTCCCTCTCAGCTTATTGGGCCCTTTGCTGCTTGTGCTATCAACATTGTTTTTCTCCTAGAACCAACATATAGCATCATACCCGGCACTCTGAAGAAGACAATTCCATCCCATCTGAAACTAAGTCACAAATCTACTTGGCCCCTTGGTCTGGCTGCAGCATTGTGTTGTCCCTGCTAATCTGCCTTTGTGGCATCCATACTGCGCTCAGCCCCAGCCTCTCTTCACCTCAAGGGATGGCCTGGTGGGCACCATTTTGTCAGAAAGCTGACATCTCCTGTACGCTTGTTACCAGTCAGTGCAAGTGCAAACATTTCCCTCAGGGACGGAGGGAGCAAAGAGATGGCTGCATGCCAAAGCAGACAAGGAAAAGCAGTTTTGGGGAAAATTTGCTGTTTGGTTGATCCTGGACAGATCAGAATGCAAAAACTGGCAATGGAGCCAGAATTGGGTTTAACTACTCAATGGGGCTGCAGTGCTAAGCAGTGTCACTGGAACTAGGATTTGTGGTAGTCACTCCATCCAAGAACAGCCTCTTGCCAAACTTAGGGTAAATTCATCATCATTGTGCTTTTATTATGTTTAAACTTGAGCCAAACTATAAGTTTTCAGGTTTCTTCAGGTGAGAAGAAACAGTGCTGCAGCTGCCATTTATGTCTCCATTGCTGGGTGTTTCAAAAATTGAAGAGCATAAAGAAACCTTAGGTTGCTTTTAATTTTTAGTTGTACACCTTCAATTTTTAGAGGAAAGGGATTGAAAATATAAAGAGAAGCACAGTGTTTGTAATTCATGAGTTTGCATCTCTCAGGCTGACACCAGAGATTTACCACAACTGTGTGAATAATCATTTTGCGTTAGGGAGACCTACATCAGAAACCAGTTCCACAGCTAAGCTCTGCTCAGCTTGGACCCTTGAAAACACAGTATGCTCACTAACAAAAGGCTCTTGAAAGAACAAGTGAGATGGCAGAGCCAATTCCTAACTCTAAGCAAACTTTATACTTGTGAGAGAGAAAGAATTTTGGACCTAAAAATTTTCTGCCTTAACATTTTCAGTCTCATCAAGAATTATTTAGACCAAAGCAGCAGGAGGAAGAAACTTTTAGTCAGTCAGGACTAAAAGTGTACAGCACACTTCTTTGTGGTGAAAAAATGGATTATAGAGGCTGTTCTAGCGTAGCAACCCCACTTGTAATTGCATTACCTTTTTATGTTCTATTATCAATATTCAAGAGTATACTTAAAATTAATTCTACTATACAAATTCAGGAAGCATAACACACAGAGTTTGATTAAAAAGTGTTCGTTTCTTTTCTCCTTGGTAAAACTAGTGAAGGGTGAAAGCCAAGGCGTTCCAGAAGGGAGGGAAAGCAAGCCTGCTGAAATACAGCATAAAATGAACAGGGAATATGTAATGTGTACAAACACGCAGAGCAATAGAGAGGCCTCTGGAAAACATATGCATCTAGAAATATAAATATAAGCTAAAACTTAATACTGGAACTTGGTCGTACCAACTGCAGGCTTTTTGGAGTTTCTGTTATAGCATGTTTTCATGTGTTTTGCTTCTGCGCAGCAGCCCTGCTTGATGTTGCTTCTTGAAGATCAGTGTTTTGGAAAAACTGAAGGAAAATCCCTTTGCTACTTTTTTTAATCATTGCAGGAAAATAGAATAAATATACAAAAAACATTCTGACCGCAGTCCTTAAAGCTCTGATGGAAATAAAGAAAGAAATGAAAACCAAATGAGCCACCACCAACATAAAAAATGGGTGGAAAAGTTAACATTGGAAATGTGAATGATTGTACAGGACCCCAGCCATAACACAGAATGCTTATATTTTCTTTTGAAATTACTCATTCAACATCTGGAAATGTTTATTTTAACACTTCATCCTGCAGACATTTACAGATACTAAGTTCTCACTTGTGAATGATTTTTGGAGGCAAAGTTTAGCACAGAGGAGCTGCATCAGTAGCAAAGATGCTTGTTTTGGTGGCCCTTCCTTTTTCCCCTACAAATATTAGCTTTTGTTGATAAAGAAACAACAAACATTACCATCTCCTACAATGTTTGAAAGCCCACCAGGTGTACTTACTGAAAGAACCTGCTAACCCTGTCTTCCCAAAGGGACAGTGGAAGCTGAAAAAGTGTCTGTCAGTTATTTAGCCGGATTCTGTCCTGTAGTGAAACAGTCCATGGGAAATTGAACGTGTGCTTCATAGTTCCAGAGGTGACCCAGATTCCAGGAGCTATTCTTAATGCACACAGAGAGCATATGCAGGTGTATCATCCCAGCAGTACAGTGGGGCACGCAGTCTCTAGTAGGAAAGGAACCGGCTGAGGCTGCTTAAAGAAGATTATAGTTTTAGAAGTTGAAAAGGTAATATATTAAGTCAGGGAAATAAAATTTGTAAAGCTAAGACAGTAGATACCACAAAATAGCCTGAGTACATTAAGAAATGACAAACCAGATTTTTACATATGTATTAGCTTCTGCCTCACATATAATCAGTTTAATTGTTGAGTTTTCCTATGACAGGAAAAGCCCCTTCCCAGCCATTGCCATCTCCCCTCTGGTTGTACCTGGTGACATTACCACCACGGCCTGCTGGCTACGAGTAGCCTTCTTGAAATGGAGCACAGCGTTCCTTTGTTCTTTCAGCTTCACACCATGCATTTCTCCACCCTCCCTTTCCAAAAGCCAGGTCAGGGCCAGGAGGGAGAGAAATGCTACCGGATTAGATCAGTGTCAGTGCATTAGCACTTTGTTGATGACAACTGTAAGGATTAATTCAAGCTGGTTAAATCCTTCTTAGCTAGGATAGGAACTAGCAAACCATCTGGTGGGAAGAGCACTATGACTGGGCTAAGAGGAAATGCTGTCTGAGTAGACAAAGGAAAAATAATACCTCTCCATAGACTTTTGGGAACTGCTGTCTCTCAGAGCATCTGGCTACAGCAAGGGACAGATTTGATTGCTGCAATTTAGATAAACATCATACTTTCATCTCAGAAAAAAAAAAACAAAAAAAAAAAACAACCAAACAAAACAAATCACCTGAAGTTATGCTTTTAAATTTAATATAATAATAAGCAACTCTTGTAGAGAGAAAAAATCACACATTCTATGAAAATAACATATCCCACAGTCTATTTTGCTGATAATTTTTCTGTGGTCTGTGTTCAGACCATATTATTATATCCCTTCTTTACTGAAGACATTTTCGAATGATTTTTACAGGTAAATCTCTTTTTTCCTGTGTTGTTCTCAGCAGCCGCTTCCTGCTTTCTTCCTTGGAGAGAAGTGCTGGTCTCCATGCACACTTTGCTTTTCCATGAAGCAAACAAAGGGTATGCAATCACAAAGACAAAATACAAGTGACCCAAATTTACAGGTGAGTGTAGGATCACCTGGGGCTAGTAAAGATGACTTGGCCTACTAAGACAGCCTCATAAACTGCTTTCAGGTTACCTCTCCTGGAATTAAGAGTGTTTGTCTCTAGTGAAGATCAGACAATGTAAATTGGATCAATGGAGAAGTCTCCCCCTCTGCGATGTCACTTCATTGATGTTTATACTAAGAATAAGGTCTTGCTTCTGATGGGTTTAAGTTTGCTTCACTTGTCTCACTCATCTATTTGTAAAAGAAGGAAACCATGGAGCCCTGTAAGGATTAAATTTACAGCCTCTGCTTTATGAGGTGTGAGCTGCTACCACTGAATTGTACGTAACAGTAATTTACTTACAGCAACTTATTGGTAGTAACTCAGCACGCAATCTCACAGGAAGGAAGCTTCCAAAGTGCATTCAGGAAATACATTTTTCATCCTATTTTATCTGTTTATTTTTCCCTTTTTAATTCTAGAATTCCCGTTGTTTGCTTATCACTCTTGAAATGCAAAAATACTTACCCGGTTTATGTTGTTTTTCCACAGGAAAGTTTTACTGTCTTTTTGGTTATTCATAGCTTGTCTGTTCTTGGAAAAAACAAACTTCATAGTGCTCTCCAAATATTGCCATCTGAAAGAATTTTTAAATGCAGCAGAATTGCATGTAGACTAATTTAGTGAATGGCTTTGCAAATAGAAGAACTGAGCAAGAGTTTGATATCCAATAAAAAAACCTTGAATATTAGTCCCCTTTTCTTTTGAATAAGGGAATTCTCAGTTTGTAAATGGCAGAGTAAATTTGAACAGTGAAGCTCTAAGATTTGTGAGGCTGTCTTGCATCTGCAATGAACTTGTTCCGCACAGGGCTAGAGGAAATAAATATGCTTTGAATCTATGTTGCTATAACAGGGAACCACATTTTCTATAAAAATGCCAGCACAGACAGTTGCAGTCCTGTTTTTGAGCCCAGCCTTGCTGTTTGAATGCTGTTGCTGGGTTTCAAAAATTACGTACAGAATACATTGGATCACCACTGTTCAGATGTTTCAAGGACTTTAAAACATTGTATTTGCTCACTAGAGTAGCCTAAAATGAAGATAAATCAGGAGTTTTGGGATGCAGATTTGAAATAAGAGGATGAAGGGAATCAAAGTAACAGCATAGGTAAGAGTTGTTTGTCAGTGTCAGGCAATTGCTGATACTGGATGCAATGGGCTCTTTCAATCCCTGGCAGTATCTAGCAGGAAGCAATTGTGTGTGCTTGTCAGCTATTTGGCAAAACAGAATCACGCATTTCTGGCCTTTGCCTTATCAAAAATAGGGAATAAGATCTTTCTTAGCAACTTCCATGTGTCATACATGCGTAATGTTTCTTAACATCAACAGGATTATAGCCATCAGAAAAGTGGACGTGTTGGCTCAGACTGAGGATTCATGTGGTCCACTGCCTTGACTCCAACAGTAAACTAATGTGGGTGGCTACCATGGAAAGAGTAAAAATAGGGTAAATATACATGACCCTTTCTTTACCTTCTTCCTCCATTCTTCCTACATATCTCCTTGTGCTTTCCTATCCCCAGCCATTTTCAGGTAAGGGTGCTCCTGAGTCTGATTTGTCAGTTCTGTAATGACAGCTGCAGCTCTTTCTAAACATTTGTCCTGCTGTCTTGTGATCTTACTGGGTGTATGGGAACTGTTGAATCATGGCCTGAACCACTGAGCACCTGGAGAAGGGATCAGGTCAGCCCTGGGAGCAGGGGTGAAGGCAATTCAGCTGTGACAGGAAGGGGTGGAGCCTGGCTGCACCTCTCTTAGACCTTATTTGAGGCCCAAGTGCCACCGTGGAAGGATGTCTGGTTGGAGATCCCTCCCTTGTGAAGTTTTCCCTGATCAGAGATGGGTGAGCACTTTCCTTTTTTCTTTCCATTGTGCTTGTCCTTTCCATCTTGCTCATCCCTTTGTAATTGCACCTCCTGTATCACCATTCCATCACATTGATCTTTCTGATCATTACACTGAGAAAGGCAACAAATTGAAAGGACAGCTTGCATCTGAGGTTTGCTTGAGAAGAACTCTGCAGCCAAAATGTAAGAGGAGGCAGTCCTTTACACAGTTTGTGGTAGGTCTTTACCAAAAGGTGCTGCAGCTGTGAAAACTGACAGGAGCTTGAAAGACAAATAAGAAGTGCTTTAGAGAGAATCAACAACCTTGGTTTGTTCTAAACCTGGCTCCTACAAGATTCATCTTCTTCCTCACTGTGAGAACTCGTGCATTCAGTGAACAATTGATTCTTAGTTATATCCTTCAGGCTATTCAAGAGCACTTACACCTCCTGGTTACCTTTAAAATCAACCTTTAAGTCAAGTCATTTATGTGCTGTAGGGTTTTGACTCAATTGTTCATTATATGGGAGTTATTTTATACATTTGAACATCTTCACTGACCTCTCTTAGGGACCTTTTTCATTTCTTATGTTTTGCATTTGACCAAAGACTCACAGAGCACGTGGTGTGAAAGGATCGTGAATATTTGTGAAGTTTGGTTATCCTTTTCAACAACTACCAAGCACTGAGTTAATGATTTTTACGAAATTCTTTGTGTTAAACCTGCTGCGTTCCTTTCCCTGCAGGTGAATCTGTGGCTCTAAAAGAGCTATGGTACACTCTTTGTAGAGAGAGAGAGTGTTTTAAAATGTATTTGATACTATAGCATGCTTCTGCTGACTTCCCATATCAAACAGTAGGTGTGTTGAACCTATCTCGAGTATGAAAATATCCTTTCAGAGATTCTTCCCAGTACTACCTGTAGTTGACAAAAAATAGTCAAATAATAGTTTGCAATGATATTCTTACAGAGAAAGATCAATGATATATCTAGATTTACTGTTTGGTCTGAACTACTTCTGGCAGTTGTCTTGCTTTTTTTCTTGCATTGTAATTCCTTTATTTCAAACAAATACAATTCCCTGCACTTTTATCATCTATGCAATTACAGATTGTTCTACAAATCTGGGCATACTTTGTTCTTTACCAGCTTGATTCTGTTTCTGTTAAACCCAGTAGCAAATAATCTTAAAGCTGGAAAAAAAATAAAAATAAAAATAGGGCAAGCCAGCTCAAATCAATTTACTGTCTAGAGCACTGGAACAGCTGCCCAGAGAGGCTGTGGATGCCCCATCCATCCCTGGAGGTGTTCAAGGTCAGGTTGGATGGGGCCCTGGGCAGCATGGTCTGGTATTAAATGTGGAGGTTGGAGGCCCTGCCTGTGGCAGGGGGTTGGAGATTCATCATCCTTGAGGTCCCTTCAACCCTGGCCATTCTGTGATTCTTAAACATGTAAATAATCTAATGCTTAGAAAATCTATGAGATCTTCACAGTTTGTTAGCCTCTATTAGAGTATGCCCATGAAAAAGTTCTCAAGAATTTAATAAAGACGAAATAGTTGTAACTTCTGTGATAATCAAAGCACTGAAGTTTAATGGAAAGTGATGTACTTTTAAATGGGCACATTAATGAAGCCCTCTAGTTTTACAGTAGATACAAAAGCCTATAGCAGTATCAATCTCTGTTAGGCTGTAAAAATGCAAAGACTTCAAAATGTGTACTGAAGAAAGGAAAATACTCTAAGAATTTATGTAAGCTCTAAAAAGTTCTTACATGATTCAACTCTTCTATTAGTTGTTGAAGTGTGTTTTTTCTGAAATTTGTGCAGGTGGTGCAGCCAGAAATGCATTTCAAAAACTAAAGATGCACAGTAATGCCACAGCCTAAATTTGAAAAAAAGTCCCTGTAAGTAAACTGATACTTTTTAATACTTTATAACCACATTTTTTATTTCTTAGACAAACTTTTTCTACACTTTGCTCAAGTCCAGAGAAGTTGGCTTATACTTAATCCAGCACCCTGTAACATTTTGTGGGACTTCAAAAAAGAGACAGGAAAAACAGGCTGTTTGATGTTGGCTTATGTTCCCACCTGAATAATATACTAAATACTACGACTGTGTATGTATCTGATGTTGTTTCTCCAGCAGCCTTTCCTCTTCCAGAAACAGAAGCAAAATACAAAATTCCTGTTTGACAGGAAGTATTTTGATGCAGCTGTGGAAATGATGAGATGAATTCTTTACTGACTGGAGGTTGTAATTCTGGCCTTATGACTCACAACAAAAGCAAGAGAAGGACACTGGACGTTTTGAAAGACACCAAAACAATAGTAGATACTTATGTGTAATACCAGCAGGGAAGCCTTCAAAATTTGGAGATGGTCCCTAAAAGGGGGTCAGTGAGAGTAGCTGAAGTCTATAGAGGAGTTATAACTTTGGAACATACTGAACCAAGCAGATGGAACCATAAGGAAAAACTGTTCTGAGGGGAAGGTTGGCAGTGGTAGATAGTGCAAGGGAAGTTGCTAGGTGGAGGAATGGCCCTTTTCCTGGAGATTTCAGCAGGGATGAGGGTAGGGACAGATTTATGTTACATCCTGAAAGGTGCAGCAGCACAGAAAGGGGAGCTTTAGTGCCAGGCTGGTGGGCCAGGCACAATCCTGACTGAGTTTGAAGGCTGATGGTCTTTTTTCCCCTACTTTGTTGAGGGAAAATAATAAGGGGTTTAGCAAGCAAAGAATCTCATGCTGCCAGCTGGTCAAGTTTGCATGCGAAAAGCTTGCTCCTGTCAGCATGGATGAGGAGTTAACTGACTTTGGTCTGTCAGAGAGTTGTTTGGAAAACTGCTTACACTGCAGGCAAGAAGTTCTTCTAATCTTCCATTGTATTTTGGAATCTTTTCTGTTTCCAAAATTGCCTTGTTTCAATTATTTGTCACAGATACCAAACACTATATTCCCTTTTTCTCTTCTCATTTTTGCTTTTTTTTTTTTTTTTAGCTTTCTATGCAAAAATCAGCACCAGAGACTCAGTAGTGCTAATTGGATAGTTTAGTGACCTGAGAGTAAAACCAGAAACTAGACTTTTGGTGGGTTTTGATCCTACTGGCAACCTAAACTTCTATCATATCATCAGCTGAGGTCAAAGTTAAAATGGTTTGTAGAGCCCCAAACTGGACCAGGGTTTATTTCTGGCACTTCAGCGTAGGTAAGCACTAGTTCTTAGTTTTACATCTGTTTTGCACATCTGTAACACGTGGTCTGTAATGCTCCATACCCCCTACAGGATTATTGAGTGCACTGTTTATTGGGTATGTTGCACACTTCAGAGTCAAAACATTGCCTACCTGTGTCATAGAAATGATATTCTGAGAACTGGTCAAGATATTGGTTTAAACTTCTAATTCTGATCTTGTGCTCTGCCTAAGATATTTACAGCTCTTCTGTAGTCAGTAGCATTAAAAAACTGAAGTGTGGTATCAGAATCAGGCTCCAGGATTGCTTTCTATATAGTGATTTCTTCATTTGATTTCCAAATTACTGTCATTTCCCTAAAGTGCAAAAAAATCAGAAACCAGTGTTTTCTGCTTAAAGTATCTCAGTAAGATGACTATAGAAATAAAATTTGCCAACTTCAGTTTAAGGCAAAGTTTCTGACAGTGGCTGCAGATGTAGCTGCTACAAAGAAATACAAGATGTCATGTTTAGCACAACTCAGAGCAGCAGAGGAAAGAAACAGCACTTCCAGCCTGAAGAAAATAATTGGAATAAGAAACTGAATTGTAGCATGAAGACAACTTCATTTCTCAGCTATAAGATACTGTTTATTTTACCAAGTCAAGCAGCAGATTGTTCCTATAGCTATTTCCTTCTAAGATCATTGCAGTGAGGTTAAAGAGAAGTTCAATACACTGTTTATTTTCCATAGTTAAAGTCTGTTTTGCAATGTTTGCTTTAAAACCCTGCATGTAAACAGTGGTAGTGTTCCTTGAAAGTCTGCAAAACTGACAGCAGTGCGGCCCTTAACTATCTGCAGAGGAAATGTGTCGTTTCTTGCTGTATCTTCATGACTGATGGCTGTAGTTCACAACCAATCAATCCCACCATAAGTCAGTGCTGTGAGACTCACTGATGGGTGAATCAGATGGGACGTTAGTAGAAATGCACTTCTGCCAGAACGGCCAAAACTTTGGGCAATATGAGAACGTTATGAAAAGAATGCTTTAAAAAAAGGCGATATTCAGCCTCTTCAAAGCACTCCTTAAAAAGGCTGGATCCAGGTCCAGATGCAGAACAGTCTGCAAAATTTAAATATTATGTTCAGTGAGTCAGTTGCATTTTGAATTTCTGCTCAGGTTAAAACTTCTGTTACTCTCTACAAGAGTAAAGCCCAGCCTCTGCTTCTCACTCTCTGCTGGTGCTGCCTGGCCACGTGCTCACAATAGGTGTAAATTAGTTTGCTCACATGATTATATGACTGTTTTAATGATACTTCAGCATGCTTTTAGATCGATAAGCGTTCTCTTGGTAGACAAAAATGAATTTGTGCTCTCTGTGTACTAGCCATGAAATCTGATTCTATAGAAAACTGGTAGTGAGTTTAGTATATTAATCCATGTTTACATCTCCTATTATGCCTTTTTTAATTGTATTATCTTTGTCTTAAACAAGTATACTCATTTGTAAACTCAGCATTCATTTAGAGCTTTTTTGTTAGTTGCTTGTTGAGGAAATACCTCTTATGCCATACTGCTTAGAAATGCCATTTTATTGTGAACAGAATCAGTGATGCACTCTTGTTTTGGTAAGCTTATTAATGGATGACAGGGAAAAAATAGGCTTTGCATTTGAAAGTATGGTGGAAGCTGATAAAAGCTCTTCTCCTGAGACTAATTTCTCAGTGTTTTGGTAATTATTTTTCCTCAGAAGTTTCTTATCCCTGTGCCCAGACTATTAATCAGCTGCTCTCTAGGCTTGGTTTGCTTTCTTAGTGTGTTAAGGCTGGCTCTGTGGTATGCAGCACATGTAGCTAGGGTGTAATTTTCTTGGCACCTCTATTCCCTTTGGAATTTTGGAAAGCTAACAAAGAAAAAGATGCAGCTAAGGCTTCACTATGGTGCTGTATTTGGTCAGTTTATGCAACAAAATTGATAAAAGCTAATTAAGACAGACTTTTTTTTGTTCTATCTTGCTTGAGAAGTGCCCCTCTTCTCTTTTTTTTCCCCATGTCTGTACTGACAGATGTAGGTCACATTCATCTCTCATCGTCAATGTTTGTCACAGCTATCTATAAATCAACGAAAATGCACTAGTATTTTCTGTCTGTGTTTCCTGGGGCACTGCAGGGCTTGCTGATTGTTGTGCCAGGAAGTGTACTGGGAGACCATATAAAAAGTGTGCCCTGTTCAGTGCATGAATGCTCTTCTGTAGCAGAGTGTAGCAGACCTGAAGTTGTAGCTCTTTGGGTTAAAGGAAGGGCTTTGGGTAATCATGAAATAAAAGAACATTCCTGTCTCTCTGAAAGCACGTTTAAAAGCGAATTTTCATTAGTTACTCCCAAATGGAAAGGCAACAAGATAATTTTTAAGTGAATCTGGCTAAAATCTTGGAAAAAAAGAGAGGTTATTTGAAGGAGTAATGTCTGAAGCAAAACTACAATAGTCTTATACTTTGGGTACTTAAACCCAAATCATAGTTTCAAGTTTAATGAAAGATTTTGGAATTATAGGAGATTCTCTGCATACATATCTACTCTTTCTGCTTTTAATATGAAACACAGGTTGATCATTATTCTGCACTAATAACAACTCTTAACCCTCAGCTTTCCAAATTTTTCAAAGGAGTGATGAATTAAGCCTCATAGGGTAACAGGAGTGTGTGATAACATCAACTTTGATTCATTCATTTAAAAATAGCATTTTCAGGACTTTGATTTTAGAGTCTGGAAATTCTGTAACCGTTCTTGAAAACAGGTTCATTTGCCACCCTGCTTGGAAATAAACCACGTGGGAGCTAGAGAAGTGTAATGAAATGTTAAAACTATAAAATGTATTAAGAGAAAGCTATGTACTTGCAGACAAATATATTTCTCAGAGGGTAATGGTCAATGTTGCAGTGTCTCAATGGAGATCAGTGATGAGTGGTGTCTCCCAGGAGTCAGTACTGGGACCAGTGCTCTTTAATATCTTCATCAGTGACACTGACAGTGGGATCATGTCCCAGTGTACCCACCACAGGGCACTGGGGAGTACTGAGGAGTGTGCCTTTTTATAATAAGGGCAGTGAAGCACTGGCACAGATTGCCCAGAGGTGGCAGATGCCCCATCGTTGAAGACATTCAAGCTCAGGCTGGATGAGGCTCTGAGCTGTGGATGTCCCTGTTCATTGCAGGGAAGTTGAACTAGATCACATTTAAAGGTCCCTTCCAAATCAAACAATTCTGATTCTATGACAAAAGATAAACAGTATGGACCACAGTGTTTTGGAAGGAGACTTAGACTGTTCTTCAATCATGTCTACTAACACAGAAAACTGTTGTTCACAACCACTTAGGAAACTAGAAATGTTGACATATTTCTGGTTTTTCAATCTTTCTGCTGCAAATAGAAATACAGTCGCTATCATCCACAAATTACTTCCATGTGCTGGGTGGGATTCAGTGTCCGGTTCAGCATTGAACCAGTGTGAAAATCTGCGGAGCTGCTGCACAAGACTAAATATGGGGCTTTCTCACCACCTCCATAAGGTTATTAACAGGAAGCGAGGGGCAGCACAAAAGACAAATACAATACGAAATATCAAAAAGTGCTTGCTGCATCCAGCAGTTGAAAATTGCCAACTGCCTTCTTTCCCAAAACGAATTTCTGAAAATTTGAATGTTCATATTTATCTTTTGTTTGTGATACTGTTTTAAGCATGGATGAAGTGTAAGAATTAAAGAATTGTATCAGTTTCACCTACTGATACCAACTATTCTGAGGGTATTAAAAAAGGCTTGCAGTTTCATTAGAGCATAACTTTTGTGTAGTAAGATAAGTAGTAAGCAAGCTTGTAGCATACTATAAGTATATAAGGGAGAGAGAAGCAATGACCTGGTTAAAAAAAATTAATCTTTGCCTGTGTTTCCAAGACAATGCAGACCAGCGAAGTAGTAGCTGCTGTGCTTAGAAAGCATGTTCCTCATGTTCAAGGAGGAAAATGCTCTAGCAAAATCGAGAGATACCTGTTGCTTTTTATAAAACCAAGTGAAATCACCTATGTAGAGAAAAGTAAGCATAGTGAAACTCAGCACTTGCTGATGTGGATATGTTATTCTGAAGCAAGCCAGATAATTCACCATGTCTACACGTGTGAATTAGTTTGCTTTTAGTACAGAGAAAAGCGTTTTGTATTTACTGTGAACAAGGACTGCGTCCTCATGGAAATTGAGGTGAGCTTACCAACGTATAAAATTTGTTGTTTGAGTATATTCTGAAAAAATTATAATGTCTACAAAAACATTGTTCATCTTCTTTCTTACAGGTTTACAGTATTTTAAAATCTGAGTGAAAAAGACAATTTCAAAAATCTTTCTGTTGTAGCTTAATGTTCATCTCAAAATAGGGTCTTGCTTAGGTTACTTATTTAGTGTGCGGATATATAAATATTCACAAATTCTAGTTAGCAAATTGACTTTCATAATGCATAAGAGTGTATTTAGGAAAAGCTGCACTGTTGCTAACGAAGCTCACTTGCTTCGTTACTGGAAATACCACAAGCTGTAACTGTTACCACTTCTGCAGCAGTGCTGCTAGCAGCAGATTACCACTTAAAATCCCACTGAGAAGGTCTTGCTGACCTCGTTTTTAAGGTAAGCTCATGGTTTTAGGATTTTTGTTGGTTTGTTGCTGTTGTTTGTTTGTTTTTGACCTTCCTGGGGTGGTTTTATTTTTGTTGTTGTGTATTCCTAGACAAAGATAAGTTTCTGATCTTTATTCTGTTCCAAAGGTCTGTATCATAAAATAGGCGTATGTAGGATCCAATACCGAAAGTTTTAAGTAGAAGTGAAAAACTTCAAAAGGGGTTCGTTATAGAACTTAAGTTGTTTTGTGTTTCTAGACTACTTTCCTTGTTCTCCAGAAGTTTTCTTCAACAGATATGATCTGAGCCAACGTCCCTAACTTTCTTCAAGTGAAGTTTTTTATTGCTCTCCTGGATCAATTGTTGTGGGCTATTTTTATTACTTGGTTTATTATAGAAAGATAAGGATAGCTAATAGTGGTTCTACTGGCTTCCTATTGCTTTAAGATTGTGCAACAGAATGCTGGCAATAGCAGCGATGCATGATTCGGAAGCTCAGAAGGAAAAAAGAGGGATTTTTTCTTGTGTCTAATTGAGTAAGATGCACAAATAAAATAGCATTTATTTATATAGTCTTTTCCTGGACAGTGTAGCTTGTGGTTACTGGTCCCTGAAAAATCAGTTTTCTTTTGCTGAAGTATGAATGAAGGGTTCCTAATGGAAAAAAAAAAAAAAAAGAGAGACTTAAATACAAGTCTGAATATCTTTCAGTTTTTGCTCAATGCAAAGCTTAGTGTATTTTGAAAAGCCTAGAAGCCCGCTTTCTATTGGAAAGCTTTCAGCTGAAGAACCTTCAGAAGCTTTTTCTGTTATTTATGGTACTTTTTTTTTTTTTTCCTCTGCTTTGGCAACTGGATAGAACTCAAAGTCATAGAATCACAGAATGTTTTGGGCTGGAAGGGATCTTAAATCCATCCTGTCCCAAACCCCTGCTATGGACAGGAACACCTCCCACCAGAGCTGGTTGCTCAGAGCTACATCCGGCCTGATCTGGAACATCTCCAGGGATGTGTTGTCCACAGTTTCTTAGGGAATATGGTTGGCTTTCCATCTGCTAAGTAGAGGCTTAGAGATACCAGGTTAGTGGAGCTCAACAGTGACTTACTAGAAAGTTGTCCTTGCTCCAGCCTTTCGTCTCTTGTTCTATTAGCATTCAACTTTATCCTCTCAATAACAAATTATTATTCTTCTCAAGGTGACAGCACCCGAATTGCACTTTTACCTGTAAAAGGTTGTACCATCACAACAAGGTAATGTGGAAATGCTAATGGTCATATGCAACACATTTCTGTAGATAAAGATAAGATCAGAATCTTGTGCGTATGGTCACATTTCAAAAGCATCTGTAATAACAGAAATAGATTTGAAGCAGGAAAAAAAAGTGAAAGCCTGACTTGGGGTATTCTCTGTGCTTGTTTATTTATGATTGAATAGAAATCTCATCTGTAATGGGACTGTAGTATTTGCCAAATATGCCTGTAGGCTTTTAAAGCATTGGCTTATTGATATCACTAAAAATGGGATTCTAGCTTTCTATGGCTTGTGGAACACATGGCAGAATGTGTTTCATATTTCATAAAGATTCAGTATTCTTTAATGTACTGGTCTTATTGTCTGTGGCTGGTAAGAAATATGGCAGAGATGGAAGGGGGGACCTGTAGGGATCAAAGGAGAGACCAGCTGTACAAAGGCCTTCCCGAAAGATCAGAGGGAAGAGGTTGCTGGCTGCAGCGAGGTGCTCCATTGATTGAAGCAACTTTCTTGGTAAGCAGAGTGACATTGATTCAAAACAGGTCAGGATTAGTCTAGTTTAAGCAGGGGCTTGAAGGAGATGTCATTCACACAGAAGATGCTATGAGTGCAGTCTTCCCTTTGGCAAACTAACCCCACATTGCAATGATGAGTCCCCTTGGGTAAAACAGCCAGCTCTTCCCACTTCCTTCTACCCAAAAAAATATTAGTATTTGCCCTTCTACTAAACTGTCACAACAATATCACCAGCAAAGTTTATAACCACTTGTGTAAATGCAGGCTTCTGACTTCAGAGCCCTTAACTACTAGTTTGACCAACACATACTGAGGAGGCTGTTCTGCAGCAAAGAAATGTAGGCTAACAGACGGAATCACAAATCAGATCATAAATTCAGCAGTGATCAGATCACTATTCAGCAGTGCTCTACTCTATGGAGAAGGTAAGTATTGTATGAGAGTGTGAGATGAGTGTTATTTCATGAGGTGTATTAAGGTATCTACTCTGCTCAGCATTAGGGAACTGAGTCCAGTAGCAGAAGCTATGTTTCAGGAGAGGCATGGGCTGGTCAGAGTGCATCGGGAGGAGAGCAGTATGACTGGAGATACGAAGAGTATCATTTTGGGGGAAAGAGTGAAACAAACCCATTTCCTTCAGGAAGGAGTGTGGGAGCATAACTGCAAGAAGGAGGCAAAAATTTGTAAACTCTTGAAAGGCAGCTGGTGAAAGAAAGAAAAACAGCATGTTCTCTGTGTCTACAGTAGACAAGACAAAAGCAAAGAAGCCCTCTGATTAAATTAGAGGAGAGTTGGGTTGGTTTTTGGAAAGCTCTTCTAGCACTAACTGTGGCAAAAATAAATATGAAACATGTGGAGTCTTTCTCTAGTAGAGGAATTAAAGAATAAATATGACAGAAAAAATTTGAAGGAGTTGAACTGACAGATCTCATTCTGTGGGTCAGCGGGTAGATAAGGTAATCTCTTTATGGGGCCTGTCTCTCTTCTTTTTGATGTGCTTTTCAACTTGTCATGCCAACTTTGAGTTCTTATCCCATCTTCCAAAGCATCTTCAATTGCTTTGCAAGTGTTGTAATCAAAATTTCTCTATTCTCATCTAAGTTACTGCATTAATATATGAATTCTAGATTCACCCTAAGCCTGATATGGTCCCACTTGCAATTCCCCACCCCAGATCTGTTAAAAATCTCCCATTGATGGCTACATGTGGAGAGGAATTTTTTCAGCATCTTGCACACCCATGGTTCCATAAGCATGTGCTGAGTGATGGCTCACCCTGACAGTGCCCTGTGGAAATGTCCCTTTCTAACTCGAAGTTGGAAATTTTGCCTCTAGACCACTTGCCTCATCCAAGAAGGATGTTGCCTTTGCATAACTAGTTGCCTTGCTTTAATGAGCCTGTATTCTTGTTTCATGTTTGTTTGTGCATGACTTTGAAAGGGATTAAAGGTTGGCTGACTGCGCGCTGCTGAGATTCTCCTTTCACCTTTAAGACAGTAATATATTTGTTCAATATGCAGCAGGGCAAATCCTGTTTTAGCAGGCTTAGGTAAACACCCACATCTCCGCAAGGACACAGTACATACTGTGTTTTACTGGAGAGACCCAATCTAGTGATCTTTGTAAGCCCAGACCTTTGTGGAAAGCACTGCACAGAGCAGAGTGAGGTGAGTCCATGACTGCATGTGTGTTGTAGCCTTACTGTAGTCATATACACTTCTGGGGTAAAGTGACCAGAACTTGTATTGCTTTCTGTTCTGCTGCAAATATTCAAAAGAGGATGTGAGTCATTAAAAGTTTGGGGAGTGGGTCTGACACTTTTAAGAGCGGAGTCTCGATTCAGAATTGAAAACAACGCACATGGAGGGGATGTTGTTTCAGCTCTCCTGACAGTGGGAGAAAGAACCCTGAGGTCTCCAGCCTGCCTTGCCCGTTTCCTCAGGCAGGTAGTCCACCTGATAGCAAGCTTTCAAAAATGTATGGTTGAAATGTGTCTGCCCAGCTTTGTGTGGGCAATATGCAGCCACTGCTTCCTGGAAGCTGGCCAGCACAACCATAAGCCAGGAAAAGCAGAAATGCCTACCTTTGAACTTGTGTGTTCTGTTTCCTGGTAGTTTTATGATTTTAATTATTTTTGTGGCCAGGTTGACATCAGGATATGGGTCATTAAAACAAATATATTTCAGTTGATTAACATATCAACAAAATGTTAGCAGAAGGAGTAGGTTAAGTGTGAAGCCGAGGAAACACTCTGTGCAGCCTTGAGAGGGGAAATGGAGATGAACTAACTCTTCCCATAGTAACTACACAAAACTGTGCTGTTTATTTATTGTATGCAAAGCAAGTGGTAGTAGGTAGCACAGGTCGACTGGCATTGAAGTAGGTGCAATTTTATGTAGTATTCCAGATTTTTGCCATGTTCAGGACACTTTAAAAGTAGCTCATGGGAACCATACAGAAATGTAGGTTTCTATCCATCTTGCTAGTTAGCTGTATATATATAGCCCTGTATAACCTTCAGTAAACCAAAAAACCTGCTAGTGCATTGGGGAGTTATCTCCAGTAAACACAGTAAGACATTTCTGTTGAGTTGGCATTTGAGACAGGAACATTACAGCAATGTCCAGGTAAAGCTGCAGGATAATCTATGATAGCTGCAGCACGAGCAAGCTTGATTTATTTTGAGGGAGCCTATGTTTGTGTTTTCCCTTGCCTTTGTGTAGATCTCTCTGTATTATTCATGTTAATAACTTCTTTCTGTAATATGTGGGTGCTTTGATTAAACAGTCTGTATGCCTAGCTGCTTCTCCCTTTCCCCTCCCAGAGCACAACCACCAAAGGACAGACCAGACAGCTGTTTTCCTGCGAGATGCATGAGGTGTCCATAGGACCACTTGGTTCTAGCTCTAAGGCTGCCAAAGGGAAAAAATTCCAAGTGCTGCGGAAAACTCCTCCTCCTGGCCTGGAGATGGTACTGTGCATCCCTGGCATATCCCTCTGCCTTTCCTTCAGTGCTATGCCCATGGCCATTCCTTGGCTTTCCTACATCTCAAGATGCAGGAACTGAGGAGGGATCTGCTGACAGATCTACCTATGCTGCATACGCGGGTTGGTTTCCTGCTGTGTCACTGCATAGCAGATCCCACTCATAATAAAGAGACTGTCTGCTGCCAGATGCCTAAGGAGTTATGCAGCATTGGGTTTGGGAGGATCTCACTGATTTCCCCATG
This sequence comes from Chrysolophus pictus, assembly GCA_037305975.1. Lineage (NCBI taxonomy): Eukaryota > Metazoa > Chordata > Aves > Galliformes > Phasianidae > Chrysolophus > Chrysolophus pictus. The sequence goes on from CM074583.1 coordinate 207,749, forward strand.
TTTTGGAAAGTGAAGATGACCACAGATAAGCATGTCTACAGAAAGTTGTGGGATGGGAAATCTGTGTGCAGGCATGCCTGAAATACCTCTACGGGGAAACAGTGACTGGTCTTAGCCTGGATCCGATGAAATGATGTGAGACTCAGCTAAATCTCCTTGCAACAGAGTGATGACTGTCTAAAGGGAGACTGAACCAGGCTCAGCTAGAAGTTAGTTAGCATGAGTGCTCAAGATGACCTTCAGTATAATCAGCTGTTGTCCGAGTTTCACATGAAACACTTCTATGGCTGACTGATTTTGTTCAGGAGTGACCTGTCAATGTGTAATCTAAGACTGGATTGTACCTTGAATGCTCCAGAGGAGGTCACTGAGGCTGAAGTTGATTAAAAATTTACTTTTAGAAAAGGCCCAACACGTTATATACATCACATGTACCAGCCAGATAAGGCACAAAAAGAAAACACATGGGACTTTCAGCCCCAGGAAATACACCAGTATTTGTTGGTTTTGTTGTTGATTTCATAAGCAGAAGTGAACAGCTGCAAAATATAAGGTGATATTTTTTTTTTACTACATAAGAACAAATCTAGAGCCATCTGAGGGTTATAGAGGAAGTTTTTTAATTTGCAAATTAAACCTCTAGCATACTGCTTTTTATCTGTTATGCAAATTATGAGGGAGCCAATTAATGTTAACAGCAACTTCTGAAAGGCATCCTCCAAATATCAGGAGATCAGTTTGTGCCAAGTCCCTTCTAATCCCAAACTGGCTTCTCTCCAAACTGACTTCTTGAGGTGGAAGAGGCCCTGCTGGAAGTATGTTTCTTGTAAAAACAGTAGTGAAGTGTTACAAGGCCCACTCGGGCTGCATTCCTTGAGACTGAAAATTAAGTCTGAGGCTGGCAGTTGGACTCCTGAAATGGGGCTATTTCATGGCATTTGTGCATCTATTTTCTGCAGAGATACATGAAAATCTCATTGAAAATCCTGCATTTACTTTCAAAGGGAGAAAGAGATGCAGATGTAGATCTGAAATCAGTATCAAAATTACTACTGACTTGAATCATATTTGGAGCTTTACCTTCTTAATAATTGACTGTCACTTAAGAGCTTGATAATGGGAGGAAGGCCAACACTGAGAACTGGGCACTTCTGGTCTTAGGGGCAGCTGAGATCTCGCTCTCCAGTTGGTAACTCAGAGCCTTTTCCTGTTTGTAATGGGTAAACAGAAAGAGGTATGTGCAGAAGTTTTAGCTTTTGGCAGTGTTTTTGTCCCCAGAGAAAGAGCAAATACTTAGAGATAAGGCAAATTAAATGTTTACAGATTGATTTTGGTGGCCTAAATGAAGCTAGAATTACAAACATATGGCCTTTATTAATTATATTCATAATATAGTGAAGGCTTTTTCTCACAGCAATCACTTGTTATAGGGATATTAATGAGTATGCTGTTCCCAGAAGGCAAATATTTTCAGTGTCTGATGCTTTCTTTTAGAATTGTGCTGAACTGAAGTTTCTCAAAGGGTTGCTCTGCTGATAAGCCATGCTGTGTTTGGGAACAAATTACTATTTCATCAGAAGGACAAATCCAGAAAGATAGTCTGTGTACAGTTTTCTTTGAACCAATTTTAGCTGAATTTAAATATTATTGGCAGAGGAAGAAAAAATATTGTGATTTGAAACAATGTGTTTGCAGATGAGACCAAGCTGTGTGGTGTGATCAACACAACTAAGGGATGGAATGCCATCCAGAGAGACGCAGACAGGTGTATGGTAACTGTTGAGTCCTGGCCTGAACCACTGACTGATCACCTGGGGAAAGGATAGGGGTCAGCCCTGGGAGAACCGCTGAAGGCAATTCAATATGCGACTGGAAGGAGCCTGGCTGCACCTCTCTTAGGCCTCATTGAAGAGCTTACTGACACTGGGGGAGGATCTCTGGTTGGAGATCCCTCCCTTGTGGAGTCTTTCCTGGGACCCTAGGTGTTCAGAGGTGGGTGAGCATGTTTACTTTCCCTTTGAAATACCATCCTATCTGTGTTAGTCCCTTTGCTGCTATGCTCCTGTATTGCCCTCCTACTGTGTTAATCTTTCAATTGTAACAGTAGGTGTAAGCAGTGTGCCAGGTGAACCACATGAGGTTCAATCAGTCCAAGTTTAAGGTCTTGCACCTAGGTTGAGGCAACCCCCACTATCAGTACAAGCTGGTGGATGAAGGACTGAGAACAGCCTTGCTGAAAAGCACCTGGGATACTGGTGGATGGCAGCCAGAACATGAACCATAAATGTGCTCAGAAAGCCAACTGTATACTGGGCTTCATCAAAAGCAGCATAGCCAGCAGGATGAGGGATGTCCCTCTGCTCTGTGAGACCTCACCTGGAGTACTATGTCCTCAGTATAGGAAAGATGTGGATCTGTTGGAGTGCATCCAGAGAAGGGCCACAGAAATGATCCATGGAATGGAACACCTCACCAATGAGGACAGGCTGTGCAGCCTGGTGAAGAGAAAGCTGCAGGGTGATCTGAGAGCAGCCTGTCAGTATCTAAAGGGGAGCTACAGGAAAGAAAGGGACAGACTCTTTAGCAGGGTCTGTGGTGGTAGAACAAGGGGAGATGGTTTCAAACTAAAAGAGGGTAGATTCAGACAGGATATAAAGAAAAAGTTTTTTACTTTTACCTCACCACCCATAAAGGGTGGTGAGGCACTGGAACAAGTTGCTCAGAGATGTGATGGATATGTTGTCCCTGAAGACTTTTGAGGCCAGGCTAGACCAGGCTCCAAGCACCTGATGGATGTCTCTGTTCATTGCAGGGGAGTTGGATGAGATGACTTTGAAGAGTACCATCCAAATCAAATGATTCTATGATTCTAAGTGTCACAGAAGTCAGGAAGATTCATTGTCCTGCTGTTTTCCGTCCTACAGTGAGGCTATTTGCAATTTTCAGAGAAATTCAGGCTTAGAAAGATGGTATTTTTGTAGGGAACCTTTTCATTCTAGGTTGCATTTTCCTAAGCAGAAATAAAAGCAACTCAAATTAGAAATAATTTAATGTTTAAAGATTGCATTTTGTTCTCAATGATTGGGCAATCATTGAGTCTCAATGATTTGCCCTGGTAAGGTCTCTGTTTTGCTGTTGATTATTTATTTTATTGTGGATTGCAGTGTGAATATTTTTGCTTATTTTGTTATCTTGTAACAAGAATGGATGTTTTAAACTTAACATATTGAAAACAAACCAAAACAAATCAACATTTGAGACTTTGATATACAAGGTCCGTCAATTCATCTGACAATAAACAAGTGACTCATGCAGCAATGCAATAGGTTGCTTCAAACATTTGGCCAACTGCTCATTTAGCACTGCTGTGCACATAGGTGTCCCTAAATGAACAGCGTGCCTGCTGTGCTGTTTCTCAAGTCCCAAGGCTAACACCAAAGGTATTGTTTTAAACCTCTTTGTTGATCATTAACCTGTATCCTGGTGGAGAAGAAGGTACTTTACAACTTGTGCAATTAAATATTTTTTCATATTTACTTTCTGGTGCTTTTTTTTAAATTTTTCATTCACAGATATTGTCACTTGGGGACAAATATGTCTTTTAACACTTAAAAAAAAAAAAAATCACCAAAAATAAAATCAAACCTTCAACAGATGAGAAAGTAAACATAAGAGTACTTCCTCTTGATAACTTTTGCTGTCATATTCTGTGGTGCTAATCAAACTCCTTAAAGAGCCGGGGGACTTTTGGGGTTTACACTTGTATAAGTGTAAGTCATGGCTTACCATCTTATTACAAAAATCCACCTCTGGACCACATGGGACAAACAGAAATTGCTCATTTTCCTCCTTCTCTGCACCTCCACCTTTGGCCCAGGAGTTGGGAGAACCTGTTTTCTCCAAGAGAAAAGTTAAATGTGTGCTCCCTAACAAATAGGCACAGCTGGGATACTTTCCTAGAAGGACTACAGCTCTTACATTCATTCTTTTTTTCTATAATGAAAAGCTGAGAAGTTCCAGGGGAGCAGCAATGATCTATGTTCAATAGTGTATACCACGGAATCAAACATACCTTCAGCAAGTTTGTTGATGATACCAAGTGGTGCAGACACTACATTAAGAAGGAAGGGATGCCATCAGGAGGAACCTGGACAGGCTTGAGAAGCAGACTCATGAGAACCTGATGAGGTACAATAAGGCCAAGTGCAAGATGTTAGATATGAGTACAGACTGGGAGAAGAACTCATTGAGCAGCCCTGTAGAAAAGGACTTGGAGTCCCAGTAGATGAAAAGCTGGACATGAGCCAGCAGGCTAATGGTACCCTGGGCTGCACAAAAGTGGGGTGGCCAGAAGGGAGAGGGAAGGGACTGTCCCCCTCTGCCCTGTCCTTGGGGGGCCTCATCTGGACTACTGTGTCCAGGCCTGATGAGCTGAATTCAGGAAGGATGTGGAGCTTTTGGAGCAGGTTCAGAGGAGGGCCACAGGAACGCTTTGAGAGCTGGAATACCCAAAAGAGGGGTGATTTAGGTTAAATGTTAGGAGGAAGTTCTTTACTCAGAGAGTGGTAAGGCCCTAGCACAGGTTGCCCAGAGATCTGTGTATGCCCCATCTCTGGAGGCATTTGAAGACAGGTTGGACGGGGCAGCTTGATTTAATGAATGGCAAACCTGTCCATGGCAATGAAGTTGAAACTAAATGATTTTTAATGTCCCATCAAGCCCAAGAAATTCTATGATTCTAAGATGGTGGTAGTACTGTTTTACTGTTCTCAGAAGCAATGAATCTGAGCCTCAGCAGAGATACTTGTTTTGCAGAAGTTCTGCATCCTGTAACTGCACGAGGTGTCTTACGATGCATTCTGGGCAAGGTGACTTTTTTCCTCTCTAAATTAAAAACCTGATATTTTTGGTCCCATGTTCTCTGACACACACACCTTGATTTTAGCTTTAATATCAAACCCTATGACTTTCTGTTCAGTAGTCTGAAAGGTGTAGCTTGTAGGTACGCGAAACTCTGATCTAAAGTCTTATCTGTTTAGGAAGTGACTTTTAAAATGAAAACCAGGATCTCAGCATGAGAGCTTGTTTCCAGTTTTACAGTTAGGGCTCTATTTGTATTTTTTTGAGCTGTCCCAAGGTAAAATCTCTGTATTTGGTTAGAGTTAGCTGTAAGGAGTTCTTTATCGCATTGTGTTGCATTATTTGGCACAGTACAGAAAAAAATGCTAAATGGTCTATATTGTTGAACATAGATAATTTATGTTCCCTGAAACTTTTCAGCTTTTCATTATATGTATGCTGAATATGTGTGTAGTTCATTCAAAATGAACAGTACAAAAATCTGGAATCAGAGTCCTCTTCAGTGTAATACTTCCAGAACAGTGGAATAATCCTGCAGTGCAGTGTCTGCATACCTGTTAAGTCTAAAATGAATGTTAAATATAGTAAACTGAGATTATTTCCAACTGCACATTTGGGGTTTGTATCTTTGTCACTTTCATCTGAGTTTCTCTGTTGCAAGCTCAAACTGTAGTCAGTGCTAATCTGGAAAGCTGAATTGTTTCTATTCAGAACAATGGATTTTTGTGTGGCCATGGGAATAAGGAGATCAGAGTGTGATTGACCAGTTAAAACGTGCTTTCCTTGTTTTCTTCTCTTTGCATCAAGATTAAAACAAAAAAGCCCCCTAAAGGCCATTCTCTGCTGCCTTCTCCGCCTCCTCTGTAGCCACGCAAGGTAAAGTCTGGAAGAACCAACAGAGCAGAAGGTCTCTTTTCCACACTTTACAACTAGCTGTGGCAGTACTTCTGCCTGTCCTGAAGGTACACCAGTCTTACTCAGAGCTGTTTGCAGTAACTAAAGGGGCACATAACCTAATTTGTAGCCTGTGGAAATATTCCAATTTTGTGTAGACAGAGGTGGTGTCACCATGGTGCCTTCCTTGTGCTCTCATGACTTTGGGAACCTGTGGTCCTGGCTTTGGGACTCAGTGGTCCTTATGGGTCCCTTCCAACTTGGAGTATTCTATGATTCTATGACTACAATTTTTCTCCTCAAGGGAAACTGCTGTAGAAAAGCTTGCTTTGGCTTTTACTATGGTGTAGATTTTCTGTTCAGGGTTGAGTCTTAGCTCAGCTATTAAAGTAAAATGAAGTAACAATTGTTTCTTTTTGGAAACCAACTTATCTTCTAGCAAATCAGTGAATTACTCCTTGTTGCAGGTTGTACAAGAAATAACACGCTCTTGTCTTCTGATGAAATGAAAGTTATGTGAGAATAATTTGTTGCTCCACGCAAGCTCTCAGCTCTCTGTGCCACGGGATTCTGGTTCTGTCATCGCTTTACACGTTCCATTACTGTTCTTATTGACACTAGTTAATCAACAGTTGTAATCTACTGCCATTGCCTCCTTGTGTTTGAATAATTAATACGTAGGAGCAGAGGTTGGTTTTCTTTGGACTTTGTTAGCAAAAAGCCTTTGAAGTCCCATCTCACTCATAGCAACTGCAGCAAAGGGTGGACTCAGCTGAAAGAACTGATAAGCTGAATGCTATGGTAGGTGACTTCATGTTTGAATGTAGATCGTTATGTGATTTGTTAGTCCTTAGGTTGCCATGTAACAAAAGCTGCTGTCTTTGCCAAGCATTGTGTTGCATGTTGCTGTGCACGCCCTGTCTTTCCTATGCACGGACAGCAGGCCAAAGGAGGTGATCCTGCCCCTCTACAACACACAAGTGAACCCTCACCTGGAGTATTGCGTCCAGATATGGAGTCCTCTGTATAGGAGAGACATGGACCTGCTGGAGTGTGTCCAGAGGAGGGCCACAAAAATGATCCAAAGGATGAAACACCATCCCTATGAGGACAGGCTGAGAGAGCTGGTGCTTTTCAGCCTGGAGAGGAGAAGGCTCTAAGGTGACCTGACAGCAACCTTTCAATATCTAATGGGGACAGACTTTTCAGCAGGATCTGTTGTGACAGGACAAGGAGAAATGGTTTCAAACTAAAACAGGGTAGATTTAGACAGGATATAAGAAGAAAGCTTTTTATGATAAGGGTGATGAGGCACTGGAGCAGGTTGTCTAGAGATGTGGTGGAAGCCCTGTTTTTGGAGACATTCAAGGCCAGGCTGGTCAGGTTCTTAGCACCTGATCTAGTTGTGGATGTCCCTGTTCACTGCAGGGAGATTTGGGCTAGATGACTTTTAAGTGTACCTTCCAACTCAAATGATTCTATGATTCTATGCTGGGGAAACTTCTGGACCTTCATGGAAACCCTTCACAATGACTTTGCATTAGGAAATAAAATCGACAGCTCTCTTTGTCCTAAAGAGCCCCTTGCTGACTTAGGCTATTAAAAGGGGAAGAAAATATTCAGAGTGGGATTTATAGCTGCTTTCCCCACATTCTTAGTTGTTCTATCAGTTCTCGTCTGTGTGGGCAGTTGTTAAGTTGTTGCTGCAGTGTCTTTTCCCTTGCCACTTAGGGCTCACCTCTCCCTGGCACAGGGCGTGCTGGGTGTGCCTATTGCCTGCACAGGCTCTGAGAGTCAGAAGTCCATTGTGTTCTCAGTGCAAGGAGCACTTGCCACCTGACGCTTTGCATGCACAGCTAGCCAGCTGCCGCCGGGTTGCCATCAGGGGAGAGGAGAAGGCACTCGGCCCCTGCACTGTCTCCTAAAGAAGTAATTTGTGCAATGAGAACAGCTCTATTGGGTGCCTCCAGCTGCCCAACACCAGCAGGAGCCAACCTTGGTGCTCTGCTGTGCAAGCAGAGTTCAGGTGAACCCTGGGCCAATAGCTTTTCTGTTTGATAACAAAGATGTTCATAAATAGCAAACTATTGTTTATGGCTTCCTCAGTTATTTTTCTTGCTGAAGATAAGCAAGAGTTGTTACCTGGATGCGTCATCTTGGTTTTTTGTAGAAAAATGATGCAAGTTGAGCAAGGCAAAGCATATATTGTACTGATACACTAAGTTACAGCCCTGACTTTCTTTCTAACCTATTTAGTTAAAATTGTTCAAGTCCAGCAATGCCAGGAACCCCATTTAGATTTTTTTTCTTTAAAAAATCTGACTCTCTCAACTACATTGGAATTTGTTTTCACAACCATAATACCTGAATTTATTTGTTAGAACTACAATAACCTTGAACTTCACTTTTAAAAGAGTAACAAAAGTCAACAAGATACCAGCTCTTGATAATCACTGTAAGTCATTAAAAAAAAAAAAAAAAAAAGGTTAAGTACGGAAGGTACATAAAAACAGCTAATAATCACTGAAGGACTCCTGTTACCATTTATATTACTACTGAGAGCTAAACAAAGTTAATATAGCCTTTCAGTGTTTTTAAAAAAGAAGCTTTGTGAGGTTTGGGTTTTTTTTGTTGTTTTTTTTTTTTTCCTACTTTTTAACTAGGGATGACAAAGATTATCAAAATGAAAAAAAAAAAAATTAGCTTTAGTTCAACATGAAGAGAACATCATTGTGTAGTATACTGAACAGCATATGTTGAGGCAAAGGAACAGGACCTGTGTCCACGTAGAAATTAAGGAAAATGTGAAAACGTGATCAGAATTGTTTTCTTTAAAGCTTGTTTTAATATGCATGCCCATTCCTTGCTTCCTTTCCACCCTCCAGATCTAACTGGATAGCTACCGTACATGCTGGTTGCCTGTGGCTTTGTTCTTGCAATTGGTTGCTTTTCTAATTGTCAAAGGTACCTACAGCACTGCCAGGGGAACATTTTGGTCTCCTCTTTTTTCTTTTTTTTTTTTAAACAAGTCTTCATCTTGAACAACTCAAAGTAATTAACTCTGAATTTGCATTCCACAGCATGTTTAGTGAGTTACTTCTATCAGGGAGCAGAGAAATCATAAAGAACTCATAACCAAACTTACTTAAATTGTTAGTGATAAATACATTTTGACTAGTAAGCCAGTAGCTAAAACAAGCTTATCAGAAAGCAAAAATGAATCTCTCTGTATATTACTATTTTTAAGAACATCCAAGAAGCATGCAGCAGAGAAGCGTGGTGCAGGATGTTTACGAGGACAGCATAGCTGATTCACATGTACATATGCTGTGCACTCCCTCTTCTGGATAGTTTTGTAGTTTTGTGCTGGTGGAACGTCCCCCCGTTGGGGCTTAGTCTTAAAAATTCTTCAGAGCTGAAATTACTACTGCACATGTGCTGTTACTTTGCTGTGCCTGTTAGAAATGGGTGTGGGACGTCTTACAGCCCAGTCACAAACACATAGGTTGTTACCACCTGTTTGGAGGGCTTCTCTCTTGAAGGCAATGTGTCCTGTCAAGTTCCTCGCCCGGCTGTGGTAGGTGCTGTCAGAACCAGTGTTCTGACACAACTTCGGACTGTGAAAACATGATTTTCATTTTCAGGAAAGCAATTTGCAGTTATGACATCTAATAGAGGGAAGAGTCTGGCCCTTTCCTACCTCCACCATGGACTTCCAGGCTGATCTGGGTGCGTTGTCCAGTCTCTTTTTTCTTCCTTTTTTTTTTTTTTTTTTAAATTCCAATATTTCCCTTTCTGTAAAACAAAGCTTGCATTTCTGGTTATCTTGTGATGAAAACATACACAAATTTGAGGTGAACTGATCTATGGCATTATTATGAGCCATAAACGTACTTGGTTAGACTATCAGGTTGAAAAATGAAAACCCACATGAGAAATGTTTATCCACCACTTTCATGTCTTTTGATCTTGACTATTCCCTTTGATGAGGGAGGGGCTGTACAGTATTCTGCATGCAATCTTTGTGCTGCTACCTCAATAAGCAAAAGGCCCTAACTCCTCATGGCTTTCACCTGGAGCACACTGATAAAGATTGCTTAGTTAATTCTTTAGGGATGGGGAATATCCAAAGCACTTTCTTCTGCACTCAGGTGTTTTGTACCCACTGCCCCAGCACTTTTACCTACAGCTTTGAGACCTCTTGAAATTTTAAGTCTGAAGAAAACGCGGTGTCTTCTGTTCCTTGCTTCCCAGATCCCTTATGGGGAGTGGATATATTAAGGTTCTTATATCTTACATACTCTTCAAAATAACAAAAATTATTTAGAACTATCTATTTTTAATTATAATTAAGGCATAAAAGCCCTCTTTGGGCCCTGGAATTTCTTTGCAAGCATTGTGCTGCTGGCAGAAGAGAATGCATCAATTTGAAGCCAGTGAGATTTGCAGGAATAAAGTAAAGCTTTGCTTTAAGTTTTCAGAAGCTCAGACTACGCCTATGCTTCCAGTATACATGACAGAATGATCTTACTACACACACACACACCAAAAAAAAAAAAAAAATAAAATAAAATAAAATTACACATCCACTCTTTTGTATTTTGGCTGCGGGCAGTTCAGCTCTGTCTGGTTGACTGCATGTTGTGTGTTCTTCCTTTTGATGCATAAACAACTCTAGATTAGAAATGAAAGGGATGGGGGTCTAAAATCCCATTTGCCTCTTTTCTCGCTGTGTTTAGACAATGCAGTGTGCACTGCCTAAAGGGGAATTTCTGTGAATCATCTGTTGCTGTTGGCAAACTCAGTCTCCCATTGTTCTGATGTGAAATTCAAAATATCGGTCCATAACGTCTTGAAAACATGCTGAAAAGAATGAGCAGTGCGTCTATCCTATGAACTTGCTTTTAACTGAGGCATGGAGGCATGCTTTTAATGGGAAACATGTCTCCATCGCCTGTAGTTGTGTATCTGACCTAGCTGAGTCCATCTGATTTCAATTTTCAATTGCTTGGGGAGGGTTACACTGATGAAATCAAACTGTTACTTACCTGCATGCTTTACCTGGGATAAGTGTTTATAATAAGTAGGTGAATTGTCCAATATTTTCAACATGATGAGACCTTTTGCTAACAATTAAAACACATGCCTTGGAGGAGCCAGCCACCTCTTTCTCTCAATTTCAGTGATACATTACTGGTATTTGAAATGCTTCCTGCTCTCCAGATGTAACCAACACCTGGAACTGCTGATCTTTAACACACTGATGAGCCATTCTGCGGTCTTCCCAAAGTTCTTCACTCTCAACCTTCTCTCGCATACCAGTCTTACAAATGTTCACAGGTGTCATGTTTGTCTTCTGTGTTTTGTATCCATGTCCCCAGCAAAGCGGCTTGTCTGCAAGCTTCAAAGTCCCAAATGGACTCATACAGGCATGTAGGGTTTTCTGTCATTTTTTTTTCAGCCAGCTGCTTCTGTCAAAGTATTTTATGATGGCTTGCACCCATAGTAAATGAAGGACAAGAGTAACACGTGGTAGCCTTGATGGGTGTGAAATATTTTCCAGTGAGCTGTTTCTCTCCACATCTGTGGTTATTTCTTGTTTACGTTGCTGCACGTTAAACAAAACACAGTACATTCATTTCTTTTTCTCCTTCCCTGAGCTGGATTTAGTGAGTGCAGGGGTAACAAAATAAAAGAGAAGAATAACAACAGCTCCTGTTAGTTTCATGTGGTATGTATGCTACAAATCGCACATCATGTCATCACAGCTGCACAGGTAACACAGGTGGACTCCTTTCTCCCTATTTTGTCACCTGAAATCCTATATTTTTTTAAACCTTCTTCCCTTGGGTGATGCACTGCTGCCTTTCTGACCTCTCATAACATCCAGCAATGGAAAAACAAAGCCCTCCGCTAAGGAAGGAGGAGGAAGTTCAGGCTGCTTACGTGTCATTATGGTTTCCTTTGTTTTTTTCCAAATTTACATTAGTGTAATTTTTTTTTCCAAGTTGCAGAAAGCAGTCTTCTCAGTGATGGCAATAATATTCATGAGATATTCTGGGAACTACTTTTAACTTATTTTTTAGGGATAGAAGGCTATGCTTACCTTTTTCTGAAACCTGGGCTTCTCTAGGAGTTCCTAATATGTATTATAAAATAGAAATAGATGTAAGAAAATTTTATAGAACATAAAATATGATTTTGGGGCTTCAGTGGATAATTTCAGCCCTCAACAGGTAAAAGCTCATCTCAGTCTGAGTTAGGTGAATAAGTCAATTAGGCTGTGTGGGAGGGTGAGGTGCACTCTTACAAGAACAGTACTTTACTTTTCTATCCAGCATAAGCTTCTGTCTATAGCTCTTTTGTGCCTGTGTTCAAAGGCCTCTTATCTCACAGCTATATCCTGGCATTGTATCTCCAAATGACAAGCGACATACCCCAAATGCTGGTCTCCAGATCTTTCTTTCTTTCTTTTTTTTTTTTTTTCCAGGGTTCCTCTTTTTGAGAGGGAGACTAAAGGTTTCTTTCTGGACTCTTCAAGCAAAATAAACAAAATACTCACTTCGATCTTCTGACACACACTGAAGGTACGTTTTTATAACTGTCCTAAGGACTGAAGCTTGTTTTCTCTAAAAATACTAGTCATGCCCCTTGTGTCAGCAGCACGAATAACTATATAAGTTCATTGCCAGCCAGATGAGTGAGTTGATCTAACTGCAAAACAACTTGTATACATTTTTTCCTCTGTTAATTATCAAATGGATCTACTGACTTGACCCAGCTCTGAGGTCAGGAATTGGGAAAAGTGAATGCATGCTTTTCTGTAGCACAGAATTTAAGTTCATTTAATCCATTTTTTAAAATACGCCTCTTCTCAGTCCTAACGTTCCCTTTTTAAAAGAAAAGGAGGACCATAGGAAATTGTCTGCTTGCAGGCGCAGTCAGATTGCTTAAGACATGTTTATCCCCTACATGGAGGAGAACTTGTGCATTCCATTGCTTGAAAGTTAGCGAGTTTGGGCTGTCAAGTCAGTGATAAAGTGAGTCTTTTATCTTTCCGTACGGTTATTTTCCATCTTGCATCTTGAGCAGTGAGGCTGCATCTACTTTTGTTCAATGAAAATTGAGATTCTGTGTTGTTCCAAACACTGGGAGCAGGAAAGAGGGAAATTTTCAGTAGCTGGAATGTGTAATTACACAGAGGTGTTGTAACATTGTTTGTAGTGTATGAGGAGGAAGATATGATGACACAGAAGCAGAAGAGAGAGAGACTTGATTTGACAGCAAACAGAAGCAACAGTCTGGGTAAATAGTGTACCCAGCACTTCTGAGCAGCCTTGTCAGAGCGGCAAAAGGCTGCCTCTTTTAATCTTTTGTGATTGCACGTGCTCCATATAGCACAGCAGGTGTGAAACATCCGGGGATGTACTTGTTTCTTTTTACCTTTCTCAATACTTGTCTTGAGAAATTCGCCACAACTTTCTGATGTTTTGTGAGCCAGAGGCTGAGTAATAATGGCTTAGAGAATGGCTTTGAGCCCCTACTCACTGGCATGACATCGGTGGGGAGGAGTGCCAGATGGAGGTCTGAAAAGGTCTCAGAAGAGCTATCACTTCTCACATTGCAATTGACTCTCTGATGACATAAAACTAATCTCCACCCATCTATGAAGTAATTTGCCTCTGAGTTATTTGCTTGGATGTCATTTAAAGTAACTAATGTCTCAGTGGTCTATTTCTCTCCTTCTTGTGACCAATATCAAGTTAGGATATTTTCTGAGATAACTCAAAAAGACTTTATTAGCACAGTGCTCAAAGTATATGCTCACAGTAAAGCATTTTAACAGAAATGGAAGGAGTTTACCTAAGAACTGCACAAGGATCACAGAACTCTTTTTCTCTTGGGGTTACTATGTACAGTGTTAACAGATGTGTGTGTTTTCTGCCTATTAGTCCAATTTTTCATGTTTGTCAGGCTATCATTTTTTAAGATGCAATGAACACATGCTTGGATAAGTGTTTTCAGTGGATCTAGGCATCTGCTAGGTACCTAGTAGGCATATTTAGAAAATCTTTAATAATAATGGCTATTACTTTGTTTTTGGAGAGCTTAAAACAGTTCACTCTCTTTTGTCTTGTGTTAGCAGAGTGTTCCTAGTGTTGGTTATGTGCTTGTCACGCACTGTGCAATTAGAACATAATATGTCATTGTATAAAAAGTCAATGACCTTGAGCACTACAAAGCATTACTGTACTCCTTAAAATTAATCTGCAGGCTCCAAAGACTATTCCTACAATACTAACTATCCTCTCTCTATTACCTGTCTATGCTCTGAAACAGGGCCTTTCTTTTGTCTTTGAGCTACAAAACGAACTCCCGTCATTTTGAGGTACAGTGTGATTATCAGTAGTATAAGTCATGGATGAAAATGAAAGCAGAAGTAAATCTGTAACTCTTAAAGCTGTGCAAAAGCCAAACTTTTATTTTCCCTAATGATAATCTGAAATAAAAGAAATGTTTATATTGGCTCTGAAATGTTTCAGTCCAGTCCCAAACCACTGATGTTCTAAAAATTAAATGGACACTTGCCAACACCTCCTGAAGAATGTGGTAATGCCAGCCAGTTTACTTGCATATTCTCAAATAATAAATAAGAAGAGCCAGAAGTCTGGTTGTACCAGAGAGCACTTAGTAATGTAAGGAATGCAAGGTTCCAGATGCCAACTTTCCAACTTGCAGTTTGCATGCTCCTATTCCATCATTTCTAAAATACTAAGTGAGCGTGCTAGATCCGTGAGAGCTGTCAGCATTATCTATTGTGAGAACCCTTCTTTGTTTTCTGGCTCAGAGCTTGCTTCCTGAGGTATTTCTTGTGATAAGGCTCTGATTGATTTATTGAGGAGGCAAGTGATGGGTGCTACCATGTGACAATAAACATCACTTTGTGGACATTTGAAAGCACCTTCCTCCAGAGCTGCTTGCCTCTGGAAGAGAGTGCTCAGGAGTGTTTACTGGGAGAAGATCTCACCTGTGACTAAATAGCTTCAGATTGGTATGGGAAAACTGGGGAATGATACGTTGTGTCCTGTGAAAAAAGGATACAGGTGGGCATCCCTGCTCCCTCTTATCTGCTGGCAAGGCCCTGAAGATGGGAACAAAGAAGTTTCTGCTGAGATCCCAGAGCCAGGAGCTGCTGCTCCATGGAGAGCTGACTCAACCACTTTGGATTTGAGCTGTCACTCCAAAGACAGCTGACTTGACCACTTTGGACTTATAAATAAGTTTGTACTGTCATTGAAAAGTCATCGTTGTCAACGGAACAACAACATCCAACAGCTCACCGCTACTGAAGAGCAATGACTGAAACTACAATCCACGTTGGACCCATGGTGGTGACTATCTCTCTCTTGCTTCCTACAAAGTCTCCTTGCTTCTATTTCCTATCTTTTCTTTCGCCCTTCTTCCCTTCCCCATCTCCCTGAACAACTAGGATTTGTAATAAACTGATCAGAACAACATTTGAACCATTGTTTCTTAATCTCACGTTGGGTATATGTGTATCAAAGAACCTCCTCTCCCTCCTATAAATTGGAGTGAGACGCCTAGTTGCTCTAATGCCCTCAATGTTAGCTCTTAATAATATTTTCCATGTGTTTTATTTCAAGTGTGTTTGAATAGTGAAGAAGAGAGATTTCATTACTTGTTGAATCAGCAAAGCCTTGGAATCTGTTTTGTTTTGTTTTTTACTTATTTATGGGTACTGTTGCCTTATCCCCAAACACTTCACTCTTGGATCCTGTAAATTCAGCTAAGTGTTATGCAAGACAAAAAAAAAAAAAAGTCTTAGTATGATTTACGAAAGCCCCTGCTGAGGCAGAATCTTCTAGTTTTAGATGTATATTCTCTATATAACTTTGTTATCTTTTCTTCTTGCTTCCATTGCCTTTGTTCTTCTCTTTCTGACCTGACCTAGTATTTTTTTTCTTTCCCTCTGTTCTGAAGGCTGCTGGACAGCAAATGCGCTCTTGTCTAGTAGATATGTCTGACTTCTGACACTACAGACCACTTTTCCTGTAAGTCTACATGTTACAGCTAACAATCAGCCATGAACCTTTGTTCTGCCTTAACAGATTTGCTTAAATAGAGGCCCAAGAAATGTTGACTGATGTACTGAGAACTCACTGGAAAGGAATAGAGTTAAAAAGCATTGGAAAAGTGCTCTTTAAAATCTGTTTTCTCTTAATATGGGTGGAAGGAAATTGAGGATGTCTACTGCCTACAGCATGAGGTGACTACCAGTGTGTTGAAGAAGGCACGGAGGACTTTGAATTGGGCTTTCAATTGGATGCCTCCTGGTGTATGCTGAAGGAAACCAAGGAACAAGAAAAAACGCAGACCTAAGAAGTGTGCAGCTTTTGCCCACCCACAGAATGCCATATTGTTGCCAGACAAACTTCAGCCCAAATAAAACTCCTTAACACCAATATAGTATTAAGAAGCTGGCATTACTTTTTATCACAACACTGGATACATGGGGGATATTTCCACCAAACGTGCACGTCAATGGAAAAAAGGTACGTCATTTATATACATTTGGGTAAACCATGCCTATGTGTTTGGAGAGAGATCTGCAGTCGTCTTGTGATCATAACCCCACCTCTTCCAGTCTCACATGCTTACTTAGGTAAGGATAGGGCTAATCTCCATTCCAGCCAGCTAGATAGATATGCTAGTTTTCAAAAAGCTCCTAAAAGACAAGATTAGCCATTCTGACAACAGTATCACTTCTGTTGTATCTAAATGGTGTAATATAAAAATGTAAAATGCAGTATATGTGGAAAAGTCCTTGATGTTTAATAACTAAATATCTGCTTTCACAAAGTTATCTTTTTCCCTCTGATGTTAATAACGGAAATCTTTGAATTCAGCTCAGTATTATGAGCTTCAGTAGCTTCACTCTGACTGGAAAAATTCCATTCAGGTTTCCTTCTGAAGCTTTAGGCACAGGCAGAGCATTTCATCACAAAAAGCAGCAGCTGACTAAGCAGCATGTTTGCTGTGTTCTCACTTCTTACTTTACAGGATTGTTGCTGTGCTGTCAAGGGAGGACATGTCTGTGTAGGGTACAATCTGGCTCTTGGTGGGAATCAAACTGGCCCTTGCAAGAGGCACAGTATGAAAAAAATAAACTGAAGTATGAGAAACACTTGCAAGCCAATAACTTAGGCTCAGGCAAGGACCTCAGTGACCAGTATTTTATTTCATGATTGCAATGGTGGGTGCTCTGCAAGCAGAAGCACATGCTGCAAGGAAAACTGGATCTTATATTTCCTAGTTCCTGACACTGAGCCCCTCCCCTGGTTCTCACTGAGTACTCAAATTCACGTTCTTCCCAATTCACATACCATTCATACATCTCTTCTTTGTCAGATAAGCACGTAGTTAATAAAAGTCTGTCTGTCTCTCCAAGTAAGCAGAATTCACAAAATATTTGCCACGCCAGCATCTACTGCCATATATCTGCTGGATAAGTTTTTCTTGTGCAGTTCTGGTTGAAGATGCATGTCTTAAAGACATTAGTTTTTGCTGCTCACCCCCCGTCAATCTCTCCAAGGGAGAAGATTCCATAAATTAACATGGCAGCCAGATTCTGCCAGTAGCTCTGAACAGAACATTCTTTCACAGCTTAGTGCTATCCCTATTCTTTAGCCACAGACAAAAAGTTATCTTGTATCATGAGTTCTGAAGTATGTCCCTTTGCTACAAGATTCTATTACTTACGCAAAAAGAGCATTTCATTCTATTAGTTATGCAAAAACAAGATTTTGTCCCCCACAAAAGGAAAGAACGATGAGTGTGATGTGGAAAGTAAGCATTAGCATTGCCAAACAGCCCAATTTAATGCGGCATGGGAAAAATTCCCACCATTAAAGAAATGTTCCTTGTATTACTTTAGCAGATCTCCTGTATCCAGACATTGTAAGAGTATGTTTTTGTCTATATTTTTATCCTACTACACTTTCTACTTTTACACAGTATCTAATGGAGGGCTGTAAGAAAGAAGGGGACAGATTCTTCAACAGAGTCTGGTGACAGGATAAGGGGAAATGGTTTCAGACTAAAGGATGGGGGATTGAGGTTGGATAGAAGGAGAAATCTTTCCCAGTGAGGGTGGTCAAGCACTTGAACGGGTTGCCCAGAGTGGATGCCCTGTCCCTGGAGACTTTCAAGACCAGACTGGACCAGGCTCTGAGTTCCTGATCAAGCTGTGAATGTCCCTGCTCATTGCAGGGGAGTTGGACTGGGTGACACTTAATGGTCCCTTTGAACTCTGAGAATTCTTTGATTCTATAATTTTATGATAAGTGTTGAGAAGAAAGCAGGTTTTCGAGTGAGATCAAAGTGGCAGAATCAGGTGACATCCTGAGAGCAGGTCTGCCATTCAGAGTGGCTTAAATAGGTGGAGGGGTGGGATGAGATGGAGCTTAGGGAATTGAAGCCCTGCCCCTGGGAAGGCTGTGGCTGTGGCTGTAGGCCAGCCTGGGCCTACATGACTGAGGGGCAGCCCTACAGGCAAGTCCCTTGGGCCAGGGATATGAGTGGAAGTGAGCCCACTGTGCCCTGACAGCACCATCCTGTGCAGCATGAACAGGGCAAGGGCCAGGAAATCAGATTATCTGCTTCTGCTTAGCGCTTTTTAGATCACAGCCAAGTACTGTGTCCAGTTTCTGTTAAAATAAAGACTAAATACTGAAGTGATTTCAGTGAAAGACTCAGGGCTGGTGCACTTGCTGAATGAGGAGAGGCTGAGGAAATGGACGTTTTTCAGCCTGTTGAAGCTACAGCTTTTGGATGATGTCACAGAAACCTCAGTGTACTTACGCAGACATTATTGAGAAGATGGAGCCCTTTCCTGTAGTGAAGGGTGAGAGGGATTTAAATTAAAACATAAGAACTTCAGACTGGATATGAGAAGTAACTTTTTCACCCTTAGGACAATCAAACCTGGGAGATTGTGCAGTCTCCACTGTTCAACATTCCCAAGACTTCACCACATGAAACAGTCTGGTCTGATCTCAGAGCTGATCCTGTTTTGAATAGAGGCTTGAAACCAGAGGTACTCTGAGATCCTTTCCAACCTGAAATATCCTATCAGAGCTGGAGGTCATCTGGTCAAAGCAAGGCCAGCTTAGAGAAGGCTCAGACAATTTTTTAATATCTTCAGGTATGGAGACTCTGCAACCTTTCCAGGTAACTTGTGCAATTATTAGACCACTCTCAACAGATTTTAAAGGTGGGCCTGGGAGAATCTAATGAGGTTCAACACAGCAAAGTGCAAGGATTTGCAGTTGGGCCAGAGGAATCCCAGGCATTCATGCAGACTGGAAGAAGCAGTCCTTGAGAGCAGCCCTGCAGAGAAGGACCTAGGGGTCCTGGTGGATGAAAAAGTTAACATGAGCCAGCAGTGTGCTCTTGCAGCTCGGAAAGCAAATGCTATCCTGGGCTCCATCAGAAGAGGGGTGGCCAGCAGGGACAGGGAGGTGATTGTCCCTCTCTACTCTGCTCTTGTGAGGCCCCATCTGGATTACTGTGTCCAAGTCTGGAGCTCCCAGTACAAAAAAGACAGGGAGCTGTTGGAGGGGGTACAGAGGAGCCACAAAGATGATCAGGGGTCTGCAGCACCTCCCTTACAAAGACAGGCTGAGGGAGCTGGGCTTGTTCAGCCTGGAGAAAAGAAGGCTGCGGGGTGACTCATTGCAGCCTTCCAGTACCTAAAGGGAGCCTATGAACAGGAGGGGAGTCAGCTCTTTGAAAGGGTAGATAACAACAGGACAAGGGGAAATGGTTTGAAGTTGAAGGAGGGAAGATTTAGGTTGGATGTCAGGGGGAAGAGAGAGTGGTGAGGTGCTGGAACAGCTCCCCAGAAAACTTCTGGATGCCCCGTTCATCCCTGGAGGTGTTCAAGGTCAGGTTGGATGGGGCCCTGGGCATCCTGATGTGGAGGTTGGTGGCCCTGCCTGTGGCTGGGGGGGTTGGAGCTTGATGATCCTTGAGGTCCCTTCCAACCCAAGCCATTCAAAGATTCTATGATTCAAGCATGTCAAGAAGCATGTCAACACTCTGGAAAAATAATTGGGATTTGATACATTCTTCATGTCTCTAAACAAAAGTTTTTTAATATAGAAAAAGTGAAGTCAATTTATTTAGGTAAAGTAGGTAGAATCAATGTAGAAGGCATGGTATGAAACTTTGAGATACTCTTAGGGACTGAAATAAGAGACATTTGCATGTTGTTGAGGTTTTTGTTGCTAACATGACAAATTAAATTGTCTTTCTTTTATGTGTTTAGATGAATTATCATAGTATGCTAATTTTATTTTCTCTGTGTTTATTTTCTACCATCTCTGTGGTTAGATGAACCACAGAGGAGGGAGGGAGGGAGGGAGGCCAGAAGTGAGTACAGTCTGTGCAAGGAAATATTCTCTTCAGCTAGTGCTGAAGAGCGCTGAAGTTCCAGTAGATGAACATCATGTTTGGAATTGATATACGTTTATTGGGTATGGGGAAAGGCTGGGGGAACTTGTATTACCTCAAGTGGTGCTACAGTAGTCCAGGTCAGTAGGTCTGAATGCCGAGGCTGTTGGATTGGCACTTCAAAGAAGATTTTCCATTGGAAGCAGCGTGTAGATCTGGAAGGTGGTATTGTCCACTCTGCGTTGCACTAAAAAAGTCTTTTCTGCAGAAAGGCTAACATACTGCAGTTTAAGAAGTCACTATGTAGTATCTAGGGGAAAAACAGATCTGTGGAAATGCAGTTTGGGGATCATTTCCACAATCTTCATTAATCCTTTCCTTTGAAGTAAAAATATTTCAAATGGTAGTAAATATCCGTCCTTAAAGCATTTTGCTGCCAGCCTGTAGTGTCTTGAAAGTCATTGCTGCATATGAATAGATGTGGGTTAATAATTTAAAGCAGGGGTTAATAGTTCCATAGGGATAGCAGACAAGAAAGCAAAGCAATGGCTTTGCATGAGAGCCTGTTACAATGCTGTAAGTGTTTTTCTATAAATAGCGTGTTGTTTCTCTCAGTCTTCTTTGAGGGCCATATTAAATCCAGAAGTACTGGTAGATAAAATCCTGGCTTATAAGAACTATAAATGCTGAGTTTTTTTTTCCTAAAGAGGTGCTAGAAGGGGCATAATTAGTAATTAGGATTGTTTAAGGGTGGTCATTGATCTGGGAGATATGGGAGGTAATGCTTTGTGATGGATAGTTTGCATGTTTTGAATGACACCATGAGAATCCAGCATGGGAGAGGAAGCACAGCAGGAGTGTCAGCCTTTTTGCTGCAAGCTGACTCTGTTCACAATTTAGCCACAGTGCTGTTGCACCTGCAAGAACAAACAAGCAAGGTGTGAAGGTAGAGTCAATATTCCCTAGGACACTAATTACTGTAAATTGGGAAAAATAGTAAAAGGTTTGCTGAGACACGCTGTCCTTGAGGTTTTGATGAGACAGAGCTGCAGATTGCTTTTAGATCATTAAAGTGTTAGCTGTCAAGAGGTGCTTCAGAGTTGAGCAATTTTAGTCCCGGTTTGACAGTCTGGGCCTCTAAACACTATCTGGCAAATGCAAAAAGCTGTAGGAATACAAAAAAAAAAACTGTTCAGAGCAGCAGCTGTGGAGCAAGATAAACAGCATGAGAACCAAGGACACCTCTGGAAGAAGAAGGAATGGCTCATGGCTCTGATTGGATAAGTGCCCGCATGAACGGTTAAGGAGTGTTTGTAGAATGCTCTGCTGGCATGTAATGGTGGATGGCAAAGTTGTAAGGGCAGATGGGAAAGCTAAAAATAAATAAAATAAAATAAAATAAAATAAAATAAAATAAAATAAAATAAAATAAAATAAAATAAAATAAAGAAAACTTGTGAATGTATGTAAGTGATGTGAGAACTTGTAATAAACGATTTGGATCGTTCACATCTGAGTCTGTGCATCAGACCCTGCAAAAAGCTTTATCTGAGGTGCGTGAAATAATTGGGAAATAAGTGGATGTGTATATCTCATATATCTACAGTTTGGCAGTAGTATATGAGGTTTATGAGTGCTACTGCTTGTAAGCTGAAAGAGAAGGCTGGAAGAGAAGGGAGACAGTACAGGAATCCTTTGCTAAGATAGCTAACACAGGGAAGACTCAAGTGGAAGACTTGAGTTTGTGTGAGTATCTAGACATTTGCCCTGGAAAGGATAAAAAACAGACAAACGTACAAATTAAAAATCTACTCTCAGTGGTTGAGACAGAATGGAAATTCAGACTTTTTTTTAGTAAGAAGCTGTGGAAGAAGCAGAAAATGAGGAATTTTCCTTCACCCTCTCATTACAGATCAGAATTGATCTACTTGCTGTATTCTAAACTCATGTATGTTCAGGCTGTCTGCAGAGGTCCTTCAATAAGATGTGAGTGCCAACTAGGTCTGGAAATATCTTCCCTTTGTATTATTTTTAACTTTACAAAGAACTACAGCATTTTGCCCATTATAGCCTAAAGATGTTAATTTGAGCTTTAACACATTAAATTTGAATAGACTTCAGGGCTAAGATAGAACAAATGGAGAAAAACGAGTGAAATGAAAGGCTACCCTTCCTTTGGCCAATTAATATTAATGAGATTTAGGACTCACTTTTGCAAGAACACTGGAGCAGTAATCTGAATTACCTAAAAATGTGAATTTAATGTGGATTAGTCAAACGGCATTAATCCTCTGGGTGATTAGTCATAGTCAGAATTAAAGAGGCCTTAATTTGATATTCATTTCCAAAGCTAAATTAAAGTTACCAGACTTCTAGTCTTTAGAGATTTTTATTTACTCTGCTTTAAAAATTAACTTCTTGAATGTCCTTGTTTACAGAAGCTCTTGATAAATAGATCCATTTTATAAGAGTCACTTCTGTCCTAACTTGACTGACTCACTAGCAGTAGTTATTCCCAGCTTTTGTGGTGTGCTGCCTGGTTCACTGTATGTAGAGCCATTGACCATTTCCTTTTAGGGAGAAAGGAGCGGGGATTTTTACAGGCAAGTTTTCCCCACTTGCTGAGAAAAAGTATGTTACACACTGGTGCTCAAAGTGTTTTCTTTCTTGTCCTTGTTTCTTGGATCCTGTGTTTTCTGGGACTTGATAATTACTGATAGTCCTACTCTGAAGAGACTTATAAACTCAGATTTATTTCTCCTGAGTCTCTTGGTGATATCAACAGTATAACTTGTTTCATAACTTCCTACCAACGTGATCTATTTAATACTTTGTATTTGGCTTTGGGAAGGCTATGCCTTATCGCTGCTCTCTTCAAGGTGCAGGCTGCTTCCAGGATGTACTCAAGGTAGTGCTGTAGAGTGAACCTCAACACTTGTGGATTCTCAGAGAGGTCTGGATAATCGTCAGAAGGTCTGGATGTTTATTTAAACCTTGTTTAAACTGTTTGAGTCCCTTGGGTCTGCAATTTTGGGTTAGCAACCTTTTACATATGACTTTTGGTATTTCCGTTTTCTGACGAGGCCAGACACACTCATGTGTCTCTTTGAGGTGGTATTTGTCTCCTGTTTTACTACTGTTAGGGGGTTATCAGGTCACCAGTTTTTGGATTCTGGTTCAGGAAAGTCCTTAAACTTGTTCCTGGTCTTGACTATAAAGCAAAACAATAAAGACTGGAGAACGTGCTTTAAAGAAATGAGGTAGACATAGGAAAAAATATCCGAGACAGAAAAGTTATGACAGCTGGTGTGCATGTGCCTGATTTGAGACAGCAAACATCTGCAGATCATAAGCCCTTGGTCAGTCTGTGGGAAAAGGGTTGTGTGAAAGAGACAAGTTGCATGAAAAGGTAAAAGTGCAAATGAAAATGAGAGTGCATTTCTCTTTGACTCTTGGTTTACATTCAGCTTTACCAAGAAAGGGGGAATACAAATATTGTACAAAGCCATCAGAAAGTAATAAAAATACAAATATGTGCACTGTAAGGGCTACATATCACACTTACTTTCCTCTCACATAAGCTTGTTTTCTTAATCAAGCCTCAAAATTCAGGCTCATGGGTACTGAAAATATGTGTTTTCTGGAATTTCTAGCATTAGGGGGCCTACAGTTCAGGATGTAACTTATGTAGCAGTAACTCTAGGACTGAACTGCTAAAGAGCAGGAACAGAAAGCATGTCTGATCATCCTCCAAATTTTGCAGATTTTGGGAATGCCTTGGGCAAGGTCTTTGGCATCTGAACTCCGTGTGCAGCCTGGCTGAGGCTTTTTGGCAGAAAGATGTAGGTGCAATGAGACAGTCATCTCAGTCCAACAGGGAACAATGCTTTTGGTAAAGGAAAGCAGTTTTCTTTGTAAATCTAATCGGCTTTGAAAAACAATCTAATGGCTGAAGTATCTGAAAGTTGCCTTTGAAGTAGAGCTTTCCTGTAAACTCATCTTCTATGTGATAACGAAAATAACTTTTTAAAGAATATATGTTATTTTAATCTTTGTCCTTGAAATTAACAAATTAACTTTCTCTATGAATTGTGACTGCCTCTGGCTGTGTTTTTACTGTCGTAACAGACTCTGGCAGATTGCGCGTCTCTCACATTCACTGCAAAGTAAACAGGAATTCTTTCCAAGGGTAACTGGCCAAGCTCCAATGGAAGAATGCAAGTTATTCATAAGTTCTGGTAGGCTCATTTATGCTTAATATGGTTTGTTTTTATTATAGACTTTATGAAGAGAAGAAAAGTAATGAAAAATTTTAAATCCCCTTGGATTATTTTCTTCAAACGTGGGAAATAACCCTCTAACACCCTCCCCAGCACACAGCCACACTGCTTTTTGTTCTAGCTGCGTTCATCTCTTTTCTACCTTTAGTCACAGAAGGGTACCAAGATGTGGCTAGGACACGTCATTCTTGTTCTGAGAACCTAACTGGTGTCGCAGACAAGCACAGCAATCCATCACAGCTCTGGTGAAGGCCTGCCAACACCATCCGCTATTTGCCCAGAAGATTCCCCTTCCCAAGCACAGGCAGCAGCAGTTGGAATTTCTTTGTCTTGCACAACCTTCATAGAAAAGGAAGAAAAGTCCCAGAGGGATTCAAGCAGATTCAATGTTATAAGAGCAGACCAGGGCCAGGTGAACTGTGCTCAGATCTTGTGTCCTTTGTGGCACCAGCAGGTCTCCTGTGCCCATGCAGCACCTCTCAATCACTGTGCCTTTCCTGCTTTTGTCTGGTTTGCTCTCCAGGGCTTCTGAGTTTACTTTGTGGTTCTTTCCATTCTGACAAACTGAGCAGCCCTTTGATGCTTTCCTAGGACTAGTGGGAATATGTGGCATCATTCCTGTCTGCAAATACAGCTGTGGGTATGTATTAGCAGGAGAAAAACTATACAACTGCAGGGACATATCAACATAAAAACAAAGGGATTTGCATTGTCCACATAATCTGGAAATTGAATGGAGTCTTCTAAGGAGAATAACAAGGCTCTTAGAAGAGTTAGTAGGAAGAGTAGTGAGGTTTTTAAGAGGGAATTTGAGACATTATGAAAGGGATTATGCAGTACTTATACAGTAATATTGTTTGTGGCAAAAGGAGGCTGGATTGGATGGCTCTGAAGTGATGAAGTCACTCTCTGAGGCTAATTTCCTAATCTTTTCTGGGTACACAAGAACCTGAGAACTACCAGAACTTTACTTTGCAAAATGAGTGGATTGTTAACCCAGTAAAAGGGTTTTCACGACTAGCCTATATACTGGATACATCAGCGGATTATAACTGGAAACAGTGCTACACTCAATGGACTTTGGTATAGGTGTAGAATTCAAGACAACATTTAATCAAAACCAGTATTAATTTGTGTATTCTGTTTTAATATTGCTATTTTAAAAATAATGTTATTCTTAAATTCACGTTTTGAGTGGATATTCTCTTTATTTAAGTGCTATTAAATTTTAAGTGAATAT
This sequence comes from Chrysolophus pictus, assembly GCA_037305975.1. NCBI lineage: Eukaryota > Metazoa > Chordata > Aves > Galliformes > Phasianidae > Chrysolophus > Chrysolophus pictus. The sequence continues at coordinate 233,498 of CM074583.1, forward strand.
TCCTGGCGAAGGACATAATGCCTTATAATAGCTTTTAGTCGGAAATTCTAAGCTGCTTTGCCATAAAAAAATTGACTTAAGTTTAGCAAAACTCATTTTAATTATTATTAAATTAGGGTTTAAATTAAATTATTAATTATAATACTGAATTTGTGTATATGGAGTGCAGAAAACATGGATTTCTCCAAGGTCCCACCAAAAGAGCTGTATTGAGGCAAGACACAGAACCCCTTAAGGCTGGATTTTTAAGAGGAAGACATTATGTAGCAAATTGCATTGAGTTGAATTATGGGCATCTAAATGAGTGTGCAATTGATCAGGACCTCCTGGTAAGCCTCATGTGATATTTTATGACTAACATTGATAGCAGCTGAGCAAAAAAAAAGTGTTTTTCTTCAGCTGCCCTTTGGTTAGGGTTGAACAGACAGGTTAACTCAGTCCAATTTGTTCCATTCACCTCTCTTCCCTTTTTGTTTTCCCTTTGACTATTCAAGTGCCCATCTTTTGTTTCGACTAATACTCAAATAGGAGGTTTTAATTTCACATGAAAGAGCACATTGACGTGTGATGCCAGGGATTTACACCAGAATTTCTGGCATACTCAATTCTGTGTTTTGGCTGCCTGTATGTATTTGGAAATGAGAGTATTAAAAAGGAAGGGAACATTATTCATTGTAATGCTTAGCATAATGCAGCTTTTCTAAATGTTCAAAGCACTGTCCAGACATCATCTTAATAATCTCATAATCTTTCCAGGAATGTAAACAGAGTTTATCTCCTTCTAATGCTGAAGCAAATTTCTCAAGGGCAGGAGTGGGAGAGGCTCCACTTCTCTTATCTCACAGAATCACAGAATCGCAGGGTTTGGAAGGGACCTCAAGAGATCGAGTCCAATCCCCCTGCTAAAGTAGGTACCCTACAATAGGTCGTACAGGTAGGTGTCCAGACAGGACTTGAGTATTTCCATAGAAGGAGACCCCATAACCTCTCTGGCAACCTGTTCCAGTGCTCTGTCACCCTTACCATAAAGTTCTTTCACATGTTACTATGGAACTTCCTATGTACAAGTTTTAGGCCATTACTCCTTGTCCTATTTGTTACACGCCACCAAGAAGAGCCTGGCCTCACCCATCCTCAACCGAAAACTGAGCATTGTCACTTCATGCTTTTAGTGCTCACGAATAAGGCTCATGTTCATGAGATGTATGGCACAGTCCTGCTGAGCTGCAAAACCTCAGCGTATTCTGACCAGTAGCTCATCAAAAGCACTCAGAAGGAAGAAAACTGTGTGGTAATGTCATATTCTGATCGAAATGGATAACTACATTTAGGCTGTATAAAATAGTTTTTAATTCTTGCTATACGTTATGCTGTAAGAGCAAGGATGTTCACAGAGCATCTACACACAACACCACACTGACCAAATGAGATTCATAGATACAATCTTACATGATTCTATGAAGTACTTTCTTAACCCGGTTAAACCAAGTTCTTTCACTCCCTCAACTCTTTTTCTGGTGAAAGGAAACAAGAATATAAAAAAAAAAAAAAAAAAAAAAAAAAAAAAAAAAAAAAGGAAAATGAAAATATGGCTCCACAGCCTTCCTTCTCATGCCACTGATGTAAATACACCCTTTCACCTTTGATATGGACAGCAGGACGCATGACACATTTTTTGACACATTTCTTAATCAGAAAGTAAGTTTAAATAAAATAGACAGATGTTTGCATTTCACTCAATGACTAGAGTGTGACCAAGTACGTAAAATGCTTGTGATATAATGCTGGAGAAAAGGAGAAAGAGAGGAGATGTACTCTTCCTATTGTCCTAAACGGAGGGCAACATTTTTTTGCTTTTCAAAGAGTAAACCAGAGAAATCAACATTGTGGCATCACTGCATTATTTTTATATACAACTGCAAATGCTTTATCCCACAAAGCTGACAGGATTCTTTCTACAATGAAATTTTGAGAAGCCTGCATTTTTTATTTACAACTCAAAGTAGTTCAGCAAGTAAAAATTGCTTTGTCAGCCTACACACTTGGGACAGAATCAGCTGTTAAATTCTGAAGTGCCTTTATGCTTCAGTTTTCAGGTAAGTTTGGACTGACAGCCTTGAAACAGTTGACTGGAAAAATCATTAAACCTTCCACATGGACTCTGCTTTGCCTTCAGTCTGGTTGACCCATCTCATGACTGTGTCCCCAGGCAGTGCTGCCTGCTGGTCCTGGTATGTGTGAAGCCTCAGCAGATGATTCACCTCAGGTGACTTGAGTACTCTCCCCAGTCTGTGATGTTTTCTGAACTCTTTTTATTTTTTTTTCTCTTGATTTGCTTATCTTTTTTTCCCAAGGATCTTCACTGTTTTGCTCTCCTGCTAGACATGAACTGTAGTCAAATATGGGACAGGTGTAATCCTTACTGCTGCTTGGAGAGATCCTGCTGGGAAAATTTCTGCTCCTGTAAGCTTTGTCAGTTATCTTTCTGCCAAAAAGAGGCAGAGGAGAGACTTCAGCTTTCTTTGTTCGAATAAAAAGAGAGTCCAGTGAACCTCTCAAAGTTCTGGAGGACACAGCCCCAGTTTTATCCCTGTATCCTGAACGTTAGTGAGCCCTTCCCCCTTTTCCTATTGCTGAGGTACTCAGGGTTCATGTTCTTCTCAATTTGCCTATCAGTCACCCCCTCCTCCTCCTCTTCATTTCCTTTGTTTATATACACTTTGTAATCTGTGTTCAAAGTTTGATGTTTTGTTCAACTAGATCTTTGTATCCTGTAAATTCTATCACTTTTTGTTCTGCCCAGCAAGCAGTATTTACAGGCAGCTGCTAAGCTAGCATCTCCTGCTATATACCTGCAAGATAAGTTTGTTTAATCAGATCCTTGTGAATGAAACTCTTCTTCTCCACTTTTTCTTTACCTTGTTTTGCAGGGACCCCCTGTCCTTCCTTTGTTCTTCCCAAATTTTGTTTTGCATGGACATCTTCTCCATGTTTTTCCTTCAATCCCATCTCATTTTTCTTTAAGAAATCAAAACATTAATCTTAATTCTGCAGAAGTGATAGAAAAGGTCACAGAATTGCACCTTATGACTGCTTGGCTGTCCCACTCTCTGCTTCTCTTTCTCACCATCTTGGCTTTCTTTTCAAAGCATTATAAATTCCTGGTTCTGGGTGTTTTCATCCACTTGTAAAATTGACTAATTAATCTTTTTTTATATAAGTCTGAACTTTCAAACAATAAATGAGAACAGAAAAAATGGCAAAGCCTCAGCTCAGGTTTTTGTGGTCCACGTGCTTTCCTATGCCAGCTGTCTTGTGTGATTAGTTGAAACCCCAGCTCTAGAAAGAGCGAATGGCTTTGGGCAGGAGGGAGATGTAATGCAACGAGCAGCTTTGTAACCGTCTATAGGTGTGTGCTAGTTACTTAAGTGAGGAAGCAGCCAGCCCCTCCACTCACTTGTGCCCTTCATTTCAGCCATGTGTTGTGAACACCATTCCCACTTGCATGAATTTTAGAATGTAAGATTGTTGAAGTTATCCTTTTCTCTATCCTATCAGATGGATGCTGCAACAGGATCCTGTTATGCAGATGGCACAGTGCTGTCATAGAAAATTTTCAGTCACAGCAAGAGTTGAGGAAGATTTTTGAAGAGTGGCTCTCCCAGGTATTCTGTGAGCGCTTCGCATCCAGCAAGTGGCCATTCTCTACAGATGTTGCCTTGGCACTTAATCATTTTGATAATTCTTTCAGAAATAAACAACCACCACAAAAAACATTTCCCCTTCTGATAAGTGGCTTTGAATCGCTAGAAAGCACTTTTTTTTTTTTTCCTTTTCTGTTTGATGTATAGGAAGAGGTATTTCATCTAAACAGTATCATAATCTATGTGTTTAACACAGCAGAACATATCTGAAAAAGGACCTAGTGTCCAGGTCAGACTTGGGCATCCAGGGCTGGTGTACCTGCCCTCGTACTTAATGTTAGCACAAGCGACTGCCTAAAACCAGGTCAGGTGTGTCCATGTGTGTCACGGTTGTACCTCTGTTTGAAGCACAGATATGCCAGCAGAGTGGAGGACTTTGGCTTAGCTGGTCTGCAGAGTGTGTAAAATCTGGTCATTTTGGGGTGCCAACTAATACCCAATGCAAATTACAAAAGAATATCCTGTCTTTAAAATGACATTTTATTCTGTCTGATTGTACAGCAGAACAAATACAGTTTTCCTTGCTACATATTGCCTGTTGTTATAGACTAGGTTTCTTCAACTATATGTAATACAATATGCTGTTGTTTGGTATGTTTCCCACATACTTGCTAAAGGAGTGTAAATTGTACCATAGAATTTCCTGGGTATTCAAAGACAAATTTCCATTGCAAATTCCTCAATGACAAGAACTGTTTGGCTTGTTCTTGTTATTTAGACCAAGCTAGTTTAAAACAAAAACAATAATCCTCGCATGAACACCATAAACAAACAGCCTTGTTTAGTTTCCCTGCATGAGTTTTCACAAAAGATAGCCACAAAAGAAGACAGTGGTGTTTGTTTTTCAGAAGTTTTTGCACAGTTGCTAAATATTTCATTGCCTGTTTCCCTGGGTATGCCATGAAGGCATGTTCCCAGAGAGAGTTCAGTTCCTGTTTGGCCTTCATTTCACTAATATTTATGTACACAGGCAGACTGACATGGAAAACAATAGATCTTCATGCATCACACTAACACACAGGCATAGTAGCTGCCAATGTGTATTCTGCCATGCAGAAAACAGTTGCTGAGCTCACTTTGCAATTAGCTAGGAAAAAACAAGGAATGGTATATTCTTCTGCTTCAAATTTCATCCCTTCATGGGGGTCAGGAAGACATTTCTGACTTGTTTAATTGGTTAAGTTCATCTCTGAATGTGGGGATTGCTGGGGAAAAGTGGTGGGACTTTCTTTGTTTTAGTGCTGGCTCCTAAAAGAAAACATACTCTAATAGGATTGGAGGCTGACCTATTTCCCTGTTCTGACAGCAGCATTCCCTCCTGTTAATACCTTCTCATATTGATGCAGGCTGGTTTAGCAGTAGGGATCAAAATATTTGTGTAAGGACCAATTATATTAGAAGGAATTTATGTGTGCTAAGTTCTAAAACTTTCCAGTTTAGCTTTCCCTTAGTATGGTAACAGTCTTGTTTTTCTGAATGATCCTGCTTTGCGGAGGCACTGAAGTCACAGTACGCTAATTTGATCTTTGCATCCACCAGGTGCAAGGACTTTTTCTTGGGTTTCACGTAAGTTGTTTTGAGTTACAGTGCACCAAGATGGAAAGTTGCTCATTATGGCATAACAAGCAATGGAAATTTTCCAAACTGGGGAAAACAGATGGGGGTTGGACAGTTGGCACCATGATGAAGAGGAAGATGAAGATAGATAAAATAAAGGAGAAGAAATAGGTGGTCTTAGACCATCATAGTCCCCAGCTGCACATTCCCACAGGGACACTAGTGTATATTGATGATTTCATAGAAAAGAATGAATGAATATGTATGCCAGCGTATTTCATATATCTGTCTTAACTGTTCAAGTGTAAAACCTGAAATCCAAGTCACCCAGTACGTATTATGAGAATAAAGGAATGCTGGCTTTCAAACACCACATTGGAGTTGGACAGTTTTCTTCCTGGATTTTTCTAATGACAATATGAGGAAGACTGGAGTGACAGCAGCCAGAGTTCCCTCTGCCTTCCCCTCAGTGGTGTAAGTGCAGCTTTCTATAAGATAGTATTCTTTTTAATGCAGAAATTAAATTCTAGATTTTGATGACTGATTGTCGTTCTGTCCTTGAGCCCGTAAAGGCAGAAGTTTCTCAAATGAAGTGAAATGGTCAGCTTCCATTAGGTCTGATATGCTTGTCTCGCGTCTTCAAACCACACAAGTTTCTTTGGGACCTATGTAGATTAGTTCTGCAGAGCTCTAATGCCTTTGTAGAATTTCCACAGATTTGCCCATGCTAAGGAGCTTGGGGAATGGGAACATACTGCCTTCCTGGAGAGCTTCCCCCATCACACACTTCTGCCAGATGAAAGATAACCACTGTGAGAAATAAATTAAAATACAAGCCTGGGTAAAACCCTAAAGTCTTCCTACAAGTGAAAGACCTCTTGTAGTCCCTACTGAATGCAGTAGAGAATAAAATGTTGAGGACTTTGAAGGAGCAACTTGTTTAGTTAAACGTGTGAAGGCAGTGAGAGGAGGTCCCTCCTGAGAGGTAGGTAGGCAAGTTGTTAAAAGAATGCTTCCACTGTTGTGTTAAACTTGTCTCAGGAAGCTGTGCCTGGGGACCAGCAGCACTGTGAAGAGGTCACTTGCACTGGTTCTGCCCCATCAGCTGACCAGTTTGGCATCTGTGTTAATATTCATAGCTTGTTGTCAACGTGAGGTATTTCAACATTAACCTTTCGACCTTTGTGGCTTGGGAGGTAGATGCAGACCCACTCCAAGAGGGGAGAGGTAGAGGCTGTCATATGTAATTGAAAGATCTGCTCTCTGCTGTGGTATGTCTCAAGTTCTCCTCTTTGGGGATTTCTGATTAGAAGGATGGATGTTTCCTGTACAAACCAGAGGTGCTGCATTTTCTCTGGACAGCTGCTGTGGGTGTGCACCATGACCATTCATCTGGGACTTCCAGGAAAAGTGGCCAGATGGAAGAAGATGGTGGAAACATCTTGGTGCTCAAGAAGGCCAGTTCTATTGACAGCCCCCCCTCCTTTTTTCCTCTCTCCTTCCATTCCTTCACTACATTCTTTCCTTCTTTCTCCTTCACTAAACGTAAGACTGGTTGGTTCATTCCTCTAGAGCGGATGTACTGTAGTATCAATGTGTTTCAGCTTGACCTGTTGTATCAAGTCCTGTTGTGGGCCAGCTTTATCATTGGGAACTACTAGGACATTAAATAGAGCTCTGAAGCAATTAAAAGTGATTTTTTTTTAAAGCAGTAAAATTGTGTCACTGACTCGTGAGCCCATCCTCCCATAAAACAAAACTAAAATATTCAAATATCCTCCAATCTCAGGCAAAGTAGCTCTGACTGCAGACTGAGCTTTTAAGAGCAGAGAAGCACAGGAATTGGGAAGAGAAAGTCTCCCTGTTAAGTTCCCTGGTGTTTACCTACAATGTTTTTTGTCTTGTTTCAGTAACCTGGCACAAATGGGGAGAAAAAAATTTGCTAGCCATGTTGATGACCATGGAAAGCAGAGTTGTGCCTTTCCTGTATGCAGAGCTCATGATGTAGATATGCATGAGAAACTTATCTTGCTTTGGAATTAAAAAGATTTAGTGAACTTTTAGGAATACTATGAGTTCTTTCTCTTCCCTATTACTGGTATTACTGCTTTGAAAATAGCAGTGCAGGTAATGTCTTCATTCGCTACTGGTGATGATTATCACAATCATTTGAATTCCACTGAGTTTCTCTCCCATTCGTATAAGTGATAACTATCTACTAGTTTATAGTATTTCTAGATGTTTTGTATTTTTCAGCATATAGTGCATTTTAGAATTGTAAAAAAACAAATGTTGACCTTAGCAGCTGGAGTGGCATAGACAAGCTGTGAAAGGATGCTTCCTCAGGGATAGCTGTGGGAAACATTCTGCCTGCAAACAAGAATGGATGGCAAAACACTTTTGAGGAGCATGTCCATGAGCAAAGCTGCTCTGCTCTAGGAATAACTAGAGAGTTATTTTCTGAGAGCGCAATTTGAAAAGCTGTATAACCCCTTGCAAACTGAGAGAACTTGCTCATATTCAACTCCCCTTCTACATCTGCAGCACTGCATCCAGGCCTAAGGCTTCTAGTACAAGAAAGACGCAGAGCTCTTGGAATGAGTCCAGAGGAGAACCACTAAGATGATCAGAGGGCTGGAGCAGCTCTCCTATGAAGAAAGGTTGAGGGAACTGGACTTGGAGAAGAGAAGGCTCCAGGGAGACTTTACTGTGGCCTTCCAATACTTGAAGGGAGCAGAGAAACAGGAGGGGGAACGGCTATTTATGAGGGTGGATAATGATAGGACAAGGGGGAATGGTCTGACACAGAAGAGGTTTAGGTTGGATATTTGGAGGAAGTTTTTCAGCCAGAGGGTGGTGAGGTACTGGAACAGGTTGCCCAAGGAGGTTGTGGATGCCCCATCCCTGCAGGCATTCAAGGCCAAGTTGGATGTGGCTCTGGGCAGCCTGGGCTGCTGGTTGGCGACCTGCACACAGCAGGGGGTTGGAACTGGATGATCATTGTGGTCTTTTTCAGCCCAGGCCATTCTATGATTCTATGGTTGACAAGAGCATCCAGAAGTTTTTCTGGACTGTTGAGTTGGGTATTTGTGTAAGAGTTGTGGGCTGAGCAGCAGGGAATTGGATGTTCAAGGTTCTGTTTTAACAGTGAACTGCAGATTGTGTCACTGGTAAGCTTTTTGCTTTTTTGCTCAGTATCTTCGTGAGTAAACTGTTTTGAGATCTCTAAATGAAACAGGTTACATAATAGATAAGAGTTCTTGAAAAAGAGAGAGAGTATGTAATGTAATTTAATGTAAATGCATCATTTGAAAGTAGTGAAACTGTTAGAAAATCAAATGAATGGCACACCTTGATTCAAACGAATAAGCATAAGAGAAGACAGATTTGTTTAAGGAAGTGAGTCCTGATAATTATTTGTGTTATTGTTTAACCAAGTTCAAAAGTTAATTAAAATGTCTCTACTGGCAATGAACAGTTATGATGCATGTAGCAATAATGTGTGTGAGTTGGACTTCTTAACAGAAATGAGCATAAATACAGTGTAAAAACACACAGTGGCCCAAACCAAAGCGTTTTGTATTGCATTTGGATATCATCAGAGCATCTTTGGGCCTACAGCTTTCATATGGGCTGTTTGCAAAAAAAAAAAAAGTCTGGATTCCCCTTAACTTTATATTTAGAGTACCACCTGATGAAATGAAATGAGAAAGTGAACTATGCTGTGGAAAAGATAGGGGATTATCATAGTTAAAGAAAAAAAGTTGAAGTTACCTTCAGTGTGTTTCTAGAGAAAATTATGAGTTTGGGATTTGGCAAAAATACAGGAAAAAGGGAGGGAAAAGGGGACAGGAGAGGAACGGTATATTGGCACAAGCTACCTTTTCTGCTCTTTTGGTTACTGGAATATTCATCTAAGCACGAGAGAATAATTTTCATTGATTCATAGAATAATTTAGACTGCAAGGGGACTCTGGAGGCCATCTAGGTCCAACCTGCTGCTTGAAGCATGTCCAATTCCACCTGTGTCCCATTACTAAAGTCCCTATCCAGCTTAGGGCTGATTATCTCCACTAATAGGGCTTTCACACACTCTAAGCCTGCAGCATTTATGTGTAACTAGAATTTCCCATCTTTCAGCTTGTGTCCATTGCCTCTTTCTGTTTCACTTTACACTTCCAGGTCTGGCTCAATGTCCTCACATTCCTCCTGCACATTCCCCTGAGTGTCTGTAAACAATTCCCATTAGACTGCTCATGTTAGGGATGAACAAACTCAATAGTTTCAACCTCTTATGTACCATAGATACTATACAGGGGAATATGGCATCTGGAAACTCATTCTTGAAATGCTTCATTGGCATTTTCATTGAGGTAGAAGACTGCAAATTTGGTTTATGAGATAGCATGAAAATGCTAATTAAAATTTCAAGTTGTTTTTACGATCCTCAGCAAAGTGATAAGGAACCTGGGACATGAAAGAGCTAAAAATCTTGCTGAAGGTCCAGGGATGAGAACAGTATGCAGAAATCTAGAATTGCAGACATTGGCCTATAGCCTAACATGGGAACTGCTTTGCAAAATAAGCTTTTATTTTAACAGAAAAGGCAACTTGTTTCAAAAGCATTGGATCAGTTTTTAAGCCTTATCAGTTTTTGTCTGTATCAAAAAGATGTTTATGTCAATTGAGAACACTGATGTTAAGTCATATACTAATTCCACTAATATGAAATCTTCCTTAAGCAACCTGAGCTGAAGAAGTACATGACACACAGAAGCTGACTGCCTAGGTAGCAGCTGGGACAGTGAATTGTTAATTTGGGCATGGCCTTTGATAGGAGAACTGTGATACTCCCACTTGGACAAAGCAGCAGTGGATGGATCCACCCTTAATCAGTGTGTACCATGAAAAGAACTGCTATGTTGTATAATAAGCTTTTGAAACAAGATGAGCCATGCAAAAATTCAGAAGCTTTACAGATTTAACAGCCTCTGTGGGTATTAAAGTGGGTTGACCAACAAAGCAGAGGAACAAAAGATAGCTCTGAATGGAATTAGTGAAGTTTGAACAATGGGGCTGCATACCATTGGGTTTAGTGCACAGTGGATGGGTATGAGTCACACTTTTTGAATTTATTTAGATTTGTGTTGCATAAGGGAGATATCTGGATAATAAAGAGGAAAGTTGTATGGTTGTAATTATTCATACTTGATAACTAATCCTAGAAATATGCTTAAGTCCTATGTCAGGCCTTTGCTCTTGCCAGGGTATTTAATTGCAGGTAATTCCTGGCATATTTTTTCCTACAGAAAAGTCTTTGAGAATAAACACATAAGTTTTCTTTCTTAAAAGGGGATTCTGTTTTGCTCTGTGATTGTTCTGTTTAACCTGATAAAAGTGGACTGAGAAATGTTCATGCTTCTTGCATTAAAATTGTAAATGCCTGAGATATTCTAACTGCTAGGGCCTAGCAAAGGAGAGATGAGGGGAAAAATAGTAACTGCTCGGTATTTTTTTCTTTCTTTCTTTAAATGTCACAGTGTCTGTGCAAAGAAAACTCTTCTATCTGAACACAGTATCCTGATATGTGAGTGAACAGAGGATTCCTCCTTCTGGTCTCTTGGGTACACTGGCCAAAAACTACACTTTAGAAATTCTTCTGCTGCTGCCAAAATACTCGGAGTCTAGAGTTTTAAGTTGTTTGCATGCCTTGACTACCAGTCGAGGTCCAAATTTTCAGATTCAAAGTATGTTACAAACTGGAACATAAGCTTTTAAAAAATTATGCAAGAGATTATCTCTAGAGCTTAAGAAGTCCACTGAATGACCAGTCCCATTCATATCAAAGTGGGACGAGCTGGTTGGCTCCCTAGTAACTTTACCGATGTAAAGTTTTGGTTTCAGCTAGGGTTTAATTGTTCTTCAAATTGTCTGGTATGATGCTATATTTTGATTCTAGGACAAAAACAGTGCTGATAACATTGGTATGCTGACTTCTTCTACAATTTTTCTTATGTGCTTCCTTTCATTTTGACACTTTTTATGAGTTTAGATGATAAAAACTGCACTCAAATTCTCAAAGTATCAGTACAGTGGTACTTGCACTTGCATGGTTCTAATGGAAAGCATGCCAAAGATTGTATTGGTGTTTTTCTTTTTTTCATTGGATCACACTATTAATTTATGAACATCTTGTTTCAGATTAATACATTCAATATCCCCAAGTACACATGACTGTATATTGGAATGTAATTTCATTTCTACTATGATATCTCAAACTGTACAATTCTTTTCAGAGGTACTGTGAATCTCCTAGTTGCTACATCTCCTAAATTGACTACATCTGCTCCATCTATGTCATCACTTCCTATTGCTAACTATTTTAGCATTTTTATTATTCCTTTTTAGGAGGAAAAATGTTGTTCTACTTATGGAGGATCTATCTACATCACTGTATAATCAAAGAATATTAAGATGTTATAATAATGAAATAAACAAGAGAGTTAGGCAAAGCAAGACAAAGAATAAATAGGACGCTTACCTGTATCATGGGCTTGCTCAGGAAACCCCAGCAGAGCAGATCTCCAGAAAAGACCCTTCCCCACTGGTAGTCAGCTCTTAAATGGGTCTAGGAGAGGTGGAGCCAGGCTCCACCCCTTCCTGCAGCACAGGTGAACTGCCTTCACCTGTGCTCCTCTGGCTGACTCATTGCTCACCTCAGGTGATCAATCAGGGGTTCAGGCCATGACTCAGCAGTCCCCATGCACTCCACCCCTTCACGGCATGAACCAATGATCAGATTGACTAAAGGATAAGCTTTTCCTAATACAGAGACCCGCTATATCACGACGCTTATACAATTTCCATCACGACACATGTTGGTACAATTCAAGATGAGTGACGATTGGTGAACGTTGATATTCTTTAATGGGCCAGTGCTCGATGATGTTACTGGAGGCATATGGTTGTGAGGTGCAGGTCCGTTCTATGTTTCATCAGTCCCATGTAGGCCATCACCGGGTGTTGCACGTGATCTGACTGTAACACTGGAACGCTTTGATGGCATTTCGTTCCTTCCGGTGATCCTGAAGGCTCAGACTCACAGGGAGTAATATAGATGTTTCAGGGGTACCAGGAGGGGAAGCTCTCCAGGGCAAGATACAGGCCGTATTTCTATCCTGGGTCAACACTTCCACTTGTACGGGGGCATGTCTCGGCCGCTTGTACCACACTTTCTGGCCAGATATCTGTGGCTGCATAACTATATCAGGCACCGAAGAAGGTGTCCTGATCTGCCATAGGGACATGATGGGGGTCCCTTTAGCAATGAAGATCGGAGTGTTGACCACAATATCAGTAGGCCATGTACCTATTACTGGAGGGACTACTGAGCCTCCCACCTCCAACAATCTCCCCCAAGGTGCAAGTAGGCCACACCACTTGGGTCCTACCTGCACCTTCCAAGGCCATTTTATTCTATGGGTGCCTAGTTCTAAATTCTCAGGGGCAGGGAGCAGAAGATTATATTCATTACCAATCTGGGGTATCTTACCTGATAATCAGTGCCCATAATTTGGATGTTAAGTGGGGTGGCCCATGTTGTCTGCAGCATTCTCAGGGCACTGGGTCTGCTGCCTCGGGGTCTTTCATTCAGGTCCCGCAAGGTTTCATACAGTCTTTTCGTTCACCCCTGCAGGGACTGGGAGTCTGTCTTCAGGGCAGCCTGAAGAATACCATTATAATGTTCAATGAGGCCTGCCCCCATTGGATTATATGGCAGGTGGAATCGGCATTCGATGTTGTTTTCTTCTGCCCAGCGCTGTATCGTTGCACCAGTAAAACGAGTCCCTTGGTCGCTCTCGATGACTTCAGGTGTCCCGTAGGCAGACGTCAGTTTAGTCAGTGCCTTGATAGTATACCTGGTTTGCTTTCGGCACTGGATAGGCCTGCAGTAGCCCACTTGCAGTGTCGACGCAGGTCAGGGCATATCTCACCCCCTCGGACCGAGGAAGGGGCCCAGTGTAATCGATCTGCCATCACTGGAGAGGATTGTGTCTTCTGGCAAGATGGGCTGTTGTTTTGGGCAATGATCTCGGTCTCATCTTAGAGCAAGCGTCGCCATCCTGGCATGCCTGGATGATGTCAGGTAGCTGTATGGGCAGTCCCCATGCTTTAGCAGCTGCCCACATTGTCTTTTGTCCCACATGCCATAGCTTCTGATGTAACCAACGGGCGATGTACTCAGATGGTGAATTATCAATCCATCTAACTTGGGCCAGCGTGTCAGCTTCATCATTTCCCGGTGACTGTAGGGGCTGATGACCAGAAACATGGTAGACACATATAGTCCTGTGTTTGACTGTATTCCATGTGTCTAACCACGTCTTTGCCCCAGATTGGTCGGGCGTGGATAGTCCATTAGTCCATTCCTGAGTGGCCCACTGTGCAATCCAAAGAGTGAGCCCACGGTACACAGCCCAACTGTCTGTACAGATATTCAGGATGCCATCACCGGGTTCCTTGGTTATAACCATCCACACAGCTTGCAGTTCTGCCCATTGGCTGCTCTGACCATCCCCCTCGTCAAACCAGATTGTCTCAGTGGGAGGATGGTATGCTATCGCTCTCCACTTGCTTGGGTTGCCTTGCTGGACCCATCTGTGTACCAGGCATCTTCAGGGATAGGATATTTCCCCTCCTGAATGGGACTCTTCCCTGGTGGAGCAACCAGTGTTTCTTTTAGTGCATCACTGTGATACATCACTGGGCCTAAGATCTTCTGAAGTTCTTCTTTCAAGGGTGATGAAGACAGACTGCTCCTTTGGCCGAGGTAAGCAACCCATCGTGCCGCTGTTTGTGCTTGGGCCACCCCTGTCTTAGGAAGGTAGGTCAGATCTTCCACCCACCCCTGAATCAGCAGAGTGGTCTTAACTATTTGTGACTGCTTTTTTTCATTTTTTCTTACCTGAATAAGGGAGGGTGTTTTTGTAGGACTGTTTTTTTCAGAGCAACACAGATTTCTTGGGGTAGGTGGTCTTTACAATTTTGGTTTTTCAGTTTATGAAAGTTTTGATTCTTATGCAGTCATCTAACTCTGAAATCCAAGACTAGTTCTAAAATACAATGAGAGTTGGTAACTCTGAGTGCTCGGACAGTTTCCAAGTGTGTTAAATAGGACCAGGCAAAGGTGAAATTTATTTATGGAGAGCACTGGGTTATTCTCGAAATAATGGGTCATAGGCAGGAGATTGTCCCTGTGGCTGTGATGGCTGAAATGCCAATAGATGGCATCCAAGAATCTGCAGCATCATTTCTAGAGTCTATAGCATAATAATGCCTCTTGTGTGTTACCATAGTATATATTTCATAGCCCCTTACAGTCAACTTATTAAGATTCATATTTTGGAAGCCAATTTGTAGACCACTGCATAAAGAAGATTATTTTTTAAAATTTCATGTGTTTAATCTTCAGCCCTACAAAGATCTTTAGCCCTGTACATTTTCCCAGATGCTGGGAAAAATATTAAGTGTAATAAAAATCAATACCCATTGCATTAATATGCTTAATACTAAAGTTTACAGTTATAACCATGTCCTGCTGCTTTCTTTATATAGACTATTTGTAGTCCTTGTTAGTGAAATTACAGTTACTTCAAAGCAAAAAATTAAGCACAAGTGTATCAAATCCATTTTTTTTGCTCTTCATGAAGTTCTGCTAATACCAACTCAAAACATAGGCAAAAAAGTGGGATAAATTGCAACAATTCAAAGTTGAAGTCAGCACAGCAGCTTTTAATTTCACAAGCTGCCTTCTCAAATTCCTCAGAGCTGTTGGTGTTAACTTTTAACGAAACCTGAAGAAAATTGGAAGATTATTAATGGTTTGGGGGTTTGCCAGTATGCTTTCAATATTTAAAAAGAGTAAAAAGGTGACCCAGAAAGCTGCTAGGCTGTTTGCTTGGTGTCATGCCTGGTAGAAGTCATAGGACAGTAACTTATGACTCCATCAACAAAGACTTAGAGGCTAAAAATAAAGTCAGTGCCTGTCAGTAGGGTTTCACAGAAGGTAGGTTTTGTTGAAAAAACACGGCATCTCTTTTTGGCTGAATGATGGGAATCATTGACTTGATGTCATTTGGCACTGTGATTGAGAAAACATGCACTTGCTGGAATGAAGAGATTGAGTATTAGATGAACTGACATCAGGCTTATGGACAGTGTTTGATGATTATCAAGGCAGTGACCAAGGAGTTTTCTGGCACAGTCACTCGGGATCACATTTCTTTCCAAATTTACTGAAGGAACTGGGGCTGTTCAGTCTCCCAGAAAAGGAAGCTGAGGGGAGACCTTATTGCTCTCTTTCAATACCTGAAGGGTGCTTACAGCGAGAGCAGGGCTGGTTTCTTCTCACTGGTGACAGGTGACAGCACAAGGGAAAATAGCCTCAAGTTGCACCAGAGTAAGTTTGGTTTGCATATCAGGGTTGTTAAGCACTGGAACAGGCACGCCAGGGAGGTGGTTGAGTCAACATCCGTGGATGTGTTTCACAACCATCTGGATGTGGTGCTCAGGGACATGATTTAGCGGAGAGTTTTTAGAGTTAGGGTAGTATGGTTAGGATGTTGTTGGACTTGATGATCTTTAAAGTCTTTTCCAACCTGAGCAATTCTATGATTCTATGATTCTGCTACTGTGGTCAAAATTCAGATACATCTCTACAGTCAATACCCCAGGCAAAGACCTGCATAGAGAATCAAATTCTGCTGAGATCTTGGAGGAGAACAACTCAGAATGGAAAAGTCCTGTGTCTAGTTGGCTATATTTGACCATCTGGATTTGGTGGAAGAGCTGAGTAGCCAACTGCTGGTGTTTGTTGAGGCTGGATGGTCTGTGCTAATGTCTGTTGTGGGGTGAACAGGAGTGTGCCAGTGTGGTGTCTTCCATAAGCACCTAGTTTATATTTTACCATTCAGTGTTGCTAATATTGCTTCCATATTTTGTAATGTTCCTTTTAAATTTCTATAACAGGGCTGGTCAAATTCATCACTGGATTGTGCAAGGGCTGCTCTGAAAATAATGCCCCCTATGTTATTATGTTGGCTTACAATGTCAGAGGCATTTTGGTGGGATGGCAGCAGAGGCTTAACCTTCCCAAAAAAATCCCATTACATGTTGCTGCCATGTGAGAGATGGCAGCAGAGGGGCACTGACAGAATGGTGCCTGACATGGAAGTGTGTGTGGAGCAATGGCATGTCACTGAATTCCTCCATGTGGAAAAAATGTCACACTGATATTTGTTGATGCTTGCTGAACATTTATGGAAGCCAAACAGTGGATATGAGCACAATGAGGGGTGAGTGTTGTGTTTCAGCAGTGGCAATGTGGAAGACAAGCCATGTTCCAAATAGCCATGCAGATTTTTACAAGTGTGACATGCAGGCTCTTATTCATTGCTGGCAAAAATAGACAGGTAGTGGTGGTGATTATGTTGAAAAATAGTGCTCTGTAGCTGAGAATTTGCTGTATGAGAGTTTTATTGTGCTCTTTTTATCTGTTGTAGTTTCTATAAAAATAAATAGGAGGAATTGTTTTTGGAGCAACCAACATATTTTAGAGAGTTCATGGAGGGGCAAAAGAAAGGAAGTTTGGGCAGAGGGAAGTTACATCTTATGGTATGTTCTATTGCTTCCATTCAGGATTAGGTAAAGGAAATAGCAATGTTATTAATCTTTGAAAGAAAAATGAAAATTCTTTAAAATAACCTGCAAAGTAGCAAAATAAAGCATAATATCTGCTTTACCACTGGAGAAACATAAGTATAAGCGTATTTTTTCAAAGCCACAAGTGAATCTATTTTGGGTGCAGGAGTTTCTGGCTACCAGTTCTGTTTTACATTAATTAATTTGCACCCTCCCCCATGCTTTTTTTTTTTTTTTTTTTTAAATTATTTTTAATTAAAGGAGAATAACAGAAATAAGAACCTACACAGTAGAATAGTAATAGATATTTTCAAAAGCATGTCTTTCAGCTCCAAGACACAAATATCAGAATAAGCATCCTTATGAAAAAGTATAACTAGATTCCAACAGCAGAGATGTTTCAGACTGGAAAGTGCTGTTCTCATGCTGTTGATGTTCTGTGAGTGATTTTATACGTAGGACACAGCACCAGTGCAGCACTTCCCGGTGCTGACCTCCATCACCAGCATGGCGATGGGACCAGTTTGCAGGTGAGGCCCTGACCACCGAGCTTGGGTGCACAGGTGTGCCCCGTGCCAGCAGCCATCACTGCAGACCAATCTGTTGTGAAGGCCTCCACCTGGTGGCTGATCATGCCCAGCATGCCGCTTCTTGTACTGGTACGGACTTCAGCAGCCTATTATTAAAAGCCTTCAAAAGCAAAGCTGCATGCTTTACTGTTGCCTTATAACTTAACAAAGTTAACTCTTTGAGATTCTGGAAAAAAGATAGAAATGTTAAAGAGGGTCAGCTTCTGGGCTCTGCTGTGACTCAGCCCCAAGATTCGCCCAAGTGACAAAATATGGGGCCTCATGTAATGAGATAAGATTTTCTGAAGTTCCCCACCATCCTGAGCATCAAAGCCAAACATTCAGTTGGTGCTGCAGTGCAGCAGCCGATTAGTTTCACATCCACTGATCACCCTAAACAGCAGAGCATAAGTGCTGCATGAGAGCTGCAAGCCATTATCTCTAGGATGACGAGCAAGAAGAAAAAGACCCAGCCTAAGTTTGAGCTGGTAGTTAGACAGGCTGTGTGTAAGCATATTTGGGACCCAGTGAGAGGCAATACACAAGCTGTTTATAAAGTTACTGAGGAAGTCACTTTTTGGAGTGGATCCTGAGTGAGAAATTACACATAAATGAAGAATCCTTCTATGCAGAAACTGGCACTGACCGAGCTAACCTACTTCACGTTAATCCCATTTTAGTGTGTCTGTGGCAGCTGCTGGTGGGTGCTGCCACTTGGATTCCTGCTGCGATGAGTTATTTCCAGATGGTGTGTGTGGAGAATGCTGCATTCAGACAGCCTGCTGTTGGTGTCCTGGTCTGCTGTCACGTGCCTGTTCTTTGGAGATCAGGAAGGAGTACAGTTGGGGCTGAATGGTAAGCTGTGCCACTGTAGAGTTGGTAGATCATCCACCTTGTAAGAAAATAAAAATACCCACCATACGCCATGAAGGAACCTCCTTTTGATCTTCTCTGAGTACATAGGTCACTTCATGTGAATAGGATTTAGAAACCATTTTTACAGCACTTGGATTTTTATTTGCCACAAAATGCTCATGGTTGATGCTATAAAAAACAAAAGTTTTAGATAGACCTAAGCTTTTATCTCCATTTATGTATCATATGGAATAACTTATTTGTACATATTGGTTGTTGTTCAAGATCTCCCTGTGTTGGGAAATTTTTTGTTCCAATAGATTTTGCTCATTTATCTTCAACCCAAAAAGAGACAGAGCATGTGTAATTAACTCCAACTTTATGCTGCTCAGGGAGGAGAAGTTAATATTAATTAGCCAATAGGGCCTGTGTAGTAAGTCCAAAGTTTATTTCACATCAGCCTTTTCTCTGGTACCAAATGATGCACTACAACTTTGGTGCCTGTTGCACACCTGAGAACAGAAGAAAATCCCTCTGTTGCTCTTTAATGGACAAGGCAGGGCTGTTTTTAAGCGCTGGATTGCCAAAGCACTCAGTGTGCAACTAACTGGAAACTCAGCTGAACTTCTTGCTGAAAAATGTCACTGTGATATTTCTAGAGTTTGGCATTTGGAATCTCTAGACACACTGAGCACATCTCTCCGTGACTCAGATTTGTGTCTTGGTTCTATAGGAGGTTAAAATGGGGAGTATAATATGTGAGATCAAGAAAAGTTGTAAGTGTAACTAGGGCCTAGACACCTTTACAAAACACATAGAACTCTGATTTGGAGCAGTGTTTTCAGCAAAATGATGGCCACCTCAGGTGATAGAGAGAGCATCCTGCGAGCATGACTGAGTCTTTGCATCCTGTCCCACACAGATTGGCCTGATCCTCCGGAGCAGCTGTACATTCATAAAGTCTTCATAAAATCTTTGAATACATGCTGAAGAGAGCTTTGCTCATAAACAAAGCAAAGCAAAAGGACTAGTTTTGGTCCTTGGGAATCTTCCCACATGCTCTGGTCACACAGGTATTTTGCCCTCTAAAAGACAGACCTTAACTAATTTTAGCTACATCAGAGCAATCAGATTCTCTTTTGCTGTTCATATGTATGCATGACCTTCACTATTCTGCTTACTTTTGTTTTGGTTTGGTTATAACAAATATTTTAATCTTCACCCATTTTTAGTGTTCTTTTTAAAAAATCTTCAGTAATAAAAACAGCGCATGAAAAAGCAAAGTGTCTTTGAAGAACTAACAGCTGAACTTCAAGCAGAAGTGGTGTAGTCATACTGAAGACAGACTAATGAACACCAGTAGCAGGGTGAATTTGTGCCTTTCTTTGGTCAGGATCCTTCCCTGAGTCATCAGCTGGAGCTCCTTCCTGGAAACTCTGTTGCAACATTACACAAGGAATGGGTCAGGATTGGATTGCTTCTGTCAGAGACAATGTGTCTTCTCCCATGCAAAGGAGACCCCCACTGCTCATGGCGGGACTGTATGTTGATAAGTCAGGAATGAAATGAATATGTATGTGAATTCCACTGATTGTGTGTTCGTTCGGCCTATATCTGTACCAAGCTTCTTCCTTATGGTGTGCAAGTTCGGAGGAGCTATCCCCCTTGCACCCAGCTTGGCGCCAAATGCTGAATAAAACATACCTGCTTTATAACCTAACTCTGGGTTATACAGTTTGATTCCGCAAATCAAGCTAGAAGAAATAGGATGAGTTTTACTTGGACTGCAGTTTGTTCAACTTCTGTTGGAACAGTTGCTCTAAAAGATTCTTGCAGTCTGAGATAGCTTGGACCTAAGAAGGACAGTTGTGTGAATACATTGTGGCACCCCAGTAAGGGTGTTGCCTGGTATCTGCAGTGCCTGAACAACAGAGAGTGAAGTGCTGCTGTCAGAATTTACCCCAGAATCACTTCCCTAGGGCCTGAAGGATCATCTAGTTCCAACCCCCTGTCCATATACAGGTTTGCCACTCACCAGATCAGGCTGTCCAGGGCCTCATCCACTTGGCTTTGAATGCCTGCAAGGATTGAGGCATCCACATCTCTGGGCAACATCTTCCTGTGCCTAACCACAGCCTAAGTGAAAAATGTCTTCCTAACATCTAACCTAAATTTCCCCTCTTTTAGTTTAAAGCCATTCCCTCTTGTCCTATCACTATTAGACCATGTAAAAAGTCTGTCCACCGCCTGCTTGTACACTCCCTTCAAGGACTGGAAGGCTGCAATGAGGTCTATCTGGAGCCTTCTCTCTTCCAAGCTAAAAACGTCCAATTCCCTCAATCTTACTTTGTAGGAGAGGTGCTCCAGTCTTCTGATCATCATCTAGCCCAACCATCAACCCATCACAAGCATGCCTACTAAACCATGTCCCTAAGTGCCACATCTACTCTTTGTTTGAAAACCTCCAAGGATGGTGACTCCACAACTTCTCTGGGCAGCCTGTTCCAATGCCTTTAGTCTTTCTAAGACTAACCTTTCTTAAATCTCCAGCCTGAATCTCCCAGGCACAACTTGAGGCCATTATCTCCTGTCCTATCACTGGTCACTTGGGAGAACAGACCAACCCCCACCGCCCTACAACCTCCTTTCAGGTCATGTAGAGAGCGAAGAGGTCTCCCCCGCGCCTCTTCTTCTCCAAGCTGAACAATCCCATCTCCCTCAGCCACTCTCCAACTAGGCTTGTTCTCCAGACTCCTCCGCAGCTTTGTTGCCCTTCTCTGGACACGTTCCAGGGCCTTGATATCTTTCTTTGTAGGGAGGGGCCCAAAACTGAACACAGCACTCAAGGTGTGGCCTCACCAGTGCAGAGGTACAATCACCTCCCTAGTCCTGTGGACGACACTATTTCTGATAAAAGCCATGATGACAATGGCCTTCTCGGCCACCAGGGCAGACTTCTGGCTCTTGTTCAGCCAGCTGTCGACTAACATCCCCAGATTCTTTTCCACCACATAGCTTTCCAGCCACTCTTCCCCAAGCTTGTAGCAATGCATGCAGTTGTTGTGACCAAATTGTAGGACCCAGCACCTGTTCAGGCCATGGGCTTCTAGCTTCTCCAACATAATGTGGAGAGACAATGTCAAAGCCTTGCTGAAGTCTAAGTAAACGGCATCCATACACATGCACTAGGGAGACCTGTGGCTTGTGGTGTCCAGCTTTTATAGCTGGAGGTCATGACCTAGCTTCCTCTGTTCAATCAGACGTTTATCTTGTTTTCTGCAGTGCCTGAACAAGCAAAACTCTTGTGGCAGGACCCAGATATCACCAGAGAGACTGCAGGACCTGCCCAGTGCTCTGCACAGAACGCCTATTCATGTCTGCTCAAGAAACCATAGACTAGGGTAGTGAGGGCTCTTGGAAACACCAGAGTGGTTTTGATTGAGCAACAACAAAATCAAGCTCAAAGCAGACCATTTTTAATGGAAAATTTTGGACTGGACCATTAGTGTAACAAAACCATGGAGACCTGAAAACAGGATTGTGATGGAGGCTGCCAAATAATTAAATGATAAATAATGAATTAGCCCAACCAGTTTTGTTTAACAACTAAACATTTTATGAGGGGAAGTCTTTTTTAACCCCTTCTATTTGAAAGTCATCTTATTATTACATGAGCTCGGGCCCATTCGTATTTAACTCATCTCTAACCCTCTGACCATAAGGACAAAGGTACTGTGAAGTACACTCTGAATGCTCAGACTATCTCCATTACACCAACCAAGTGTGACTGTGGGAAATGCAGTCCCTGTTGGCAGTAAATCTAGCTCTCCAGACACTCAGAGGATCTGGGAACTCAGACTTAGTTACTATTGGAAGATGCCAACTTACAGCCTGGCAGGATTTTAAATGATCTGTCAATATTTATGGGCTTAAATGTGAAAACAGAAACTGCAGACTAAAAAAATCATTAAAAAATGATGAACTTATTAACTGAGTGAACTTGGTTTCTTCAAGTGCCAGAAAAACACACTTCACATGCCTTAGTGCTTGACTTAGTGCTGTCTTGGTGAAAAAATTTGAAGTGGGATATTTAATAATGTGAGAAATACTTAAATCAGCCAAGTCTATATAAAAAATAATAAAATAGAGATCTGAACTGTAAGCTAATTCTTATAACACTGTCATGGGGATGAAGATGGGTAGTGGGAGAAACGTCATGTAGCATTCATCATAGACTTAGCCTGTATAGATAGATGCAGGGAACTTGGACTTGCATTTGTTTCTAAACAAAATGAATTTTTGAGTGACTTAAGTGGAGCAAAGCATATGACTCTGGAGAACTAAACATTTATTTTCATCTGCAGTTCCTAAGGTCAGCCTTCATTCCAAACATCTCAAAATCAATTAGAAATAACAAAATTCTTAGCAAATGGCATGAATTCCCAAACTGACTTATTGTTTAAGGGAGTATTTCTATTTCCTCATTTATGACTGAGGAAGACAAGATCTCTTTCAGAACATATTTGTTAGAATACACCCAAACAGCAGCTCTGTGCATTGGGAGGCCTTTTTGCTGTGATGTGCCAATAGGATGCTGTGCCCTAATTAGCTTCTCCCAAAAAATTAGGAGCAGAAGATTTCATTCCAAGGCATGAAATGCAGTATTTAAACTAATGGGATGCAAATCTGCAAACTGCATCCCATAGGATAGCTCCTGGAGTGAGAGGAATGGGATGCTTGGTGATGTGACCTCTATTGTTTCTGTCAGTGACTCCAAAACAAACTTCAGTCTGCAGACTGAAGTGGCAATGCAGCTGCCCTTTGTAGTAGAGGATGATGATACTTCTTTTGGTTGTAAGACAGGAAATATTCCTACTTGCCATCAAGATAAGAGATTGCAGAGCTATATTGCTAGACTAATTCTGTTAGAAGTATATTAAATATCTGATCTAAAATCTTAATATCTGATCTACAAATTGCTCACAATATTAAAATAATTAGGAATAGTGCTTCATACTGAAAGCTGCTATGTGCATGATATAGGCTATAATGTAATGGAAGTTTTGTAGATTCTCAGAGTTTCAACATCCATTTTTAAGTAGATAACTTAAAAATATTAAATCAGGCATTCCCAACCCACGGCCCACAGGCTGCGTGCAGCCCAGCTCTGCCCATCCTGCAGTCCACAGCCCCGCACCATCATGGCAGTGGTTCTTCCCATTGTGCCTCCAGTGCACACCCAAACATCAGTGAGCAGTCAGCACTGTGTCAGCTAAAACCAGGGCATGGGGAGGGCACAGTGCAGAGCTATCTCAAGTCATGGCAAATAATTGTATGCATTTTGATATGTTGGCTAAACACAGTCCTGTGAACAGCAAAAAAATGCCAGCCTTGCTTTCCATTGTGATAAAGGAATTTGAGAACAGGTTTCAAGAATGCCAAAAAATTCCTGGTTTTGATATATTTGTGACTCCATTTTCAGTCAACATAATAACTACATTACCTGCACATTTTCAGATGGAATGTACAGAGTTGCAATCACATATTCAAGTCAAAAATTGGATCGTGTCTCTTTCCTAATCTTTTGTAAGACCTATCTTACCAGAGAAAAATATCACTCAAATATCCTCCACTTTTCAATCACACTCTTTTCATGTCAATGCTTTTCAGCAGTAAGAACATTTGTGAACAACTGCTTTAAAGGATAAAGCATAGGAAGAGTAGAATTTCATCACAAATCTCTGACAAATACCTTGAGACTTCTCTGAGAATTACAGTGACTCCCATTGAACCAGGCTGATAATTAGGTTCACAAAAACTATGTCAGATATCCACTACTTTTCTGCTTTTGTTAGCCTCTTTTTAAAACGTTTTAATTAAAATATATATATAAAAAATAAGTTTTGTTACCTATATACTTTAACTGTTATACTTTTTAAATGTGGCCCAAGACACTTCCTCTTCAGTCAATGTGGCAAAAGAAAAGGCTGGACACTCATGAGATAACACAAATCTGCTAACAAATGCTAGATTTTATTTGCTCTGGGGCAATTTTGGAAAAGCACACTCTAAACAAATCTCCCTCTCCCCCACCCCTCCCCCACCTATAAAATATTTGGATCTAGGCATTTTATCCCTGTGTGTTCGTGTGAAATTCTGCTTATAATTAAAAGTTAATTCAACCTTAACTATGTAAAAAGATATATATATATATATATATATATATACACATATATACATATCAAATAATTTCTAAAAATAAGATTACTATTTGTAATGCCTTTTCAAAACATTCCACTCTGATTAGCCAGTAGAGGGAGATAGCGTTCTTGCTTTCTAGCCTCAACCTGTTACTGTTATTTTCATAAAACAGCTCGGTTGCCTAATTGTGTTCAAACTCTCTTGAAAAGCTTGGCTTGAAATTATTGAAAATGACACAATTTCAAGCTATAAAAATTTTAGAATATCTTTATAATTATGGTGTAGGAGTTCTGCTCTTGTGAGGTACAATCTGCAGTACTGCATCCATGTCTGGGGCCCCCAGTACAAGAAAGACAGGGAGCTGTTGGAGAGGGTACAGAGGAGAGCCACAAAGATGATCAAGGGGCTGCAGCACCTCCCCTATGAAGACAGGCTGAGGGGGCTGGGCTTCTTCAGCCTGGAGAAAAGAAGGCTGTGGGGTGACCTCATTGCAGCCTTTCAGTACCTAAAGGGAGCCTACAAACAGGAGGGGAATCGACTCTTGGAAAGGGGAGATGACAGCAGGATGAGGGGAAATGATTTTAAGTTGAGGGAGGGAAGATTTAGGTTGGATGTCAGGGGGAAGAGAGAGCAGTGAGGTGTTGGAACAGCTGCCCAGAGAACTTCTGGATGCCCCATCCATCCCCGGAGGTTTTCAAGGCCAGGTTGGATGGGGCCCTGGGCATCCTGGTGTAGTATTAAATGTGGAGGTTGGTGGCCCTGCCTGTGGCTAGGGGGGTTGAAGCTTTAAGTCCCTTCCAACCCAAGCCATTCTATGATTCCATGATTGTATGACTGTAAGAAAATCCCTGCCCAGCAGTCACAATACTTAAGTGGTGACGACAGTAGGTGTGTTGTAACAGTAGGTGTGTCATAACAGTAGATGTGTCTGGTTATGTCTGGTTAGTCCTCTATTCAAATAAATTGGTGGAAGGTTTATAAGATTTAATGCACATTAATGGACATTTCTTGGAGAAATCAAATGGCTGACTTGTAAGGCAGACTCCTCATAGAGTGCTGTACAGTATACCTCTGATGTGGTAGCCTCTGCTTGCTCTCAGAACAGCAGTGAAACAATCTTTCAGTGCTTTATGCAACCCTAGCTCCTCTGGTCTTTGAAAAGTTTCAAAAAGGACCTTCAGATAACAATACTGAAGTCCTTTCTAAAATCCTAACTTAAAAATTCAAATTAGAACTCAGAACTGGTCACCTTTTACTCCTTTTCTTAGCAGCAAACTGAGCTGTCATTCAGTATATTGATCTGATCTCCATGGTCTGGGAAAGGAGCTGAAGGTACTTGGGCTAGGTGTGGCTACCTATGGTTAGTGTAGATGTTTTGTTTAAAATGTAGGTGTGATGAAGCCCACGCTGCCTCCATTTTTAATGTACAGACACAAGTAAATTTGCATGAATACGTGGCTATAGATAATATATAGAGAGATATATATAGATAGATACATAATTCAGAATAGTAGAGAATTAGCATGTACTTCTTCAGTGCAGAAATTTAAATTTAGGAAAAGGATTTGTTGAGGAGCTGGGCTTGAAAGATGACCTTATCTTGCTAATAATAAGGAAAAGTTTATTAACTGCTAGTTAACAAATTAAGATATAATACCTTTTATAGGATGCTATAAAAACACAAGCAAATTTGCAATGGAAAAAAGTTACTGAATTACAAAATGTTTGTAATTTCAAGGTTATCTCTACAACAAATAGTAGGTGTTCTGTATTTTGTGCTGTTTCCATCCCTACAAATATTCAATAGAGAAAGAAATGCAATCCTTTTAGTGCCAAAGAATCTTGAGAGGAGAGAGAAGAGAATAATGATCCTAAGTGAAATTTAGATCTGTATTTGCTCACTGTTTCTGCTGCAGATTGTGACCTTGAGTGAGTCATTTAGTCCTCTGTTTTCATTCCTCATTTGTAAGCTGGGAATTAAAGAGCTGAGAATTACAGATTTTTTAAGGACACATTGGTGACATATGCACTGTATTTTGTGCTCAGAAACATGTAGGCTTTAATGCAAAAAGTACAGATTAATAAGGAGATTCACTGCCTTGCCCATTAGGAACAGGCCCCATACTTTTGTTTATTCTGTTTCTCCATCCATTGTTTACTCTTTTCTTTTTCTTTTTCTTTTTGTTTTCTTTTTTTTTTTTTTTTCCCATGTGAATGAGGAAATTGCACAGCAGGTCGTAGCTTGGTCCTACTCTTGATACATTATTGATAAAAGCAGCTTCTGAGCTAGAAACAAAACTTTCAGCCCAACTTCTACTTCTATGTCCTGATCACAAGATGACCTGTTTCATAAAGCAAATGTTTTATAATCAAAAACAAAATAATTTCATCTTGTAGATGAAAGATGATTCAGTTCTGCAGCAGGGTGAACTGGTCTCTTGACTGAGGCAGATATTTTTTAAACAAAATAATAGTTTTGTTTAGAACAAAAAAAGTTCCAGTTGCTACTGCTATTTGCTCCTTGTGTCGATATCTTTTGCTCTACATCATGATATTCCGAAAGGTGTTGAGCTGTGAACCAAACAGACATTTTAACTTCTGTAAAAGAGAAAGGAAATTGAAAATGGCAAGAAATTATCTCCATTCGATTTCTTGCTTCATTACAAGATAGAACATGTGGCATCTTAAAAATCTCTGGTTTATAAGTTAGAAGCTGTCCATCATCTAGAAATGCTTGCAGAACATGTAGAATTGCTAGCACTTACCTGTCTGCTTTGATACTGCTATAAAGCATTAATTATCCAAGCCATAAATAGTTCCAAAATTTCTGGATGCAGACTGAGTTTTAAAAGAAAGCACTAACCATAAGGTATTGGATGATGAGAATTCAATCAGTCGTGAGTGTGAACAGACCCAAACAGTTCTGAATCCAGCTTCTGCCTATGCCGATACCTGAGGGCAGGAGTAAGGAATAAATACAGCCTTTAGCTTGATTTCACATTCAAACAAATCTTTTGGAAAAGTGCAGATCTGAAACTTGCAGTTCTTCAAACTCTGGATTATTCAGTACTCCATTCAAAATCATCTATCCCTACAAACAGGTGGTCATACTAGAATCCCAAGATTTGTTTTCTTAACAAAAGCAGGTGGTTTCTAGACATGGATTTTGGAGAAAACCTACAATACATGACCCTTCTGAAGATTCAGAAGCCAGAAGCCAAACAAAACTTACACATGTGCCCTTTTTATATTGTCATAGGTTTTATATTGTTGGCAAAGGTATCTTAAAGGAATATGTAAATCTACTGTGATAAAACAGTAACGTGGCAGGACAAAATGACTTGGTTGCAGAAAGGAAAGACAAAAGGAGTGCTGACCATGCCCTCTCAGTGTGAAACCAGCTGTCTAGCTTGCAAAGCAGAGGTCACTGATTGGCAGAGGTCAGTGTTTACTTTATCACTTGGAGTCTGAGCCCTCATCACGTAATGCCATTCATCTCACAAAATCATCCCCAGGAGGCAGTGCTAGGCTTCTCATGGTCTTTGTGCACAAATGTGAAGATTTTGCCATGTATAACCACGAACATGATCTTTAGCATTAGCAGCAGCTCTAGGGAGCAGCTACCTGGTCACTTGCATATCTGCTAATTTCTTCAGTAGCATTCCTCTTTCTGGGATGGCATTTTAACCCCATCTCTTCCCAAGGCATCCTGAGTTCTGCCTGCATACTCTTTCAAAGCACAGAGCTGGAGACAATTTTAGAGCAGTGAGTATCATTGACAAATACAGCATTATATCTGTGACTAGAGTGAATATACATAAAATACAAAGCCAGGGTTAAAGACTGGCTAAGGAAACTGTCTGTGAACTGGACAGCTCTTACTATACAATATATATACTTCTCACAGAGAGTGCCAACACTGTATACCCAAAAAAAACCTGCAAAGGTTCTCTCCTTCTCCTCAACAATTAATGAAGTCCAAACAAAGCAAAAAGAAAAGGGGGGAGAGGCAGGCGTGGAGTGGTATGACTTGAAGGAGGAGGGGAATAAAAGTTTTTAATGTGTATGGACATCCAGAGGAAATCTTGTCAAATACTTGTGATAAAACATCATGGAGTATCTAGGATACATGCAGAGTTTGCTGTCCTGAGAGATGTCAGGAGAATGAGCTTGGGTGAGCGCAGCCTTCTGAGAGTGGTCCACAGGATCCCAGCATCTGTCTTGGTGTCAGCAGCTTGCTCTGTAACTGGAGTAACACCAGCATTAGAAATGCTGGTATTCTGATATTCTTCAGATGAAAACTTCTGTTTTTGAAATGCATGCTTGTTTACTCTGTAAACTGGACTGAAACCAGCAACTCTCTCTCTGCAGCCGTTATTAGATAGTGGCATTTGTTAGCTGTATATTGTAAAATGGAGCAGATTGAGACAAAGGCCCAAAAGGTGAGAAGTGCTTTATTTCCCTCCCAGTCTTTTGAACTAGTACATTTTTCCACAGTGAACAAATTTTAGACTTTTTATACTTGAGGCAGGCTAGAGAGAGAGGAGTTAAATTGCTGAGTGCTTTGTTCCACCTTACCTTATGTACGCTTATTCTGGACAATTATTTATCTGCTTACCACATACAAGCACTTTGCTCACAAAGTGACAGTGTGTCAGTGTAGGAGGAAGGAACTGGAAAATTGGGTTCAGATCTTCTGCACTGCTGCATTCTTCTACACTACCAAACTGTGTAAACAAAATAACAAATTCCAGCCTCACATCAGGCATGAAAATACTGATGAAGTTAGGTACGCTGGAAATGCTCAAAGCTAAGAAGCAAACATCACAGACGTCCATGACAGCAGTGCACACAAGGGAACATGCAGGAGCCAGGCTGCTGGCCCTGTGGCAGACCATGGGGCATGGAGTCTGTCTGTCTGTCACCCCCCACCCAGGGCTCGCACCCAGCCCTTATGCCCAAGCACTCTGGTTGCAGCGCACTGCAATGATGCAGCCTAAACCTGGCCTGCATGCTGCCAAGGCCTGGGCCACCAGGCAGAGGAGGAAACAGTGATTTTCTTCTGTAGGTGATTGTTGGTGAGCTTTGGAAATCATGTCATTGGAGAAGGAAAGAAAGAATAATTTCTCTCACTGCAGGGCTCTCTTCCTGCAAATTTTAAAAGCCTGCTGTGAATAATGGTGTCAGAGCTTCCAAACCTCAAGAATACTTTATAGCGGAAAGTGTTAGGCAACTAAAATAAATATCATTTCCACCATTACAAAAGTGAGGTTTATTGTTCTTTGTGCTGTACTTTAAAACTCACGCTAAATGGCATATTTTTAGAGACACAGCACTATGTGTCAAAGGGTTACTTTTTCATAGAGGTTCCATATCAGTTTGTCATAGGCTGTTTACAGCAAAATGAGAAATAATTTAAGACAGGAGAACACAAAAGCCTTCTTTATCAGGAAAAATGAACAGGAATTCATCTTCAAGAAGGACCAAGTAAAATCTTTACATATGAGTGCTGCCGGTCGCTGGGATGTTCAAAATACATATTCCTACTTTATGGCTCAGATGCATTTCTCCTCACAAGATTTGTGAATATTCTCACAAACCTGGTCTGAGTTTTTCTGTTAGCAGAGCTGTAGATGAGGCGAGCTTTCCATGGTTTGGGGTTTTATTGTGAATGCTTTGCACAGCTCCAGTTCTGTGCTTCCTTCTCATGACATCAGTGAGGAGAAAGAATGTAAACATCTGTTTTTCATAATTCAATTCCAGGCTTATAACTTAATTAGAATAAGCAATGTTTCAACATGATTAATTTTCCAGTCACAATATGATGGTCCGAGTGCGCAGTTTTAGCAGCAGTTTATGGAATAGAGCAAAGGGGAGCTAATGAGATAAATCCCACTGCATTGCCTGACATTCCCCACCAGACCAAACACAGTAGGAAGCCTCCTGCCTTGCTCCATGTAGGCCAGAGATGTGATGCTCCTCCTGCTCTTTGTGCTGCCCGTAGCCTGCCTGGCTAAGGTGGCCACAGGGAGCTAAGTTGCAGCACCTGCTCATGTGCTGCTGGGCTGCCACTGAGGAGCAGGTTTTTAGGAGAAGGTTATGTGCCTACTGGGACCACATCTTCAAACAACTAAGCAGCTCTGAAAAACCTGGCCTTAAGTCTCCTTGCTGCTGGCCAGCTGCAGAGTGGGGTTAAGCCTGCGCTACTTACTTGCTTTCCATTGTGTCCAGCCCAGTGGGTGTCTGAAGCACCCATGTCCTGGGGTCTGTGCTGCCCTACTCACTCATTACTTCAACACAGCTTCCATACAGCAGGGGAAGGTGCGGCCTGGACCAGGAGGTCCAGGTGCCGGACAGCATTAGTGGACAGCAAGAGGTGATGCCACATGGAGGAGAGCTTGCAGCTTCGCGCCGAGGCATCCATACATCATCTATATGTTCTTCCGCCCTAGGGCCTAGGGCCGGGGCTGAGGCACCTCGGCCATTCGTGCCTCTCCTGCAGGTGCAGGCACAGACCAGGCCCGGAGGGCAGCGTGCTGCCCCGGCCACCCTGCTCCCGCCGGTGCTCACAGAGTCACAGAATGGCCCGGGTTGGAAGGGACCTTAAAGATCACGAAGCTCCAACCCCCCATCACATGCAGGGCCACCAACCTTTCCATTTAATACCACATCAGGCTGCCCAGGGCCCCATCCAACCTGGCCTCGGACATCTCCCGGGATGGACGGGGCATCCACAGCCTCTCTGGGCAGCTGTTCCAGCGCCTCACTACGGCACCTCCCGCCCGTCGACGGCGGTCCCGCGAGGGGCGCTGAGATGAGGGCCGGGGCCCCGGCGGGCCGGGAGGCGGGGCCGGGTGCCGCCGCAGCCAGGGCTCCCGAGGCGGCCGCCCCACTCCGATGTCGCGCCCCGCGGCATAGCGGCGGCCCGGCCTTCTCCCTCGGGGCGGTGCTGCCCCAGCCCTGCCCGATAAAAGAAAGGCGGAGCGGGGCCGCCGCGGCGCGCAGACAAAAGCTGTGGCGCTTTCTGCGTTCCCCGCTGAGCGGAGCCCCTTCCCGGCGGATCATGGCTCCCGGCGAGGTGCAGGGCGCCGTGCTGCTGCTGCTGCTCGCCTTGAGCCCGCGCGCTGCGCCGGAGTCCGGTGCCGAGGCGGTCCCGGAGGGAGCCTCCACGCTGGCCTTCGTGTTCGATGTGACCGGCTCCATGTACGACGACCTGGTGCAAGTCATCGAGGGGGCGTCAAAGATTCTGGAGACGTCGCTGAAGCGACCCAAGAGGCCGCTTTACAACTTCGCCCTGGTGCCCTTCCACGACCCAGGTAGGGGTCGGGTTCCGGCTCCGCCCGGCTGGAGGGTCCGCGGGCGGTTCCGAGGTACGAGCCCGGAGCCGGAACGCTCCCCGAGCAGCCCCGCTGCCGGCTGGAGCGGCTGAGGGTGCCGAGCCCTCGTGGCGAGCATCGGCGCCGGTGAGGCTCCCGAGCGCCTTTCTATGGAAGTACGTCCGTGAACTTAAACACCGCGGTGGCTGTTGTGTCCCGGCGCTCGCGGCCCTTCTTCACGTGCGGCAGCTCGCACCGAAGCGGCCCGGCGGCAGGCGGGAGCTGTAGGGCTGGCTGTGGCGCTGCCCCGTCCCGCCCGCTGCCGTTCCCGTTTCTGCCTGGGCCGCCGAGCCGTCCCGTGCCGAACGCCCGTGCCCCGGCCTGGTGGCGGGTGCTGCGCTCCGCAAACGCCCTTTTTTCTTTCCTTGAGAAAGTGAATCAAAGAAAGGGGGATGAGAAGGCCCCTAAAAGTAAGCTTTCTGGTTCTAGTTTCCGTGGTATTTCTCAGAATACGATACTTCAGACAGAAGTTCCTGAGCGTTCTGTGCAGGAATGTCATCAAATGAGAAGCAATGCCCTCGTTCCCTGGGCTGCGGGCACTTCTGCCTGATAAATATTTGTTTGCTATGTTAGATACATTTTGAACTAATTGTGTGAAAGACTGAAGAAAACTTGTCTTTGCAGACTTTGCTGTTTTGTTATCCATATGTTTGTGTGGGTTCTCCTTCTGTCTTTTAAAAGTTGTATCAAAAAAGGTCCATTTATGTATTTCAGCATTTGATGTCGTCTTTGTTTTCCACTTGTAACTTTTTTTTACCTTGTACGCCCTGCCAAAAAGGGAAGTATTCCTTGTCTTAAAGCTGTTTGAAAGAGGTATATTTAAACTTCTGCCTTACTTTCTGAAAATTGTTTCTGTATGTCTTTCTTAGTAGGAAGCCCGGCCTAGCAGCTTGAATTTTATGCTTGTGGCAGTTCAGAGTGTTGGTAGTCTGGTATCTTAGATCCACTGATGACCAAATCTAGGTTCTTCAATAGAAACTGTAGGATTTACTGTTGTGACCACTACTTCAACATCTTTTATGGACCTATGGGGAAGTAACTTTTCTCAAAAATCTCAGTTAGAAATCCTGCTGTATCTTACTGGAGTGTGATGTTACAAAAATGCTGGGTATTGGTGCTGTGTAGTGATGTGCCAATGCACTGTGGTGGTCTTTGGAAGTAGATTTAAATGTTATGTCATGATTGCTGCAATGACGTACGGCTTGAATGGTGGTGTTTTGATAAAGCAATAATTGACAAGTTTATTTTTGTTGACCTGAAGTTTTTGGCACAGAGCAAGACTGTGGTGCATCTGCAGAGCATTTCACACTTGAGCAACCTGGGGATATGCTGAAAACTCCATTTTGGAAAAAGCCTTTTGATTTTTGATTCTCCTTTGTGTGCCAGCATGCACAACCAATGGTAACAGATAAAAGAATTTTTCTGCTATAGTTTTTCAGTGCCCAGACACAATCACAGAAGTTTAGTAGGTAATGAGAAAGCCTGTTTTGAAAAGAAATTTCTCCCATTTAATGGGAAAAAAATGAAAAAGTATCTCCTTAAGTAAGGAAAGTTGACACGGGGAAATTTTGTATTAGAACTAAAATTAAAATTTCTGATACAGAAAGTATTGCAGTTAGTCCAAGTAGGTGATAAAGAAAGACAGAAAGTATGGGAAGAGAGGAGCAGAGCACAGACTTTCTCCTATGTGCACACTTCTGTCTTGGAACAGATGCATGTGAGTGGTGGTGAGCAAGTTCCTCTGACCATAACCTTTAGCTCTGCTCAGCTGTAATACTGCTTTCTCTTCAACTTGCATGGCTGAGACCCTGTGCCAGCTGGCATTTTAGTGCATTTCTAGGTGGGCAGCATCACCACTACTTCAGCACTGAGCATTGGTACTCAGAGGTTCCCCAGCACTGTGAGAGTGGGGCTTGTGACAGAGTGTGGCAGCAGCAGGTGGGTTTGAAAGTTCCTGGGGCATTTATTCCCTCCTCACCTTGGGAGCTGAGGGCCTGGTGGGCTTGCTGCGGCTCTGCTTATCTGTGGGCAGCAGC
This sequence comes from Chrysolophus pictus, assembly GCA_037305975.1. NCBI lineage: Eukaryota > Metazoa > Chordata > Aves > Galliformes > Phasianidae > Chrysolophus > Chrysolophus pictus. The sequence goes on from CM074583.1 coordinate 267,496, forward strand.
TCTGCCTCGCGATGCTTGCTGGGTCTCCTTGCCTTCTTCAGCAGGTGAAACTGTTGGTAAGCTGTCTAGTACCTGAACTAGCACTACTAATGGGTTGGCAAGGAGGAATAAACTGCTTGCTGATGAGGTTCCTGCAGGCAAATGTTTTGCAAATGTTTGCTGGGTGCTTGGTAAAATTTTTATAGGACACAGAGAGATGTTGCCTCTATTCTCTTTGATAAGAGTAAGTTCGGGGCAAAGAAAGTGGTTCTCTCCACTATATTCAAGCTCTTTCTACTTTGACAGTTAAATAGGTTTCATATTCACAGAATCACAAGTGAAGAAGTGGACTGGCTAACAAGTCCCTGGTGTGGTGGCTCCAGTGGTACTGTCCAGTGCAGCAGGTCAAGGTGATGTGACTTCTAGAGAGGTGTTCTTGAGTGGCCTCAGAAGGTTCTGAAAAACTCAAGGTTATTCTTTTTTTTTTTTTTTTTTTTATTTACTTTGGATGTGCTCAAATATATAATGACAGAAATAATGCCTGTGCTTCCAAGTCTTGAATTTTTCTCCATCCTGATTTAGGAGATGCAGTGTACAATTGTTCAGTGCTGTCTTGGTATGTCTGAAGACCAATGATAACCGAATTGGGCAAAATCATAGAATCATAGAATATCCTAACTTGGAAGGGATCTACTAGAATCACTGAGTTCAACTAACTGTTTAAGAGTTACCTTTACTGCTTATTTTACTACTGACAGTTTCAGTGGGAAATATTTTTCCCCTAAGGCTCTAATCCCATCTCTTTGTTATTGTTATTGCTTGCAGGTTTTATGGTTGCTCTTATCAGCAGGTTGACAATTTGCAAAATCATACAGGAACAACTCTGAGTCATTGAGGATAATATCGAAAGCACCTACCAGTATTTTTTCCATCTCTGAGATCTTGTGGTAACTGTAGTGAGTACGTGTGTTTTGAGACCTTACCGTTGTCACTGATAGAATCATTGTGGTATTGCTAAAATCAATTAGCAGTGGAGATTTTCTTCATCTTTTGGAAGGATTTATTGCTAAAAGTGTGGTGATATGGTTTATGTGTAGATGAAACAGAAACAGTATTGCCTATACCAGAAGCTCCTAAATCTGCATATGCTGAAATGTGGTGACATCACCCAAAAACTTACTAGAACATCATTTGAACTAATTGTTTGGTCTCAACTCTGTGTCCAGCCTTATAGGTATGCACAGTGGTAACTTTTTTTCCCAAATCTTGAATCCTTTTTTGCAAGGGCAATAAATTTTATCCCTGTTTTTGCTGGAAAATACAATGGAGATTTAATTATCTTCTGCTTTGCATTATGAATTATTTTTCATGTTGCATCTGAAATAGCTGCATGCTGAACTTGCATAGAAGTGACTTGTTCTGTTTTGCTTTGCTGTTTCCAACTCCAGGTGGTGACAATAAGTAAAATATTCTGTAGCTCATCAGTAACACATCCCAGTGTTATTTTGTACCAAAAATTATCCCTGACATAGAGGCCTGCTGTTTGGAAGTGTGTGCCTGTTCTCTGTAGCTTCTGGAATTTACTTAGAACATACTTTCTCTAGAGGCAATACTTCCAATGTTGTGCTTTCTCAGAAAGACGTAGCTATAAAGAGCCATTATTATTCAACAACAATTTTTCAACAATTATTCAACATTCAAGGTGTGCAACAACGTAACATGTCATTGTACAGACTTTAAATACATAGAATGACAGCATGAAGCTCTGCGCAGCAAGATCTGCCCGTCCCTGTTGATAGCTGCTGCCCCATTATTTCTAACTATTTACTGGTTGATCTTGAAGTAAATACTGTGCAGAACTGAAACAGGCAGGAAAGCAGTCGAGGCTGTGCTAGCTGAAGTGGAAAACCAGCTAGGAGTGGCTAGTGCAGCACATCAGACTGTGTGGTGTGACCCCTGTGAGGGGCGCCTGGAAGGAGCAGCTGCTGCAGCCTGTGGATCTGGGGGAGTGCTACCGAAGTGGGCAGTGGTGGATGCCCAGCTGGAGGAGCAGCACTGGGTTGCTGCAAGCAAGGCAGAGACCATCAGTGAGAGCTGATATATAGCCTTCGGACATGTTCTCTCCTGCTCCCTCTGCTTTCTCTGGCTTCATCTCAAAGTGACAGCAGTTGGTGCTTCCATACTACATATACAGAAGCTGGATTAATTTTGCTGATGCCCGGTGATTTTTGGGCAGCAGGCAACACTGTGGGTGTTGGTAGAAGCTGCATGGTATGGAACCCAAACAGAAATTTCTGATATAAACAGCTGCTGAATTGGTTTATATGCTCATAAATCAAATTTCTAATAACTTTTAAAAAGAAGAGATCTGATGTAGATCTTCCATGCTTTTAAACTATGAGTAAAGGTGTCTGCATCACTGCTCAAGCTGGATACAGCCTGTCTTTCTCATCTAGAGACAACGGTTATTTTCTGAGAATGCACAGAAACTAAATGAATAAGGAGGTATAAGCATTATATACACCTGTGTCACTGTAACTTTGGCCATAATGTTCACTGTAAGGTGAATCCTGAGTGATACATGCAGATGAACAGTGACACAGGTATGGGAGGCATAGGGAGCCTCCATTGAGGAGAGGAACTGAAGTTCTCAGAAGAGAAGGACCAAAAGAGTCACCTGAGAGGCTATGATCCCCGGTTCACCTCCTTGTGGTTCTTCATCACCTTACAACACAAGCTTGGTTTGAAGCAGGCACAGGACATGTCCTGATGGCTTCTGAACACCCTGTCTCACATGATGAGGCATGGAGCCGTGTGCTTGCTGCAGCAGGAGCAGTGCCATCTGCAGTTGGAGGGGCAGAGACAGTGGGGCTGGATCCAGCTGCTGAAGGGTGGGTTTGCACTGGACTGGCTTTGTTACATACTTGTGACGTTCCTCATCCTGCTGTACCTGCTGGTAGCAGCCTTGAAGTAACTTGCAGAAAATCAAACTCTATAACCACAAAGTGGTTATAAAGCAGGTATATATTTTTCTTACAGCGCACATTAATACACATTTAATACACAAGCTGTGAAGAGTTGCTTTAGCCAGGCAAAGTTCAGTAACCAACTGGTTAATTTGTTCCACAGTTCTATAAATCCAAATGAAGTATCATCCAAAGTAACTTGGTGGATCACCTTTATTTGTTCCCGTAGTTTATGCACATCTGTTTCTATTAGAGTTTCGTCAACATACGCAAAGCAGCTTTGATTGATTAGTGCACATCCCTGCTTCTTTGGCCGTCAGGAGATCAAGAGCCATTCTATTCTGTAATACTACTTAACTAAGAGAGGATACCTCTTTCTGCAATCTGAGTATAGCATCCATAGTTGAGTTCTCGATATTCTCTAATGTAGCTGATGTGTCAGTAATTGCCTTTTCTAATTTACTTACTCCTACACTAGGAATAAACCATCTAATAAAACTATGGAACCTAGAGGGCCTGCCTATAAGGGGGTTATTTCCCTTCTTTACCCTTTTCCAAGAGGTTCTCAGTATCCCTGCAGGAGGAGCTGTTCCATTGAAGTGCTAAGTATCCTCCTTCAATATTTCCTTTCTAGTTCTTAGGAAGGGTCTTACATTGAGTCCTGTCTATAGTTGGGTACTGAATTTAGGTCCTTTTTCTTATTGTTGTGATTTTATTTGCACACCTACATCTACTTCCTGCTCCACCCAATAGTGTCCAATTGGTGGAAGGAATCCCACATTGGGAGATTATCTCTTGGTAAGGCTGTATATATCCAACAATCAGTGAGGTTTAGGCTAGCTACTACTCCTTTAGTGATGTTTAAGTAGGTATTTTCATGCCAGGCTAAAGCAAGTCTTATATAATACGTGCAACCTATTAAAAATATTCTAAACATATTGTCTCTTAATCCTTAGCTTCAGTGGTCTGGTCTTCTTAATAGTCCTCTAGGGTTGAGATGTCTTCTTAACTTGTGTATAATGGATCCACGATGCTTGCTCCTTTACCTTCATTGCAGTGTGGGATGTCAGTAAAACCAGGAACGGTCCTTCCCACTTGGGCTCCTGTAGTGAATCTGAGAGGGTTTTAAGATATACGTAATCTCCTGGTACAATATTGTATATAGGTCCGTCTAGGCCCCTGGCTCTAGTTCTCAGGACTCTCTTTTTGATCTCTCTAAACTGTCTCCAGAGGCTAACGACATACTGTGTTAACACCTCCTCTCCTACTTGGTCTGAAATCCCTTTTGTAGAGAATAAGGTCTTCCATACAGAATTTCAAATGAGCTTAGACCCTCTTTTACTCTAGGTTTCATTCTAATTCTTAGAAGAGCTAAGGTTAAGGCCTGCGGCTATGGTATACTTGCCTCTTGTCCTAGCTTAACAATTTATAGCTTGATTAGATGATTCATCTTTTCTACCTGGCCACTAGACTGTGGCCTATAAGGAGTGTGTAACTGCCAATCTATCCCCGACAGGTTACTTATCCGTTTTACTACTCTAGCAACAAAATGAGTACCCCAGTCTGAAGAGATCGTAGCAGGAACTCCAATCTTGAGATGATTTCTTGTATCAACATTCTTGTTACCTGCCATGCTTTGTTACTTCACATGCTTTGTGGAATGGCCTCCAGCCACCCTGTAAAGATATCAGTTATTACTAACATATATTGGTACCCCCCTTTTCTTGGGAGTTCTGAAAAATCAATCTGCCATTGCTGTCTGGGAAAATTTCCCTTCCCTATTTGTCCCAGCAGGACCTTGGGGCCTGTTCTAGGATCATTCTGTAAACAAATCTCACATTGCTGTGTTACCTGTTCAATGGTGGTGTATAAATTCCAAGCCACAATCCGTTGGCTCAGGTGTTTATACAGGGCCTCAGTTCCCCAGTAAGTTTTCCTGTGCCCAGCTATGATTATGGCCCATATAGGGAGTTGGGAACTATTATTTTATTCTGTACTCTAATCCACCCTCCTTCTCTCATCTGCCCTCCTAAGTCCTCTATCAATTTTTGATCCTCTCTTGAATATCTTGGTTTACCTTCTATTTGAGTTTTACCATCTGGAACCAAAGCCTGCACTTCTGTGTCCGTCATTTCTGCCACTCTTTCTGCTTTTCGGTCAGCTAATGTGTTGCCCACTTCTTTGGTTGTTTCTCCCTTCTGGTGGGTTTTACAATACATGATAGCCACCTTCTCACATAGTTGTACCACTTCTAGAAATCTCAAAATTTCTTGAGCATGTTTAATTTGCTTTCCTTGAGCAGATAATAGTCCTCTCTCCTTCCATATTGCTCTATGGGCATATACAACACCAAAGGCATATTTTGAATCCGTCCATATGTTTATCCTCTTCCCTTTGGCTAACTCTAATGCTTTGGTTAATGCAGTAATCTCTGCCTTTTGTGCCAACGTGTTGGGTGCGAGGGCTCTGGATTCTATTACCTATCTGTGGTAGTCATAGCATACCTGGCCTTGTGTATTCCTTGCCATATGTAACTGCTACCATCCATATACCAAGAGTCCTCTGCATCATCCAATGGCTCTTCCTTCATATCTGGCCAACTAGAGTATACTGCCTCAATAGTCTCCAAGCAGTCATGAGTTCCCAGTTCTCCCAAAGTTCCACTAAGAAACGATGCTGGGTTGATAATTAGTTACCACTATTTCTATGTCATCTTGCTCTATCAGAATGGCTTGACACTTGAGAAATCTTTGTGGCAAGAGTCAGTGCCCCCCTTTTGCTTCCAATACCGTGGACACTGTGTGAGATACAAACACTGTGATTTTCTGGCCTAACATGAATTTCATGCTTCTTAAATATTAAGCACTAAGGCAGATACTGCTCTCAGGCAGCTAGGCCACCCTTTGCTTACTTTGTCAAATTGCTTAGAGAAGTAGGTCATCCCTAGGAAAGTCCAGAGCTCCTTAGTTGTTTGAGGTTCTGGAATCTGGCAAATTGTTTCCTTTCTTGTTGTTCCTAGAGTTCGAGATCCAGCATTGATTTCATAACCCAAATAGGTTACTTGTGGCTGTGCCACCTGGGCTTTCTTTGGAAAAACTCGATAGCCATTAAGTCCAAGAAAGTTTAGTAAACTAATTGTCCATGTTAGGCATACCTCCTTTGTTTCGGTAGCTATCAGAAGGTCATCCACGTATTGTAAAAGGGTTCCTTGTTCCAGGGACTGTATCCAGTGCTCAAGGACTTTGGCAAGTTGGTTCCCAAAAAGAGTGGGACTATTTTTGAACCCCTGGGGCAGCACCATCCATGTAAGTTGCGTTCTTCTTCCTGAATCAGAATTTTCCCATTCAAAGACAAACATTAGCTGACTTTCTGGACTCAATGGCAGACAAAAGAAGGCATCTTTTAGGTCCAGAAGGGTAAACCATGCCAATTTCCCTGATAATTTTGTAAGCAGCATATATGGATTTGCTATCAATGGGTATAAATCCTCCACTATTCTATTGATAGCCCTTAAATCTTGTACTGTCCGGTAGCTCCCATCTGGTTTTCTTACCAGGGAGGAGGGGTATGTTGTTTTTTGACTCACATTCCACTAACAACCTGAATTTCTGAAAATGGTCAATTATTGGTTGGATTCCTACCTTCAAATTTGAGGGGATACTGTTTAATCCGAACTGGCTGAGCTCCCTGCTTTATTCTGATTGCTATTGGTGCTGTATTCTTAGCCCTACCTGGGGTTTCTACTGCCCACACTCCAGGATAAACTTGATCGCTTACTTTGTTTTGGATCCCAGCAGGATCAGTAGTGATCAGCACTAAACTAAACACCTCTATTAACTGATCTTTTACCTTAAGTTCTAATTTTCCTTCCCTAAAGTTTATTTCAGCTTTCAGTTGTTCTATGAAATGTTACCCAAGTAAAGGCTTTGGTGAATTTGGCTTGTACAAAAATTTGTGTATCCCTACCTGTTTACCTATAAGCCTTCTCACTTGGGCCCGTGTCTTCCCTTATGGTTACAAATTCATCACTTCAGAGAGGAAGATCTGTAAAGGACTGGAGTTAGAAAAGTATTTAACACCAAATAAGTTGCTCCAGCATCTACCAAAAATTCCACACTTTGCTGCAATTCCTTCCCTAGCTTAATTTTCCCCACCCTTAACTGTTATTGCTAAATCCAGTGCCTCTTTTTGCTTTATCGGCTTTTCTTGTTCAATGGGGGCAGAACCTTCCTGGAATCTTCCAGCCCCCACCCAGGTCTTCCTGAGGAGATCTGGGTCCTAGAGCCCTGCTCTCAATTCCTCTCCGAAGGCTTCCTGTGCTAACTCTGGGATACGAAGTTTCCTAGGTCTCTGCAGATGAAGGCTATTCTCGCTTCCAGTGTCTCGTTTTGCAAAAACAACATTAACTGCAAAAGAGTACCATTTAAAGGCCATTTTTCACCACCTTCCAACCACCACTGATTACTATATTTAATTAAAGTTTCCTTGCTCGTGGGGCCCCCAGGCTCTCCAGCAGTATCTCAGGTGTGGTTTGCCTGGGAACTTCCTTTCCCCATGCTCTCGCATACTAAGTTTAATTGATTCTTTATTGTTCTCTAAAGTCCACACCTTATAGCTAGTATATTAATTTGACCAAATACATATTCCTCTTTAAACCCAGATCCACAACCCCAACCACAATGCCAGTTTCCTCTATTCCACTGTAATTCCTAGACAGTATTACAAGTCAAGCCTCTGATAAAAAATATGGGATTGCAACTATTTTTGGGGTGAAACAAACATCCAATTATACATTCACACCACTCACACCTTGGATCCAATGTTTAGCATTCACACTTGTATGGGAACTGCTGAATCATGGCCTGAACCTCTGATTGATCACCTGAGGCGAGCAATGAGTCAGCCACGGAAGCACAGGTGAAGGCCTGGCAGCACCTTTCCTAGACCCATTTAAGAGCTGGCTACCACTGGGAAAGGATCTCTTCTGGAGATCTCCTCCTCTGGAGTTTCATAGTGAGCCCAGGATATGGGTAAGCATTCTATCTATTCTGTTTTGGTATAATAACTGTGTAGCCAAACTCTCTGGTATATTTCATAACTATAACATCTGTACATTCGTTGTTTATACAATGAACGTTATATAGCAGATGCTTATAAAGTCTCTCTTGGTGGGTAATGGAGTCTGCTTACTTCCCCAGGGCATGGGAACACTGAATTCCCTGGGCAAGAACAATAACTAATGTCTCCCAGCAATGAGAGCACTGTATTATAAATGGAATTCTGCAAACAATAATTCTATAACAGAAACACTTAACAATCACAAAGATAACAACAGTGACAAATGCAGTTCTTATTAAAACCAGTTCAGACATTTTCTCATTACATAGGTTCTACCAGGCCTCTTCCTGGCAGCTAACTGCAAGTGCCCCTCACTGACCGGTCACTTTAAACTACGGATCCTATACACTGTTCGTAGCTACGATTTTTTTCAAAGTATTACAAAGCTCATGTTCCTGAATGCATTATAGCATCACTCTCGGGATGCCTTGTGAGGTTCTTACCTGAGAGGTTCTTGGAATTCTTGAGATACCTCCCTAATTGGGTCCCCACTTCCCAAGGGAAGGGTATACTCCCACCCAATTGTGATCTCCCAGCTGATGCCTGTAGGCCCACCGTGAGGGGGAGCACCCTTGTTCTTTCAGCCCCATGTAGGGCATCTCCTTATGACTTCCATGTCCCCTGTTTTTTGAAATATACCTTGCTTGCATCCAGGGTTCTTTCTTTGCTCTGCAGTAGCAGGTATGGGTGGGGAGCCTCTCTGAGAATCCTTGGGGCCCACCTAAAGGGTCCCCATCCTGGTCAGTCCTGCAGAACAACAAAGAATGCTCCTGCCTGGCTTGCCAAATTGACTTGCGGAAAATCAAACTCCATAACCACAAAGTGGTTATAAAGCAGGTATATATTTTTATTACAGGGCTGCGCACACATGCTGGCTGCAGAGGGAGTGCCTCCTCCTAGCCTGCACACAAAAAAGTGACAGTTTGAGGATATAGAGACAAGTTACACATATGCAAGAATAGGAGGGGATATTACAATTGATTCTAAGAAACTAGGTGTAGATTATTCTGATGTTACAATTAGAATAGGAGAGGATATTACAGTTGTTCCAAGAAGTTATTATAATATTCTCCACCCCGATTGCTGAGTTATTGTGACTTGCAGGTTTTATTCTTTGCTGTGGCACAGTGTGTACCAGTAAGTGAGCATGAGTGCCTGGAGAGGCGCGAGAGATGAGGCTGCATTGCTCGGCTTGCCTCCCCCACTTCTCCAGGCTGTTGCTAGGAGAGGTTTGTCAATCCCCCCCTTTCTCATCCCTCCCTGTAGTGTCTGTTTTGCCTTTGTTTGCTTTACACCTCTTTGCCTAGTTCATAATTAAGCAAAATGCTATTCTGAAACAATTCTGATGTTCCACATCAGAAGCTGTTCTGACACTGCCGTGTGGTCCTTTTTTGATCCGTTCTTGGTTCTGCGTGTGTCAGAGGCTGCTCTGAATACTTACAAGAGAAGATTCAGCTTGGTTCTTGAGGATCTGGGTAAGCTGGATTCATGAGTATGGAAAAGGAACTTTCCAGAACTAACTTCATTTAGATAATGGGTTTTTAATGTGGCCTGAAGAATGCCAGGAGGAACCCTTGGAATGATGAAAGCCCACAGATACCAGTTCGTGTGTATTTTCCAGTCAGTGATTTGATTCCTGGCATATGTAGCAGACATTGGTTTTGAAGGAGATGCATGCATCAGATAAAATATTGGGAACATACGTACTTCCATTTGGAAATGGCAAAACAATATCTGTGTTGAAAGAGACTGATGGTGTGTTACTTAGTTGTCTCACTATGCCTTGACAACCAACAGTTTTGTTAGAAGAAATAGGATGGATTTAATGACACGTGCTTTGGGCTGTCTGCTACATATGCTTTCTTTACTACTGCCAGTGTGAATAGCTTTTACCCCTTTATTGCATTGTTGAATATAACTCAGTTTTTGTAACCTAGCCAGTGTTTAGAGTCTCTGTGTTATGTCTGCTGCTTTTAAACCCGATCTATTAGATTTTTCAGTTTTGCCTCTTTTAAGTCCATGTTATGCCATTGTTATTGGGTAGATTTGAGGCCCATACTTTGCTTTCTACACTTCTATGTAGAGATAATTGTTCTAATTTGGAGGTGGGATCAGTGGTTTTGGTCATGCATATTCCCTTGTGGTGGTTGTTCTCTTGTTGCTTATATAAGAACATGTGCAAACTGTTCTTTGGTAACCTGTTTGAACTGTGCTTCCCATGCTGTCCTTCCAGAAGAGGGGCACAGTGCCTTGGTGTTCTTGACACTCTGGAATAGGACCATGTTACGTCAAGATGTATGGAGCCATCTGGTAAGCAGGCATCGTCTGCTCTCACTGACTGCAGAGGGAAGCTCCCGAGTTCAGTAGAAGTCCCCAAGTATCACAGAACTGTAGAATCGTTTGGTTGGAAAGGGCCTTTAGAGGTCTGTAGTTTAACTCTGCTGCAGTGAGCAGGAACATCTGATCTCCTTCTATAACCAAAGGGTTTTGCCTAGTGGATGAGGGAAAGGTTGTTTACATAGTCTGCCTAGACTTTAGTAAAACCTTTGACACTGTCACCCATAGTGTTCTGCAGAAGCTGCAACCTGTGGTTTGGACAGGTACACTCTTCACTGGGTGAAGAACTGGCTGGAGAGCTGGGCCCAGAAGTGGTGGTGAATTGAGTGAAATCCAGCTGGCAATGAGTCACAAGTGGTGTTCCCCAGGGGTTGGTACTGGGGCCTGTGATGTTTAATATCTTTATTTATGATCTGAATGAGCGTATTGAGTGCACTTTCAGTAAGACTGCAAATGACACAAAGTTGGAAAGAAATGTTGATCTGCCTGAAGGTAGGAAGGCCCTACAGGGGATCTAGACATGCTGGATCAGTGGGCTGAGGCCAGCAGGATGAGCTTCAACAAGATCAAGTGCTGGGTCCTACATTTTGGTCACAACAGCTACATGCATTGCTACAGGCTTAGGGGAGAGTGGCTGGAAAGCTGTGTGGTGGAAAAGATTAGTTGACAGCTGGCTGAACAAAAGCCAGCAGTCTGCCCTGGTGGCCAAGAAGGCCATTGTCATTATGGCTTTCATCAGAAATAATATCATCCTCAGGACTAGGGAGGTGTTTGTACCTCTGTACTCAGCTCTGGTGAGGCTGCACCTTGAGTGCTGTGTTCACTTTTGAGCCTGTTGCTATAAGAAAATTGAGGCCCTGGAGTGTGTCCAGAGAAGGGCAACAAAGCTGCTGAAGAGTCTGAAGAACAAGGCTTGCTGTGGAGCAGCTGAGGGAGCTGGGATTGTTTAGTCTGGAGAAGAGAAGGCTCAGGGGAGCCCTTATCGCTCTCTACAACTATCTGAAGGGAGGTTGTGATGAGGTGGGAGTTGGCACTCTTCTCAGGAAGAGTGGTGAGGTATTGGAGCAGGCTGCCCAGAGAAGTGATGGAGTCGTCACTCCTGGCAGTTTTCAAGAAGAAGGTGGATGTGACACTGAATGACATGGTTTAATGGGTGTGGTGGTGGTGGGTTGAATTCTGGACGAGACTATCTTAGTGTCCTTTTCCAATCTTAATGATTCTATGATGTACAGCTAGATTAGGTTTCTCAGAGCTTCGCCCAGGCTGACCTTGAATATCTTCAGGGATGGGGCATCTACCAACTTTCTGGGCAACTTGTTCCCGTGCTTCAGGAGCACTGACTGTAATTATGCATTAGGAATGAATTCAAGTGGGGGGCTCTCTGCTTTCTGCCACATTCCACGCAGATACCATGTGCTGTGATGAGCCCAGCCCATGTAGGGAATGGGTTGTGGCCCACTGTGGTGTCCTTGCTGGTTCTGATTTAGGCTACCCATTGTGATCCTTGGCATGAAGATGGCTGTGGATGAGCACTAAAGTGTTGCCAGCATCTCAGAGACTTTTTTTTAATTACTTTTCCCCATTTTTTTTTTTCCACTTTCACTGTCCAGTGGGTAAGTTCCACTCTAGCAAAAGCAGAACCACCATGCTTGCTGAGGAGCCTTATGTGGTAAGGTGCTTTGAGCTAATACTGTATGGTGCTGAGGCAGCTCCAGTATGGATCCAGGATCTTGGTGAGGTGGCTCTGCAGAGCAATGCACGTATGGCTTATCACAGTATGGCTTGTTGGAGTGCCTCACTCACCCTGCCCCAGTCTGTCAGCAGCTTCACACCTGGGTGCTATTCAGCAACCTTTTGTGCAAATAGGAGTAGTGCTGGCAGTCTGGGACCAATATGATCTGCGGAGATGAGCCACAGATGAGTTGCAGTGTGTGTTGTTAGCGTGTATGACAAATGTAAACAGGCCATGTGTACTCATGAGGAGTGCTTCTTGTTTGTCCCATGTCCTCTTCTGTGGATTTCCTCTGGCATCCCTCTGGTAGGGACACTGTGCGCTGTTTTCTAGCTTGGCTCAAATTGTAGCCCTTTTCCTAAAATGTACTTAACCACAGACTTCAGTCTGCAAAGCATTACTGGTAAAATATGTGTATTTGGAAGTGACATGTTCCCAAACACCAAGCCAACAAGCTGCATACATCACATACAGTGAAAGTGTTGAATTTATTTTCACTAACATATTCCTATTAAGCTCTTGTAGCAGCCTTATCTGCTCAGTTTAGAACACTGGCAGTGTGCTCTCAGTAATATGCAGGTGTATAATATAATGTATCCCAAAGTAAGTTTGGATGTGTGAGCATTGTGCAAGGAGGCTTTTACACTGCTCCTTGGAGGTGACTGCGTGAGCTGGCTGTTGGGGCAGATAGCTGGCGTCTTGTGATGCCTGCTGTAGAGCTGAAATTCAAAGGGAGTAAGCTTTATCTTGATATTTTTGTGCTCCTCATGGTGCTTCCTTGCTCTGCTGTTTTTCCACCCACTGGAGTACAAGATACAAAGATGGCTTTAGAAGACAATTTTTTGCAGCTTGGCATAAAGTAGAGCCAAACTCTTAATATCAGCTTTATAGCTCTGAAAGGAACTGCAGTCAGCAGTGCTCTTCAGACACCACACTGGCATGCAGCTGGATGTAACTGAAGGCAGAATGGGACCTCAGGTTTTTGGACTGGAAAATCCCTGCTGAAGTGCAGTGAGTGGGGGTGGGTTTGTGTAATTAAATTGAGATGAAGGAATGCCTTGTGTGGCTACAGCCCTGGCAAAACGTCAGCTCTGTTCACTCAGGACAGCAGCTCTAATCTGTGCCTATAGGTTACTGCTGGATCTCTGCCATCTTGTTTAAATTACATTCATAGCCTGAGGGGGAAGCATTGTAATTTTCATGCTGTGGACACTGGTGTATTTTCACAAGCTGAGGTTAAGTGTCTCTGGGGTGCTGAATATCATTGAACTATTTCCTGAGTTCTCTTAAGCTACACAATGGTATGTCCAAGTCTGTTTTTCAAAGGAGCGTTTTTGTTTAGTTAGCGATGTCTTGGTGTAGTTTACTGAACTAGTATGCTTTTGCACTTGGAATTTATTGAGGAGCAGAAGAAGAGGAGGAGAGTTGTGAAGGAAAAAATGAAGTGCCTTAAAACAGCTAGGAAGATTGATTTCTTTTATGTCCCTGTGCTGACTTAGGCTTTAAGCAAACCTAGGAGATCACAACTTTGCAAATCTTGTGCCAGAACTGGCTTTTTGGGCTGTAGGTAGATGAAATGGCTAGGCATGGGCTTAGGTGCATGTGTAGTGGCTGGAGCAGCCAGCCAGCGACTGAACTCTGCCAGCCATTAGGCAAATCTCTCTGCATTCTGGCTCTTTGTTTCACTGTTTTACTCAGCCCCTATGTACCACCACTGCAGTGGCAGAGATCACATGCTGGAGCGTTCTGGCTGGCTACTGCCTCTTGCTGGAGCAGTAGTAGTGCTGCTTGGCCTGGTGGGGCTGGGACAAGCTGTGGCCATACTGCGGGGAGACTGCCTGGGGCTGCATCCCTGCTTGTGCTCCCATGGTGAGCATGCGATGTAAGCAAGGATGCTTCCAATTTAACAATGCACTGCTTAAAAAAAGTATGTCTTGGTGTCCTGGTGCAGTTGAGATGAGAGGGTTTTTTTTATTTTATTTTTTGTCATCTCCCCCTTCTCAGTTTTACATAAGCTGAATTGAAGCACAAGAATGAATTCATGTGCCTTACTTCTGAATCACAGTCCTCTGCACTAAGCACAGGTGCACACATCTCTTGTTTGTTGCTGACATGGTAACTCCTTCCTACTTGCTCAGCCTCCTGCATCTTTTAATCTCCTTTACTCTGCCTCCAGCCCATCCTTTTCTCAGAACTTCCTCTGACTTTTCTCCCTGGGAGCCTTTAGCCTTCTCAGCACTCCCTCCTTTATCTCAAGGCTGCCTGCCTGCCTGCCCAGCAAATATCTTGCATCTATGGCCGGATTGTGGCAATGAAATGCACAACAACTAAAGGTGGCAAGCTTGTGTTCCACAAGAAGTCCTGCAGAAACCATGGTTAGGGTTTTTCAGGAGGTGATGGAGAAACCTTTCCCTCACTTCCAGCATGTCTGGTACATGGTGCTTCCTTTGAACTGAACGTGGAAGGGTGCAGTGTTATTCTTATGTTAGCTGTACAAGTGGAAATTGCTGCTGCTGTGTTCTGCTGTGTTTGAGCTTCTGGCCCTTATTGAGCATCAGTGTGAGTGCCGCTCAGTAACTCTGGGTTCATCCCAGCGTGGTCCAGGTTAGCCGGGACTGCTTAGGCTGTCCAGCTTAGTTAGAGTGTACACGAACTGCTTAGCTGCAGAGTGGAGAAAGTGGTGACTTGTGCTGGAAGGACAAGTGCGGAATCCCTCACTACAAGAAAGACATCGAGGCTCTGTAGTGTTTTCAGAAAGGGTCAATGAAGCTGGTGAGGGATCTGGACCATAAGTTTTATGAGGAGCGACTGAGGGAATAAAAATTTAGTCTGGAGAAGAGGCTCAGGGGGAGACTTTATTGCTCTGTACTACTCCTGAAATGTGGTTGTGGTGAGGTGGGCATGGGCCTCTTCTCCCCCATAACTAGCAGTAGGAGTAGAATAATGGCCTCAAGCTGTGCCAGGAGAGTTCCAGGTTAGACAATTAGGAAGAATTTATTCTCTGAAAGAGAAGTCAGGCACTTGAATGGGCTGCCCAGTGAGGTGGTGGAGTCATGATCCCTGGAGGTGCTCAAGAAATGTTTAGATGTTGTACTAAAGGACATGGTTTAGTGCGGAAATATTGGTGGGAGGTGGACAGTTGGACTGGATGATCTTGGAGGTCTTTTCCAAAGTTGGTGATTCTATGACTGTTTTGGAGAGCTGCAGCTGCGAGAGAGGGTGTATCCCCTGCGCTGGTGAGCTGAATTGAACTGTAATGATTGAATTGCACAGTTGTGTATAAGTCTAGGCAGCATCTGTGGATACTGGTAGTGGAAAAATGTGGCTTTTTCATGTATCAATCTGTGTTCTAAATATTCCCATTGTTGCTTGTGCTTAGGATGTAAAAAGGAAGGTCACTTCTGTGCTATAAAACTCAGTCCTTTTCCCACCCTAGAAATGGTAACTGAAGGTAACAATAACATATGCTGACTGTATTGCATTTTAAAGAATTAGGCAATTTTATTGTGGAAGGAGGAATTCCCCGGGAAGTGTGGGGTAACTGCATCAAGCCTAGACATGGAATAATACAAGTCCAGAAGGCTGCACCTCGCGTGTGGGAGTAGAACTGCTCAGATTTCACTTCCATCTCTGCCTTTGAGCCACCGTGGGTTCATAAGCAAATCTTCTGAGATCATTTCATTCCAGAAATTTTGACTGTGGATAATTGTGATGTCTTAAGCCCATCTCACCTTTTGTATTGTAGCTGCATAGCTTTAAAGCAGATTCTTAATTACTGGCAATGAAATGTCTCATTGCCTAGACATCAAAGTGTAAAAACTGGATTTTATACTCTGCTTAATTGAACAGGATTTTATCTCAGTTAAAGTAGACTAAATCCGGAGTAATTCCATTACAGTAAATGCTATTAGTTTGGATTTACACCGATTTAACTAAGATTGGTGTCTGGCTTTGATTGTCTTGATAAATATTACCCATTTCTCAAATTGCCTTTCTAATCTCTTCTCAGTCCTTGCTGGCTCCTCTTTCTTTCCCAAATTCCAAGTGTAACAGTGTAGGTGAAATATTTAAGAAGAATGTTTAAGCAGGGTCTGCTTTTTATTAGCTCAGCTGTTTTTGTTTATTTGTTTAGTGCTGTTAGAAGTTTCATTGTACTTGGGATAGGATTGGAATTCATTCTGCTTTTCCTATTTGATTCAATTTCTTCAATTAGAAATGTGGTGTCTTAAATTATAGGCTGCTCTTCAGCGCTATCATTGAGGAGAAATTGTATGCCTTGGTGACGTTTCAAAGGAATTCGTAACTGAAGTTCAGAAAAAGGTTGTGCCTTGAGGGCATGTCTATTAATCAGCAACACAGTGGCTTTGGAAGAACTTAGGAAGTGCTAGATGTGACTTCAGAGAGCAAGCTGTATTAATTTTTTCCTGGTCTTGTTTATATTTCTTGAGATTACATTTGCTTCATAGCTGTGTACTCTGAACTTCACGACAGCATTTTAAATGTGAGAGATATCTGGAATTACATAGAGGTTATTCTGTTAGTTCAATTGGATTTATGGTTAAGGTGAGGCATTGGGGTGGTTTTCTCAGTGCTTAGGTAGTTTATCTGGTCTGCTGGGGTCATGTAATCATACCCAGAATGAATACACAACACTTTATTCATCTCTTTACAGTTGGATTTCTACTGTTTTGATGTATTTATTTTCATCTGATGACAAACAGTCCCATCAAAAATATCCTGCTATTACTGTCGTGGTGAAGAAAGAGTGGGTCAGAGATGCACTGCCTCTTGTCCAGTGTGGAGGTCATGGGCATGAATGAGCAAGGCCTATGATTAAACAAAACATGTAAAAATGTTTTTGTATATATTCTGTTGATTTTTATACAATTTTCACATATAATTAAGTACTTTTCTGAACAGGTCCCCAAGGATTTGCCTCAGGCTGCAAAGGGAAACTTTAGTGGCACTAGTGATCAAGCCTGAAAGATACAATCTTAATTGTTTGAGTGCTATTTCATACTGCAAAGAACCTGAATGAGAGCTTTCTAGAAAGACATGTATGTTGATTCTGTCTGGACCTCTCTCCTAAATGCTGTGTAGCCACAGTCTTCACTGTGAGCATACTGGTGGGTGGCTGGTGGAGGTCTTGCAGGCAGGCCATGATGTGGGGATAGCACCTGCAGCTTTCTTCCTTGTTGGCAGTGCTCAGAAGGGTTAAGCCTGGTAGCATGTGTAGGGATTCTGTGCTGAGTTGTGAGTGCCACAAAGAGCACTGTTGTGGTGCTGAATCTTTCGGATGCAAGAACTGAGGTACGCTGAGAAGCTTGAGGCGGCACAGTTCATTAGAAATGTGTGCTTTCTGCTTATCACTGATGGAGCTGTGGGTTTGACATCAGCCCTGGTTTCTTGGGCTATCTGGTGGAAGCCTTGTGCCTGGAATGACAAATTGAGAGGATATTCAATTGCAGAAGGGCATTCAGTAGTGTGCTTTTTTCCAGCCTTGGCCTGTTTACGCTGTTTGAAAGTTTCTGTAGTTGAGATTCCTTTCCTAGAACTGTACTTCCTTGCTTTCTGGCTAGGTTGTGCAGACATGGCCTAACCAGATGAGCAAAGCTCTGTGGGAGAGTGGAAAGGTGTTTTATGGGCAACTGTATGAGGAGGGGCAGTGGGCAGGTGGAGACTTAGCACTGAGGCACTGGGTGTCTGAATTCCTCAGTCTTACAGCCTCTAAAAGACATCAGGCATGGGGCTGGTGCTTGAGAGTATGCCAGAGACCCTGTGGCAGGGCATCAAGCAGCCATCTTCAGGGCAGAGCCAGGAGCTGGCCCTTGGGAGCAAGGACAGTCAAGGGTAGCTTCAACGAGCTTTGGGGTGAGTTTTATTTTCTAGTAATACTGGAATCTTACCAAGCTCTCATCATTTAAAAAATTGTTCCATGTGCTTTGCAAACTGCTCTGCTTTACCCTGAAGCAGCTGAGAAGGGCACAGCTGCCAGCTCTGATATGATGCTGTGGTGACAGGCTCAGGGCTGGATGTGGGCATGGTGACATCTCTAACAGCCACTGCTCTTTAATAAACATCTTGCACCTAGATGTGTTGTGTCAGTCTGGGAAAAGAATCTGAGAGACAAGAAGCCTGTGGAAATAGTAAAAATACTGAAACTAGTGATGATGAGTGGTGTTTCTTAGGGGCCTGGATGGGGGCAAGCACTATTCAACATGTCTGTCAGTGACATGGGCAGCGGGATCAAGTGCACCCTCAGCAAGTTGGTGGATGACAAAGCTGTGTGGATTGGCTGGCATGCTGGAGAGAAGGTAAGTTGTATCCTGGATTGCACCAAAAGTAGTGTGACCAGCAGGTCACGGAGGTGACCATTCCTTTCTGTTCTGCTCTTGTAATTCCCCACCTGCAGTGCTGTGTTCAGCTCTGTGGCCCCCAGCACAAGAAGGGGGCTGGAAGGGTCCTCCCCTATGAAGACAGGCTGAGGAAGCTGAGCACATTCAGCCTGGTGAAAAGAAGTCTCTGGGGAGACCTCATTGGGGGCCAGCTTTTCAATGCTTAAAGGGGCCCTCAGGGAAGCTGGGGAGGGACTCTGTCAGGGAGTGTAGTGTCAAGACAGGGTAAAGGCTTTAGACTATTATAATAGAGGGGAGATTTTGATTAGATGTTAGAAGGAAATTCTGTACTCAGAGGGCAATGAGACACTGGCACAAGCTGCCCAGAGGTGCTGCTCAGGTGCTCAAGACCAAGCTGGCTGTGGCCCTGGGCAGCCTGATCCGGTGGGTGGCAACCAGCCCACATCAGAGGGTTGTGACTTGGGGAGGACTTTAATGTCCATTCCAACTCAAACTGTACTGGGTTGCTTTGAAAATTTAATCACTCAAGCTGATGTAGTAACCTGTGAGACCTTTTTTTTCCTCAACAGCGAGTGCTAGAAATCCCAGCCTGTGCTAAAAGCACTCTCAGGCTGTGCCTGGCTACCAGCTGCAGCCTCTGGAAGTCAACACTCATCTTCCACTTGTGCTGGCTTGGGCACAGGATCAAATCGAATATCCTAGTGTGAGTTGAAAGAGGGATCTCACAGTACCTGAATGTTCAGAGTGCAGCTTTTTCAGTGGTTGCATTGTATCTGGAAGACACTGAACTTGTGATTGTCCTGTGTAAGGACCTCAGTTGGTTTGAAGCACTGATTCTGGAGCTTGCAGGCTTCCATGCTGCAAATCCAAAGTCTTGCAGAAGAAGAAAGCCTTGTGCTTTGCATTAGTTAAACAAGCCAAGTGTTTTTTTTACAAATGATAATCATAGAAAATGCTTCCATTAAAAAAAGAAAAAATTCTCTAAGCATAATCTTGGTAATGATTTTGTGATATATCACTTTGCTTCCATGCCAAAGTTCTGTGTTTTTCCATTAGGGTGCTTAGCATTTCCCAGTCATAGAATTTGGACAAGGCTGGACAGAAGATGAAATTGGAAAATGCAAGGATCGAGGCAGATGAGAAGTCTAAGCTAATACTGTGCTTTACCTGATGTTAGCAGTCTAAACATAAATACTGAAATTATTTAGAACAAATTCTAAAAGATGAGCAAACAGAAGACAGTGTTTCTATGTGAAGTATTTATGTTTTACTGATTGAAGTATTCTGTGTGCATAGTGGAAAAAGCCTATTTTACTTAGGGTAGGAAGGTTAATGTTCTCATGTCTTCCTCCTCCCTCCCCTTTGCATTTTGAATCGTTTGGAGTATGCTTGCATTGCTGAAGTGATAAAACTCAGCAGAGTTT
The DNA here is from genome assembly GCA_037305975.1 of Chrysolophus pictus. Classification (NCBI taxonomy): domain Eukaryota; kingdom Metazoa; phylum Chordata; class Aves; order Galliformes; family Phasianidae; genus Chrysolophus; species Chrysolophus pictus. The sequence continues at coordinate 287,408 of CM074583.1, forward strand.
TATAATCCACACATGACATTTAATTGTATAAAAATGTTTCCTTCTCTACCCCAGCTTCCTAAAAAACAATATTGACCACTCAAACCTGCATCAAGAGCAAACATTCTCATGATTTTTCCTTTTTTTCTTTCTCAGAAGAAGAAAAAGGGGCATGCCAGTGTTAGATTTACTGTGTCAGTGCCAGGGACCAAGCCTGTGCAGTGGGACTGTGGGAATCTGCATGGAGCACAAATCTGACATTGCCATCATGGCTGGCTGTGGCCAGCTTTGCTGAACTGCATGGTGTAGATGAACCTGAGCAAGTCAGATGTGTTAGCAGATGCCCTGCTAAGCTTCATGAATGTGGCTATAATGAGCCACCTGAAGTTACTGTTTGCTTAGAATAGTTGTCAAAATAGGAAGCATGAGTGATAGTGAAAATGAAACAAGTGCCACTCTGTGGACTCATGGTGGCATGTAGGTAGAGCACCTTGCCAGGAGGTGGGGCCAGCCCCTGTAACCCAGCTGTATCTGTGTTATTTTTGTAAGCTAAGTTATGACCTCAAAATGGAGCTGGGCACTGCTTGCACATGGTTGAACATGCTGTGTGTGGTACCTCCAGAAAGGGCAGCATGGACTCCTGCGCTATCTGCTCAGAAGGGGAAAACTGCCTGCTTAGTAGTTGAATTCCTAAAGCAAGCTTAACCCATGCGATTTTCAAAATCCTCACCTCATGCTTGCATCTTCTTTGTGGAGAGACCAGCAGTGTGTTTTGGCTTCGTAGAGCAGTGTCATTTACTTGAAAAGCTTCTCATGGCCAAGAGATTTTAGGTAAAGCCTGAGGGATGAGAAAGAAAGTAATTGGGATGTAGGATGGTAACTCCAGAGTGGGGCCACCTACCACTCAGGTTACTTGCAAGTACAGTTTGCACTGCTAATGTGGGTGATGAAATCCCAGAACTGCTGTGTTTCGCAGCTGGAGAAGCAAATGGAAATTGCTTTCTGAACAAATGCACTAGGCTATTCCAGGTTTGGTTCTCTTCTAGTCTTACTAGATTTTTTTTAAATTACGTTGTTACATGGTAGTGCCTTGCTGTCAGAGGTATCAGTTCTGTACACTAAATGACTGTCAGCTGAAATGGTAATTGAACTTGATGTAGAAGACTTCTCAGGTACCATGGAGTATAAATAATGTTGGTAAACTTGTGGATGTTCTTTCCAACATGACCAGCAAACGTGTCTGGCTTGCAACCAAACTGTTGGCAGCCCGTTTGGAATCGGAGACTTCTGCGCCGCAAGGCTATTCAACAAATATTCTCAGACTGTTGTGGGGACAAGTTCCACTTCTTTAATTTTCTTCCCAGATAAAAAGGATGAAATTACTGCAGTACTGTGGAGCAAGGCAAAGACCACTTTGCTGCTTATATGATTAACATGGCTGTGAAGTGGCTCCCAGCACGTGCCAGGATGTGGATGGCTGCCTCTGAGCAGGCTTCATTTCTGCCACCAGGCCTTTGTGTGCCACTGGTCCAGCGTGAGCTTTGGAAGGGATCGGAGGCTGTACCACAAGGCATGTTCACTGCTTTGTACCATGGGAAGGAAGTAGATACGGCTCCATTGTTGCCACCAAGCTGTGCAGGCAGCTGTGGAGAAACAGAATCACAGAATCGTAGGTGTTGGAAGGGACCTCCAGAGATCGAGTCCAACCCCCTTGCCAAAGCAGGTTTCCTACACCAAGTTGCACAAGTAAGTGTCCAGGTGGGTCTTGAACATCACCAGAGAAGGAGACTCCACAACCTCCCTGGGCAGCCTGTTCCAGTACTCCGTCACCTCACCGTAAAGAAGTTCTTGCACATGTTTCTGCAGAACTTCCTGTGCTCCAGTTTCTGGACGTTTCCCCTTGTCCTGTCTCCACACACTGCTGAAAACAGCCTGGTCTCGCCACTCTGCCCCCCACACCTTAGATACTTATAGACCTGGATCAGGTCCCCTCTCAGTCTTCTCTTCTCAAGGCTAAACAGACCCAGTTCATTCAGCCTTTCCTCATAGGAGAGATGCTCCAGGCCCTTCACCATCTTTGTGGCCCTCCGCTGGACTCTTTCCAAGAGATCCCTGTCTTTTCTGTACTGGGGAGCCCAGAACTGGACACAGTACTCCAGATGAGGCCTTACCAGGGCAGAGTAGAGGGGGAGGATCACCTCCCTCGACCTGCTGGCCACGCTCTTTTTAATGCACCCCAGAATGCCATTGGCCTTTTTGGCCACAAGGGCAAACTGCTGGCTCATGGCCAACCTGTCATCCACCAGGACACCCAGGTCCCTCTCTGCAGAGCTCCTCTCCAGCAGCTCATTCCCCAGTTTGTACCTGTGCATGCAATTATTCCTCCCTAGGTGCAAGACTCTACACTTGCTTTTGTTAAACCTCATCTGGTTTCTTACTGCCCAGCTCACATGTTGAACTCCTCAGCCTGACCATGCAAATTCCTTCCCTGGGGTTATGGTGGCTATTCAAGCCTCTCAGGCTCTGCTCCGCCTAATTCCAGGATAAGTGGATTCCTTCCTGATTGATTTCTGCTGCTTGAAATTGTTGGTGCCTTTTAGAAAATCACATAGTTGCACATAATACAGGCAAAAGCTAAAGGGCAGGAGAAAGCTGCTTCCATCTGACTTGACAGCTACTAAAAGGTACAGTGCTCTGGTAAAGGTTTTGAGAGGTTTAGCTGGCTTTCAAATACTTGCTAAACCCTTCTTTTCAATTCTTCTTGATTCAAACCACATATTTTCAAAAGTAGAGTTAAAATAGTCCAGTAACATTTTTTCTTTTTTTTCCCTCCTTTCCTCCTTTTTTTTCTTTCAATGGGTTGGCTCTATCAGATGAGCAGTTTTGCAGTCATGCTTTCTGCAGCTTTTTCCCATCACTTTCTCGTGCAAAACAGCCTCACTAGGGAAAGTGAGTGTCTGAAGTAGAAAATAAGATATCTACATAGTCTTCCCTCTCAATAGTATATGTTTAAAAATATTAAAAAGATTGACTTTAATGTGGTACACCAATAACTGACATTTATTGAAAATCTCCAAGTAGATGCTTTCACTTAAGAGAATTTCTGCTGCTTTTTTCCCAGCTATATCCCAGCACCGTGCTGTGATTAGAATAATACTAGCAACTGAGTGCTATCAGAAATAAGCAATGTATGCAGGCAATGGTATTTGCCATAAAATTTGATGTTCTGCCAGCTACAGATGGGTTAGCTTTGTGAAGTGGAGGTTTATTTAGAATGAGAATTTGAATTTATAGTTATAATGACTAAAAGGAAGCAGTTTGGGTTTCTAATAGTCTTACATTGATTATCCATTAGCAATTCATTTTGTAGCATGAGACTCATTGGGAGCCAATGATTCTCTCACTCCCAATGATTCTAACTGAAATTAATAAAAACTTTGTAACTGACTTAAAAAGAATGCAGATACATTTAATGTAGTAAAAAAAAAAAAAAAGAAATTTTGGTAAAAGTAAACTTACATGCAGAATCAAAGATGTGTTCTGAATGTGACACTAGTTTCTTCTGAGGTGCAGATCTCAGAGTACTTTTTTTTTTGGTTGTGTTTAGAAATCTCCATTCTCAAAATATGGCAATTGGATTCATCATGAAACATTCCATTGTACTGAAATGCTGGTGTTCATGCATGTGTACGTGCACACACATGTATGCTCATGCAGGACAATACCTTGTAGAACCTCATTGTCATTCTCCTGGAATTTTCTAAAGGGAGGCTTTTGCTCTGTGATCTTTTGAGGAACGAGTTCCTTGGTATGAAAGCTGAGGAAAACTTCTTAGTTGGTATGAAAGCTGAGGAAAACTTCTTAGTTGGTATGAAAGCTGAGGAAAACTTCTTAGTTGGTATGAAAGCTGAGGAAAACTTCTTAGTTGGTATGAAAGCTGAGGAAAACTTCTTAGTTGGTATGAAAGCTGAGGAAAACTTCTTAGTTGGTATGAAAGCTGAGGAAAACTTCTTAGTTGGTATGAAAGCTGAGGAAAACTTCTTAGTTGGTATGAAAGCTGAGGAAAACTTCTTAGTTGGTATGAAAGCTGAGGAAAACTTCTTAGTTGGTATGAAAGCTGAGGAAAACTTCTTAGTTGGTATGAAAGCTGAGGAAAACTTAGTTTTAATTATATAGGTGTAGCTAGGTCTGTGGTTACAGTCCTATCTTTTCTCTCTCATTAGGGCTAATTGATTCATTGTGTTTGATGACAGTTGCCAGAATGTAAGGAAGCAAAACTTTTTAAATAGATTTTCAAGGATTGTGACTGGCATCCAAATGTATTTTAGGTCACTCTTGTGCAGTTCTGCCTTGTCTAAAGTTATTTAATTCTTGTCAGAGACACTCCTATAGACCAGATTAAATCTGGCACCATGTTACATATATTTTTTGTTTTTATTTTTTAACCATGTGAAAGCACTATAAAAAACATAAGCCTGTTAAAGTACAGTGGAGGACTAGTATGGTAACATGCTCTGGGAAGTCCTTGTTTCTGGGATCTACAACATCTTTAAGCACCAACTGGTTAGTTCTGAGGTCTCCATAACGCGCATAGAATGGTGTCACGGGTTATCCTTAGATATAAGTCCGTGACAGGGGGGCACAGGCCTCGGGGAGAGAGAGAAAAAAACAAAAACAAAAAAAAGGAAGAAAGGTACGAACGATTTGCCGCGGCCCCGGGCCACGTGCGCTCCGGGAGAGGGGGAAGGGCAGAAAGCTAGCAGATAGTTTTAACAAAAGAAAACACAGCGGCAACGATCTGAGAAGGAAGGGTAATTTACTGAATCTAACTACATCAAACAAAATGAGAGAGACAAGAGTATCAAAAAATGAGAGTCAAACCATGACAGTGCGAGGGAAAGCGCGTGCTTTCTCCGCGGCGAGCTGAGACGGCTGAGCCGGGCCAGACGGGGAGAGGCAGCCGCTCCGGGTCCGCGGCTCCATCCCACTGCCTCTGCCCGCCAGCTCCTCCGAGGATGCCGCCCCCTCCCCTCCCATCAGGATGCTCAAAGAGTCCACGACAGTAAACGGAATCAGAACATTAATTCGTTAACTCCCACTAGTCCACATGATGTTCTGATATGGAATACTGACAACAAAAAATCATGAAACCACAACGAATGACTCTTGCAAGAAAACATGGGCTTTCAGTTTATTAATAGCTGGCCATAATTACATATGTTCAGTACTGTTCCCGGCTTGCCCTGTCACTCTGTGCCATGCAGCACGGAGTATTTGCCATTGCTGAGGGGCAGCACTGTGCTGTACTGCTCTCTAGATACTCAAGCTGTTGTCGTTGACTCTGCTCATACTGTCTGTTTTCATGTGGACGTGAGTGCTGAGTGCATGAATTTTTCTGTGCACTTCATGAGAGCCATGTGACTATAGCTTCAGTCTTGCTTTTTCAGTTTTCACTGTCTCATGATAAAAGGTAGACAGTTTTCTTCCAAGTCTCTTTGAAGGAAGCAGCCAGTGAATATAAGCTTTCAATCAGACCTTGTAATTGAGTTCAAACTGCAGAAGAAAAAAAGAAACTGTGACTCTAATGGTCAGTCAGCCTGTGGACCCCTGCTACTTGAGATACAATCAGGGGATGTGGTGGGAAGCAGCAGAGGAAGTGTCCTGATGGGGACTTGCAGCAGCCAGCAGTGCCCTGGCTGGTGCTTGCAGCTGCTCAGGATGAAGCTTTCTGAGATGCTGCAGCAAGGAAATTAGTTGTGTAATATGATGCCAAGCATAAATCTAGAATTAAAAATCGAGTTTTAAAGACTGCTTGATTTTTACTTCAATGTGTTCAGATTATTAATCACAAAATAGCACTATAAAATGTGTAGTTACATTCATTCCTGCCTTAGTCTTCAGTGTAAGCTATTTATCTAGTGCTGTAGCAAATGTTGAGGGAGTCTTGCCAAAATACACAGACCAAGAGATGAGACAGAAATAGACCTGGACTGTACTGGAGTTCAGTCTGCAGAAAGAATTTAAAGAGCATTATGAACAATGTTTTACTTGATTCAGATTGTTGTTAACAAGGGGAAATAAACAAAACCAGAGAATAATCTGGTGACCTTTTCAGATCTTCTCTGGGAGCTGTGTGTTGGCCAGTGTCAGTAAGTGCTGTCTCTCCCATGCCAAACTGTGAGGCAGCAGTGGTTGCAGCTCTTGTCAGTTGCTTGGCCTTCGCTGTAGGCTGAAGAAAGCAAGTCCTTGAAGAGCTTGCATGCTGTACAGAATCAATAAATGCTCTTTTTTTTTTTTTCTTCTTGTTATCAGAAAAGAGAAGAAGTATCACAAACTAATGTACTCTTGGAAATATGAGACTGGGAAGACCCAGACATAAAGCCTTCATGCACAGAAGAGATGCTTGGGAAGAGCATGGGCAGCTGTTCTCTGTGGACTTAGTTCCCCGGAATGGCTCAGGACCTGAGTGCAGTGGACCACCGGGCTCGATAATCTCCATGGCTCTTTGCATTCTCTGGCTTCTGTCAGGGGCTGCTGGCTGAGTTGTCAGCTGTCGATGCGTTCTGTAATTTAGGCAGTCATCCATTGAGAGTTTGCTAGGGATGGCCAGAGGCACTTGAGAAGTGCTGGCTGCCGGCCTCTGATGAGAGCAGACCTCCAGAGCTGCTCAAGCAATTGGGGAGCAGAGGAGGAAGGTAGACTCCCTGCAGATGGTGGGGCTCTGTATGGCCGTTTGTCCTCAGGAAGAGAAAACTTGCCTCATGTTTTTTTAAGTTTGGGCACATGAGAGCCTCTGACATTGCTTTGGATTTTAACCATATAACGTAAAGAATTCTAGTCCTCTTGGTTGTTTTTTTTTTTTTTTTTTTTTTTTTTGGGTCTGTGTGTGTGAGTGTGCTAGCAGCAGACAAAATCTTGCTTACACCAGAGAGAAATTTGCAAGTAGATTATTTCCTTGGAGCAGAAGTCATCCTGGAGACCTACTTCAGGCTTTCTTGTCTTTATTTTCAGCATGAGGGAATAGGTTTTCCATTCGTGGTTCCACTGTGAGTGCAATCTAGTGTCACCCATGCTAGGTGCCTGAGGAACTGCAAGACTGTTCTGAGTAGAGAATTGGTAACAAACCAAATTAATGTTAACATCTCATGAAGATGAGGCTGTTCTGCATATCCTGTTTTATTACTGTAATTCTTAGGAGAGTAAACAGTATTCTTATTGCTACTATGCTAGGCAAATTAGCAAATTAGCCTAATTTTTCTGTGCAATGGCATTTGGTTTAAAAAAAACAAAACTTCTGAAAAACTACACTGAAGACCTATAAACTGAATTTACTGCTGATTGTGTTAGACAAAAGATAATATTAAATTTTAACCACTGGAGTTCTTCAAACTAGTTTTCTTTTTCCAAGAAACAAGAACATATATAGTGTCTTTTTTTTACCATCAATAATTTCCTCTCAAATAAAACAACACAAAAGAAACGCAGCAACAACAAAAAGTCACCCCAAAACCATCAGGAGCAAAACACGCACAGAGTTCTTAGATGTTATAAGAATGGGAAATGCTAATGCACATGTGCCACTTAGGGCACATTTTTTAGCAAAACCTCTCCTGCATCTTTGGTCTCTAGATTTCATTCATACTTTGGATGCTGCACCAAGGTTGATGGTGAAGAGTGAGGTGTGCAAGAGTGAATACTGTCTTCATTGGTGAAGTGAGGATGAAGCTGCAGTAATGCTTCACAGTGTCAGACTGCTTGGCAGTGACTCACAGTATGCATGGACTGTCTGCCTGGCTTTTGTTTGATTATCCAAGGGAAGCAAAAAAGCTGCATGTGCAAACAGTCTTCTTCCAGTCAGTAGTCTTCTGAAGTTGAAGCTGCATGTTAAAGTTAATAGTGATAAGTCAGGATTTAAAAAAAATTAAAAATTAAAAAAAAATAATTTTTTAAAAAAAAGGAGGGGAAGGAGGTTGCTCATCTAATGTGAGGTTGCTGGGTTGGTTTGGCTTCTTTTTTGCCTGGTAAAGAATCTGGTGAAAGTTGTTCACTGCAATTCTTGGACATTTTAAACATGAATATGATTACACCCAGGTTAGAGTCTGAAAGCTAAAAGGAATGGAGGCACAGGAAGACATAATTGGAAAAAAATGCTGAAGGAGCCAAGCTTTTTTAGTACTCTCTTGAGGGTGGTTAGCTTAACTTACATTTTCAGTCAGATGCTTGGATCTACCATAGAAATTCATAGCTGGTTAAAACTGAAGGAGCGTTTCAATTAAAGTAACATTTAAGTTTTCTTCTAAGTAGCTGTTTGAGAGTGAAGAATGTTCACTATGATTTGACAGATTGCAGTTGGAAGTATTTCTTTTCTTAGTTGCCCTCTTGACCCATCACTGCAGTGTTGGATAGCAGAGGATGCACCACTGTGGGAACTAGGTGGGCTAGATGATCTTCAGAGGTCCCTGCTAACCCCTATAAATCTGTGATTTTGTGACCTCTGGTGGAAGTTTGCGAGTGGACTGCAGCTGTGTGAAGTCTTGATAAGTAGCACCCAATTTGCTCTTCAGAAATTAAGGGTTTCTGCTTATGTGCCCCTAGGACAGCCAGCTGGCTGGGGGCTTATTAAGAGTAACTTTATCATTATTTTTGTTATCCTTGGCAAGCATCATAAAGGCTTTCAGAATTACAGGCGGAGCTTTAAAATTGATTGGATACAGAAAGGGAAGTTTGACAGAACAAGTCATATTCTTTCATCAGATAAAACTTAATGCACACCACTGCTGGAAAATAGCTTTTAAGGAATAATTGCACTTCAGGTTTTTTGCGCATCAGTTCTGTTTAGGCATCATAACTGTCCTTGGTGATCATTCCCAATCCTGTGTCATCTTTAAAACTAGTGGGACAAATGTGTGGGATTCTGTACAGAAAACAAGACTGGGAGATGGATCTGATGCAAAAGTAATGGTGTGTGTATATATGTATATATATATATGGGAGGTGTATATATGTGTGTGTGTATGAAATGTATATTATTTTGCTGATCTAAAAACTGTCAAAATTGATGTAACTAAGAAGCATCACTTGGATGGAGAATCAGGATGGGAAGTAATGAAGTTCTGCCTTACCCATGAGATGAATGAATGTTAACTACACCCTGTGCGTGATCTCCACCCCCATTTTTTCATATTCTGTTCATTGCACACTGCGTGCTGCTTGTTGTCAAATCTTACCCTGGAGCTTTTGGATGAGTGACTGTAAGGCACAGAGTAGGAGAGTAGACCTAGAGTGAATTCAGCAGTGCTGAATATCTGAGTTACGTGTCAGCTGTTTATAATGAGTTCAGTACTTCAAACTCCCCTTTGACCTGTACAGTTCTAGGCTACAAAGGATTACACTTCCACATGAGTACAAGGATGAAAGATTTTACAATCTGTATGACTGACATTATACCAGCAAACTAGTTAGAATGGGGGTAATGCTGTGCTGTGTAGCCAAACAAGAACTAGTAAATGACAGTAATTCCATTGGATATTAAAGGTCAGGGTGTTTTTGCTGTTATGCTCCCCCACTCCAATTCATAGGGTACTAAATCTGAAGTTTATTCCTTTTTTGGAAAGCATCCAAAGGTGTAGGGTTCTGTCTTTGCTTGATTTTGGTGTTTGTTTAGTCGTTTTTAATTCTGGATATTTGAGAGAGACGTTCTTGCTCTGAATTAGACGAAGGGTTTCTATGGCTGAAAGAACTCCACATGATTTGTCATATCTGCTGAAATTCCTTCTGCTACTGGGTATCAGCATTATTGTTTTCCTTCAAACAAACAAATTCAGTGTTCTAATTGATAGAAGCAGGTAAATAGCTCCTGTATTCCTCTGCTAGATTGTCCTAATACATTCATTTAAAACAGATATTTAGTGCAGATGTCTTACATGGTCAAGGTGCTTACTACTCATAGAACAGCCTGGGTTGAAAAGGACCTCAAAGATCATTCAGCTTCAACTTCCCTGCTATGTGCAGGGTCACCAGCCATCAGACCAGGCTGCCCAGAGCCACATCCAGCCTGGCCTTGAATGCCTCCAGGCATCCACAACCTCCTTGGGCAACCTGCTCCAGAGTGTCTGTATGAAAAACTTCCTCCTATCTACTTTCTCCTAATTTCTAACCTAAACCTCTCCTGTCTTGGTTTAAAACCATTCCCCCTTGTCCTATTACTATCAACCCATGTAAGCAGTCATTCTCCCTTCTTTTTATACAGTCCCTTCAAGTATTAGAAGGCCACAATGAGGTTTCCCTGGAGCCTTCTCTTCTCCAAGCTTGCCTAACTACTTTGCATGTAACGTGGAATCACTGTGTGCATAAGATTACTACTGCAGTGACAGTAAACACAAATTAGTTTATACAACTTGAGATCAATTAAAAAGTACATTATCAAGTAGACTTGCTTTTAAAAGCATACGAAGGTCAATTTTAAAATGCACTACCTTGTACCCACGTGTTCAGCTCACGAACAAATAGAGCAACCTGATTGGGAGAACTGCAGTTATTATCAACTTTTAATCATTGGGCACTGACCAAGCAGGGATTTTCACTTCCCACAGCTGAAGCACAAAAGCTCAGAACCATTTACAGCTCATCACTTTTTGCTGCCTGGGGTGGATGTGAACCAACAGATGAAAGACTGGAACCGACAGGTGAAAGTCAGCCCTCCAGAAGGTCAGTGCATTTTAAATTTGTCAAAGCCAGAACAAAACCCCCAGGGAAAAAAACAAAGGAACAAAAACCTAAGACAAAACAAAAAACCCCAAAACAGAAGCCCAGCCACGTGGCTTAGAACAAAACAAACCCTACCTATGTCAGAATGCTTCTTTTCAGATGAACTGTCAACTTTTTTTTCTGTGTAGTCACACTTAAGACCCTTAAGTAGATCTACTGTATGTTGTAGGATTTTAGAACATTTAGGATGTTTCTGCCACAGTCAACATGCAGTAAGTGCATTCCCTAAACTGCTCTATTACTGCAATGAATCAAAGTCTAGAAACGCTATCATAAGTGAGCTGATTTACTACAGGAGATTATACAACAAACAGTCCATGCCTGCTGTAGATGCATGCAGCTTTTTACTTTTGCTTGAAACATCATCAAGTTAGTAAAAATTGCTTGGCTGCGCAATCCCCTTTGGCCATAACAAGGATGGTTACCTTTCTAGGAAGCTTTTGATGTGAGTTAGTATCAGGAGCCTTACAAACCATGTATAGCTTGGAGCTGTATACATCTAGATTTAGGATTAACAAGTACAGCATAGAAGAATCACACAGGAATGACAGTGATGCATGTCTGCAGCCGTGTTCACTGCAAAGGCAAAACTCAGTCACTCATATCCATATCCTCTTTGTGGTGATCATCCCCATTTACTTTGGACTCCCAGGGTACCCTATTCCAATACTTCACCACTCTTTCAGAGAAGAAGTTTTTTCTAACATCCAACCTGAACCTCACCTTGAGGCCATTCCTTCTATCCTATTGCTAATTACCCAGGAGAAGAGGCTTTGTAGCTCCACGTATTATTTGCCATCCTCCTTCTGTTCTGTGACACCTTCTTAATTTTGACCACCCAACTCAATTCAAAGCTCAGAAATTTTTTCTGATGGCAAAAGTCTCTTCCTCAAGCCTTTATTTGCACTTCCCTTAACAAGGCTGGTGAAGGGCTTGGAGAATATGCCCTACGAGGAGCACCTGAAGGTACTGGGGCTTTTTAGCCTGGGGAAAAGGAGGCTGAGGGGAGACCTTATTGCTCTCTTCCAATATCTGAAAGGTGCTTATAGCAAGAGCGGGGTTGGTCTCTTCTCACTGGTGACAGGTGACAGGACGATGGGAAATGGTCAGGGTTTAAGTTGCACTAGGGTAAGTTTAGGTTGGATATCAGGAAACACTTCTTTACAGAAAGGGTTGTTAAGCACTGCAATAGGCTCCCCAGGGAGGTGGTTGAGTCACCATCCCTGGATGTGTTAAAAACTGTTTGGATGTGGTGCTCAGGGACATGATTTAGCAGAGGGTTACTAGAGTTAGGGTAGTCTTGTTAGCTTGTGGTTGGACTCGATGATCTTTAAGGTCTTTTCCAACCTGAGTAATTCTATGATTAATTCTATGACTCCCTTGCTGATTCTCCACTTCCTTTCTCAGCCACAGACTCCTTTACTTTAGGAGAAGAATCTGCCGTTTTCTTTTCTTCCTTTTTCTCCTTCTCGCTGTCATATCCCCGTTCCTCTTCATCATAATCCCTTGTGACTTTCACATCCTTATCACTCTCAGATTTTCGTTCTTGATCCTTCTCCTTGTCTTACCTTTTTTTTTCCTTGCTGGTTGACCGTTCCCTCTCATCTCTACTTCTCTCTTTGTCTTTATCCTTCTTCTTTTCCTTCTATGCCTTCTGGGAGATGGGGACCGTGACATTTTCCTTTTAGGTGACCTGGGTTTTTTAGGTGACCGTGTTCCACTCCTGCTTTTTCTACGCCGTCTTTCTCTGCTTGTGCTTCTGGATCTCCTTGTTGGGCTGTAGCTTTTGGGGGAAGTCTTAGAACGCTTCTGTTCTTTCTCTTCTTTCTTTTTATCCCTGGTCTTGAATGTGCTCCTGGATCTTCTACTTCTCTCTCTGGAATGAGATCTTCTTCGCCTTGGACTTTTAGATTGCCTCCTGCTTCTTGATTTTGAATGGGACCTTCTCCTTGATCTGCTTCTTGACCGTCTGTGTCTAGATGAAGAAGGTGTCCTCCTCCTTCCTTGAGCGCGATCTTGACCTTTTTTTTTTTTTCTTTTTTCATCTTTTTTGTCTGGCTCTATAGCAGCAGAAATTAATGACTTTGCTTCTCGTACTCTTTTCATAGCTTCTTCTATTTCTTTACTGGAGGTATCTGATTTCAGACTTGGTGAAACAAGACCTGCAGCTACATGGTTCAACTTTGGATCCACTGTGCTCATCAGTTTGAGTAGTTGATCTGCTGCAGGAGACTGAGAGTTTAAGTTTGCTCCAGGAAGCCCAAGAGCAGCAAGGGCAGGATCGATAGCAGGAGCTCCGAGAGCAGCTAAAGGAACAGCACCAATCTGAGAAAGTGGGTTGGGAGTAGGCAGGAGTCCACCTCCAGGCAGCAGACCTGCCACAGCATTAGCTGGTGCCAAGAAAGACAAAGCCTTAGTCTCATCAGGAATGACTCCTCCTGCGTATGGAATGACTATCAGCGCTCTGTCAGCGAACACAGTGTTTGTCAGGTGCTGGGCCACAACCGCTGAGTCGGGATCATGGAACTTTACAAAATACACACGTGATAACATGGGCAAAGGAGAGTCATCCGGGGGGAAGAGGCGCAGTTCCTCGATCTTTCCGAGGAAGCCGAAGAGCGTCTGCATCTGCTTGGAGCTGGTGGTGGGGGAGACGTTGATGACCTGGATCACGTCAGTGCTGCTGCTCGAGGCCATCGTGACGGAGCTACAAACACACCGGTGGGTGGGGAGGGGGGAAGGGGGAAGAGTGTGTCAAGGCCTGAGCGGCCCCCGGCTGCACCCTCTGGGCCGGGCGGGCCTCCCAGGGACCACAGCGCAGAAGCTCCACCATACAGCGCGGCCGCCTCACCAGCCTGCCTGGGCCGCAGTATCCCACAATAAGGGCTCAGGGGAGACCTTACTGCTCTCTATAACTACCTGAAGGGAGGTTGTAGTGAGCTGGGGGTCAGCCTCTTCTCTCATGTGACTAGTGATAGGACTAGAGGGAATGGCTTCAAGCTGCGCCAGGGAAGGTTCAGACTGGACATTAGGAAATACTACTTCTCTGAAAGGGTGGTCAGGCAGTGGAATGGGCTGCCCAGAGAGGTGGTGGAGTCACCGACCCTGGAGGTGTTCAAGGAATGTTTGGATGTTGTGTTGAGGGACAGGGACATGGTTTAGCGAGAACCATTGGTGATGGGTGAATGGTTGGACTGGATGATCCCGTGGGTCTTTTCCAACCTTAGTGATTCTATGATTCTATGAAGCTAAACAAGCCCAGTTCCCTTGACCTTTCTTCATAGGAAAGGTGCTCCAGCCCTCTGATCATCTTAGTAGCTCTCCTCTGGACCTGTTCCAAGAGCTATGTATCTTTCTTGTGCTTGACTCCAGATGTGGCATCATGTGCACTGAGTAGAGGGGGACAAACACCTCCCTCTCCCTGCTGGCCACCCCTTTTTTAATGCAGCCCACAATGTAGTTGGCATTCTGGGCTGCGAGCACACACTGCTGGCTCATGTCTGGATTCTCAAACACCAGGATGACGCGCAGAACAAAATTGTGCTTTCACACAAAACTAGAAACTGTTCTGAATGCCAATACATGGATCTTTTTATGTCTGTAGCAGTTATGAGCAAGTAAACATAAAATACTGTGTTTCTTTCATGTCTTAATTTAACTCCACAAAACTTTTCCATATTTTTGGGAATATATTTGCACCATGGGGGATGGTTGCTTTTAAGCCCCTTAACTTCCTTCAGCAGCTCTGCCTGCATACTCATCCTGTACAGCTAGCATCTTTCTAGGAGAATTCTCTGCTGTGGTCTGTCATTTTTTCACACTAGCGTAGTTCAGCAGTCATATCTCAGTCTTGTTGCCTCTGTTCATTCATTCTTCAGAGCTGTGTCAGGACTTGTTGTAACTTGATTTAAAAATTATAGTTGCCAGAAATCTTGCTGTGTTACTCGTTTCATTTTCTCTAAGAGTTTTCATGGTGCTAAATGAGAGGACTTACCATTCTTTCTTAAGTCCTTTCTGGAGATGGTTCCTGGCTGGCATGTGAAATGAAAGCACTTGTAGCTGTCTTCTCACTCTTGCCTGTTCTGAGCGCTTTAAAGCCTGTCTTCACCTGTGCTGAGGAGATGGTCTCTGAGGGTATATGCTTAGAGTATGGCATAGTAAGGAGAAAACTTGAAGGCTGTTTGAGCTCTTCTGGCAAGCGTGCAGGTCACACAAGCTCAATGGCAGCATGATTGTGGATGAGAAACAGTTGATGCTGGGCTTTTGGTTCAAGTTACAGACTTAGATGGTGAGAGCCAGTAACATTACGTTCATACCTTGAGTGGTACCCCTCTAGGGTATGAGTGAAGAGTACTGAATGGCCTTTCTCCAACTATGTGATCAGACTATGTGGCCATGAGTTGTGTGGTGCTGCATTTCCAGATGCCTTCTACAGACAGTAAATAGTTTGTGTGGTGTCAGACTCTAGCTGTTGTTTTGCCTAAAACATTAGCAGTCTGCTTGAAGTCAGGGGTATTCTTGGCATCCATCAGAGGAGAGCTGGCTCTGAGAGGATGGGCAGCTCTCTTGTGCTGGGTCTTACTTGGTGTCACCGCTGTTCCTCCCTTAGAGGATCTCAGCTTCGCTGAAGAGGTGAAGGAGCCCTTCCTGGGACCTTGTTTGCCCACAGCAGCAGAGCTGGTTGGAACAACTGTCCTTCTGCTGGGCAGTCAGTTCTCAGAGCTTTCCATGACACCACTTGTTCTGGCTTCCATTTGCAGCCTTGTGCTTCTGAGACCCCATCCTGAGCTGTGGCTGGATGCCATTCCCAGGCTGTGCTGGTCACTGAGCTCACAGCAGAGGGTAGCCAGCACCTGGGTGTGATCCCATGGCCTACTGGCAGGATCTGCACTTGGCATCTGCACCCTGCTGCCTGGGGAGAAAGGCACAGCTCACCCATTTGTGCTGGATGGGCTGTTTTAGCTTGGCTGAAGTAATGTTACTTTTCATATCTATAAATTATGGGGAAAGAAAGTCTTTCCAAAGGATTTGCTGCTCTGGAATTGAAAAATGTAATCCTTACATTGACAGGGAGTAATGGAGCTTGTGGTTTTACTATATATATAAAACTCATTCTATTCTATGCTTTAGAACAATGGTTGGCAGGGATAGATTTTAAGCAGAATGCTTTGGTGATAGCTTTGTTACAGGCATATGCTGTAAGGAACATCCAAAGGATGTTACCAGGCTGAGAATGGGAATGAGAGAGTGAACACTGTGGGAAAGTACTTACAATGACTCATATGGTGACAGCGAGGCATTTCTACTTGGTCAGTAACTAACATTCACAAGAAAATAGCTTGAATCAAAACCCTACAAGAAACCATCAGGATACTTTCATACTCTAGGAAAGCTTTTTTGTCATCTTTTTGGTGACTTTTAAGCAAATTGAAAGCCTACTTTTAGCAAGGGCATTCACAGTTACAACCCCCAAGCAAACCCATGTGTGATTATAGTAGATTTAGCGATAGGTGTTGCTTATTTGTGTATGCTTGGCTCAGCACCTTAATCCAGGTCAGTGAATGCCCTGTCCTTGTGCCAGTAGCAGCAGTGTGTGCCAAGGATGGGTAAAGAATGAAGTGCATGAATGCAAAGTTAGATTGAGATAAACCGTCAAGAAATAGCAGCCTCAGGTAAAGCAGCTAGTCACACTCACATTTGATACTTCTTCACATTTTCCAGAAACAATTGTGTTGGTAAATTTCATTATTTTTCTGGTGCAGCCACTTTTGGAGGTTTTTTGTTCCCTTCTAATTAGTGAGATCAGTGTAGTGATGGACATAAGAAAATGTGTGTGAGAGAAACAACATACAACATGCTACGTGCCTATAAACGCTTGTGACACTCAGAAGCTGGTAATGCTGGAATGACATTGGAGTCACTATGTTTGGAACCATAGACCTCAGTGCTGAATATTTTATTGAGTCCTCCTTTCTATTTTTAATACTCCTGGGTTTTTTTTTTTCAGATTTTATCAATTTGAAAAATCATGATCTCTTCAGCTGAAATTCTGATTGCTTTGTGTCTTCCTCATATTACATATTTTTCCTTTTTTTTTTTTCCATCCCAGAAATTGGTCCAGTGACGATAACCACAGATCCCAAGAAATTTCAGTTTGAACTCAGGGAGCTTTATGTTCAGGTGAGTGACTTGTTCATCCTCTATGTAGTTCTAGCAATATGCCCTATTTCCTCCCTATGATCATTCATCTCTTGATAGTGTTTCTGCTATAATGCTTCATGTGGATATAGGTGCAAAAACTATTATCTTCTTGTTCTCTGCATATCTGAATCCATGATTATAGTTAATTACTTTGTCTTAGTTTACATCATTATATGGATACTTTGCTCATTGATCAATAACACAAGAAAGACTAGTTAGTCAATGATAACACTTATTTTGAATCCTGTTAGTTCTGCCACTCGTTCACAATCACTTTTATGAACTGTTTTACTATTTCCTGCAAGTTATTTCCTGCAAGTTATTTCCTTAGTTCTAATTAACTAATTAATGTAAAAAAGGACTCTTTAAGACCTGTCAGGTGTGACATAGGCAATTCCTTCATTGCCCTGTATTAACAAGCACCTAATGATTCAAATGTAGCAGGCTGACTCAGGTAACCTGGTATAAGGAGATAACCTGGTATAAGGAAATAAGTGATGGATTTTGAACTACCATAGTATGTCTCCCATGATTCTTAGTGTGAGAATGAGTTGCAAATGACATCTGGATCACATGCTGGAAGGAAAGAGAAGTATTTGGAGTGGAGTTAGCTTTACTGAAAATCCCGTTCCTCAGTCAAGCATTGTCTGAGATAATACTGCTGGGCAAGCTTCTGGCTTTAAGGACAGTGTTTTAGAAATGGGCAAATGGTATAAACAGTTTAAGGTTGTTTAGAAGCCAATAGTTAGGGTAGCTAGTTAGGGTAGAATTAATAGTTTAAAAATTGCAAGAAAGGTTGAAATTCTGAGAAAACAATAGTAAATTTTCAAGGAGGGAGAAAATGCTACCCATTGTGCTATTTTTTCTCTTTTAAAAGGGAGATTAAAAAGTGATCCCATCTTTAGCTAAACTGGAAAATAATTTTAACTGTTTTGAAGAAGGATATGAACCAGATGAAGCTTTCAGGAATTTAAAACTCTTCATTTGCTAACAAGTTGTTTAAAAGTCACTATCTAATTTAAGATTTTTTCTCTAATTGTCAGTGACTGCATATTTCATAATTATTCTCAAAGTGTGTTCATTCAGCTGAATTAAGAACGATTTACTATAATGAATTACGTTGGTGAAGGGCCAAAATAAGAAATTGAAGTGGTTAGATAAGGACTGATAGGATATCTTGCAGCAGTTCTTCCAGAAAATGTGAACACTTCTGTAATGTTCATTATGGATAATCCACCTAGAAAGGCAGTGACTTGAGATAAATTGTTTTTGGTTAAAGTTGTAGAACAAATATTCTCATTAATGAACAAAACTAAAATTAAGGTGAAGTTAAATTATTTGAAGGAGTCTTATGCATCTTAGATAGAAAGAGACTGTCTAGAATACTCTAAAACTTCTTGGGACACCAGGACAAACACAGATCTTTGCAACAAAAATATTCTGAGTACAGAACAATTGGAATATTTGTACATCGCATTTGACAGGGTCTTTTGGTTGGTATTTGAGAATAGTTTAAGACCAGTCTGTGTGCATCCCTCTGGAGAAACTAAGTCCTGCTCTTCTTATATTCAAACTAGCGAAGAAAGTATTCCTTTGACACTGGGTGAGTTGATACATTATTGCTTGTGTAGTTAGCTGTGAATCATTCTCGTGAACAATGTGACAATAAGCTGGACAGTACTGGCTTCTTAGTAACTTTTCTATTTGAAGAGAGAGCCAAACTTTTAATGTATTCTCACATTAAATGCAGTTTCTACAATGAGGCCTTATTGCGTGAGCAATATGTTTTTGTCTGTATCAGAATCTTCTAAGCATACAGAGTGCTGCATGATCACATTATACATGTGCTGATATATTTACATAGGCATTATGAAAGGTCTTATTTGAATACCCCTGAGTATAAAAATAACAAATTACTTGCTCAAAATAGTCTTCACTAAGAATTGTTAATAATGCTTTTCAGTTAGATACTGAAATTATCATTTTTTAAGTGGACACAGTACCTTTTAAATAGTTATGTCAGTATTGCATTCAGACCTGAGAGGTGAAAAAGGAGAGATGACCTGAGCTAGCAACCTAAATCTCTGCATGTCTATCCAAAAATAAGTGGAAAATGAAACTTCAGTCATCTGTGTTTCCTAGAAAACTTCACAAGGTAATTATATTTTGTTGAAATTTGGAAAGAAAGGCACAAAATATTTCACTTTTTAAAAAAGTAATACATTTTTGTTTAGTAGTTTTATCTAGCTGCCTTTTGAGAACTTCTATATTATGAAAATAAAATGTTTATACTTGTTCTCAGAACAATCATTTAACTTGGCACTGTTTTTCCAATGAGATGTACAAAGCAGATAGCATATAAAACATTCAAAAAATTACATGAAAAAATAATGTCATAGACTAGAAGTGGGAATAAAGACCACTTAGAAGGTGGTTGTAGAAATAAGCTATTATCTTGACTTTGCCTACAAAATGAAGGTTTAACTGGGAGGTTCTTTTGCTGAAGATTACGTTTGCTTCGCAGAAGTTAAAAAACTTAGAATTATAGAATCACCAAGGTTGGAAAAGACCTCCAAGATCATCCAGTCCAACCATCTGCTTACCACCAATATTTCTGCACTAAACCATGTCCTTTAGTACAACATCTAAACATTTCTTGAGCACCTCCATGGACCGTGACTCCAGCACCTCACTGGGCAGCCCATTCAAGTGCCTGACTTCTCTCTCAGAGAAGAAATTCTTCCTAATTGTCCAACTTGAACCTGGCACAACTTGAGGCCATTCCTCTAGTCCTACTGCTAGTTATGGGGAGAAGAGGCTGACTCCTGACTTCCCACAACCTCCTTTCGGGCAGTTGTAGAGCAGTAAGGTCTCCTTGAGCCTCCTGTTCTCCAAACTAAACAACCTCCATTCCCTTAGCTGCTCTTCATAAGACTTGTGCTCCAGACACCCACCAATTTCGTTGCTCTTCTCTGGACACATTACAGGGCCTCAATGTCTTTCTTGTAGTGAGGGGTTGTATAATCAAGGAATATTAAGAAAGTATATAATCAAGGAAAATTGTATAAAGGAATATTGTATAATCAAATAATATTAAGATGTTATAATAATGAAATAAACAAGAGAGTTAGGCAATGCAAGACAAAGAGAATAGATAGGATGCTTACCCACATTGTGGTCTCGCTCAGGAAACTCCAGTGGAGTGGATCTTCAGAAAAGAGATCCTTCCCTACTGTTAGTCAGCTCTTAAATGGGTATAGGAGAGGTGGAGTCAGGCTCCACCGCTTCCTGCAGCACAGGTGAATTACTTTCACCTGTACTCCCCTGGCTGACTCATTGCTCACCTCAGGTGATCAATCAGAGGTTCAGGCCATGACTCAGCAGTCCCCATGCACTCCACCCCTTCACAGCATGAACCAATGATCAGGTTGACTAAAGGGTAAGCTTTTCCTAATGCAGAGACCCGCTATATCACAACGCTTATACAACTTCCATCATGACACATGTTGGTACAATTCAAGACTAGTGATGATTGGTGAACGTTGATATTCTTTCATGGACCAGTGCTCGATGATGTTACTGGAGGCATATGGTTGTGAGGTGCAGGTCCATTCTATGTTCCATCAGTCCCATGTAGGCCATCACCGGGTGTTGCATGTGATCTGACTGTAACACTGGAACGCTTTGATGGCATTTCGTTCCTTCCGGTGATCCTGAAGGCTCAGACTCACAGGGAGTAATATAGATGTTTCAGGGGTACCAGGAGGGGAAGGTCTGCTCTCCAAGGCAGGATACAGGCCATATTTCTATCCTGGGTCAACACTTCCACTTGTACTGGGGCATGTCCTGGCTGCCTGTACCACACCTTCTGGCCAGATATCTGCGGCTGCATAACTATATCAGGCACCAAAGAAGGGTGCCACAGGGACATGATGGGGGTCCCTTTAGCAATGAAGATCGGAGTGTTGACCACAATATCAGTAGGCCATGTACCTATTACTGGAGGGACTACTGCGCCTCCCACCTCCAACAATCACCCCAAGGTGCAAGTAGGCCATACCACTTGGGTCCTACCTGCACCTTCCAAGGCCATTTTATTCTGTGGGTGCCTAGTTCTAAATTCTCAGGGGCAGGGAGCAGAAGATTATATTCATTACCAGTCTGGGGTCTTACCTGATGATCAGTGCCCATAATTTGGAGCCTAAGCGGGGTGGCCGATGTTGTCTGCAGCATTCTCAGGGCACTGGGTCTGCTGTCTTGGGGTCTTTCATTCAGGTCCCGCAAGGTTTCATACAGTCCTTTCGTCCACCCCTGCAGGGACTGGGAGTCTGTCTTCAGGGCAGCCTGAAGAATACCATTATAATGTTCAATGAGGCCTGCCCCCATTGGATTATATGGCAGGTGGAATCGGCATTCGATGTTATTTTCTGCCCAGCGCTGTATCGTTGCACCAGTAAAATGAGTCCCTTGGTCGCTCTCGATGACTTGAGGTGTCCCGTAAGCAGACGTCAGTTTAGTCAGTGCCTTGATGGTATATGCCCGGTTTGCTTGGGCCACCCCTGTCTTAGGAAGGTAGGTCAGATCTTCCACCCACCCCTGACTCATTGCTCACCTCAGGTGATCAATCAGAGGTTCAGGCCATGACTCAGCAGTTCCCATACAGGGGTCCAAAACTGAACACAGTACTCCAGGTGCAGTCTCACCAGTGCTGAGTACAGAATCATTTGGTGTATATTGTTTTGTTCCTTAGGATTGTACAGGTATTGCCCGGATGAAGTTCAGACTTGTTGTTGAAAAATTATATTTTGAGTTTCATGCACTCCAGAGTCCACTACTTGTTTTTCCCATTAAAGTAAGACTACATACAGAAGTAGGCAAGTAACTCTCTTTTACATAGATTAGAAGTTTGAGATACTCTTGTTATGAAATTGGGTCAGAGTTACAGAGTTGAAAAGTTGTTACTGATTTAAAAAGATTTGGTTGGGGTCAACTGAAGTTCTGGAGGACTGAGGAACTGTGGGAGGCAGGACCTTTTTTTCCCTGATGTTTAAGCTCAAAACAGTTTCTGATTGCCCTGAAGTACTAAAAATTAGATGCTACTATTACATTATTTTTTTTTCTTCTTCCTTCCCAGCCTGTGGGGTTTTGTGCGTGTATGTGTGAAGGTATGCTGATTAGCAGGCATGTTGATTAAATAGAAAAGTTATTTCTTTTAATAATAATCTTGAAAATGCAGAGATCCGTTGCTGTTCACAGGGCTGGGTTTTACAGCTCATGTTCAGCTGTTTGAAAAGTTCTGTCTTCAATATGTGAAATGGATTTTTATGTAAGTGAAAAAGAATAATTCTTAATTTCTGAAAAGGTCAATTTCTGTAATGTTAAATAAAGTGATTCTTGGAAGGTCTGAAAAATTGGCAGCTGTGCAGCTGTCTGTGTGTCAGCACAGGTGACTGGGAAACACATCACCTGTGTCCACTGTTGAGTTTCTCATACTGTCTGCCCCACCGTGGGAAGTTCAGGGCAAGTCCTTGCCATCCTGGCATCCAAATACCCTCCTGGAGAACAGTCCTGCATGGCTGAGGTTACTTCCCTCTGTGGCTGTGACATCTCGTGACTGCTGCATGCTGCTGGAGCCATTGCCTTGTCAGACTGTAAGGGAACGTGTGAGTAAAGAAATGGGGCTGGTGCAGGAGCTGGAACTAACTGACACGTCTCTCCCAGGAGAAATAAGAATGACCATGACACTGGCCGTTTTCAGAGCCAAGTACAATTTTCTCCTCTGATTTCAGTTTCCCTAAGTAATTCTTCTAGATGTTGCTCAAGTGTGACACTTTACAGGAAATATACAGTACTTTGGGGGGGGGGGGGGAGGGGAGCGAATAAAAGAGCAGAAGATGGAACATTCAAAGGAGACACTTTGTCAAGAGAAAACACTTCAATTGGTACGTTCTTTTCCTTTGAAAGTTTTTGTTTTTTCCTTCTTCTATTTGTAAACAGGGTGGTGGAGACTGTCCAGAGATGAGCATTGGAGCAATTAAGATTGCTCTAGAAATCTCTCTTCCTGGTTCTTTCATCTATGTATTTACTGATGCACGATCCAAAGACTATAGACTCACCCATGAAGTACTTCAGCTCATTCAACAGAAGCAGTCACAGGTACATGGGGAATTTACATCCTGAGTTGATTTACATCTTTAATGCCTTGTTTTCTCTGTACTGAAGGGTAAAATTCAGTGAGGATCAGTGAAATCCATTTTTACAATAAGAATAATGCCATTCTAGAACTTTATTTTTTTTAAGAGATATTTGATCTGATTAATAAAAACTTGAAGGACCATTTATTTTTAATGTTGTGGATTAAATAGTGCAAATGAAGCTTGTATATATGCTTGGTCAGCATGTCAATTATGTGGATGTTCTTATGTTGTATTGAGACAGGCTTTCTGAGATGTCCAATTGCTTATAAATGAGTATCACTTATAAAGTGATTCTTGTTTGTTCCTTACTTCATTGCAAAGTAATAAGAGCCCATGCCAAGTGATGCACTTCTGCTATCAGGCCTTCATACTAGCTTTAAAATGTTTTCATGCAAAAGTTTGCACTGTGTCCCAAATGACTTGGATGCTTTTTTTGTTTGTTTTGTTCTTTTTAATACAGGTAGTATTTGTGCTAACTGGAGACTGTGATGACAGGGATCATATTGGTTACAAAGTCTATGAAGAAATTGCCTCAACAAGCTCTGGTCAAGTTTTTCACTTAGACAAAAAGCAAGTTAATGAGGTAAATTTTCCAAATTCTGCTGTATAGAATAGGGTAGAGGTTCAGATCTTTAAACGATCCAATTGTGGGCTAGAGTAGTTAAGGGGAAATTCTAGATGTTCTCTTTTTGGTACATGAGCTTTGTTCAATATTTCTCTCTTTTTGCTTCTGCAATATCAGGGTTCACTCTGTGACTTCTGTTTATGTTGGGGAAGTATAAACTGTCATATCTAAACAGACCTTCACCAGGTTCCCTCTGCTTGTGTTGGAAGGCTTCCAGGAAGAGAGGCTTTAATACAGGGAGCTGGTTTGTGTCATGTGAGTAGTCAGCCCAGAGGCTTTTCCACTTTCCCATTCTGAGTGAGAATGCAATGTCAGCTTCAAATGAATACTTTGTTAGCAAGTAAAGAATTGCTAGAAAGCGAGGACATAAATGTTCTTCACATAAGGCTTGGTTCTGAGCAGATAAACTAGTAGGCTTTCATTGCTCACAATTAACCGTAATCACGTTTTAATCAATGTTATTTTTTGGATAATCTTGACAGTTCTGCTGACAAACAATAATTTTGAGTCATGGTGAAATGCTTCCTTGTGATTGCTGACCTGCAGTGTTGAATGAATGTTTTTTTTGAAAATTACAGTGATTCTTAGAATTGAAATTGTAATAGTCCATGAGAAAATAATTTGGAGAGAGATTAAAACATATTTTAGTTATTTAGGGAGGTAGAATTTTTTCTACATTGTAAACAGTATTTGCAATAACTGCATGAGGTCTTTAAATTAAAAAAAAAAAATTGTTCCTTCGTTTGTAAAAATTTGACAGTGACAAACATTGGAGATGAATTGCAGTTTTCTGCTGTTGTTGCTTAGCAAGATTGAAGTTCTTATTGGAAATGTAATAAGGTATAGGCAATGATGTGAAAGTGATCAAAAGGAGGACCTTCTCCAATGATTAATCCTTCCAAAATTAGGGGAAAAGTTAGAGGAAAAGAAATTGGCTGTAGAGACAGTGCAGTTTCTGAGCTGCATTTTGCAGTTTTTATGTAAGGAGAGTAAAACTTCTCTCAGAAGACTCCCTAAAATCCCTTTGTACAGAAGGGGCTTCTCATCTTGAGGCTATGCATAAGAGCCAGAGGTTGATATCAGTGAGTGATGATATCAATAGGTGATATTCTTGCAGGGTTTTTATTTCCTGGGGTGGGTACAAGGGTGGAAGATTGTACTGCACTATATAATTGCATCTCCTTTCAGTGGTCATAGTGATCCCTTTGGTAAAACTACAATGCTTCCAAAAGTTCTCCAGCATAACTGCTGAACAAATTGCATTACAGTATTTAAAGTAAAATATATACTAAAAAGTCCCTGTGGTAAGGGATTGTGAAAATGAGCTTACCAACAGTCTAACATCCCAGATAAAGCCTCAGCTGCAGATTTTGCATCAGCAATATTACTCTTCAAGGAACATATTCCTCAATGTGCAGATGCAAAGGAACAGGAAATATAATAGTTATCTGCATCAGCTGTTTATAGCACATGCCTCAGACAAGATTCAGCAGACACTGAACTTGCTGTCCTTTTTATCTGAATAGTCAGTGATGTGGGAAAAATGAAGTTCATAAATGTAAAATGCAGTCACTGTTTTGGGCCTGGATACAGCTAATGCCGAACTGTAGATTAGGAAGAACTACAAATCACTGACTGTGAATGCCCTGCCAAACCATTGTCATGTTTTGTTAGACATTTTGGATCATTCTACTCCCCCTAAAAAAACAAGCAAAGCTATTTTTGGTGTATAGTTACAGACTATTGCTCTCATCCTTGCCCTTGGTGTGCAGAATAAAGCAATATTGCTAACTAGCTACAAGGAAACACAACAAAACAGTGCTTGATACTTATCCAGTGCTTGCGTTATTGAGAAGACTAAGAAATCGTTGTGCCTTTTTTTTTTTTTTCTTTTTCCATTTCTGAAAAAGGACTTTATGATTTTAAATGGTACAGTTAACTTGGTAATAATTATAGTCAGTTGACAAAGTTGTGTTGCTTCAGTCCAGTATAAGATATATGGGTATCTCCACTTAGGCGCGCTTTACTTGCTGGATTCTAACACCACGATAGGAAGGTCATATTTTGAAAGATGTGGCATGATTTCTGTGCATTAGATTAATTTGAATACTCTCAAGGTCTGAAATACAAGCTGTGGTTTTGTTACCTAAAATTCTTCTAGATTTTTCCTTAATATGGAATATCAGATGTACCATCATCTCCAGATGTAATGTTTTTTTTGTTTTTGAGCACAGAGTTATAAGTTTCTAATAGTATGATTCCAAGTAAATGTTATCGTATGTGGTAAAATTTGGTGAGTAACATGATTCAAGGTCAGTACAGGAGGAGAAGTGCTTCACAGTTCTTAAAAGGGAAAGGTTTAATATTCAAATTTTGAGTTCTACTTTTATTAAAAATTTGTGAATACTACTGTTTTTAACTACAAATTAATTAAGTATTAAAAATTCCTCAGTTTTAAAGTTTGCAAACTGGTGCCTGGTTTTCAGATATTTATCCTCTTGTGTTGGGGAAGTCCTTTCAGCTAAAAGAACAGCAGCATTCTCATTTTTCCTCTGTCTTAGGAAGATTATTATACTCTTTTATCAAAGCATTCAAATCGTAATCTCAAAAAGTGTTTCATTAGGCTGGGATTTCTTTGTCTGCAGTGATGTTCCGTGACTGCAAATTAAGGTTGAGGAGTACAAAATGCTCCAAATTAAAATGTGTTAAGCATCCTCATTAAATTTGAGTTAAACTCTGTCATTAAGAACAGATTCTACATTTTTATACCCACATCCAGTTTTATTAGTTTATTTCCAGCCAACACTAGTTTTGAACTGAAGTTATGTTACACCATGCTTACAGAGTTCTATTATGGGGGCTTTAAGTAAGGAAATTCCTGGAAATAATTCTGATGCCCCAAGGTTTGTAGCAATGCCAGAACTGTTGTCAAAATGAATGGTGATGATCAGCAGAGTATAAATTTGTTACAGTTTAAAAACAGAGGAGATGAATTAGTCCATGGTTATTCCAGTCATGCCTTCAGGTCATCTTGATTTGTTTGAGGTAAAAATCAGTCATTATTATGTCTGATGAATATGAGTGAACAGTATGGCTAGAACCAGGAGTTCACAAGAGGGTGAGCTGAAAGAGTTCCTTATTTCTTTTAGTCCATCATTTGCTTGATTTTTTTCTGTCTAATATCTAAATATTACCCCACCTTCTCATCCCTCAAAATATTTTTCCTTGGCTTCTTAAAAGTACAGATTTTTTAACGGTTTTTAAAAGTAAGTAGAAGTAGCGGGAGACCCAAATGTGACTGAAGGTGACTGCAGGCATTGTGCTGACACTGACACAAAAGAGGATGTTACTGACTGACCTGCAAGGGGAATGAGACTACATTAAAAAATAAATGTAAAGAAAAAATTTGGAATTTGAGTGAGCAAATATAAGTGATGATGTGAATAAAATGAAGTAAGAAGGGAACAGAAGATGGAGTTGGGATCGGGCCAGTAACAGGACGTTTTAAAAGAAATGATGCAAAATGAGTCATTTTTGCAGGAAAGGCACAGAAGGTTCCTGCCTGTAGATTCACATGGATCTGGCATGGAACCCAGTATTCTTCACACTGAGTTCTTTGCTCTCTCTAAAGCCCACTGTAAAGCATCCTATTTCTTTTCACTGTTAGTCCTCACTGAGGATGGAGATCTAGAAGTTAAACACGAGTAGTTCAGGTGAGTGGGTCTGAACCAGGGAATGCTACATGTGGAAACAGGGTTTTGTTTCACTTTGTTAAAACAGCAAAAGGCCCCTCTATTGCTTGAAAAGAGTAATGTGAAGGTGAAAAGGTGAAAAGCTCAAAACTACTGTGTGCAATAAAGGTTGCTTGTGTAGCCATGTTGCTTGCAGCCTTCTCCCTCCCCCCAGGCAGTCAGAATGCCTTATTGTAGAAAAAGAAGGAATGATTTTATGGCAGAGGCAGGTCATTGCTACCTGGGAGAGTATGGTTCTACTCTGGAAATACAGACTGCACAGCAAGTGCCAAGCGAGGGAAGAAAAAGTGGTTACAGCTGTTTTTTCTCTGTTCAGAGCAGCAGCTGTGTAACAAGACATGCAGCATGAGAACCAAGGACACCTTTAGAAGAAGAAAGAACGTCTGATGGCTCTGATTGGATAAGTGCCCGCATGAACGGCTAGGGAGTGTTTGTAGAATGCTCTGCTGGCATGGAAAAGTGGGTGGGAAAGTTGTAGGGATGGGTGGGAAAGCTAGAAAAAGAAAACTTGTGAAGGAATATACATGATGTGAGCACTTGTAATAAACGATTTGGATCATTAACATCTGTGTCCGTGCATCAGACGCTGCAGGTAGTAGTAGAGGCTGAACCTTCCTGCCAATATTGCATTGCATTTTGTTGCCATGTAACAAATGGCAGCAGAGGGGCAGTGTGACAGAATAGTGTCATTTCACAGTGGTATGTATGAAACAAAAGTATGTTATTTAATTCCTCCATGAAGAAAAAATGGCGCCCATTGACATTCGTCAGTGTTTGCCAAACCATTATTGGAGACCAAACAGTGGATGTGAGCACACTGAGGGCTGGCTGGCACGTCTCAATAATGACAACAGCAACACTGGGTCACCTGTGCTAGTGCAGATTTTTACTGGGATGGCATGCAGACTCTTTTTCATCACTGGAGAAAATGCACAGCTAGTGTTGGTGACTGTTGAAAAACAGCACTTTGTAGCTGAGAATTTGCTCTATCAAACAGTGCTGTTGTTCTCTTTGTGTCTGTTGTAGTTTCCATGGAAATAAATAGTAGGTATTAATTGCAGAGCAACCTACATATGTAATGTGTGGTTATACATATAGCTTATGATTTATTTTCACTGTATAATTTTGAGTGTCTGCAGTGTCTGTGTCATGTTTTTCCACATGCATTTAAAAGCGTGAGAATACCTTGGATGGAAGTATGAAGATACATACAGTTAAGCAGTGAAACAGTTAACTTCAAATCTTGTAGCTTTGACTGTCAGAGAAATATTCTTGAGACAAAGAATAAACAAATGGGAATAGAGACCATGTTCCATATATTTTCCAGGTTTCAGTGTGCATTCCAAGAAGTGACTTGACAGCAGGGCAAGTTGCAAGAGCAAATTCTCTGGAGAAGTGTTAAAAATTATTTTTCTATTTGTCCTTTCCCCTCTGTTAATATTTATCAAGATTTTGGAAGAGCAACAAAAGTTGCAGATTTGGGGGCTTTCTGTAATGGTCCCAAAGGAAAAAATCTACTTTAAAACCAGTGTTACAGCAGTGTTACAAACCTTACTGGAATGAGAGAGTTGGGAAATGGATCTCCCAGAATTGCTTATTGAACTTTGGAGGAAGAAAATGAACTACACAAGCAAGTTACTGCAGGAGTGAAGACAGCTGGGTCATTCTCTTGGCTTCCATTTTCACTTTTGGAATTGAGAAAGTCTCAAAAACATTCATTTAAAAACTTAGGTTAGATTCTGCTCTGAATTTTAGCTACTCTGTAGTTTCCTATTCTGATATATATTTGGATTAGAAGCAAAGGTCTTTGTGCTCTCTTTTCTTTCTGAAATGGCAGTTGCACAATATAAACTGTATCATCCCAGGGCAAAAGTTACTTAAGGGCAAATTCCACTCTGAGGGAGCTCCTGAGTAGCCAGGTCATCAGCCAGCCTACATAGAATTCATAAACTGGACTTACAGCTAAGGTTTACTGTAGTATCTGAAGACTTCATAAACATTGCTGTATCTTTTCCCATAACAGTTCTGTGAGACTGGTGAGAAAGGTTCATGTCTTGGTAAAAAATTATAAAGGGATTAAGGCAGCGATGGTTTTGCAGTTACACAAAACCATTGCACAAACTAAAAACAAAGGCATGAGGACAGAACCCTTGTTAGCTTAATCAATCTAAAATTAGAGAAAGGAACTAGAGGATCTGAAAATAGTACTTTGTATATAAATATATGTACCTATTTTTATATCATAGAATCACAAGGTTGGAAACGACCTATAAGATCATCTAGTCCAACCGTCTTCACGTTACCACTGCTACCACAAGCTACTAAACCATATCTCGCAGCTCCTCGTCCAGACACCTCTTGAACACTGCCAGAGACGGCGACTCCACCACCTCCCTTGGCAGGCCATTCCAGTGCCTGACCACTCTCTGAGAGAAGAAGTTCTTCCTTAAGTCTAACCTAAACCTCTTCTGGTACAACTTGCTGCCATTTCCCCAGGTCCTGTTTGTTGCCTGGGAGAAGAGGCCAAACCCCTCTTCACCACAGCCTCCCTTCAGGAAGTTGTAGAGTGCAATGAGGTCTCCCCTGAGCCTCCTCTTCTCCAGACTGAACAATCCCAGCTCCCTCAGCCACTCCTTATAAGACTTGTGCTCCAGACCCCTCACCAGTTTTGTTGCCCTTCTCTGGACACGCTCCAGGGCCTCAATGTCTTTCCTGTAGTGAGGGGCCCAAAACTGAACACTCGAGGTGCGGCCTCACCAGTGCTGAGTACGGGGGGATGATCACCTCCCTGCTCCTGCTGGCCGCACTATTTCTAATGCAGGCCAGGATGCCGTTGGCCCTCTTGGCCACCTGGGCACACTGTTGGCTCATGTTCAGCCAAGCATCAGCCAACACCCCCAGGTCCCTTTCCTCTTCACAGTCATCCAGCCACTCATCCCCAAGCCCATAGCACTGCATGGGGTTGTTGTGGCCAAAGTGCAGGACCCGGCACTTGGCCTTGTTGAACCTCATCCCATTCACCTCAGCCCAGCGATCCAGCTAGTCTAAGTCCCTCTGAAGGGCCTCCCTACTCTCAGGCAGATCAACACCACCTCCCAACTTGTTGTCATCTGCAAACTTACTGAGGGTTCACTCAATCCCCTCGTCTAGGTCATCAGTAAAGATATTAAACAACATGGGCCCCAGTACCGACCCCTGGGGGACACCACTTGAAACGGGTCGCCAGTTGCACTTAACTCCATTAACCGCCACCTGTTGAGCACAGCCCTCTAGCCAGTTTCTTACCCAAATATATGAGGAAATACATTTCAATTTGCCTAATGTCAGACATAGTTGGCATAATGTGTGCCTTAGACTTTGTCCTAACGTTTACTGTTTGTCAGATTTTGCTGAGGACCCTACTTACTGTTGTCTCATAGACTTTTAAAGTGGAAGAACATGTAAACTTTAAGGTGGTTTTGTTTGTTTGTTTGTTTGTTTTTTAATGTAACAAATGGTAAGAGCTACAAAAGTAGGAAGTACTTTCAAAACTCTGGTAATGCTAAATATTCATGTCCTTATATGACTGTGTAGCTGTTGGAGAAGAAGAAAGACCAAGCTCTCATTAGTGATAACCTGGATAGTGTTCAATCCATGGATGAGTACCACCCACGTATGGTCCCTGACACCTTATAAGAAGGATAACAAAATTAAGTTTGCATCATCATTAATACTAATAGACAATCAGAACTAGAAGATAAACGTTACCAATCTGTCAGATACACAAATGGAAATCTAGTATTCATAGATAAAATGGAAATCTACAGGGAGAAGAGTGGAAAGGTTAGAGATGGAGAAGTTATCTTCTGTGATTCCCTTTTCTTTGTCAGAAAACATAGTGGATTTTCTATATTGAGACTTCCCTAAGGAATCTAGTCATATGAATTTTAGTGGTCTTCTATCATATGAATGCAATTTTTTTATTGTGCAATGATGGCGGTATGTTCAACATGTTTTGTCTCAGATGTGTCATATCTCTCTTACTTTGTTAAAGTGAATTTATGATAAAACTTTCCCAGATGTACAGGGAAATGCTGTAAGCTATCACATTCAGAATACAACCCTATGATTTACAACTTCTGAAATGTGTTGTCTTGTGAATACATATGAACTTATTTTTGTTTTTATGCAGACATCTGGCGTCGTGTAGTGGTGGTTCAGTCAAATGAACTTTGACAGAGTAATGCAGAAGCTGTCTTCTGGCCCTGTGTTTTTGTGTTACTCAATAAGACAGACAGTAATGGGCTCTCTGGGTTAGACTTTTTATCCAATTTGATTGTGTGTTAATGAACTACTTAATGGAATTTATCAGGGAGGCTTAGCTTCCATTTCTCGTAAGAGACATGATCACCTTGCCAAAGCCAGCCTGGCTTTTTGCAGTGGGCACTGTGTTGGATTGTCTCAATGGGAAAGCCAAAAGCTGAAAAGTTGGTTCCATTCCAAACTCCAAAATAGTTGGTGGTTGGTCTCTTGCAGAACATGCACAGAAGGTGCTGGCAGGCTGTCGTGTGAAGAAAGATGGCTCAGAAGAGGCTGGAATGGAAGCATGCCAGACATGTTTCTTCTGTTCAAAAACCAGCAACTTTCCTTAAAATAACCAGACTATCATCATAGTTGCAAGCATACCATTTTTCTTCTGCAATGGACCAGTGCAGAGCTCAGCTGATGGGCAGGCTTGTCTTTTCCCAGTGCTGCTTGAGTTGCTGATGGAATTTTGTGGCATAATGTTGCCTGAATTGACTTGATGGTTAACTGAAACTGTTTATTGGGGTCAGATAGTAAAAGGGAGTAGAAAAGGAATGGAATCGCTTCACTTTATTAAAAACACATTTTCTAGTTCTTTATTCTTCTCTTAAAGTATGCTAAACTGCTGGGTATCATTAAATAATAATTGTTACTCATGTCTCCAGAGATGGGCTACACGGCTTCATTTAATTTACCTTTGAAATAAAGCAAACTTTTGGAACCGTTTTCATAGTTGAGCACTCCTCTTTGCCAAAAAGGATATCTGGAGTTCATAAAAGTATTAGTTTAGATCAGGATTTTGTTTAGAAATAAACAGTTGCATGCTGATGATGAATTTCCAACTGGAGGGACTTCCCACTTTCGTCCCATTTTTTAAGCTGTAACATGGTTCTGTGGTAGCTTGATGTTATATATGCTGTATGAAAGCAAAAATTTGCTCTATAGAGAATTAATATCATGTAGGACTGAGAGTCAGAGGGAGAACCCAAGGCCTTTTTCTTTCAAAACTGGAAAGACCTGACTTCTCTTAAATTATTTGCTGAAGCTATGTGCTATGGAGTTTTTTTTTTTTTACTTTTAAGACATCTTCTCCCGCTTTGAAATTTTTTTAAATCCAGATCCTTTAATGATCTGGCTTGCAGCATGACCCCAGTGACAGATAAGTCAAGATTCCACAAAGTGCTTTGGGATCACTGGCATGTTCTCCATTAGTAATTTTATCACTCTAATTCTAACAAACTTAAATCACTTCTTATTAATTGCAGAAAAGGTTTGGAGCAAACTTGAGTAGGTATCTTGTGTTGGTTTATAATGTGGATAGATGGTTTTTCAGCTTTTGTAACACTTTCAGATTGACTTATGTATAACTGTTTGAGGTTTTTTCATCTGTTTGCTAATACGGGTAGCTATGTTTGTAAAAGGAAAAACAAATTAATTCGTACAAAATGATTGGTAAGTTTTTTGGAAGGGGGGCATGAGCAGGAGGACGGGAGAATTGCTGGCAAAAGGCAATTTGGGGTTAATTTCAGCAAACAGACAAAATCATGTTGCAAAGTGATCCTGTAGGAAAGTCCCACCTAGAAAAGCTGCACTAGGAAGAAATCAAATTCTAGTTAATTTTACTGTGATGATTTTAACAGTAAACTCAATTAGTTATAGAGAAGCTTTTCTAGCAAGCTAGTGTATGAGAGTGAGCTAAGCTGCTCACTTTGGTCTGATCTTCTAACTCTTTACAAATGAAAGTGTTAAGCACAGAACTGGTCCAGGAGCACTGGATGGGTGAGCTGCCATCTGTACCATGTCCACTGCTGTGCTTCCTGCTCACAGGAAGGCTGGTTGGGACTTGGGAAGAGGCAACGGTCATGAGGAGGAGCCCCCAAAAAGTGTCTTGTGGGAACTTAAATTGTTATGTAGGAATCTGGTTGTTTTTTTTGTTTTGTTTTGTTTTGTTTTTTTGACTCATCATTTGTATGTTACAGTCTCATTTGACAAAATTTTCAAGAATGTAATATTAGCACTTCTGAGTTTAAGAAATAATTTTATGTATAAATACCAGTATGATTTACATACTGTCCAAGCATCTGCAAGGATGCTTTACCTTGCGGCTTGATGTATTTTGCTTAACTCAAAACAAGTTTAAACTTAAGCCAGACAGGAATATTCCTTTCTTCTGAAAATTCAGATGGGTCATTGAATCTTGCAATTTGTTTAAAAACATCGCTATGAACATAAGATCCTGGAATTAGCTAGAAACCTTCCAATATACCTAACACGCAAAAACAAAGAGGCATGGCCATGGTAGTGTAACATTAGTAGAATAGACAGAAGCTACTTTGAGAAGCATTTTTGGACCTAAATGTCTAATTTCTAAAAGTAAAATGTAAAATCTTCATGAAACGTTGTAGTTCCTGTTCCAGCATTCAAAGCTCATCTAAACAGTTACTGAATAGCAACTAGCTATTACAGGAAAAGTGTTTCTCTCTTGAGTAACGTTATTGCTCAAGATGTTGAGTATCCTCGTTTTTTTTTTTTTTTTTTTTTTTTTTTTTTTTTTTTTTTTTTTACCCCGGTGCTGCAAGGCTCTTTCTTGCTCTCTTTTCTTCCCTGGTAGGCCACATTTTGCCCCTCTCCAGTCTGCTGTCCCAGAAGTGCTGCCATCCCAGGGCTGCTGCAGGGCCTGTGTTGTTACTGGTACTAGGTCATCTGATAGCACTCCAGTGTAAAATTATTGTAGCAGAGTCCGGTGAGGCCTACGGTTCTATCTAGGTTATCACTAGTGATTATTTATTTAGTTATTATTATTACTATTTGAATAGATCTCTTTTCAGTGCTTTCTTTTTTTTTTTTTTTTTTTTTTAATTACATCTGATATTTGTTGATTTGATAATGTTTTAAGTAAGGATTTTATAAGGCACAGATTCAGATTTAGTTACAAGAATTAACTTTCTAAAGCATTATTCTCTGTTCTGTCCTGAATTCTCTGTCAAGTGATACTTTATATCCGATGCTTTAGAGAAGAAATCCAAAGCCCATAGATGACAAGTGCTCAATACACCTGAATAAGGAAATTTTCCTTCTTGCTTTGGGTAATTAATAGTGTGTGACCAGAAATATGTGTATATGTACATTGTTAATTCCCATTTGAAATTACTCTTTAATTCTACAGTGTAAGTGTGTCTCTACAGGCATATCCAGGTCTGTTTCCTTCCAACACCCTGTTGATCTTGGCTTCAGTAATATCTTCTTAAGTATTAATATTTTTTAAAATATATTTGCCTGAATAGGCATATTCACTTCAGAATTTATAACAGCAGAGAAAAGACAATACAGTTTTGGCGCTTGTTATGTTTCCAGATCATCTAATTCAGATCTGTTTTGTCATGTTATGTATATGGATTGTTGATTCGAACAGTAGAAGTTGGAGAATGCCTTTGCCGCTGTGGAAGAGCTTTGTTTCTAGAATATCAAGAAGTTCAGTGCTGTGCTATTACTTTTTTTCCGTGTTCTTGTGCTATTGCATATTGCTGATATGAGCGGAAAATATATTTGTGCTGTCTTTAGAATAGTTCATTGAAATTAATGCAGTGAGTCTTTGTATTAGGTAAGTCCTCTACCCTCTCAGGGGAGTGTGATAACTATGTAGTGTCAGATGATAGAATGACTGCTGAAAGAAGTGGTCTTGTAGAGATTCCACGTTAACTGTCTACAGACAGTAGAGACAACAGAAAATATTTCAATAACAAATACCGTTTGACAGTATTTCAGCAAAGTAAAGTGTTATTTTCTGTTCTAGGTGTTGAAATGGGTTGAAGAAGCAGTTCAAGCATCCAAAGTACATCTCTTGTCTACAGACCATTTGACCATGGCTGTAAATACTTGGCAGATCCCCTTCGATCCAAGTCTGAAAGAGGTTACAGTGTCCTTGAGTGGTCCTTCACCAGCAATTGAAATTCATGATCCATTAGGTAAAGTAACTTATGCATCCTTTTACTGTGGTAAAAAAAAAAAAAAAAAAAAAAGAAAGAAAGAAAGAAAAAGGAAAAAAAGAAGAAAAAAAAGGAAAAAAAGGAAAAGTATCTCTTCTGTCTTCAACAGGGAAGGCCATATTTACGTGAATGACTGTTGTCCTCGCATTTTGAAAAGCAGTGTTGTGATTTCAGAAATCCTTTTTCTTCTCACCAGTTCCTCACATCTTCTTCCATTTTCTTGGTTTCCATGCATTCAAATTTCTGAATACTTCTGCTTTTCATATTTTATATTTGTATAGTCATTGAACCATCGTTTA
Source organism: Chrysolophus pictus (assembly GCA_037305975.1). NCBI lineage: Eukaryota > Metazoa > Chordata > Aves > Galliformes > Phasianidae > Chrysolophus > Chrysolophus pictus. The sequence goes on from CM074583.1 coordinate 323,498, forward strand.
GGAGCTACATATGATGGTTCTTCACTCACATGGTGGTGAGAGCTAAACCAATATTCTTTAAACAGGGCATGTCCAACCTGTGGGCTGCTTGTGGCCTGGCCCAGCCCATACTACAACCACTCCCAGGCCTGAGCCATCGTGGCAGCAGCTCTTCCTCACCGAGCAGACTGACCCCGGGCATGCACCTATCACTCAGCAACAACCAAACATCTGTTGTGTCCTATTAATGCTGTCTGAGCTGAAACCAAGACATGGGGGGGGGTGCAGTGCCGGGCTAATTCAAGTTATGGCTAATAATTTTATGCATCTTGATACATTGGATAAATGCAGTCCTGTGAGCATGAAAAAGTATTCAGCCTTACTTTCCATTTTGATAAAAGAATTTGACAATAGGTTTCAAGACTGCAAAAAAATTAATTTTTTTGTGTAGTTGAGATTCTATTTTCAGTCAACATGAATTGCTAGCAAATTTTCAAATGGAACGTATAGAGTTGCAATCAGATGTTCAACTTAAACGAAAATTTGATCGTGTCTCTTTACTAGACTTTTGTAAGACCTCTCTTAATAGATGCTTTTTTAATCCATGAAAGCTGCTCCAAAAGTAATGCCTCCTGTTTTTATTATGTTGGCCCATGATGTTAGAGTTGGATGTTGGTAGTACAGCTGTAGAGGCTGAACCTTCCTGCCAATATCGCATTGCATTTTGTTGCCATGTAACAAATGGCAGCAGAGGGACAGTGTAACAGAATAGTGTCATTTCACAGTGGTATGTATGAAACAAAAGTATGTTATTTAATTCCTCCATGCAGAAAAAATGGCACCCATTGACATTCGTCAGTGTTTGCTGACCATTACTGGAGACTAAACAGTGGATGTGAGCACACTGAGGGCTGGCTGGCACGTCTCAATAATGACAACAGCAACACTGGGTCACCTGTGCTAGTGCAGATTTTTACTGGGATGGCATGCAGACTCTTTTTCATCACTGGAGAAAATGCACAGCTAGTGTTGGTGACTGTTGAAAAACAGCACTTTGTAGCTGAGAATTTGCTCTATCAAACAGTGCTGTTGTTCTCTTTGTGTCTGTTGTAGTTTCCATGGAAATAAATAGTAGGTATTAATTTCAGAGCAGCCTATGTATACGCAGCCCAAGACAATTCCTGTTCATTCAGTGTGATACAAGCAAGCCAAAAAGTTGGACACCCATGCTTTAAACCAAGAAAGAATTCAGAATTAAACCCTCTTGTGTATTAATCTCTATCTGTACACTGTGTATGATGTTGAAGGAGATTTGTATGCTAATCTGTAGCTTGTAGTTCAAACAGATCTGCTGGTTATTGTTAAGCTGATGCCTACCTTGTATTTTCTGAATGGTTTTTGGCTGAGAATATTGCACAAGTTATATTATCTTGGAAATATTCCATGTACAGTATTTTTTCCGTGATATGATCTGGTCTGTCCTCCACTGAGGCATTCTGATTTGTTTAAAAACTGCTCAGAGAGCATAGTAACACCAATCTTGATCACAGCTCAGGCTCAGATGAAGCTTTGATCCCATTTGTATGTTTTCCTTTCTTCTAGGGCAGCTCCATGCATCTACAGCCATTATATTTTAACTGAAGTTAGTGCAGGCGAATCTGAGAAACTCTTGAAAATTGATACTGAGACACTCTGTTCCTAACATTAAAATTTCTTTTCAGTGCTCTGAAACAGCTAGAGTTGTTTTTAGTGATGAAGGCACATGCCACTATTAATGGAGCAAAATGCTTCTATAGGGAACCAGTTCCTGCATACAACCATTCATATATTTGTATGTGTAAGCGTACATATAAAGTCTGGTGTAGTGCATTATGGAAACTTGTAGTATTTTATCAAGGTCTGTAATGTCTTACAGGCTAAATTCTCTGTGAGGGATTTAGTCACCATTAGTCACACGCTAATGCTTGTATGCCTGGAAAACCTTGCTTGTCAATATTTGTATGGATCTAATCCAACTTGGAACAGAAAGTTCAGTCTACTTAACAGAAAAGTGAGTGGGCTGGCATCTGCCATGTTATTTAAGGTGAGCTTCTTCAAGGGTCCCCTTTGAGGAAGTGTGATTCTGTGCTGCTTCTTTTTACTGAGAGCTGGTTATTTGCTGTGAAGAAGAGAATTTGCTTTACTTACATAGCTGTAGGAAACCCGGCAACTGTAGTGCTGAAGGCTGTATTAGGGCTCCCAAGTGAACAAAAAGAGTGAAAATAAATGATCATTTTTGGTATTCTGGGAAGGAATTGCAAGGGATTTTGACTGTTGTAAATGCCATTGACTTTGCTAAATAGTAAGCCAAGTATCAAATATACATCAGAAATGAAGAAAAATATTGTACTTAGTCTCTTTTTTTTAAGCAATACTCTCTAGCTGTTGTTAATTAGTTTATTTATTTATTTAGGTAAACAGATCAGTAAAGGATTGGGACTGAACGAATTGCTGAATATCCACAACTCTGCAAAAGTAGTAAATGTCAAAGATCCAGAGCCTGGAACATGGACAATAAAGGTATAGTTATTGCAGAAATAATGCATGACTTGTCTGGGGTTGTTTAATGATCTTCTACATTATTTATCAGAAATATTCATACATAAGGTTTTATATTGAATATCCTTTTTGAGCTCTATGTGATGTTCTGAATTCAGCATAAAATTCTTAGCAAGATGTTAATGTATTTAAATCATAGAAGCATAGAATCATAGAATGGTCTGGGTTGAAAAGGACCAGAATCATGTATCATTCTGCTACCAGCGGGGTCGCCAACCACCACACCAGGTTGCCCAAAGATAGATAGGCGGTAGATGTTACTGCCTGAGATCAAATCCTTTTTTCTTTGGATGGAAAAAAGATGAAGTGAGCACTGAATTTTTTGCAGTCTAGTGAGCAGAGACTCTGTAGGGAGCCCAGGCACAGAGAGGCTTTGCTATGTACAGCAAGTCTAGAGGACTGGGAGAGGGAGATGATTTGCATTTCATTGATTGGGCCAAAGATTTTGTTAGCAGGTCCATGAAGTTAACAAATCAATATTTAATTCTATCTCTTTATCGGTAAATTACTCAAGTACTACAGCGTGGAAATCGGTTTGTCCACGTGAGTAGTATATAAAGTGATATATATATGAGTGGCACATAAAGTTACAGGATGGATCCTGAATTATTGGAAATGTTAGAAAGGTAAGGTCAACATTATTAGTAGTAAATTCCAAGCACAAAATGACCATTAAGATGTCTGAAATGATCATCTTAGAACTGCCTGTAGCAATGTGGTGGGCCTCCTTGCCCAGGCTACCTATGTCAGAAACTATACTTTTGTGAGGTTTTCTCTGGGTGACAGTGCTTGTCAGCCTCACATTCCTGTGAGTGCCATATCATGGTTGTATAAATGTAAGATGTGCAAATAAAATAACCTCCAAGAGCACGTAAAATGTGTTGCTACACAGAGCGGAGTCTGGCTGTGAACTGAATTCATGTAGCTGTAATATTTACTTTTTATAGATCAATAATATATATATATACCTTTTATATATTTACCTTTTATAGATACACCTATGTATAAAATAGGTTTAATTAATGTTTATAAATATCTTAAGAGTCAAAGGAACATGGCCAACATCTTTTCAGTGGTCTGTGAGGACAGGACAAGGGGAAATGGCCACAAATTGGAGCATAGGAAGTTCTGCATCAATATGTGAAGGAACTTCTTCACAGTGAGTGTGACAGAGCACTGGAATGGGCTGCCCAGGGAGGTTGTTTGATTCTCCTTCTCTGGAGATATTCAAGACCTGCCTGGATGTTGATCTGTGCAGCCTGCTGTAGGGGGCCTGCTTTGCAGGGGGGTGGACTCGGATCTCTGGAGGTCCCTTCCAGCCCCTACAGTTCTGTGGTTCTGTAAGTCAGTAATAGAAAGTATACTGATAAGATGGCCTAATTTAGCAGAGATTTGGATGAATTGAGATTCAGCATACTTTATTTAAGCTGAAGTCAACTGTGACAAAAGTTGCTTACCTGAAACCATAGGGGAGATGGAGGGCAAGTGTACTATCAATATAATATAAACTAGCAGGTGAGGTTTAGGACTTGGCTAGACTTTAGGAAGCATTTGTATTCATTTGCTTTTATAATTCATTCATTATCACATTTTAACTATCTGTTCAAAATGTGATTGCACCAAATGCAAATAATATGGTCAAACTTTCTTAACCACAGCACAAATCTTGAAAATTAAGCATTGGCCCAGTTTTGTTTTCATGGTTAGCTGCAGATGTTTTTCAACCATTTGAAATGTGTTAGCTAACAAATAAAGCACATAAAGCAGTGTAGGAAACCACTGATACTGCTGCAGACCTTGTGCTAGAAGAGCACAATATGGCAGGGCAGAGAATAGATTGAGAGCATCCTCAGTTTGCCTTGCAACTTGGAGAAGCAGAATGCAAGAAAGCAAATGCCTTGTTTGATCTCTCACTGATCCTGCGTGGCTACCGCTGTGCTGAGTACTTTTTGGGTATGAACTGAGCAAAGCAGAACAACATCTGTTTCTGCATGATGCTGCCCAAACTTCTGGATTGCAGGAATTGCTGAGAGAAGCATGACACCTTTGAAGACTTACTGAGCAAGAGCTGATAAGCTCTCATAAAACCAAAGCTGGCACTGAGCATGGTGCAAACTGCCAAGAGGTTCAGTTGGAAGTAGGACAGCATGCTGCTAGGTGCAGACCACTCCTGGCCAAAGATCAGGCTGCTCCTCTAGTAAGGAGTTTTTTGTTGTTTCATAGCTCAGCCTAATTCTGTCTCCAACATTTTTTCAGTTTAAAAAAATAAGAATAAACAAAATCTTGAATATAATTGAATTCCTTTTTTATTACTTTATTTTTTATCAGCAGTAGTACAAAACAGAGTAAAAGCAGTTGCTTTCTGCAGCACACTAGGTCTCCAGCTGGCTGCAGGTACTTCAGTTATGAAAACATCATAGATGTGCCTGTATGTGTCTTTTGTAATGGTGTTTTCCTCCCAGTTGGTCTGCTGTAGTGCTCTTGGCTTGCGCAGTGATAGCAGTCCTTTCACAGAGACGTGGCACAAGGTGAGCTTGTGGCTCTTCCCTGTGCAGAAGGCATTTGCATGGTAGGGAGCGTGTATCTTCAGAGAGATGAACCTGCTGTCTGTGCGTGCTTCCTGAACCTCGGAGCTAGCTGTGTGTCACCCTATTTTCTGGTCCTACAGCTGAAGTACCATGAGATGTTCCTCAATAAGCACTTGTTCCAAATTACTATTACTCCTGGCTTGCCCACCAGGTGTTTGGTTGAGAAGGCAAGTTGGTGATGCTGGTGAATCTGGGGAGAAGAGCGAGTAATGAGAAGCCATCACCTGCTTTGGAGCCTGCTGTTAATCAGTAGCACAAGACTCTTTCAGTGAGCAGTGCCACAGAATCTTATAAGATTAAATTATCATTTATGTGGTTGAGAAAAAGAGAGAAAGGTGATGGGGGTAGGAAAAAGCTTGTGATTAAGATAGTCTTCTGGCAGCTGATTCAAAGGAGCATAATGTCAAACCAGTGAGTAATTTCTGCTCAATGGGGATGTAACTTAAAGCTCAGTTCAGCTGCATATCTCTATCATTGTAAATATCAGTATATAAATACAAAATTGCAGTTAAAAATCTATTTGTTATTGTAGCTTGTTTTTCTTTCTACTGTGAGCTGTTTTAAAATAAGAGGTTTTTTTGTTGTTGTTTTTTTGTTGGGTTTTTTTTTGGTTGTTGGTAGGTTTGCTTGTTTTTAACCGGTGTTCTTTCCAAGCTTTTGTTTCTCGATACATACATTTTTGGACAAATTTTATGTTGTGCTGTTTGCAAGATAATAAAGCTTTTTTTTTTTTTTTTTTTTCCTGATGCATTTGACATAAATATTTGCTTTCTGCACTGTGCTATCTGTTTGATTTTATTTCGGTCATCCAGTCTGGGAGGTGAAACAATAATGTGTAATTCCAATGATCCTTGACAATTCTGAAAAGAGATTAGAAAAGTACTCACTGGAAAGCAATCCTTTGGGATGAATTTTATCCTTAGGTATTTGTGTAGCATGAGAGCTTCTAGGCACATACATCATTAGGTGATAACATTTTATAAATGCTTAAAACTTCAAGCGTCCAAAAGTCTGAATAATTTATAAAGATAAATAACTTCCCTGTATATTGCTTTTTTTTTGTGGCTCGTATACTTAGCTTTAGTCACTGTCTTTTTTTTTTGTTTGCTCTATGATATTAAGAGCGTGATTAAAAATTTAGGAAAAAACCTCATGAGAAACTTAACTGTGCTGTAAATTCCTAATATGGATGCATAAGACTGAAAATAATTCTGTCACTGCATTTATCTAATGGAATTTTAACGCCTGATAATACAAGTTGTTTGACACACTGAAGTATTTATTTATATTCTTAACAGCTGGCTTATATAAAAGGTTTTATTAGTGATTTTCTGAGGTGAAAGGCTAAACAAATAGGAGCAAACAGGTGGTTTTAAGCAGATAGACAGAGATTTGTCAGTGTCTAAACAGCTCTCCCCTGGCAGTTAATTATGAGAAATGATTGCTTAATTTAATACTCACATGCAGCTGTGTTGGAGAGGCTTACTGACTGAAGGAATTATGTATTTTAAGGTTTTATTAGATAATGTTCTCATGGTAGAAAAATCCTGATAGTGTTACTTTAATACAGGTTTTCTTTATGTTGTGTGTCTCATAGGTTGCATTGTCTCAGAACAAAAAGTCAGAGTAGATTCTACTAAATTCAGATTAGATCTTGGCATTGTAGACTCTTCATAGCCATTGAAGTCTGTCAAGTTTTTTCCTGCTGCTCTGGATGATATTATCCATGGGTTTGTCAGTTAAGCATATGTAACATCTAATGCTGTGCTCAGCTCAGCATTATTCCTAATGGCTGGGCAGTGTGAAAGTAGGTGAGGACAAAAGCTTCATGTTCCTTTTATTCCTCAGCATGCAATGATAAAAAATAACTCTAACAAATCCTCAGTCCTACAATTATTTTGGCTTGCTTTGCATACCAATTTACTGTACCTTCAAGCAATAAAGCTTGCAGGAAGGGCTACTTCTGCATCCTTGGCTCTGTGACTAAGACCCTGGCTGTGAAAGAGGATTACTTCTAACATGCTACATTGGTTGAGGCTGCTCTGTCTGTGCCACTTGCTTTGGAATGCACAATACATACGATGTCTGCGTGTGCCTCACAGATAAAATTACTTACGCATATATTCTTAAAATTGAGCTTAATAATAAATAAAAACGTAAAATGTATTATTCTAGCATTGGAAGTAAATTATTTATGTTATATATAAATAGTTTGTATTATAATTTGTGTTATATATAAATAAATATTATTTATTTATATATTATTAATGACCAGCAGAAAATGTATGCTGATTTTTTCCAATGACATCTGTTTCATTTCCTATTCTGTTTTACAAAAGTCATAATCCAGATTTCTAGAAACGTTCTTCAATTACTGTCACTGGCATGTTAAAGTAATTGTTGGTCTTGTGTGATTCTGTTGTGGGTTACCCAAGACAAAATCAGCTGACTCTTTTTGCAGACACTAGAGCTATTGGTGGTAATGTCTAAAAGTAGAGCATTATTAAATGCCTTTTTCATATAATTCTTGATGTAAACCTCCTATGAATTCTTTGTACTGACCTCAGTTCAGAAATCTGCAATCCTGAAATACTGATTTGGCTGGTGAACTTCAACTGTTGCCTTTTCAGACTTCGAGCAGCGGAAGGCACTCTGTTCGGATCACGGGTCTCAGCACTATTGAATTTCGAGCTGGGTTTTCCAAGAAGCCAACATTAGACTTCAAGAAAACGTCCAGCAGACCAGTGCAAGGTTTATACTCATTTTATTTTATGCTAAGCAATAACAGCTTCTGGGAGTACGAGGCACCAAAAATAAAGTAGGATGATCTTTCTAGTGAACTTTGATGAACTGGGGCTAAGGCTATCTTGTTCTTAGGGCCTTGAATATGCAGCCAGTGTTCTTACCAAGTTGACATGTATTTTTGTGTTAGCTTTTTTTTTTTTTTTTTAATTGTCACACAAATTCTGTGGTTTTTAGTTATGAAATGCCTTGAAATTGCAACCTTGCTTTTGATAGTTTTGGAGCCTAAGAGAATGCTTTGGGCCATGGAGAGCAGTTAATGCAGAGACTGCTATTTCAGGAACACCTATTGGAAAACAGTAATTTAAGCTCTAATCAGTGCTAATAAGCAGAGGACATTCTAGAGCAGCTTATTTTCCTAATACTTTGTAAGTAAAGGTTGAAACTGAATGGTGCATTCATGCGGTGGTGAGCAATACACATTGCATTTATTGGAATTTGTTGGGTTTTTTTTAAGCACTTGAAATAGCATATTTCTGTTTTTCTAGGGATTCCTACCTTTGTGCTGCTAAATACCACAGGGATCCTTCTTCCAGCCAGAGTAGACTGTCTTGAGCTTCTGAGTATTTCAGGGGAACCTCTTAAGACCTTGCCTGTGAAATACTATCCTGACAGAAAGCCGTACGGACTGTGGAACATTTCTGACTTTATTCCACCAGATGAAGCTTTTTTTCTTAAAATAACGGGCTACGACAAGGATGGTTATCTTTTCCAGAGAGTTTCAAGTGTTTCATTTTCTAGTATTACTCCTGGTAAGAGATGTTAATTTGAGTTGAATGTAATTATGTCTTATTTGAGTTGTGAAGGACAAGTTAATGTTATTGGTTATTAAATATAGCTTAATCAGAAGTTGAATTTTCTTTTAATGAGAAGATAGGGCATGTTAATAGCTGTTAATAATCTTTTTGGAAATGTTTGCTTTCTTCAGATGCTCCAAAAGTTACAATGCCAAACAAGACTCCAGGATATTACTCACAGCCAGGGTCTGTTCCTTGCCATGTAGAAAGTCTTATACCTTTTACTCAACACTTTACTAAAAATGGAGTAAAACTAGGAGTGGATCAGCTATTCAAGTAAGTAGTGACTTTTTTCCCTATCCTATTTTACTTTCTATTTGTATTCCATGATTTCTATTTACAATTATATACTTGATATCCTATTATTTCTATAATATTCATTAGGGATGCTGAATTCTGTGGATTGAAGCCACAATAGATAAATGGTGAAGCTTTCCTGCACACTGTCAGCAGTATAAGATGTTACAGATTATAATTATTACTATTGTTACTGTTATTGTGGTTTTTATTATCATGTTCCATTTATGATCAGTGAGCCATGCGGCATAGTTTAGTAGCCCTCTAACTTCTTTGAATTCTTAGTTGTCAAACTATACACTTCTACTTCCTACTTTTCACAAGTCCAGCACCTAATAAGCAGAATGTGTTTTCATTCTCTTATTACAGAACAGGTGAAGGAGCAGGTCATACAAGTTAATTTAACAAAATATATCTCAAGCCAAATATTACTGATCACAGATATAGAGTACAATTTTGGTTGGCTTGTCTGCATTTTATTGGTAGTAAAGTTCTGAGTGGCCTCTGTCTAGTTTGCTAGAGTTGTAGCAATTGCTCTTCATTGAGGTTTGTTTGTTTTGGTGACAAGGTGTCATTTTTTGCTAAAACATTCTTCTGCATATTTCAAAAAGTAAATATCTGATAAGTTGAATATTGTAGTTCTACTGTGACAGTTGTCTGTGTTAGAATGATTGTAGGTTAAGAATTTTTTGAAATTAGCAGACTTTTTAAAATATCGATTCCAGAAGTGCTGTCTGCTTCGAATTACGGATACTAATTTTGAATGAGTAATATCTTGGAAAAAAAAGTGAAATTTCTCTAAAATTTTAAAAGCTTTGCTTTTCTTAGATTTCCATGTCCTGATGCAGTCTAGCAAGGAAATTAGGATTTTGATTAACATCTCTAGGAGCTTCTGACCAGTCTGATTTAGGAGACTAAATCCAGAAATAGCACCTTATTCACTGAATCATAGGCTTAGGTTGGAAGGGACCTTACAAACTGACTTCCACCTCCCCCCTGCCATGAACTGGTTGCCTTCCACTAGATCGGGCTGCCCAGAGCCCCATCCAGTCTGCCTTTTCATGCCTCCAGGGATGAAGTGTTCCCAACTTCTCTGGAAAGCCTGTGACAGTGCCTCACCACTCTCTATGTAAATAATTTCTTCCTAAAATCTGACCTAATTTTTTCCTTTTTAGTTTAAAACCATTTCCCCCTTGTCCTGTCACTATCAGACTGTGTAAAAAGTTGGTCCTCCTCCTGTTTATACGCTCCTTTCAAGTACTGGAAGGCCACAATTTGGTCTTCCCAGAGCCTTCTCTTCTCCAAGCTAAACAAGCCCAATTTCCTCAGCTTTTCTTCATGAGAGAGGTGCTCCAGCCCTCTGATCATATTAGTGCCCTCCTCTGGACCCACTCAAACAGCTCTGCATCCTTCTTGTGCTGGTGTCCCAGGCCTGTTCATAGTACTCCAGATAGAGCCTCACCAGGGCAGAGCAGAAGGGGACAGTCTCCTCCCTGCCTTGCTGATGCAGTCCAGGATACAGCTGACCTTTCTGGCTGCAAGCACGTACTGCTGGCTTGCATCCAGCTTTTTGTCCTCAAGGACAGTAAGTGGTAAGTCAGTGAGAAATGAGTGCTAATGTCTTCACAATCCATTCTATGATATAAATGACACCAGTGTCTCCACAAAGGGAGCAAAACTAATAAGCGAAACTGACAAGAAAGGCAAAAATCACTGAGTCTGCTAGTTGTTGTGGTCATTAGTCAAGGCTGAAGTTTGGTTTGCTAAGCCAGATGAAATGCATTCTGCCTAGCTATGTGTATTAGTAGTGTGACAGGAGCAGAGAAGGCTTCTTCAGCTGTAGCTCCTTTGTGTGAGTCCTAACTTGGTGCTGCTCCTTCCTTCCTGGGTAGGAGATGTTGGGCAGCGTGGGATGGCTTCTGATGGGAAGGAGCTGAGGTTAGTTAGAACATGATCAATGCTGTGCTCCCTGTCAGGTTTTCACAGGAACTGATAACTAGAATGTGATTTGGTCCTTAGAGCTTGGCTAAGGGAATGTGCTAGTGTTTTCTGAACAGAGTAGCTAAGCAGCTTGACCAGCAAATTGTGTGTATTGTACAGGTGGAGTAAACACAGTGGCAAATTATTGGCATAAATAAATGACTCGGTGCTGTAGAAGGTACTGAGTTTTCACATAAGACCTGCTGAAAGGAGTTGTGCATAGTTACTGCCTGGATGTGCCTTGAGATGTGTGCTATTCATTGCTGCAAACAGCAGCAAAACCACCTAAACAAGCTGCTTGTAGACCACCACAGGACTGTGTTTCTCAGTGATTTCCACTCTGGATATGTTTCCCTTTATGCTTCCATTCTTAAGACTTCTATGTTCTACATTTTGTATACAGCAGAAGTTAGGACTAAAAATGGATTGGATCACATGATTTCACTTCTAACATACTTTTCACAGAGAAGTTTCTCTTTTTTTTACTTGGGAGAAATACTACTTTATTCTTCAGTTCCGGCTGTGCTACCATTTCAGTTTGTCGGCATTGCTCTACTAGGTGTCATAGTTTTGATGTATAATGTGTTAGGTTATCTAGAATCGGTATGACGTATGAGTGTTTATAGGAAGCCATCTCGGGTCACCACAATTTTCATTTGTATTCTAACCCACAGATTGGGTTGTCTGCTACAGCATTCAACTCTCAATTATATTTGAAGTTGCTTTCTCTTCCTTTCTATATTTTTTGAGAGTTGATAAATCACTTTGCCTCCATCTTGTTTGTCTGAATAAAGGAATTGTTAACTTGGTGTTTTACCGTGATGTGAAAATTCTTGCTAAAGCTATGTTAGATGTTGGTTTTGTTTGTAAACCATAGCAACAGGCCACCAGGAGCCCTGGGACACAGCAGCTGAAACACTGTTTTGCTCATCTGTGTGTCTGTGAATGTTTTTAAACAAAAAGTAGGTTTGAGTCTTAAGAAGCTTTAAGAGCATTTGCTATTTTTACTACTAGTCAACTTGCTTGCATTTTTTGTTTTCTTCTCGACTTTAATGTTACATGTGACAAATACACAATACTGTTACCCATCAGCATTGCCCCTCCACAATTTATGGGAAGAAAAACTGTGTGTTTGTTTGAATTCACGTTCTATAACTTTGCCCTCATCTATTCTGTACTTTACCATCTGTATTTTATTCTTGGATCCATTGGTTCTGTCTTTATAGTTGTTGCACAGTTTATTTTTATGTGGATAGGTAATAAATGTGCAAAACATTGAGTTGGTGGTGTTAGAGCCTGTCACAACTTTTGTTGTCCCAGCTGTACCTCTGAAGTTAAGATATCTGTATGGGTACTTCATTTCTGGATTTCAACTATTTGAAGTTTGAAAGGCAGAAAGAGCTGACTGGATGTAGTCACCTGGAAGCAGGTAGGGTAGATGCTACCCTCTCTGTTCTACGAACCTAAGAGTGTGTTTGCATATAGAGAGGGGAGGCTTGAATTTTGTCTGTTAAAGGACAGTGCTCTTTTTGTGTAGCTCATATCTGAATCTGAAAGTCTGGCCAGTAAGAGCCACAAGAGTGATACTGCATACTAGTTCTACATAGAAGCTGATGGGTATTAGGGAAAGATAGCATTTTGACTAGAGAATACAGCAATAAGGTATGACTGCAAACAGTGCCTTACTATGGCAACTATTGACATACATTAAGGGCTTCTTAGAACATTTCAGTTAAACATCTACAGCAAAAGCCTGCCTTTCTCAATACTTCTAAAAAGTGTATGATGCTAATATTTATCTTGAAATGAAATCTATAAAGCTTGATCTAATTCAGTAGAGGATCTGTTTTTCCTCTTAATGTGAAAACCTATGCCTGCACTCAGGAAACCGTGTTCTTGTACCTCTTGATTCCCTCAGAAGTTTAGTGAATATACCTTTTTCTCTCTCTAGAGAATCATCAAGTATAAGCTGGGATATCAACCAAGTCTCCTTGTCTGATGAAGGTTTCTATGAATGTATTGCAACCAGCGTTGCAGGAACTGGTCGTGCACAGACTTTTCTGGATGTATCAGGTGGGCACTAATTCCTAATTCATTCTGTATTTAAATACGATAATTCGTTGTGCTGAAATATTTTACAGTGACAAACAGCACTTGGTGCCAATAAAAAGATATTATTTAAAATACTTCAAAGTAGAAGCATGTTCTTTTCCTGCTCATGTATGTAAATTTGTTGAATTTTAAGCAGAAGCTGATTTTGAGTATTAACATCGGATTTGCTTTGTAGCAACTGTTCTTGCTTGTTTGGTCTTTTATGATGGCATAATTAAATTAATGGGTGAAGGAAGGGCCACTGACATTATTTATCTGGACTTCAGTAAGGCCTTTGACATAGGTCCCCCACAATATCCTTCTTTCCAAATTGGAAAGATGTGGATTTGATCAGTAGTCTGTTGAATGGACAAGAAACTGGTTGTGAGATTGTACCCAGAGAGTGCCAGTCAATGACTTGATGTCCAGATGGAAATCGGTGACCAGTGGTGTCTCTCAGGGATTAGTATTGGAGCAGATGATCTTTAATATCTTCATCACTGACATTGGCAGTGGGATCAAGTGCATGCTCAGTAAGTTTGCAGATGACACCAAGGGATTCCTGAGGGATAGGATGCCATCCAGATCGACTTAGGCTTGAGCCAGTAGGTTCAAAAAATCCAAGTGCAAGGTCTTGGACTTAGGTCATGGCAACCCCCACTCTCAATACAAGCTGGGAGATGTAAGGATGGAGCACAGCTCTGACAAATAAGAACTAGGGGGTACCAGTGGGTAGGAACCTGGGCATGAGCCAGCAGCTCTCACAGCCCGGAAAACCAACTGTATCCTGGCCACATCAAAAGAAGCATGGCCAGCACGTGGTGGAAGATGATCCTGCCCCTCTACTCTATGCTGGTGAGACCTCACCTGGAGTACTGCGTCCAGTTGTGGAGTCCTCAGTACAGGAGAGTCGTGGACCCGTTTGAGTGTGTCCAGAGGAGGGCCACAAAAATGATCTAAGGGATGAAACACCATCCCTGTGAGGACAGGCTGAGGGAGCTGGTGCTTTTCAGCCTGGAGAAGGGAAGGACCTGAGAGCAGCCCTTCAATATCTAAAGGTGAGCAATGAGAAAGAAGGGGACAGACTCTTCAGCAGGGTCTGTTGTGAACAGTACAAGGTGAAATGGTTTCACACTTGAAGAGGGGAGATTTAGTTTGGGTATAAGGAAAAAGTCTTTCACAGTGAGAGTGATGTTGCCCATAGAGGTGGTGAATGCCCTGTCTGTGGAGAGGCCTGGACCAGGCTCCGTGCAACCTGATCCTAGCTGTGGATGTCCATGTTCATTGCAGGGGAGTTGTACTACATGTCCTTTAGGGATCCCTCCCAGCTGAAACAATTTCATGATTCTATGTGGAAGGGTAAATTATTGCCCTTGAATAGAGAATACACTGGAACAGAGCCCAAGTGGCAGTCAGGCTAGTTAAAAGCTCGTGACGACAGCTTGAATTCAGCCCTAAGCTTTTCTGTAAGTGTTTGAAACGAGGACTGTCCTTTATTTTTCTCCTGCATTAGCTAATTGAGGCCAGCTATCCAGAGTCGTGGAACCACAAAACCATTTGGGTTGGAGAGATCTTTGCACATTAACTACTCGCAGCTCATAGCAGAGTTGGCTTCCAAGCTTGATCACCTTCCCCAGAGACTTGTCTAGTCAAACAGTGGATGTCGCCAAGGCCACAGATTTCTCAAGCTCTTTGGGCAACTTTTCAGTAGTTAATTGCCCTCGCTTGAAAAATGCATAATAGTCTAGTTGTAGCTTCCCATTACATTACAGTATTACAACCATGGACTCTTATCCAAGAAGACTCAGATTGTTTTCTCTAAAACAGCCCTTTCAGTAGCTGAAGGCAGTGACTTGTATGTCCCTTCACCTTGTTTTTTGTCCAGAAACTCAGTATGAGAACATGGGGGGGAAAAAACCCAGCCTGCCATCACTGATTCCATGCAAGGGAAAGTTTGTAGAGAAACAGCCCTCTTATAGGTGGTGGATCTGAGAAGGGGAACATCCTTTTAGTCACATGAAGTACTCAAGTAGAGTAGAACAGTAACATCAGTACTTACTTGAGTCCTAGCTGAGCACTAGTTCATTATTTATCTAGCAAAATTCTTCTAGTGATCAGGATATTGTCATTTTCTTGTTTCAACCCATATTTTAGAGTACAGACAGCTGTTATATTCTGGCTCAGAAGTTGTGTGCATAAGGACTCTTAGTCAGGAAGTTTCAGCCATTCTCTTCCTTACAGAGGGAACTGAATGAAAGAGAATCCTAACTTTTCTCTTGTAACACTGGTAACGCTTGAGAATCAAGGAGGAATGACTGGGGGAAATTGTGCCATCATCTCATTTGCAAAGCACTGTGAGATCCATTTGCAGGTGACACACTGCAGACATGAGCAATTAGCTCTCTTGAGTGTCAGAGGAGTAATGTGATGGAGATACTTATGAAAGCCTTGTACACAAATATTTGAAATAAAATTATCTGAAACTTCTTTATGCAGACAATCTTCTCAAGTTTCCTTAGTTTGCCCAGATGACAGATGACCGTGTCAACACTCTCTAGTTTCAGGAAAGGCAAAGACTTGAATTCGTCTTTCTCACCAGTGTTAAACCTGAATGTCAAATGGCTTGTTAGCTTGTGCAGACACACAAACTAAATTCCCTGTAGTCGGAGCACCTCGCTTAAGAGCTTGACCAGGGGATTGCAGTGCACAATGTTGTTGTAAGAGGCTGTTGAGTGTTAAAAGACATTGACTAACAGCCAAAAGATAGGGATTTTAATCTGTTTTTCTCTTATTTTTCTGAGTTTCTTTCAGTAGCGTACTTGTGGATATTCCTGTGGGAAACATTTAAGACTTGTCTTTTCTTCCCCAAAACCCCCTCAAGCCCCTAAAGTGCAAGAGTGAAACTCCAATTTCAGTAAGCAAATCTCAAGCAGCTCTCCTCTGCATTTGTTAACATACACTGTGTTGGTAATAAGAGTGTGGCTGCTAGGGACTGTGTGTGTTGGGGAGCAGAGCTGCACACCCAGACATGCGGGGTATGAGGGATTCGTTAGTGTGCAGTGAGCTTGCTGAAGGCTTGTGAACCTCGCTTGAGACCCCACAGGAGACTTCAGTGATGAAAAGTTATTGTTGGCTCTGAGCTGAGGAGCAACTTTCTCCTTTAATAAATACAGATATGTTTTCTTTTCTCTGAAGTTTGCTCTACTTAGGATAATTCATTTTTTTTGCTCTATACTGATAAAGACTTGGTCTTGCTCTTACAGCTGTCTTATTTCTGTTAAAGCACCTCGGTCAGAACATTATTCATTGCAGATTTTTCTTTGCAAGAACTAGTTTGGGAAGAAAAAGAAAACAAATAGAACGTATATATATATAATATATCTAATTGAAGTGTAACACTTCATGCATTCCATAAATATATACGGAATGTATGCATTCTATAGCATTGAGGTGTTTTTTTTTTCTCCTTTATCAGCTATATCTCAAGCAGGATCAAGACAAGAGCTCCTATTTTTAGCATTTATGGTTTCAAAGCTAAATTCCAGTATAAAGTTATTGCAGCTGCATCCTTCTAGGAGCATGATTAAAAATATACAGATGAGTAGAGCAGAGAGCAAACAATAGCAAATAGTGGAAATTAAAACATAATATATGTACGGATTGGAAGAGAAAGATTGGTATTATCCAAAATGTACCTGGAAACTGCTGAGCAATGTTCTGCCAGCTGCAGGAGCTAGCCTGCTGCGTGCACATTGCAAGTGCTCGGAGGGTCCTAGAATGCCCAAAAGGCACTGCAGCAGAGCTCTTGCCTGGGCCTTGTGTCATGCATAGCAGCCCAGTTGTTCCTGCTGCTGGTAGGGGCTAGAGCTCACTAGTGAGAGCACACACCACTCTCTGGTCACAAGTGTGTGACACTTAAATATCCCTGAAATACTACCACTGCTCTTCTGCCCACCCCATCCCCTTCCCTGAAGCTAGCTAGCGAACCTGCCTGTCACACACCTGATTTGGGGAAGATGCTGGCTTTCCCCCTGCTCTGATCTCCCTAGTGGTGGGCATGTAACCATGATGTGCAGCTCTGCTCCAGCCACTGGTAATGAGCCCTCTGCTTGCTCCAGGTCCTGCCAGTAGCAGGCTTTTGGGACATTCACAGTTCCTGCTCCAGCAGCTTGCAGCTGGGACCCTTACCTGCTCCAGCAGTTGGCATTGTTTGCCCAGTCTCTCCAGCAGCTGGTGTTACAGGCTGAGGATGCCTGCACCCTGCTCAGACTCCTGGGCCTGGCACCCAACCTGTTTGCACTTGCTCCAGCAGCAGTGAGCCTTTCCAGCACCTGCATGTGAGAGAGAGTGAGGCCACAGAATGAAGATTTAGTGAGAATATAGGTCAGGCTCAGTGATCATGTGTAAGGCTCTACAAGGCAAGCATGCTGACTACTGATATTCCATATGTGACAGACCCCTTCTGTATCTTTTTGTCTACTCCTGCGTTTCTTCCAGACTCACTTGTGCTGCACATTCCTTCACCATTTTATGCATTGCTGATGTACTGCTGTTGCCCTCTTCCTCCACCCCCTCCCCCCCCCAAATAACCCAGGTTTGTATTGGTTTTAGTTGCCAAGTCCAGGTTGGTTCCTCTTTGAAATGATGCCCCTGGCTTCTTAAAGCCCATCAGTTAGCAGCAATTGCTGCCTGATATTGCTCATCTCTCAGAGCTGTGTCTGCACTGTACTTACTGCCCTGCCTCTCCTTCTCTTTATCTTCTTTGATAAAGTCTTCAATCAGATGGACTTGAAGGCGAAAACATCTGCTCACTTCATGCACCCCTAGAAACCATCAGGTGAGGAACGTAATGGTGATTCTTGCAGCAGCTGATGACTTGAATTCATTGTCTCCAGCTACAAGAAAGACACTGAGGTCCTAGAGTGTGTCCAAAGAAGGGCAGCAATGCTGGTGAGGGGTCTGGAGCACAAACCTTATGGAGAGCGGCTCAGGGAACTGAGATTGTGCAGTCTGGAA
Source organism: Chrysolophus pictus (assembly GCA_037305975.1). Classification (NCBI taxonomy): domain Eukaryota; kingdom Metazoa; phylum Chordata; class Aves; order Galliformes; family Phasianidae; genus Chrysolophus; species Chrysolophus pictus. Next base: position 341,646 of record CM074583.1, read on the forward strand.
AAAGGAGCTTGGAGGAGACATTCTACAACTACCTGAAGGGAGGTTGTGGCGAGGTGGGGGTTGGCCTCTTTTGTTAGATAATCAGTGATAGGATTAGAGGGAATGGCTTTAAGTTGTGCCAAGGGAGATTCATGTCGGATATTAAGAAAACTTTCAGAGTGGTGAGGTGTTGGAACAGGCTGCCCAGGGAAATGGTGGAGTCACCATCCCTGGAGGTTTTAATGAAGCAGGTAGATGTTGCTCTGGGTGATGTGATCTAGAATGGTCACAGGCAAGGGTTGATGGTTGCAGTAGATTATATTAGTGATCTTTCCAACCTGAATGGTTCTATGATTCTATATTGTAGTTCTTCTTTGTAAATCATGTGTGTTCTTGTCGTCTGTCGGATAACTTAGCACTGGGGAATGCGGAAACTGACCTGGGTTTTGTTTTATGTCTTCAGTAATACGATATGAAACTTAATGTTAAAACAATATTACAATTTTTTTATGCTGTGGTATGCTTGAAGTTACTTATGGAGAGTCCACAAATGATTTTGAAGGTTTCTAAATCTTTTCTCTCTTTATTTTGTACTTTATTCTGTTCCTTTTATGCAGAGCCTCCACCCGTGATTCAGGTTCCTAACAATGTCACAGCTATCCTTAGGGAAGGAGCCATCCTGACCTGCCTGGTTGTAAGCACCATGCGTTACAATCTTACCTGGCAGAGAAATGGCAGGGATGTGAGGCTCCAGGAGCCCCTACGGATGAGGGTGATGAGCAACCTATCTTTAGAAGTGAAAGCAGTACAGTTCACAGATTCTGGCAAGTACAACTGCATAGCTTCTAACAAGGATGGCTCCACCACGGCGTCTGTCTTCCTTACAGTACAAGGTAACTGTATGTTGTGTACTCTGACATGTTTTTAACTTTATCTTTATTTTGAGCTTCTCTTGTAGCAACTTCTGCATTTTATGTCTGTTTATGAAACCACTTAGAGACTAGTAGAAAGTAATGTAGCTCTTCCTTGATTTAAAATACTGGTGTGAACCACCAAAGAGCACTAGTGCTCTTTGCAAGACTGCCTTGTGGTGTGTGCCTTGGTGAACCATGGTTTGGTGGTACTTCAGTGGTTCCCAACCTAACTTTGCTGTAGAGCTGACTGGATCCTGAGGTACCTCTGTTGTTAGTGTCTCCGAAGTGTGGAGGGAGAGTCACACACAGATCTTGTTCTTGTTTGTGTATGCACACGTAATTAAACTGCTAGGAGTTTGTGTTCTTCTCTAGTATTTGTATCTCTTTATAATGGAATAGTACTTCTAAATGTTTATTTGTATCGTTTTATCTGTCTCAGGTAATTCTGTACAAGCTAAGAACTAATCAGAACTTTACAAGGAGGTTGGTTTTGTAAGGGCTCCTAAAATTTGCCAGGTCTGAAAAAGATGGCATGGGTTGAGACACCAAGCAAGCTGTCAGTCTGTGCTGTTGCTTTTCATCAGGAAAAAAAGCTCTAAAAAATGATATAGTAACTTCCCTTGGAGGTAACAATTTTAAAAATTGGAAGTACTCCAGATTTGTTCATTATTGCCTTGGTTGTGTGGAAGTCTGAATCTTTGCATATTAGCATCCAGTCACTGCATATGAAAGAAGAGAACAGCAGAATGTTTTAGAAAATCACCCTGCCCTGTATTTTTAGCTTTTGGCTGTCTTGATAAATGACTAAATGTCTTTTAAATGGCTGCATGCAGAAGATGGATGGTGTCAGGATGATTGTATGTGCTGTTGTTATTTTATTTTGCTTGAACCAAGTGATTTCCATCAAATTCCTGGAGCTATTCTGATGTGCAATTAACTGTGTCATGAATAACTCTCCCTGCTTGTTAGGATCTGGAGCAGTGTTCAAAATAATGATCTATATTTGGCAGCAGAAGAGTAAAGAGTGGCTTAATGTAAGAAGAAAAAGCTTTAAAGGTTGCAATTTTTCCTTCTTAAGAATGAGAAGTAGTCTTATTAATAAATTGAGATAGATTCATGATTGATGTAATTAAAAATAATTCTGAATGTCATTAAATTTATAATGAATCCATTGTTGGGACAGATCCAGCACAGATCTCTGAATTTTGGATTAAAAGAGAATAAATGTTGCTTTCATCCTCCTTTTTCTTTCTGGAATAGGAGTTAAGGCAGAGAACAAATTTAGCCCTAAAAATAACCCAGCATTTTCTCTATATACTCACTCACGTGGGTTGTAGTAAATGTTTGTTTTGAAGGTTTCCAGTCTGATAATGCTCCTGAAAGGGAACGTTCATCTGATTTATTTTTATTTACCTTTTAGTTGTGCAGCTGTACAAAGACAGACTGAAACTTTAATTAAACTTGCCTTTTTTTCCCCAATTACCTGTCCAACATTACTCATTGATTGTTCTTCACTAATACCGTGCACAGCAAAGTGAAGACTGTGTTTAAAAGTTGTGCTTTTTTGTTGAATGGCAGCCTGCTGAAAGATCACTGGTTGCTGTTTTGGAGATGTTGAGGAGCATAGTCTGAACTTGTTAGGACTTCATTGATGCTGAGTCAGTGTTCTGTCTAACTTTTGAATTGTGGACATTTTGTAGTGGCAGCATAGTGCAAATTGCTCAAGTCCTCTGAACAGATTGATTTATATGGGAATATAGAAGAATTTGTAAGGGCATTCTCTGCTCTTGGAAACTGGAAATGGTTTACCAGGAATATGCTGCAGCCATGTAAAGCTGGAGTTTGACCAGGAGTGTGAAACATTAATCACCACGTTATCTTTTCAATGACACATTCTGGGGATATATTCCTCAGTGATGAGGGATATGTCATGACCATGTAACCTTTCTCTTTCCAGCTTATAGACGAAATATTTGTTTCCTATATGCACACTTATCAGATCGAATTAATGCACTGCTTTGTTTTGATGGCTTGATGTTTAATTCTTGATGTTTTTACTTACATCATCTTTGATTTTGAGGGATGTAAGCTTTTACAATAGAAAAAGCCTGAATACTGAGGAGATTGTGAGTAATTTCAAATATGTGATTAAAACTCAGATCCCTGAAATATGGGTGATAAATGCCATTCTATTGGCATTTTTGATTTTGCATGTTTTCTGGTGTGAACGAGTAAAAGTAGACAATGGAATGCTTCTTTAAGAGTTGCAAATATCTTTTGCTTCTACAGCAGTTATGTATGGAAGCTTGTAAGGCTTTTGCTCCGCTAATGTTTGGGATCAGTAGAGAAGTTTGATTGTGGTGGTACGTTGAACAGAAGTGAAGCGTCTTTGAGCATCAGTCTTATGGGGTGCCTTTGAGACACTGCAGTGCCAGCTGCTGCACATTTGAACTAGCTGTTGAAAGGCTTGCAGGTCAATATAATATTCTGGCATTTCTTTATCTGAATATACAGGCAGAATGAAATCACACCTGCTGTAGTTACTCTGTCTATTGTGTGGTTGGTTTACCCTGGTCTGCTTATTCGCTAAACATTTTCATGTGTTTAAATGCCTGCCTGGTATCACCACCACAGCTCAGAGGCAGTTGGAACAGCTGTGAAATAATTCAGTGCTTTGTGCTAGTGCAAAGAGTTAATAGCAACAGAAGTTATAGCTGCAATTAATCAGCGTATATATTATGTGTTCCTCCTGTCCCTATAAGAAATAAAATATGTGGTTGATTTTGGACATTGAAGAATTGCTGTTATTAGTGATCTTATGGTAGGTAAATGTTTGGAAATTGTACTGTCCTACTAGTACCTATGGAGTCAACTGTGTTAGATGTGCAATGGGGGAAAGCAGGACCTAGTAGTCTCACAGAATGGCCCAGGTTGGAAGGGACCTTAAGGATGATGAATCTCCAACCCCCCTGCCACAGGCAGGGCCACCAACTTCCTCATTTAATACCACACCAGGCTGCCCAGGGCCCCATCCAACCTGGCCTTGAACACCTCCAGGGATGGATGGGGCATCCACAGCCTCTCTGGGCAGCTGTTCCAGCACCTCACCACTCTCTCTGTAAAGAACTTCCCCCTGACGTCCAACCTCAATCTTCCCTCTCTCAACTTAAAACCATTTCCCCTTGTCCTGCTGTTATCTACCCTTTCAAAGAGTTGATTCCCCTCCTTTTTGTAGGCTCCCTTTAGGTACTGAAGGCTGCAGTGAGTCACCCCGCAGCCTTCTTTTCTCCAGGCTGAACAAGCCCGGCTCCTTCAGCCTGTCTTCATAGGGGAGGTGCACCAGTCCCCTGATCATCTTTGTGGCCCTCCTCTGGACCCTCTCCAACAGCTTCCTGTCTTTCTTGTACTGCGGGCTCCAGACCTGAACACAGTACTCCAGATGGGGTCTCACAAGAGCAGAGTAGAGAGGGACAATCACCTCCCTGTCCCTGCTGGCCACTCCTCTTCTGATGGAGCCCAGGATACCATTGGCCTTTTGAGCTGCAGGAGCACACTGCTGGCTCATGTTAACTTTTTCATCCATCAGGATCCCCAGGTCCTTCTCTGCAGGGCTGCTCTCAAGGACCGCTCCTTCCAGTCTGTGTGGATGCCTGAGATTCCTCTGGCCCAAGTGTAAAACCTTGCACTTTGCTGTGTTGAACCTTATTAGGTTCATCTGGGCCCACCTTTTGGGTCTGTCGAAGTCCCTCTGAATGGCATCCCTTCCTTCCACCGTGTCGACCGCACCACTCAGCTTGGTGTCGTCAGCAAACTTGCTGAGGGTGCACTCAATTCCGTCATCGATGTCATTGACGAAGATGTTAAAGAGCACCAGTCCCAAGACAGATGCCGAGAGGATGCCACTCGTTACCGGCCTCCACCTGGACATAGACCCATTAATTACCACCCTCTGTCTGTGGCCTTTCAACCAATTTCTTATCCATCGAGTGGTCCGCCCATCAAATCTCACAAGGCATAGAGTGTTGTGTACTTAAAGGAACAGACAGACACACTTGTAAGCCAATTAATAGCCTTTAGAGCAGGATTAAAAAAATAATCGTTGTATGCATATGTGACTTGGCCCAGCCAATGCCCTGGTAATTCTCAGATGCATCTCAGACCAGGAGCAGAAAGCAGAACTGAACGAGCACAAGAGGACTTCAACATGTCTGTGCTTATGAAGCTGTGTACATTTGGTATCAGGAAAGAGGAATCTCAGGAAGGACACCATCTGGATGGGAAAAAGGCAAATTGCCTTGTCTTTAACCCCATGCTCTGTTGCCTGAATTTTCCTAAGTCTTTTCTCTGAAAAGCAATAATAGAGAAGTAAATGTTTTAGTCCTTGAGACTTGTATATAAATTAATACTTGGGTATGAATATGTGAATATTCATATATTTGGGTTGCAAAGATTTTGCACTTGGGATTTGCACTTTGGTCGAAGTAATTCCACACACATATACAGAGTGAGAGAAGAATTCCATGAGAGTAGCCCTGCAGAGAAGGACCTGGGGGTCCTGGTGGATAAAAATATGAGCCAGCAGTGTGCTCTTGCAGCTCAGAAAGCCAGTGGTATCATGGGCTTTGTCAGAAGAGGGGTGAACAGCAGGGACAGGAAGGTGATGCTTCAAAACTATTTTTGTGTTCCTCGGGAAACTTGCTTTCAGATTCAGTGAGATGCATTGCAGAACCACTCAGTCTGTGCTGTGATCATGGAGGACAGTGCTATTAAGTGCACCTGTGCAGTTACACTGCAAGTCAGTTACTTATTAGACTTACAAAAGCACATGGATCTTAAAGTCGGCATTGTGTTGCGATGGGTAATATAATATCCATAGGCTTGCCAGTCTCTGCTTCCCAACCATGTACTACTTTATATGTAAAGTACTACTTTATATGTAAAGTACTACTTTGCGCATAAACCCTTACGTGTAAAAAGTGATGAGATCTTCTACTCTTTTGTACCCTGGATTTGATGTTTGAGCATTTGAAAGTCATTGAATTTCTCATTATCTCAGTTCTTCCATCAGCGATAGGCACTAATCCCCTCTCAGTAAGAGCGCTGAAGCTGTGGGGAGGAAGATTGTTTTCCTTTATGGAAAAAAATCAGTCCAAGGATATAAGTGGGTGAATTCTGTGATGCTCATGAGTCTCTCTTTTTGTGAAAATGCAGCTGAAATCCATTCTTATTTTTTTGTGACATTGATGTTGATGACTGTTTAGTTAGGGTAGGTTCACGTTCACATTTGGGAGATCCAGTGTATGCATCTCAGAGCAAAGCAAACTGGCAGCATGAGAATTCATGTGACCCATGTAGCCTGAATCCTGAACTTTTTAATAAAGACTTGTATGTTTTACGTGGAAGAACTGGTATTCTGTGGTAGAGGAAAAGAAGTAAATAAATTCTGAAAGAGGATTGCTAATTCAAGAAATAGAAACACTTTGAATAATGCTGTAAGTGGAAGAGACTTCAACAAAAGTGTTGTTATCAGATTGATCATATTTTAGTGCAGTAATTGGCCTTCTGACATAATTCATGTATGTCTGATGCTCGTTATTTGAGTTTAGTGGAGGCAGCTATAGGAGAACAGTGATCATCATCTTTATCAGAAATAAAGTGGTGGTTATAATGTCTAAGTGCTTACAAAGCATATTGTTTTAATTTCTATTTTTCATTTCTTTTAATAGAACCACCTAAGATTGTCATTTCACCTAAGGATCAGACTTTTACAGAAGGCTCTGAAGTGTCTATCAAGTGTTCTACAACAGGTTATCCAAAGCCAACGGTAGTATGGACACACAATGAAATGTTTATCGTTGGTTCAAACAGGTAGGGATTATAGCTTTTCTTTCTCCTTTTCTTTTTTTTATTTGTCCCTCCTGTGTAAGAAGTTTTGAAGAATGCCAAAATATTCTCTTTCTTTCACAGGAGCATGTGAGCTTTGGAAAAATGTACTTTGACCTTCGTCCTTATAACTCTATGATTTCAATTATCTATAAAATAGAAATACTATGATTACTTTCTTTAGAAGTTTTCTACAAGATTAAACTCAGTTTTCTTTACAACATGCGTTGGTATCCTGTGGCAGAAATACTAGTACAACTAATAATAAGTATAATAAGATAAAGACAGCAGTATCTATTTGTAGATCATCTGTTCATATTTTTGGAGTGTGTGTGAGATGGTTTTTCTGTTTTCTTTAACTAACCATTTTGGTTGGTTCCCTGTGTATTCTCAGGTATAGATTGACCCCAGAAGGCACCTTGATCATAAGACAGGCAGTTCCAAAAGATGCAGGTGTTTATGGTTGCTTGGCAAGTAACTCAGCTGGGACAGAGAAACAGACATCTATTCTTACATACATTGGTAAGCAAAAGAAATAATGAAATGAAATTAAAAAGCAAACTATTACAGCTTCATAGTGATAATCTGTAGAACTGTGCAGAATGTACTTGTAGAAATTTTCTGAAACTCCAGAAAAACAAAACATGGTAGAGTAGACTTGCAAAACTGAGTAGATCCTTGGAGAAGGAATAATTTTCTTCTAACTTCCTGCTGTGTGCTTAGCCCTGGAGTCCAAATCGTGCCCTCTAAACACTATGCTGTGTATTAACAGCAAAGTGCTAAAATTCTTAACGGCCAGTCTTCAGTTGAAGAGGGAGAGAAAGTCTCTTTTTACTTTTTAAATGGTCAGACTCTTCCAGTTCTTTCCTTACATGCCTGCATATTCTATTTACGGTTCAGATATTCTGATATTTCAAACTCTACTTTTCTTATATTATTTTTCTATCTCCTTACATGATTTTTAAGCCTACTTGATTTTTAAGGCAAATATGTCTTATATAACAACAAAAGATTGATCTTGTATCATTTCCATCTTAAAAATGGTAGACATTTTGGATGAGGAACTCATTTTTCCCTTGTTTCTTTTTAGAGGGCCCAACAGTGACCATAGTTCAAAGTGAAATTCTAGTTGCTCTTGGAGACACAACTATTATGGAGTGTAAAACAACTGGAATCCCACATCCTCAAGTTAAATGGTTTAAAGGTGCACTTCTTTGTTTTGATTTATTTACTTTTGCTTAGAGCAATGATGTTGAAGTGACTTTATTTTTCTCAAAAGCTTTATGTATTATTCAAACAGTGACTGATGTGAAATTCTCTAATCTAGAAGATAGGGCACTTAATATGGAGGACATGAGATCTCACTTCTGTTTAAATACAGTGAATGAACTTACCTTACAGTAATTAAAAAGAGAACTGTGCATCTCTTGCACTCAGCTGTGTTTCATGCTTTGTCATAAAATGTTTGGCTATATGCTACAAAAACTGCAAAATGTCTTTCTGCACATGGACACATTCTGAACTTTAGTCAGCAGTATCCTGGCTCCTGCTTGAGAGGTTGCAGAGTTGTTTTCCTGGTTTTGCAGTATGGTGTGGAGCTGGCAGACAAGTGACTTCCATAAGTACCTCTAATGTGAGAAGGAGAAATACAACTTGGCATACTGTCCTTATACTGATGTCTATCCAAACCTACTTAACTTTGTATTTCTCTTGTAAAATAAATATAAATAAAATTTGATTGTATCTAATGCAGTAATGATTTTTCCCACTGAGTTGAATGATTATCTGACTATACTTATCTGCTGAATGAGTGCAGTTATGTTGTGAACTAATCTCAGACTTGGACACAGTTTTGTTAGAGTAATTTTGATAAATACCCTCTTTACATTTCAGTTACTTTTTTTCTGTCTAAACCTAGGTGACTTAGAATTGAGAGCATCAGCGTTTCTCATTATTGATACTCATCGGGGTCTTTTGAAGATCCAGGAAACACAAGAGCTGGATGCTGGTGATTATACCTGTGTGGCTACCAATGATGCAGGGAGAGCTTCTGGAAAGATAACCCTAGATGTTGGCTGTAAGTAGCAAGTAGTTTGCAAATAGATAGTATGTGCTCTATTTCAGTGTTTCCTTATGTGATCAACAGTGTGTAATTAACTGAACTCTTCTCACAAATACAGTTATGCAAGTCTTTGAATAATTGTGTGTGCTGAGAACACCTTTTTTGATAGTGTTCACTGAGCTAAATTTCCTTATGATACTTGGATTTCCAACATTCCTTCATTCTTACTTCTTCTGCAAAGTTTTTTAACTGAAGTTACAAAGAAGAAGAGAGAGCCACAGAAGGAGGAATCACAGAATCACAGAATTGCCAGGGTTGGAAGGGACCTCATGGATCATGAATCTCCAACCCCCCTGCCACACGCAGGGCCATCAATCATCCCACCTAATGCTAGACCAGGCTGCCCAGGGCCCCATCCAACCTGGCCTTGAACACCTCCAGGGATGGACGGGGCATCCACAGCCTCTCTGGGCAGTCTATTCCAGTACCTCACCACTCTCTCTGTAAAGAATTTCCCCCTGACGTCCAACCTAAATCTCCCTTCCCTCAACTTAAAACCATTTCTCCTTGTCCTGCTGTCACTCACCCTTTCACAGAGTTGATTCCCCTCCTGTTTGTAGGCTCCCTTTAGGTACTGGAAGGCTGCAATGAGGTCACCCCGCAGCCTTCTTTTCTCCAAGCTGAACAAGCCCAGCTCCTTCAGCCTGTCCTCGTAGGGGAGGTGCTCCAGTCCCCTGATCATCTTTGTGGCCCTCCTCTGGACAGTTGAAACAGTTCAAACCTCAACCTAATATAGTTCTCACGTAGAGAATGTATTTCATTTGTATTACAGTGTAAATTTACTGTAACTTAGTCCTTCCTATCCTTTTCCTGTTCCTTTCTAACTGCCTCTGGCCTTTAAAATGCATATTTCTGTTAGACATGTACACTTTCTGAAGCAATGGGCAAAGCTGTGTGAAGGAGAGGAAAAATGTACAATCCTGACACTTGAACACTCACATTTTTTTGAAAAGGATGGCTGTATCTTTTTTTTTTTTTTTTTTTTTTTTTTTGTGATGTTCAGCCCATTTCTGAACTCATTATTCATGAAGAGCATGCTAGGTTGTGTTTGCATAGTGTTGCTTGAGTTGGGGATCTGTTGTTAGGAAAACAATAATGCAGTAGGATGTAAATGAAGGTTGTCAGTATTGTAAGCAGTACACTACTGTCATGATGAAACCCCGTATTCACTTCATGTATTTTTTTCTGTATTTTTTTCCAGCTCCCCCAGTTTTTACGCAAGAACCCAGTGATGAATCTGTGGATATTGGCTCAAATATCACACTGCCATGCTATGTTCAGGGTTACCCAGAGCCAAAGGTTAAATGGAAGCGGCTGAGTGGTGCTTCCCTTTTCTCAAGACCACTTGCTGTTAGTTCCATCAGTCAGCTCAGAACAGGAGCTCTGTCAATTAATAGTAAGTAGACTAAATTTTTAAAGAAAATGTGCATAATAAATCCAATATGCAATGGATTTAAATTATTATACTACTGTGTAGAATAGTTAGCTTTGAAAAAAACCAATAGATTTTATTAGAGATTATGTTTCTGATACTGATTTTGTTGCTGTTGATGTGCATTGTTTTCCTGTGAGTTTGTGAATTCACTTGTAATTGGTCTCTGGCTTCACTGATCTTCATTGAAATAATTACACTTTTGTTTAAATAAATGTGCTTTGTCTCTGTTAATACCGAGGAGTCATGAATTTTATTTTATTCTTTTTCTCTAAAGAAGTGTTTTTAAACTTATTGCTTTAAGCAAGTCCTAATTTGGGTAATAGCTAGGAATTCTGCAAGTGTCTTTGCAATTTCAATTCTCTGGAGCATTTTGGTCACCCTGACACTAAATGATATTATTCTGTTTTCTTAGTTAGCTCTTTTATGCCTTTCTAGAACTTACCAGGATGAGTGAAGTAATTCCTGTACAGAGTATGTAAAGCAGAGTAATTCATGTGTTACGTGTCTATAAACGTGCACTACTTTTTGTAGTGTAAGCAGTGTTCCATGGAAAATGCGCTGTGCAACATATATGCATGTGTGGACATGTAAATACTAGGCATCATTTGTACACAGTAGTGTATACTGTATTAAAGTATATGCAATATATGAAGTGCTGAAAAGTATCATATATATCATACCTTTTCAATCAAGTACTCATAGTCATTATTTCCATCCTTGCTGAGAGAGGGAAAGGAATGATCTGAAAAAAAGAATATAGTGTAATTTCAGCTGCTGCAATCTGATCTCTCTCTCTTTTTTTTTTTCCTTCTGTAGATCTGTGGGTTAGTGATGAAGGAACTTATGTCTGTGAAGCGGAAAACCAGTTTGGAAGGATTCAGTCACAGCCAGCCACAATCACAGTAACTGGACTGGGTAAGTTTGGTTAATGTCAGTGATACCAGGGAAAGGGAAGACTGGCAGCATTTCCATACATCGAATATGCTGGAATTGATAACAGTCAGTGGTTTTTTTTTTATGATGAATAGAATGTTAATGTGTTACATATATACACAGGGATATACCTATGTTTGTAGCAATTCTTACACAAATGTAGTCAGCCACATAAACTAAATCTGAAGACATTTGCATTGAATATTGTAATTGAATTCACTGAAATTTTCACATTATAACGTTGTCTTTTTATCAGCTTACAATAGTTCCATCTACACTTTGTAACATGGACCTTAAAAATGACGTATTCTGTGTTCTGTTTCTTATTGCTTAGCAAATCAATTAAAGAATGAAAAATCACCATCATGATGAATACTAATGATTTTCTACCATGTAATTAAAAAAAAAAGGTAGCAGTGAACTTGCTTATGGCAACGCATGGCTACAACTGGGAAGAAATCTTAGTGATCCAAGAGGACACTAAACATCCTGCTTTGACGATAACTGTGCTTTCAAAGAGTTGTTTGTTATCTTGGGCAGTTGGCAATAAAAGGAAAAATAATGCTATGGATTTGTGGGAGGATAAGAATGGTTCTGTCTACCATCAAAGAAAACATTGGTTAACTTGAAACGTAGTGAAATCTATAATGCTGACAATGTTTGGTAAAGAAGAAGTTCTTACCTATTTAAAAGCCTCTTCAGTATTTTCCCCCAAGTAAGGAAATATAATATATCAGCTTGGTATCCATGGGAACATGAGCTTTCAGGGAAGTGCTGGACTGGATCCAGTTTCAGACAGATAATGTCTTTTCTTTGCTGCTGCTCCTTAACCTTAGAATTACTGTACATGTATTACTCCAACTTACTTTTCTTTCCTATGCTACTCAATCCTCTGGGATTTTTTTTTCTTTCTCTGTCACTGACATTTCAGATACCAGAGCCTCATCTGGTATATTTTGTCCTTAGATAAGTATATTGGCACTGTGGTGCTTTTTGTTGACTACTACAGGTTTTTTTTCCTTTTTTTTTTTTTTCTTTCTCTGTAAATCGTATGGTTTTCATTGTAGAAAATGTTTCCTGCTTTCTATTCACATAGTGCCTCGCATAAGCAGACTTTTGTGTGATACTGCTGCAAGTAATAGTACTTGGCAGGACTAATAATGAAAATTCACATCCAATACCTCACATAGATACATATATATTTAAATATATATAAAACATGTATTTTAAAAATCTAATTTTTTTTCTATTTTTTCTTTTTTTTGTTTTTTTCCTCTCAAGTTGCACCTCTGATTGGAATAAGCCCAGCCACAGCCAATGTAATCGAGGGGCAGCAGCTCACTTTGCCATGTGTTCTGCTTGCTGGAAACCCCATTCCAGACCGGAAGTGGATTAAGAACAGTATGGTGGTAAGACTGTTTTCTTTCTTACAAGATATGTTGATATAGAAAATCAACAGCAGATGTTTTAAGCCATGGTAACACACTGATTTAATTTCCAGAGATTAACATTCTGTAGATGTAGATGTAGTGATAGATTTTATGCTTACAAATAAAGGTCTATCATGAAATTGGACTGGCTCACTGAAAACAAGGATTCAGTGGCATTGCAATGACTTTACAACTGACCAACACTGCTCAATGACAGAGCTACTGCCTGCCAAGGAGAAGCCAGGTGGCTGTATCTGCAAGACAGAAGCTGCTTCTGAATTTCTACTGGCGCTGTCATTCATAGTCCAGCCAATCCCCTTGAGAAATGATAGTTTATTAGTGTTTGAATCATAGAATCACGAGTGTTGGAAAAGACCTCCAAGCTCATTCAGTCCAACCACCAACATACCATCAATATCTCCCTGCTAAACCATGTCCCTTAGTACCACATCTAAACATTTTTTGAGCACCTCCAGGGATGGTGATTCAACCATCTCCCTGGGCAGCCTGTGTCAGTGCCTGACCACTCTTGGAGAAGAAATTCTTCCTAATAGCCAAACTGAACCTCCCTTAGTGCAGTTTGAGGCCATTCCCTCTCATCCTATTGCTAGTTACACAGGAGAAGAGGCTGACCCCTACTTCACTACAGCTTCCTTTCAAGTAACTATAATGTGATAAGGTCTTCCCTGAGCCTCCTTATCTCCACACTAAATGATCCCAGATCGCTCAGCCACTTCTCGTAAGACAGTGTTTCTGTAGGGCCAGTCTTTGTTGCTGAGCTCTTCTAGCTGATTGGTAAAGATCGCTGTAAATTTTTAATATTACTAGAGAGTGTACAATTTAAAAAAAAAAAAAAAAAAAACTGCTTTTTTGATGAAAGGTGCAACTTTATGCTATCTTTCGCAGTGGATAATTTTAAATGTTTCTGTTGCCAGTACATTAAAGAAAAATACAAGACTATACAGCATCCCTAGAGGGTGAAGTTATGCTTCAGAGCTGATCTCAAGAGTTTCTAGAAGTTTCTGACAACAACAGTGAAAGTAATCTATTTGTGGAAGAGAAACAAGTAGTTGCAATCAGAAGAGTTGATCTGTCATGACATGGAGTTACTGGAATTACGAATACAAAGTGCAATAGAGTAATTCAGCTAGATTTGCTCTTGCTTTAGCGCATGGTTATAAGCTACCCCAGTGGTTGTATATGTGCTGTAGCCATTGTAGACATTAATTTCACTCCAGCACAATATATGAGGTGCTACCAAAAGTATTATTTGAAGTTAACTTTTTATGAAAGGTGGAAAGTAGGAAAAGCTTTAGTAAAATTCTCCAGGAACATAGAAATTGTTTTTTTTTTAATGTGAAAGAGTAAAAAGTATAAAGCTGCACTGCATACCAAAGTAAATACTATCAAGTGTGTATTTACTTAGTAAAATGTTACATTACTCTTTTGGCAGCTGGTTCCCAATCCCTACATTAATGTTCGAAGTGATGGGAGCCTGCATCTTGAAAGAGTTCGGCTGCAGGATGGGGGTGATTATACCTGCATGGCCAGTAACGTTGCTGGGACAAACAACAAAACCACTACTGTTAATGTGTATGGTAAGGAGCACTGTGTTGGTACTTTGTGCTGGCTGCAAGAAGAGTGTGTGTATCTTACTAACAGGAGATCTCTCTGGAGCTTTCTCATGACAGTTGTACTGATTTCTCAAATTTTCTCTTTATATTGATGCTACTTTGTAAAGTAATATTGTGGGAAATAGGCCAACTTTACAGGACAGTACTGAAGAATTGAAAATGTTTTTAAAATAAAAAAAAAAATAACATCACTTTGTGGTCGTAAAAAATCATAATTTTGAATAATCTGCAAAGATTGAACTGTGCAGACTTGAGGTTTATTAACAAAAGATGCAAATTGGAATTTGCAAGAAAATGATGAAAAGCAGCGTTGGAGACATTTAGAAACTGATACAAAGGAATGCAACTCGTGGGAGAATTGCAATTAAAATGAATTGTGAGCTTGACAAAACTTTTTTTTTTCTTTTCCTTAACCATATCAGAAGTTACACTAAGAGTTAGGCCTGTGGTATGTTAGACCCATCTGTATTTCAGCTGTGGATACTTGTATTAACTGTGTGTGGGGTCCCAGCTACTTCAAGGTTTGCAGCCTGGAAGTTTCTCATGTGTTGAATTAATCATGGGAGATTTAATTTAAGCTGAACTGAAGAAGCTGGAACACGATTTTATGTTAACAATACCTGTTTTTTGTTAGTGCAGAGAAACATTCGATGTCTATAAGGGTCTTCCATGTGAACATTAGTTTCTGGAATTTTTCAGAACTTGAGAGCAGAAAGGAATATATTTTTATGTTTTTTGAAAATCTAGTTCTTGCTATTACAAGCTGACTTTATCTTAAACATGGCCTCCTTTCTGTTGTTATTTGAATTCCAGCTCTGTGAAGGAGGGGAACTGGGGTTTCTTGTCACCTCCTACCATTGATTTTGTATAGTGATCTACTGGTTTTATTCAAGTTCGTCTGACAGCCCAATCCCTTCAGACACTATCAGTGCACTTAGCTCAACTTTGTAGCATTTATTACAAAAATTGAATGTGCTTGGAGAGGAATTGGTTCTTCACTTTCAAACCTTTACTGTTTAAAGGATTTTATCTGTTGCTAAAAGTTGATTCAGCACCAAAAATCCTGAGCCTGTCCTGATGAAAGATGCAGTATAGGATGGATTGTGTACGGTATTGTTTCAGGAACTTAGCCTAAAATGTCTCCAGTGAGAAGTGTGACAAATCCTTCCTGAAATCACTGAAATCAGCTTAATTGCCTACATTTAGTTTGAAAATATATGTGCCTAATCTAATGATCAACCTTTGGTTGATATGCTTCAGTATGAACAGGTATTTATTTTGTCAAAAAGACTGGAGGAGAAGGTGGCAGGTCAATGCTGGTTTGGGAGTTGAGAGAACAGGCTGAAAATTGCCAACTTTTGCAATCTGCATGAAGCAGTAGTTGAGTATGAGAGTTTTATTGCATAAGTTGTACCAGGGTTTGAAATTTGTCTTTTACATGTTTTTAATATTTGCATCTATTTTCAGTTCTGCCCATTATTCAGCATGGACAGCAGATATTCAGCACCATTGAAGGAATTCCAGTAACACTGCCATGTAAAGCAAGCGGAGTTCCTAAGCCAACTATTACTTGGTCTAAGGTAATGTCTCATCTTTGAGCTGTTCATGGTGGAAGATGAACTGCAGACGTCTTTTAGTTGTCCTAAAACTAGGCAAGAAGTGCAACCAAACACCTCTGTTGTGAGGGATCTCTGCTTATTTGTCTGCTTTTGTTTCTATGCTTTCTGGTATGGTCTAGCCATACATCAAAGTTCTCTTCTATGGAAAGGCTTCTTTGCTTATTCCTGTAACTTTATACTTTTCAGTACTTCAGAAATTCTTAGTATTCCTGTTATGAGTTGGTAATTTCAGATTAGACAACTTGCCACAGACTGGAAGTTAATTTTTGTTTAGGATTGCTTTAAAATGACTTCTTTTTTTCATGGAGGAAAATGTCTCTAATAATGGCATTTAGGGGTTAGCTGTCTGTCACTTTTCAGTCATGTCCTTGATAACAGGACCACTGAGGAGGACCTCAACTTTTTTGACAATTTCTGAAAATCAGGCTGATTTAGTTAGTTGGATATTTTAGCGTAATTTCTGGTAATAACAGTTATTCAAGGTATGCTGTAGCTTGCATGACATTGCTGTGAAGGCAGTGTTGCCTCGGAAGTTGTGCTGATGTAATTGACTGAGACCTTATGAACAACTTTGTTTAAAAGAAGCAGTCGAACAGATAACTGTTGATTTAGTAGGGAATGAAACACAGGAGGAGTGAGGTGCAGTAGAAGTTTTTCTCCTTTATTACTGCATATAGTTTTCAGTATGGATAAGGAATGATCTGCTAAGAAATATTTTATACAATGTATACAAGACCTGTTTTTACATCAGAAACCAATATCAACATTAATTAAATTGAAATGATGTTTTTTTTTAAGAATTAAGTTCTAGAAAATGTTTTTTCATATGAATATATAACAAAATAACGTTTTTTCTGCATGAGAATCCGTTGTTTCTCCTATTTTTACTGCTCAGACAGTGACTAAATGAGTATGAAAAGTTAGTTTAAGTTGGTTAATTTCTATGGATAGAATTTCAGGGCCAAACTTCTTAGTTAATTCAAAATATTTTGTCAATCTCAGCCATAAACAGTAGAGGCCATAAAATAGTAGAAGTAGTACTGTAAGGTAGATTAAAATATTACTTGGTTTACTCAGGCTTCCTGCACTTTGCAGTATCTTCAGAGCTGTGAAAAATCTGACTTAATGTTATGTTAAAAATACAGCAGTCTACACACAAATGGGCTGCAGCAATGGGTTAAGCTGCTGCATTCACTAATAACTTTAATATTCCTTTAACAGTTTAAATGTTTTCATTAGATTTTCTTTCTGCAAAATTTAGCTATTATTGAATTAAATATTTGCTGTATTTTTGGAAATCCAAGGACTGTGGACTTTTTTCTTTCTTTCTTTCTACAGAAGGGAGAAATAATTTTTCCCAGCAGTGGGAAATTTTCCGCAGGTTCTGATGGAAGCCTCTACGTAGTTTCACCAGAGGGTGAAGAGACTGGGGAATATGTGTGTACTGCAACAAATGCTGCTGGTTACGCTACACGGAAAGTCCAGCTGACTGTATATGGTATATATGAACTAAAATATAGTATCATTTTGATGATAAGATGATTAATGTGCTTTGCAAGGCTTTTATGACTTCCAGTTATTGGTGCTATAACGTAATGTATAGTTCAGGTACTGGTTGCAAACTACCGGTACAGTACAGACCTCAGTGTATGCATGAACTGTGTATATTAATTGCTGTCCTGCTTTTTTGGCAGATAGCGCAGTCTTGTTGGTATTTGTAGTGTTGCAAGTAGGCATCAATCAATGTCTGAGCTAACCGGGTGTAGAATGTTGGCGTTACAGTGATTTATGGCAGCAAGTCTATTGCAGACATGTCTTTAAAAACAGGACTGTAATGTTATATACCTGAGACACACACACACACACAAAGATGTTTGATCTGAACTATAGGCATTGCATTTGTACAAGTATACATATTCACTTCAGCTTCTTAACATGTTCCATGTTACAGTGAAACCTAGAGTATTCAGGCCTGGAGACCAGCAAGGGCATGGGCCCATAGAGATCTCAGTAATTAGCGGAGAAGATGTCACACTTTCATGTGAAGTAAAGAGCTTGCCACCTCCCATAATTACCTGGGCTAAAGAGACACAGCTCATATCTCCATTCTCTCTAAGGTAACAACAGATTGCAATTGTTTGATGAAAACAAAAGAAAAACGAAGTTGTGCCTAAGATTTTAAGATTTTGGAAGGCTTTTTGATTGTCTAATGATCAATTGGAAGATATGAAGTCATCCTTCAAGAGGACCATAGGTTTAAAAAACTTTCCAGACTGAATGCGTATACTTCTCTGAAGGATGCAAAGTCTGCACATTGTTGTACTGCAGTGTGCGTTTGTATGCAGTGGCAGAACTTCAGTATTTGCTCTGAAATGCACAGGCTCGGGAGGTCAGGGCAAGAGAGGATCCCGTTGTATGTTTACTGTAGTGGTGCCCAGAGATCCATGTAAACTGTCTAATTTAAAATCTTTATAAATATGTTTTACTTGTTTTAAGCACTTCCTATTTATGCTTAGGGTGCACTGTCTGTTATTCAACTGAAGTCTAGAAACACAGCAGAATAGAGATGATAATAAATGTTTGTGAATGCTTACAGGGGCTCAGTGTTTGCTATGCTTTGGATCCAAAACTCTTCTGATACTCTTGAAAATGTGACAGCATAGTTAAATGTTTGTAAAAACACAGAATTGACAGTCTGTGAGACTGTGGAGGTGGGCTGCAAAGTTAGAATTCTTTCATACTATTTCAGTGTGATAGAAAAGAGAGGAGAAAGGGCAGTTGTCTGTATGTGCTCAGTTGCACTGCTGGGCACTGTCACAGGGTGTGCTAGTGCTTCCTAGTCTCCCAGTCACCTCAAAAGGGGCAAAGACTGCAGCTACATTTGTAAACCAGGAAAGGATGATGCTGCCAGGTGCGTGCTGTAGCAGTTGCTGTAGCCATTGTCTAGTGTGTCTCCCTGATCCAAGTGAAATGTTAAGCAGTTGTACAGGCCTGAAAGTGCACCTGTTTCTTTTGTGGCCAAATCTTGGCCTCAGATCCACCTCTCCCACTGAACCTGCAACAGACTTATCAGCTGGTAGGTGCTGGCTGAGTAATCTGCGTGGAACAGGCTTCTGTATAGAGTGTTAATTTGGAATTAGTACTTTGTGTGGAATTTTCTGCTTTGTATTGCGAACACATTGCATGCATTAATGAATCTGCATTCTTGGTCCATTACTTGTCCTCATTTTACCTCAAGAGACAGATAAATTAGGCTACTTGCTCACTGCGGAGCCATCCAAGCTCTCCAGAGTAGCAGTGATCCAACTCAGCCCATTCCATAAAATTGTTTACAGATGACAGCAAAAGTTAGAGTGAGTCCAAACAAAATCATTTGAGACCACCAAAAGAGATGCTGGAAATGTGACCAGTAAGCAAAAGAAGAATGAAAGCAGAAATGAAGAAATTTCTCTCAGAAAGCATTTGTAATAAATGGGCAAAGTAATGGGAGATGAGTTATCCCAGCAACCATATATTTTGGAGTTATTTAAAAAAAACAAGCATTGGAAAGATAGGGGCAACAGAAGAGTAATCATGATATCAGACGAATATCAGTGGCCAGAAGGAAATGCACTTCACTTTCTTCCACTTGTCCCTTCAGCATGTTGTATTCTCCAGATTCACCAGTGCCAGAGAAAAGATGATGAGTGATACTACCAATTCCCAGGAACTTTTCCTTAACTCTGTATATAACTTTGAGTTCTGTTTGTTTCTTGTTAACTTCTGGCTGTTGTCTTTCCTTTCCTTCTATTTTCTTTTTCCTTTTTAACTGCTACAGAAGAAGAGTTCAGCTTAGTTGGCCAAGACTGTATCTTTGTACGCCTGTATCTTGTGAGCCTTAGACCAGATCTATAATGAAAATCAGTGTTACATCATTAATTATGTAGTCAGAAATAATGACAAATTCTCTAAGCTCCAGAACCAGTGGTTTTGAATCACAATACTCTTCAGATCCCTCCTCCCCTTCATCCTGAACCATTATGAAGTATTTGGCCATGTTGAAGTAGAATCACAAGCTGTTTAATGCAAACTTTCTGATTCTGCTGACCTGGGATGAGGATAAATCTGTGATGGGAGGCTCTACTGTATATAATCTGATCTGGAATCACCAGATGTTTTTTCCATTTCTAGAAATCAGGCAGGTGTCAGTGTCTCCTGTAAGTAGGTAGAACCAAACATTACAATTTGGATCTTATATTTTAGGTACTTGCTCTATGTGGCACATTCTCTATGTGGCTCAGTAAAGAGTTGGAAAAAATGAGTAAATCACAGTTTAGTAATATGGCACAGCTCATTGTGCCATGTAGAATGCTGGTAATTTAGTAGGTAGTGATCAGTAGTGTGTAAACAGAGATCATTCGCTCTTCTGTACATGTTTATACAGCGTATCTGGTTCTTAATTTTGCAGACACACTTTCCTACCCTCAGGGTCAATGAAGATCAGTGAGACACAAGTTTCAGACAGTGGAATGTATTTCTGTGTAGCCACCAATATTGCTGGGAATGTGACTCAGTCAGTGAAATTAAGCGTACATGGTAAGTTTTAACTTAAAGGAAAATCATCAGCGTGTTTCAGCATTGAATTTGGCATCCTAAAGATGCTAAATCCTTGTTTATATACATTAGATATAATTTTAATGTATAATTATATTTTTTCTTTCATACTTTAAATGCCACTGACCTGTACTCTTTCTGCTCATATTATCTTCATATGCAAATTGTTTTTATTGATTATGTGGAAAAGAAATATTGTATAGATGTACACATTACCTAAATATATATATTTGTACACACATATATGTACACCTTCCTTTCATGTCACTTAGATTCAAGGAAGAATTACAGCTGTATAGCATATTTGGCTCTTAGGTCAGCAAGAGGAGTTTTAAGAGTTCAAAACTCTTGTTCTAATACTCTTGGATGTTCAGTGTGCAGCAGACTTCTCAGTATTAGTTTTGAAAACAATGGCTGAAAATAGCAAAGTTGTCTGAGGCTTGTAGATGCTGAGTTCCCACCAGTCCTAATGGTTCCCTGTCACTACAATCACTGTTAAGAATCCAGCTTTCCCATAGCCACCTCTAGGTATCACAGGCTGCTATCAGGTCTTCCTGGAGCCTTCTCTTTTCCAGGCTGAACATCCCTTTTCTCTCAGCCTAAGCCATCTTACTTCTCTATTCAAACTAGCACCCTGTCCTTGTGTCCACCTCAGTGAAGGTGACTAGCCTCTTGCTGAGAGATGTCCCCTCTCCTTCTTACCTTAAATCATCAAATTCTTGCCCCCTTGCCCCTCTTCTACTCTTATTGTGATGGGGCTCCAAACACAGTCTCTTGACAACTTATGCAATGTCATGTATCATTAGCTCCATGCTCTCCCTTTTGTTTCTCCTCATCTGTATCAGATAGAAGCACAGCTTGTGACATGCATCCCTGTTGCTGGTGCCGATGCACAGAGGAGAGTGAGAGCAGGAGCTGTGTCCTGGCACAGCCCAGATGGTGCTGGTCAGTGTAAGCGTGGTGTGTATGCAGTTCTGCTGTGGCTCGTGCAGAGTTTGGAAGTGCCTCACATGCCACAATGGAACTCCTGCCAGCATGGAACTCCTGCCCCTGGCACGTCTGAACACTTCAACTTCATGAATGCAGTTATAATGACTGTAGCAGATGACTGTGTAGTTTTCTGTAGAGAGGTCTGATCGAGAGTACAGCTTTATTTGTCTGTGACTGTACATTAGTAGAAGAAATGGCACTTGTTATTGCTTTAGATATTCGTTGTTAGACTTTATTGTCTGATCCTTAGAAAGAAAAACATTGTGACAGAAGAGTTAAGTCAGATGTGAATTATTTTTTGGGATCAGCAAGATCTTTTCCAGTAATATTCTATCTTTTAGTCTGAACTTGTATTTGGAAGCATACAAAGATTAAGAATTAGGGGAAGGAAATTAAAATGCCAAAGGGGAAATGTAATTAACTTTTTCATAAAAGTTTTTGACTCTTTGTTATGAAAAGCCAGTATGCTTAACTTCTGAAATGTGCATGGTGTAATATTAATACTCATATGGAAGTAGTGCAGTAGAATTTGAAATGTAGCTTCTCCAGACAAGTTTAGTGGTAGGCTATTGTACTTCTTTTATGTAAAGAACATGCAGTTCTGCATGTGGGAGAATTCTGTTTCACTGAGTAAGGAAGGATGTTTTCTAAAATAACAGAAAGAACTGCCTTCAAAAATGATCTTGTACATCACTGCCTTCACATTACTATTGACTTAACTTGTCTTCTTGCTTAGTTCCTCCTAAGATACACCGTGGTCATCAAATTGTGAAAGTCCAGGCTGGCCACAGAGTTGACATACCCTGCAGTGCCCAGGGGAACCCTCTGCCAGCAATCACCTGGTTCAGGGGCAGTAGTGCTGTGCCAATAGACAGCGGGCAGCCCACTCACAGTCTGGATGGGGTTCTGAGCATCAGCAATGTCCAGCTTTCCAATGCCGGGACCTACAGGTGCATCGCCACTAATGCAGCAGGCACTGACACCTCCGAGACAACAATTCAAGTTCAAGGTATTGCTGCTAGGACTGTAACCTTGCCTCCCGCTCTAAGTATAGTTTTATGACAACGCAGTCAGCTTTATCTTTTGGAGAGTGATGCCCCTTGCTGTTGAGAGTTACAGCATGTAAAGTCCAAGTCTGTTTCAGATGTTATGGTCTGATGTTAATTAAGAAAAATTGGGAGTATGCAAACATTCTATTAGAGTTCTGGAGAGTTAGCAGAAATAAGAAGCTTGAATTATTTTTTTTCTTTTAAATCTTTTAAAATATTTTTCATTTGCTTTTGCAGCATGTAATTAAAACCAGATCCCACTGTGGGAAACCTCCTTTTCAAATATTCTCTGTGTGTTCGTTCACCGCTCACATTTTCATAGACTGATTCTGAACATTAGAGCCCAGTGGCACAGCTTCAAATGGAATTGGAATTTTGCTTAAGCTTCATCAGTCAGTATATTATTAAAATGGTGATGGGGCAGCAGTGATTCATGTGCCAATTTAAACATATACTATAACTCCTCACATGATCAGCTGACATTTGGCAATACAGCATGACTGACTTAAGTAGAAAGTATTTCTTCTTCATAATAGTCTAAAGGCAGTGTTCTGATGCCTTTGGATTAGAGATGCTGAGAGCTGCTCATTGTGAACAACAAAGAACTGCCATATTCTTTGTATGGTCTCAGTCCACACACAAGTTTAAAATGAGATTCAAGAACAAAGAATGGAAGGAGTACTAAGATGTGGTATGGGAAAAAAATTATTATTATTTTCTTAAGTTTATCTCATTTTTTTCAGAATTTGCAATAACATTGTCTCTGCCTTCAGAACAAATATAGTAGTGTTGTTGGGTTTTTTCTTTCCCAATTTAAGTCAAAAGTTTTATTTGTATTGCTTTCTTCCTAAATATTCCTCCTGAAGTCAAGCCTGTTTGTGTAGTACGCTTCATCATTGTAGGGAGTGTGAATGGTAGTGATGTGAATAAGAGAGATTTAAAAATTATGAATTACCAGACTGCATTCTGACATTTAGAAGCAAGGATAAAAAAAAATCTTGAGCTGTCTAATTTTCTTTCAGAGCCTCCTTCTATAGGTGATCTTGATCCTCCATACAATAATCCCTTTCAAGAAAGAGTGGAAAATCAACGTGTTGCATTCCCGTGTCCAGTAAAAGGTAAGTATCAGTATTACCTCTTTCAGTGACAAAAATATACTTTTCTGTTGACCACTGATAATTGTACTCCTTGTTATTATTATATTATTCCGTTTGTGCTTTATATGGAAAGTTCAAACTCAATCTCAGTTTAAACAAATTGATAAGGTACTTTAAAAAGCCGTTACTAGCTGACAAGGATATTAAGAGAATTTTAGTGATAGTCTTACTTGTAACTGTAAATTTGAAGGCTTGTGATTCCCTCTGGATTGTTCTTGCCAGCAAGCAATGGTAATTATTTGAATCCTTCTTATTTTGAGATATGTGAACTGATTTTTGAAATTTTGCATTATTCTTGTTAGGTATTCCAAAGCCTGTCATCAAATGGCTGCATAATGGAAGAGAATTGACAGGCAGAGAACCAGGAATTTCAATTCTGGAGGATGACATGCTGCTGATCATAGCTTCTGTTACACCGTCTGATAATGGAGAATATATCTGTGTGGCAACCAATGAAGCTGGAAGTACAGAAAGAAAGTATAACCTGAAAGTTCATGGTAAATAATAAGCACAACTACTGGAGACATATTTTGAAAGAGATTATTCTGTTTCATTGTTGGAAATTGCATGTCCCAAGTCTTCCCATGGGCAGTTGAATCATGAAAATTAAACTGGGTTTCTATGATTCTGATGCTCTTTATATATTTTTTATTATTTCTGCTCACCGTAATTTTATAAATAAACAGTCTTTGTTTAATTCAAAGAGCTAGGTTTGTCTCATTAGTAGAGAGTTCTAGTTATTGTTGATAACTTTACCACAAGTAACAGGTGAAGACTTGTAGTGAAGATGTTAAAGTTTCGGTGATAGATTTGCATTTCAAATGGTAAGTATGAGAAAAGTTGTTTGTCAGAATGAGTATAGAATAGAAGACACTCTTCCCTAATCCTAAATTGCAGAATTGCATCTACAGATGACTGTGAAATATGTTTTGATATGGTGCATTTTATTTCTTAGAGAGTACTTTTACTCCTATTCACTTCTCACAGTTCTGATAGCCAAACAGGATTATGTGTTTACCCTTAGAAATATAGGAACTCCATCATGTGCCAGCAAGGCTCATTGGTTGGGTTTGAATTTTTCTAATCCATCACATAGGACCTTTCTCTTTACTCTTATGGGTTTACAAGTGACCGAGCAGTGAAGAGGAAGGATTATTCTCTGAAATTTACTTCCTTTATATGCTAAGCAAATACTATGGCATTTTACAGATTAATCAGTTAAAATGGTGATGGAGATTGTGTTTCAGTGGAT
This sequence comes from Chrysolophus pictus, assembly GCA_037305975.1. Taxonomy (NCBI): domain Eukaryota; kingdom Metazoa; phylum Chordata; class Aves; order Galliformes; family Phasianidae; genus Chrysolophus; species Chrysolophus pictus. The sequence goes on from CM074583.1 coordinate 366,636, forward strand.
TCCTTGAAATTCTGCTATAGGCGAAGAGAATAGTCGTATTCTTTGACAAGAGAAGAAAGAACATTGCGGGATTGGTCCAGAGTCAAAGGGGAAATGGAAACATCCAGGATAAATGAAATAAAAAATGTCTGAAAAATGTAGATAATAGAGGTTCTTGACTTGGGGGAAGGATGAAGTGGGAAATCACTGAGTGAGAAGACTTAATGCACATGACTTTGAACTTTCTTGTAGTTCCTCCTGAAATTAGAGATCAAGAAAAGGTGACAAATACATCTGTAATTGTTAATCATCCTGTAAGTCTCTTCTGTGAAGTATTTGGAAATCCATTCCCAGTCATCTCCTGGCATAAGGAAGATATCCAGGTATGCACAATTAATTTAATTGCTCTAACTGTAGCCTTTTTCAGTTCTAGAATATTTTGTGTTGATTTTTCTTTTGAGTGCTTGATATGAGATTTCATTAAAAGTAAATACATGTATATACCTTACATATATTTAAACTGTACCAAGAACACCCACAGAGAAATCCAGAGAAGTATGACTAATCCATTAATTTGACTGTTCAATAAATCAAAAGCAAACTTTTTCGAGATCTCCCTAGGAATTAGCCTTAGAAGTCTCACAGTACTGTGGATGCCAGAATACTTGCAGAGGGTAATGGTATTTTCTTCATTTAGTAGATGGAGAAATGAGAATTCTTGGAATTGATTTGAATTCCTAAGGGTTATCCTTGGGTACTATGCTTCTACTTGTAGCTGATAAGTGATAGTTTATATGAGGAGAGATCTCTTTATGCACCTTTATATCTAACTGCTATTAATGAACAAAGAGTTTCTTTGGTTTTCTCATCCTCTACTGTATGTTGTGCTAGGAGTCATATTGGATAGATTGCAGAAATTGAGACATCCTGTAATTGAAAAGGGAAATGTATTATTTTAAAATAGAAACTTATCACTTTCTTATAAAGATCCATCTGTAATATCTGGCTAATGTAATTTGGATTACATAAGTCTCATGTCTTGGGTTCTTTTAAGGTTGTGGAAAGCAATACTCACCAGATTTTGCACAATGGAAAGATACTGAAACTCCTTAAAGCTACTGTTGATGATGCCGGGCAATACTCATGCAAAGCCATAAATGTAGCAGGAAGTTCTGAGAAGCTCTTTAACCTAGATATACTGGGTTAGTTCTATTTTTGTTTGTTTACTTGTTTGTTAAACAGCAATCTGAAAAATAGTTGATATTTAAGGAACCAGTATGTTTCAACTTACTATAAATGGGTTCTTCCTCTCATTTCCCATGAAATATTGGCTGCTGAAGCACCCTTCATGATGGATTATGAATACTTAAAATTTGCCACTCTCATAGTAACACAGACAAAATGCAATTTTTCATTCTGGATTTTGGTCTTTGATACTTTATTTTGTATTTTTAGGGTACAGTGCTCTAAGATATAAAGGAGTTTACTGTTGTACAGTTCAGCAACATGAGTGTGGGAGTGCTTGTCACAAAAGAAGTGATGCTGTGAATGAGCAGGAGTAGTCTTGCAGTGAAAACTTAAGTTGTTTGAAGGGAACAATAGTATCCACTGCAGCATTTCTTCCAGTCTCCAAGTTTAGCTTCCCTGTTTAAATACCAGCTCTTCCTATAACATTTCTCTCTTTAAAGTTCCTCCAAGTATAGTAGGTGCTGATACCACCAGTGAGATTGCTGTCATCCTCAACAAGGAAATAAGTCTGGAATGTAGAGCCAAAGGCTTTCCTTTTCCTGGCATTCACTGGTTCAAAGACAGCAAGTAAGTATACTGTCATTTTTTCCACCTATGTCTAGGTTATTCCTCCCTTAGAACAAGGAGGAAAAAGGTGCACAGTATCAACAAGCTCTGCTTTTAACTATATGATGTCAAATTATTGTCATTGGATAAAATTTGTGGTAGGATGACATGGCAAGCCCTTTAATCAAAAGTCAGCATCCTGCTTCTTTTTGTAAACTATCCCATTTCTGACACTGGCGCTTGCAGGGCATATTTACAATATTTGAAGCTAGGCAATATATGAGCTAAGGCAGATGCAACCCTTTCTTTGGGCTTTATCTTGAAATACAGGTTTTCTTGTAATATGGCTGATTTGTTGGAATGATTTTTAAATTAGCATTAACCTTCTTTTCTAGCTGGTGCATTGCATTGTATAGTTCTGCATATATATATGTATATATATATATCCAAAAAATACAATTCTTGGCAGCTTAAATATTATCTGTAAATAGTTTTAAATAGCACTGGTATTTAATGGTTTAGCTAGTGTCTATACTGAACTCACAGATGTTCCGGTATGACAAGAAGTTAATACGTTTATACTTTCATCTACTATATGCAGATTTTTTGTTATCAGCAAAGGATTATGACCTAGTAATTTGAAAAGGGAACTTTTCAGTTCAGGAGTAGGACTCAGGCCCTGCTGCTGGCATTCTGGATGACCTGCATAAAGTACCTTTGTGTTTCGTTTCTTCTGAAAACCAGGAATCAATATAGTTATAATAGTTTGTTGCTTTATTGTGATTCTTTGGATGGATGCTGTTTCTCCGGTTTAAATGATACTCTTTAATGCAATTACTGCCATTAAAGGAACTCTTGTTGTAACTGTCAGTTTAAATTAATGCCAAAATGATGGGGTCAGAGTTCTGCATGGTGAAATAATCTCTATTTCAGGCCCCTGTTCTTGGGTGATCCCAATTTTGAGCTTCTGGAAAAAGGTCAAATTCTGCATATAAAGTCTGCTCGAAGGGTTGACAAAGGTCATTACCAGTGCAGTGCCACTAACACTGTTGGCAAACAAATTAAGGAGGTCAAGCTGATCATCCACGGTAAGTTTATACAGTGCTTGATCCAAGAAAATCCTTCAGTTTTGCATACAGGATTTTTAAACGGAGATGCTCAGACAAACATAAATTACTTAGGAATAAGTTAAATTGAATGCAATAATACAAAGTAGAGTGTAAAAAGAATCAGATACAAGTAGTCTCTGATAAAGGGCATTCCAGAAGATCTTCAGGTAGAGTGGTATGTCATCTCTCTCAAGTTGGTGTAGTCTGTGGTCATTTAGAAGGAGATAAGAAGCACTAGCATGGGGTAACTATGTAAACATTCTTATTTTATATAGTGTAGAGTATACTTTTTGTGTTTTTACAAGCAGTTCAGTCTTAGCAAAATACTTGGGAAAAAGATCCACGCGTTTAGTTCCTGTGATTAGTATTAGAGGAGATAAACAGTTGGGAAAAAAAGAAAGGGAAAGATTCATGGAAACAGGAATGTGCTTTTGAAATAAGACTTTAAAAGAGACAAGGAGTTTTTCATTTGAATGAAAAAGAACATGTGACAGTCCAACCAGACCTGAAAACTGTAGGTGTATGGTGCTAGCAGAAATGATGGGGGAAACTTGCTGAAATCTATATATAGGATAAAACTGCTGGGCCCAGAGTGTGAATTTTGCATCCACGAGTACTAAAGCTAATGAGTCCTCGTTTGCTATGGCTTCGATTCTGAAGGGTTTGTGTCTTCTGTTCCGACAGCAGTGAACTTGTGATACATTATTTTCCTCATTTGGGACATTTTTGAAGCATGGAGCAATGACATGCACAGAAATGTGCCTGTATACGAGTCACAGTGAAGTCTTCTGGGAACAAAGAAAATGGTGTGAGAACTCTCTGGTTATCAGGGTCATTGATGTCATAAGATGAGGGGAATAAAAACCACTCAGATCCCCCTAGATGAGTAGATCTTACATCAGATTCTTCAGAGAAGAGAGGTGAATTAGTCTTGGCCAGACAAACAGAAGTCTACGGAGTAAGTGAGGAACCTAGATGCTGTTTCCTGCGAGTTCGTACTTTGCTTTAGCTCTCAAGTTCTACTTTTATCTTTGTGGATGAAAGCATTTGTTCATGGAGAAATGCATTTGCCTTTGAACTGAATATGTTTCAGCATATGTTATAGATTTGCATGTGTTTGCACACACAATATTTAATAAGGAAAGTATTTCATCATGGTTTGATAACCAGCAAGATCTGTCTCATAGGTGTAGGTTCTGACACATAGGTTCACTGACACATTTCTTTACCTTTCTGTGATGGCATTTTGAATGATCACTGTGGAAGTCAGCTAGAAAAAATCTAAGTACTGCTGCCTAGTGAATGAGGGAAATGACTGTGGGCCAAAAACTTCAAGCATAAAGCTGAGCTCAGTTAAGCTCATATTTAGTCTCAAATTAAGTGACTTAATCTTTAGAAATTCTGAGTACCAAGCATTTCCCACTCCAGTCATAGAGGTTCTTGGATGTCTTTGGTATTTTAAATAGCAGGTTGTTGTTCCTCACTGGGAAGATGCAGCTCCCAAGACATCCAGAGCTTGCCCTTTACTCCTCAGAGAGAGGGAATAGTCAGCACTGTGCCCAAATGCTTTGTGGGAGGCATGGAGGTCCAGCTGACTTAACTTGGCATATATTGGAGCCTTGAACATTAATTGTTCTCAGATACTTCTAGTGAGGCAGCAGTGCTTTCCAGTGTCCCTTGGTGTGGTGCTTGTTGATTGATTAAGTATAAGGTATTCTTTGACATTAGATTCCATTAGTGTTTGTGTTGTGCTCTCTTCATCCTTCCAGATTGGTGTGCCATAGAGAATTCTATAGACATGGAAAAAAGCATGTCGAAAGCAGCAGGAAAGATTGGAAGTCTAATTTACCTAAAATCTTTTAATTTTAGAACATTTTAATGTTAAAATAATTTAGAACTGCACAGACTTGTCTACTAAGGCTTTTATGCTGTTGTTTTGTCTTTTGAAATAGTTCCTCCTAGTATTAAAGGAGGCAATATTACCACAGAGATATCAGCACTTCTTAACAATCGTATAAATTTGGACTGTGAAACCAAGGGAATCCCTGTTCCTACCATTACCTGGTACAAAGAAGGACGCCCCATTATTTCCAGCCCCCAAGCTCTATATGTGGACAAAGGGCAGTTCCTGCAAATACCTCATGCCCAAGTGTCAGATTCTGCAAAGTACACTTGCCACGTGACCAATGCTGCTGGAGCTGCTGAAAAAATATATGAGGTGGATGTCTATGGTAAGTGAAAGTTTAGCAAACTTGATTATTTGCCATGTTACAGGATGTGTATACTGAAAGCCTTCTGCCCTCCTAGTGTGAGCAATCTTTGCAAACCTGTCAAAGTTGAACAGCAGTCAGTGATTGCATTTAAAGGCTGGTCTGTGTCAACATGACTGTGTAGAAAAAGCTTTACACCCTGTGCATTAGGTAACTCCTAAAAAGCTCTCAACTTCAAAGGCGTTGACTTGTTTTAGTGAAGCGTGAGAGATATTTCTTCTCCAGGTATCTTTTCTCTTTCTCATATGTGCATGCTGAACAGTGTTTAGGTGAAATAACTTCTGTGGTCAGAATCCCAAATGTACTTTTTTGAGACTTTCAAATTTGGTTTTTCCATCTTGAAACCTTGCATATCCTCTTTTGTACAAATGGTCTTTATTGAACTACAGGGCTTGGTTTGCCCTGGCAGCAAATTCTCACACACATGTATGTGACATAATGGTGTGTACCACCAAAGTGGGTGGAGAGGAGCTAGCCCATTTGCTCTCAGTACATTTTCTGGCTGCAGAATTAATCACTTGCAATACATTTTTTCCTTTCTACAGTTCCTCCAGTAATAGAGGGCGATGCTGAAACAGCACAGAGCAGGCAGGTGGTTGCTGGCAATTCACTGACTTTAGAATGTAAAGCTGCTGGCAACCCTTCTCCTCTCCTTACCTGGTTGAAGGATGGTGTGCCTGTGAAAGCAAGTGACAACCTCCGCATTGTGTCTGGTGGGAAGAAGTTGGAGATCCTCAGTGCTGTTGAGGCTGATCGGGGCCAGTATTTGTGTGTGGCCACAAGCATAGCTGGAGAACAAGAAATCAAGTATGGAGTTGAAATCTTAGGTATGTGAGCAAAACAACTACTGCTAAATCAGATTTGCAATAAAGCAAATGCTTTTGTCTTTGTTGGTAGAATTATATAAAAGATCAGTTAGTCAAGCTGCTTATTTGTTAAAGCTGGGCACTGCATTTTTCTTTCCAGAATTACAAAATAGCTTCAACCTGTTACCATGATCTGAATCTCAGCAGTCCCCTCTGACTCTCTAGGTAAATGAAGCCTTCAGAAAGGCTTGATGTTTTTTCCTCTCAAAACACTTTTAGGCTTTGCACCTTCTGGAAGAATACTGCCATGCTGTTGAATGTACATGTAGAGTACCCATTCTCATGTCTGTCTTACTGATCTTTCTGGCTGGTGAAGGAGCAAGGAGAAAATGTATGGCAATGCTTCCTCTCCTTGTCACTCACTCCGGCAGAGGGTGTGGAGAGGTCCTGGAAGAGGAGCCTTTGCTTTCTCTGTTTGCTGACAGAGGGTCTTGAAAGGCTCACCGCACCAACACACCCTTTCACAAGGGATGTCAGACTGAATCTGGGGAAGAAAGAAAAAAAAAAAGAAAAAATAATTTAAAAAAGAGAGAGATAAGAATGATTTGAACTCAGAAAATGTCATTGTCTACCTGTTTTGTTTCAAAAAGGAGCAGTGATTCCTAATGAACTCCAAATCTGTCTGTCCCATAGTGAAATGGATATCAAAAATTTCTTTTTTAACACTACTACTCTAATCGACTTTTGTTACATTACTGATGCTTAAATATTTTTGCTGATGGTTTCATCTCTCCTGCAGTCCCACCATATGTGGAAGGTGGGGATGAGTTCTTGGACTACACTGTGGTTCTCCATAGCCCGCTGGAGTTGGATTGTTCAGCAGCAGGGACACCTTCACCAACAATCACGTAAGGGGATTGGTATGGCAATAAAACAAAAAATCTGCCATTTGATTAGATGATCTTGAAGGTAGTCTTTATACACAGTCTGTGTTATTTAGTGATAGTTATTGTCTGGAGAACAGACTCTTGTCTCCAGTGAACTGGCAGGTACTCACGTGGCGCAGTGTTATGATTTCACTCCAATTTGGTTTGAAGTAGTTCAGTAGATTGTGCCAAAAGATATGTCCTGGGAATTCGGATAGATAACAAGTGCTGACCAAATCCTTCTTCCCTTGCTAATGCAGCTCTGTATTTGTCATCTGCCAGCAATTATTGCCTTTGCTTTGGAGACTTCTGTCTGCCTCTTTTGATGACATCTGCTATTTACGCTGCTTCCTAGCTTTCACCTTTTCTGATGACTTCTTTAGTGCCTGTTCACATATGTTCCCTTCTCCTGGTGAACCACTATAGTCCATAGGCATTTAGAAGCAAAATACTACGTGACATCTGCAGATCTCCATAGAGAAAACAGAATTTCTGACATGTTCTGTGTAATATAAATGTGTGTATATTAGGATTGTTGTTAATCTTATTCCAATAGAGATCTGAGATTATGCTTTCTTTTTGGTAGGTGGTTAAAAGATGGCCAGCCAATTGAAGAGGGAACTGGACGTAAGATCTTATTAAATGGACAAAAATTTTTCATCTCTCAAGCTCAAGTATCAGACACCGGCCATTATAAATGCATTGCTGTGAATATGGCAGGAGAACATGAAAGGGAATTTGTTGTTACTGTGCATGGTAGGTTACTCAAGGGGAAAAAAGGGGACAGACTGGCTTTATTGTGGATTGCTGGCAAGAAGATACTGAAATTTTAAGTAAATATTTTTAGCATTAGTGGATCGAAGAATAAGAGAGAAGAGGAGATGAAATAGAAGTGGAGCTACTTTTATGGTGTCATAGCCCCTTGTATATATGTAAATATGTATGTTCAAATGATATTTCATTTTTGTTTCTTGCAGTTCCTCCCACTATTAAATCAGCTGGCACTTCTGAGAGAGCTGTTGTGCTACACAAACCTGTGACACTGCAGTGCATAGCCAATGGCATTCCTAGCCCTTCCATAACTTGGCTGAAAGATGGTCAACCAGTAAACACAGCCAGGGGAAATACTAGAGTAAGCAATACTCTTCTGTGGAATCTAAAGCGTGAAAAGTAGTTACTATAAGTTAAATGTGTTAATGCTTTTTTTTTTTTTCCTTTTGCTTCCCTCATGCTGTGATACAAAGATGTTAAAGATTCATCCTGGAGAGCAATGGGCTTTTTACCTGAATAGACAGTACATCAGATTGAGTAATGTTCAGCAGACTGAATCTCATTAGATACCTCCATACCAGAGGAGGTGTGAGTCCATGACTGTAGATTAGCATCTGGCTCCTTTCATTTGTGTTGTACCATTCAAGGTATGGCCATTTGTCAGCTGAGAGGTAGTGTTGCCCACTTGTCATCGTGAGGCAGGATTAGTTGAGTTTTTCTATAAGCACTGCCATTGCAGCACCTGCCTGTACGTTCCCTTCCATTGTGAGATTCTGACATTCAGTAAACAGCCCTTCTCAGTGCTTGCATGCCCTAGGGGGTCAAGCATTTGTGGTGACTTTGATTCAAGATGGAGCAGTTTTTTGACATCTTGCTAGAGCTTGCAGCCCCCCCTTCACCATGCTTGTCTATCCCTCTGCCATTTAGGTCTCCTCACAGCTGTACAGCTAACAATCCAGATGTCCCAACAATACTGAGGTCTTCAAACTACCATGACACCTGTTGCATGACTTTTGGCCCTGGATGAGAGGAAAGATATATTCATTGTACATTTCTACTGTGCTTTTATGCTTAGTGACTCTATCTGGAATTACTGTCTAAAGTGGTTCCCCACTCTCTGTTTTGGTACAGCTGGAGTCTTCAGGCCGTGTTCTGCAAGTTGTTGAGGCCCTGCTCGAAGATGCTGGCAGATACACTTGTGTGGCAACAAATGCTGCAGGAGAAGCCCAACAGCATATTCGGCTTCATGTGCATGGTAATGATGTTTCTGCCTCTAATTAGAAGCTGAAAATAGTGATTTTAAGGCAGCTTTTTTTATATCTGTATTCCTTTCTCTTTTGAGCTTGTTGGCTTTTTTTTTTTTTTTTTGGTTTGTTTTACCTCTGCACCATCTTTTATCCATCTTTCAGTTTTTATTCTTTGTTCCACTGCAGCAGAAAGAAGCATAGGGCAAAATCTGCCTTTCCAGGGATTTTGCCAGTGTAGTTTGACTCCACAGATAAAGTTCCCAGAGAAATTTCTCCATTATCCAGTAGTTAGTAGAAGTTTTGGCAATTCATTGCCCTAAGTTTTTCAGAGAGCAAAATGCTTTGTGATTGGAATTTTTGCCAACCAAGCGGCTAAAATAATGAAAACCTGATGCTTTTGCCTTTTTAAAGAACCACCCAGCCTGGAGGATGTAGGGAAAATGAGAAATGAAACAGTGGTTTTGAATAATCCAATCCATCTTGAATGCAGAGCATCGGGGAACCCTCTGCCAGGTATGCACATGTATCTTTCAGGATGTGAAGAATGTCTGATAACAGGTTGTGATTTTTCTACGTCTTTTGAAAATAACGGATATTTATTAGCATGAAGTTAATTTTGTGGTATTTAAACTAGCTATTAACTATTAAACATTATTTACGATAGAGAATGTCAGCATACTGAGTGATGTGGAATAAGAATTGGAAATTCAGTGATTTCTTCTGTTTCTAATTAAACAAATGAAAAACACATGGATAATCTATACCCCTCTGCATACAGCAATGTCTTGTCCGCAGGCAACAATACTGTTAGAGTTTTATGAAATCAGCTGAAAACCAGCTTTAAACACATCTACTCCTTTTTCCCATCAGGTCAATATTTCATGGGGTAGGGCAGACTTGAACAATACCTTCAGTATTAAGTGTGCCTGTCGAATGGGGACATATCTAGAACGTTGCCTAAAGTCTCTTGAAAACCATAGGATTCTCTCTGTTTGCTTCAGGCCTCCGGCATGTGTAAATGCAAATGTTTTCTGCACGTGTACCATGGTTTCTTTGGCTTTCCTGAATGATAGAGGTTATACTAATGATTTTCTGGGTTCTCATGATATTCTAAGCTTTGAAAACCAGGCTGCTTGCATCTCTTTGTTCTCATCTAGCTAAAGAGTGAAGTGATACCAGTAAAGTGTTAATTTGCAGCAATGCTCTCTTGAAGAAGGGTACCATCTTTGGGCTGAGATGCAAAAATGTTCTCATTTTTTGTTGATTTTTTTTTTGTTTATTTGTTTATTTTGTTTTGGAATAATACCAGTTTTCCAGTTTTCATTTCCCATTTTTCAGCCTTTGAGATGAACTCTGCTTGCATTTTGTGTCTAAACTTCTCAGGTGGTTCAGTTTAACATAGCAATACTTCAGGGTAAAAGGTGAAAAATGATATATGTTGTGTATTTGAGTATTTTTCAGCCTTGGTATTAGATGACTAAATAGATGATTTATGCTACATTTTCTTAACTTCAGAACATTACTCCATAAGCACATGGTGTGCATGTACAGTAGCTTCAAATTTGCTATTGAATCCTGTAGGCATAGTCATTATTTTGCGCAGATGTTACTGATTTTCTCATTTCCTGGCTACTTTTTACTATTATTAATTCTAATGAATATATATTGTATTTTAAATGTTGGTTTTATGTCTCTCGCAATTCACAGGGAAAATCTGAAGTATATTTGGACCCGTTTGTCAGGGTGAATTCTGGCAATTTTTCCATTTAATTTTACAGCTATCACCTGGTACAAAGACAGTCGTCCACTCACCAGTGCTGCAAGTGTCACTTTTCTGAACAAGGGTCAGGTTCTGGAGATTGAGGGTGCTCAGATCTCTGACACGGGTGTTTACAAGTGTGTGGCTGTCAACACTGCAGGCACAGCTGAGTTGTCCTACAGTCTTCAGGTTCATGGTAAATATTAAAAACTTATGAGAAACTGCTACTTGCACCACATTTGCTCTTTTAAATCTGCTTTTAAATCTCTTACCGTCATTCGTCACACCATCACCCTGGAAGAGATATGACAGGGCTCAAGGGACACATTCACTCTTTGTTGTTGTTTGTTGTTTTCCCTTAGTGATATTAGGATACATGTTTTTAATATTAGGAAGATGTCATAAGGGAATTTGATTTTTAGGGAGAATGAGCAGAGACACCAGATTTGTGGAAAAGATATTTATATTATCATTCAAATGGTTCAGAAAGACTTGAAATAGCTGTATTTTCACTGTAGCTGACTTCAAAGTCTACAACAGATAAAGAAAGGACACAAGTCAAATGTTCTTTCATAACGCAAGAATCTTAAAGAAAAATGTACTGCGTTTAAAGAGGCGAAGTTGAAGTGTAGGTGTTTGCAGAAATGAGACACCTGATCAAAAGCCAAATTGGAACTCTTCCACTAGTTTCAGTGGATTTTGGATCAGGCCCTAATCCAAAGTCCTATATCTGATGCATGCATATGCATGTAAGTGGTTTTCAGAAGGAGTCTTCAATGCAGAACTGCAGCCCAAATGTGGCCCAGTGTCCCTGGCTGATACGCATGCTTAGTATGTAGTTCCTACTAATGTTAATTAACAAATACAGAGTTCCATTAATGACTATCGTGGGAGAGAATGAGGGCTCAAGGCATGGTCAAGGGCAATTAACTTCACCCAGTGATGAGTTCGCAGGAAATATTTAGAGCCAAGGTCGTAATTCTGTTTAAACTGAGAAATAACTCCTAAGCATATATTTATCTTCTTATAGGTAGTGGAGTTTCAGCAGAAATTTACAGAGTTCTCTAGGGAACTAATACTACTCTCACTTAGAGGCAAACACTAGACAAATAAAAATGCTTCCCCTACCATTATAGAAATATATACAGTTGCAGCCAGTGCTCATTGCATCAGAGGAAGCTGAAACACCTATCCATGAACCTTCTTAATTTAGCTTGTGTAGTGCAAAACTTAAAGGGAGTGTTTTTGGATTTACCTGAAACAAGGTTATCATTCAGTTTATTTAGAGTTTGAGTTTGATAAGACAAAGGGTTTTTTTTTTCCTGTTAATAATGAAAGCAAGGAGGACTACTATAAGAAGAACAGACTCTGAAGTGTCATACGGAAAGTTGTGCCAAATTTACTGACAGCCTGCTCTATGTTTTTGTATGGCAGCTGGCCCTGTGGATGAGCATCTATCTTGATTGACTGCTGACTGTATTCAACAACTTCTGTTGTTAATAGAGTGTTGTGGATGCAGTAGCTGTGGTAGAAATTATCGGCTCATTTTTGCATTAAGAACAAGGCCTGATACTGCAGGCTTAACAACTAGGCAGGCCTATTCAGCCTAAAGGAAGCAGGTTGAATTCCAGCTTAGTATATTCCTGTGATTTCATTGTACTAAGATTTTTGCACTTCTTTCTCACCACTTGAACCTTCTCTGACATTTAAGATGCTATTGAAATGAAATGGAGATACTGCATCTACGTAGATTTTTATTAAGGAATACATAAACATTTTTTTTCTCATGCTGGATAGGTATGAGTAGAATACACTGTTTTCGTTTGTTTCTAGGAGTGACTAAGTATTAAGCTTTTGTGATTGATAGTGAAGGAACAGGTATATGACCAAGTTATAAGTGGTAGAAGCAACTTACATTGTTCTGATTTTCCTGATAAATGAAACATCTCTCTTTTTCAACAAATTGCAAATGTTGAATGTCTGCAGAAAACAACTTTTTGATTCAAAAGCTGTTTTTTTCTCCTAAAAATGTATGCCAGTGTTATGCCTACACTTGTTTGCTCATGAAGAAGTGTAGAAATAACAAAAGAAATGTACTGGAAATCTGAGGTGTGTTCCTGTCTCCCTTTTAAACATGGCTCTACAAAATTTACTAGGCCATATATTTAAAATAGTTGTTTTTATAGTCCCGTTAAGATTATTTTTATAATCAGACAGGCAGATATTGTACGTTGAGCTGGTAAGTGTATGTTCTGCAAGACTGATTTATTACTCTGCGTATATATTTGATTTATTCAGTTTATAATATAAACTTCTCTAATTAATCTCCACTGCTATTGATGCCTTTCATGAGATCTAAATGAGATGTTATAAAAGTCTGAGGGAATATTTTCAGATTTGATGTTCTGGTTGCTGTGTGTCACAGCTGTTCTCTGGGCTGCAAACTCGATCCTACTTACCTTGCTCACAGTAGTTTCATTGAAGTTATCTGACTACTTATGTAAGTAAGAGCAGCATTTGGCACCAAGCAAACAAATGGCAGTTAGTGCTAGCCATCTAGTGCTACTAGGCACTAGAAATCTTTCCAACAGTATAGTGCCTTGCAGGAAGAGAAGCAAGTTCTAAAAGTAAGCATCCCATTTAATTTCATTTTGATTTATCTGAACTCCTACATAGCTGCTCCAGCTTTATTTTCTTTTTTCAGTCCCACCATCAATCTCTGACAGCAGTGACACGGTGACAGCGGTGGTCAATAATCTAGTGCGACTGGAGTGTGAAGCCAGAGGCATCCCTGCACCCATCCTGACATGGCTGAAAGACGGCAGTCCTGTTTCCAGCTTTAGTGATGGTCTCCAGGTACTGGGTTCAAATCCTACCATCTGTGTTATTTCCTGCTTTGGCAAGAGCCTTTAAAGCCTGTTCAATTTAATGATACAGAAAAAGTTGGAGGTTTTGGTATAAGAGTATAAGGCTTTTTGCTCTGGGATATTGTTGCAAGCTTACTGTAATTACTGTGCAAAATGTGCTCATTATGGATGTATTGAAATAAGTTGGTCCTTTCAACTGATGTCATGCTTATGGAAACTTTTACTCAGTAAGTTTTTCACTGGCTGGCAAGAAGACTAAACTGGACCACTTTTCTACACTGAAGAGATTCTTGGAGTTTGCATGCAATCTCATGAGGTTGCATAATATCTCATTACAAAAAATAACAGCTTGGAGAAAAACAAGTTCCTGCTGTAAGGAGATGGTTCTGAATCAAAATAATAGGACATTGTTGCTTTATGAATGCTATTTTTATGATCTGACAGATGAGAGGTGAAATTTGTGTAAGTATGTGGATTACTTTTGGCGCAGACAGAAAATGTGTCGATGTTTGAAACTAGTGAGAAAGTGGAATGTCCTGATCTTGCAGAGACTTCTAAGTTCAAGAGTTTCCTATGATTTGCATAAAGCCAGACTTTGGCTTTTTCAAGTCTTGATGAAGAAGAACAATGAAATGCAGGAAAGAGTGTAGGTAAAATATAGATGGTGGAAATCAGTGGCAAAACAATCATTTTGTTTTGGAATAAAATTTTGTAATTCTCATGTTTCTGCTTTACATCAAAGCACGTATACTAAATATGTTGTGTTTCTTTTGCAGGTTCTGTCTGGGGGCCGAGTCCTGGTGTTGACTAGTGCTCAGATAAGTGACACAGGAAAATATACCTGTGTTGCAGTGAATGCTGCAGGAGAGAGCCAAAGAGATATAGATCTCAGAGTTTATGGTGAGATTTTCTGACAAATTTTCTGACAATGAATGAGGAAAACTGTTCATGGAACTTTAGAGGTCCAGATGTTTAGTAACATTGAAGAAAAGCTTTTCCAACCCATAATAAAAGCCAAAGAGATCAGGAGGTGTGTTTGTGTGTACATGTATGTAAGTAAAAAATAAAGATAATAAATATATGTATGCACACAGACGTACTAAAGTACATATGTTCTGTGTATCCCTGAAGAAATGTATCTGCAACAATGAATTTGTAAATTGTGTACACAAAGGCTCATTTATAAATGATAGGAGAAAATGCATGTTTGTCTTTGTGTGAGTTACACGTTGATCCCTTGTACAAAATCTGTTATGGGGATGAGAGCTCAGTGGTCTTTATTGAACCTTGAGTTAATGTGAATTTGCCACATATCTCTCAAATCTTTCCATTTTCAGACCCTTGCTTGAAAGTCACCATTTGCCAAAATTGTGGTGTTTTTTTAGTGCTAATCGTGACACTATACTGAGCCCAGTGAGACAACTTTGTCTCTTCCGAGAAGTAGGATATCACTTTAGCTATTGTGCTTTGCCAGTTTTCTGAATTGTGTCTATATTCTTTTTAACTGCACTCATATAAATCTATCTGTCCTCCTCATTTCTTGTAGCTTGTTTGGCTTTCTCCTGATTTCTAGCAGCTTGTATAAGATGGTTTTTTATATTTTGTTCTTAGAGATCACTAGTGATGTACAGATATCAAAGAGCATAAATGTGCTGTCAGGAGGAGTTAAGCCGTAGCAAGTTTAAAATTTCCCTGGACAGTTGAGTGTTCTGTACACCAGTGAAATGGGGATGAACAATGATCTGCCATTTTAGAAATCTTACAGTACTTTATGTGGAGAGAAGGTTTTGGAATTGAAGAACCCCTAATGTTTTGTTTTTGCTTTCAGATTAGTTGGGAGAAAAATGTTTTTGTTCTGCCAATCTCTAACTGTATGGCAACTGTAAGCAGAACTCTGGAAATTTTACAAGTTAGAAGATTGCATGTTTTCTTAGGCTAATAGAGACAGCTGTTTAGGCTATTTGCTTTCATGTTTGGCTCTCAGATTAATCTTGTAAAGGCACTGTGGTTAGGATACTCACTCGTGACTTGAGTCATGGCTGCTTTTTGCATCTGCAAGAGGCAGTTGAGAAAGTCAGGATTCTGGCACAGCAAACAGGTTTAAATTGGGATATAACATTTTGTATCTACAACAAGAAATACCAAGGTACCTTTTGGAGTTTGAGGACAACTGTATTTGTGTACATGAGTGCAAAAGTAGTATGGATCTACTTACTGTTCCTTTGGAATTTCTGTCCCTTTTAGCTAGCAGAAATGAAAAGAGACAGTTAAAAGTTGTGTATGTAAAGTTCCTGTTGTAATTCTACTGTTATTGAGCTTCTGCTGAGTGATCTTGAGTGAGACTGTTACAGCAAGTAATTTCTTATTTCTTAATACTTAACCTGGTATGAATAGTCTAATTAAGAAGTCCCAGGAAGAAAATAATTTGGAATGCAGTTGGATCTGAGGTGGCTAGAAATATGCAATACAGTAAGCTAGTCTGAGAGTTGGAACAACCTGGCTTAACATATATTTACCATGAGCATAATTAGATTATTTTTAAACGTTATTTCTTCAGAAACAAATGATCTAGTGTCTGTCTTCCCCCATTTCATGAACTTCCTTTTACATGCATTTCAGTTCATTTAGCTGGGGGGAAATGTAGTTGGTGGAAAAGTATTTGGAAATAAATTTACCTTCTGCAGTAGTGGATCAGCTTCCAATGTTCAGTTCCATAATACTCATAAAGAATCTGGGCCTTTGTGAGTTCTACAAAAAAAGATAAACAGATTTGTTTTCAATTACTTTATTTCTTATCCACAGAGACCAGAATTTTCCCTAAATTATTTCCAAACTGTGAAATCACTGCTTTGATGAATACTTCCTGTGAAAGAAAAACAAAGCTTTATTGTTAGCATTATTTTTCATCTTGAGAAGGACATCTTGAGAACTGTATTGATGGTCTGCTGAGTACAACTTTGGGATTTTCTGTAATCTCCTTTGTGCTAATTAATTCAATATCTTTTTGTTCGAAGTGAAGCCAAGAGTATTTCTCATGAATGGTCCCACTGCTTCCCTTCTTACTCACATATTTTGAGCAACCAGACATGCACTTTCTGAACTAACAGATTTCTAAGCTAGAAAGTGAGGGAAATGCAGCAATAAAAGTTTTTCTATTTGGTCTTGGTCAACATTTTGTTGGGTGAAGTGAACAGTCTTAGTACACAAAAAGTATTAAAAAGCTCACTGGATATATGTTACTAGATGAAGTAATGTCTTGCTAGAAGAGTTTTGATCTTGTAAGTATTTAATTGCAGACCTAAAGTTGCCTTAATGTTAAGTTTGTAGTGAGTATGCCTTCTGGTTTTAAACTGAGAGAAACGAAGGTGAATCCCTATCAAATGCTGTAAGGATTTAAGAACGTATCTTCCATTACGAGCACTAACAAGAGGTGTCCTCTGGATCATGCTTGAGCACCCCAGTAAAAGTATTTTTGCTCTCTAGTTTGCTGTTGTTAACTAAATGAGATAAATTAAGTTTATCATGAGGGCTCTCAAGTTCTGTTTCACTGTCTCTGATCTGGAAAAGGGAATTTCCAGTAACTGATGGTAAGCTGCAGCACCCTGTGGGTGATGGTCTGCTGCACACATCTCACCATTTTCCAAGGCAGTTTGTTTCTCGGCTGAAATTACTTTAAAACTCATGAAGTGTCAGTGTTTTGTTAACAACTCAAAGCTGCTTCAGCAGTCTGAAAATCTCATCTGACTGTGATCCAGCCTGCTGTTACTGAAGGACACTAAGCTCAGCTGTGAATAACAATATAAAGTCATGGACAGCAAAAAGTTCTCAGTCATTAATCTTTTAATTTAATGTCATTTTCTCAGTGTAATGTTTCTTCCTTGATTTGGGGAGTTCTTTTTTTCAATGCCAGCTGTGAACACTTTCCCAACAGAAAATTGCTCACTTTCTGATTTTCAACGTTTAGTATTCAGTCCTTTCTCAATTGCTTTGTTTTCAGAAAAACAGCAACAGTTAAAAATGGGAAAAATGTATGCATTGATTTTATTATTTTTTTTTCCCATACCATTCAAGAACAGCTAATAGGCTGCAATTTAAATGTGCCCAGAAGCATTTTTGTCTTCTACATAGACTATTTCTCCTCCAAAACCTGATTTTTCACTCCTGCAATTTGGAAATGTGTGATAATGAGGTTCTTGCTGCAGCTGTTTACCAACTTAAATTGAGTGCTCAGTGCCAACAATTGCAGTAATTAGCTAGAAACACCACAGAACAGACAGTAATGTGACGGCAAATCACGTCTTACTGGTAATCAATTCATTAACCTATTCACATGGCTGGAACCGTCTAAATTCTCGTTCTGTCTTTTGTATTTGGCAATGTCTGGACAAAATTCTTCTTAAAGTCAGAGTTCTTAAAGCAAAGTACAAATGCTGGCTCTGTCTGGAACGGTTTATGACATTTTAGGCCAAGGTTGATGACTATCTTATGAATCTTCACATTCATTAACTCTTCTGTCCTTTTATCAGGGACATATATTTCTTCAATCTTTATGTAATGGTGAATTTCCCTTCTAAATGTATTTTGAATACTTTTCTCCTAGCCCTAGCTCATCTATGCAACTTCTCTGTGACTGATCTTTTACTACTATTTATCTTGTGTAAAGGATATTCTGTAGATAACAAAATTTCTGGTGCTTATTGAGATCTAAAGGAGATCTAAGTTGGATTTCAAAAAGGTACTAACTGCCATATTATTTTTGTTAAACAAAGACTTGTTAACTCTACAGTATGTCTTACTATGGGAAGTCTGCAATACCCAAAGGCCTCTTTTTCTGATATATTGCTGTAGTTCCACCAAACATCATGGGAGAGGAACAAAATGTCTCTGTGCTCATCAGCCAGGCAATGGAGCTGCTCTGCCAGAGCAGTGCTGTTCCCCTGCCCATGCTGACATGGCTCAAAGATGGGCGACCCTTGCTGAAGAAACCAGGTCTTAGCATCTCTGAAGATGGAAGTGTGCTGAAGGTAAGCTGGGGAGTCAGGATGCATCAGGAACTCCCTGGGGAATGTACCCATCAGGAGGGTGCTGGGTGTGCATTAGAGCCTGAATAGCATTAATGGGGCAACAGAGCAGTGCATGAGAGGCAACAGACACCTAAATGTTTATTTACAGATTTTGCAAGAGTTGTACTGTTACTAATATTAGGGAGACAGGTGTAAGCATAAAAATTAAAACCTGAGCAGCTTCACCCTGTAACCTTCCTACATAACAGTGTAAGAAATAATCCAGGTTTTTGTTTTCTTCCTAGATTGAAGGAGCTCAAGTACAGGACACTGGCCGTTACACTTGCGAAGCGACAAATGTTGCTGGGAAAACTAAAAAGAACTATAATGTCAATATCTGGGGTAAGATTTGTTAAACTTATTTCAGGAATGGGAATGGAGTTCAGAGTGAAGTTATTGATGTGAGGCACTGAAATCCTCTGTGGTTCATAAACTCATAAATGCTGAGAGTCAAGCAGGGTGACTTTTTCTTATTTTCTTTAGTTCAACAATTTCAAGAAGGTGTATGTATTCTCCAAATTTCTTTGATTTGGTTCTAAATTAATACCAGACACTTTGTAAGCTTTTTTCAGTTTGGGTTTCCATGCATGATAGTAGATCAGAGCTCTAACTAGCTGGTTTTGTGTCCTATTTGGCTCCTATTTGTGCACTCTAATGTCATTTAGAGTAACTTACTAGCCTTTAAATTTTAAAATGCTGAAGCATGGATATTCAGGTTGAAAAAAAAAAAGCTGTTCTTCCTAGCTTTGTATGCTCTACAAAGTTACTGGCACTAAATCATAGTAATAGCATTAGGAAAATGCTTCCATGGTTAGATGATGTATGTGGCACAGTGTTTCTTTGAGACGTTGATTTTTGGGTAGCTTTTCCTGCCCCATTGCTTTCTCCCTATATACCAATTGAAATGCTTTGAATTCACAAAATTAGGATTAGATAAAAGGGTTTTTAATGATTAAACAAAAATGTTTATTGTAGAATAATGTCATTATTTATTTAAAAGAAACATTGACATTGTTTAAATTTGGGAATGGATATTGTGCCATACCATGTGAGATCATGAGCTATTCTCACATTAAGCATACACAATTACAGAATTGTAGGGGTTGGAAGGGACCTCTAAAGATCGATTCCAACCCCTGGTAAAGCAGTTTCCCTGCTGCAGGTTGCACAGTTAGGTGCCCAGACATTTCTTGAATGCACTTGCACTTGCTCTCGCTGAACCTCATCAGGTTATTTTCTGCCCAGCTCTCTTGCCTGTTCAGGTCTTGTTGAATGCAGCATATATGTCCTTTACCATGTCATCATCATCTGTGATCTCTTCCTTCCCCAGATTTCTAGGATTTGCACTGTTGCAAAGGACCTTTGATGCAGGAGGAATAAGGATTGTTCCTTTGTTCAGTGAGATCATTTCAGGAGGGTTTGGAGAGAAGGGATAACTACTTGCTTGTTAACAGCTTTGATGGACTAAGCTTAATAGGAAGCAAAAGTTGCCTTTGAAAGTTGTCTGTGGGTAACTGTTTAGAATTATAGTCTTTGTTTACACTCAGAGACTGAAAGTCTTGCCTGCCATATTTTTCAGTTTTAGATCAAGGAAATGTGTCTGTCTGAGGACTGGTGAGATCCTGAGGGCTAACTCTGGTTCCAGAAACTAGAAGAATCAGCCCATGTGTTAAATTTCAGTATATAAAAGGAATACTAAAGAAAGAAGGGAACAAAATCTTTAGCAGGGTCTGTGGTGAAAGAACAAGGGGAAATGGCTTCAAACTAGAAGAGAAGAGATTTAGGTTTGATATAAGGGAAAAGTCTTTTTTAGTAAGGATGGTGAGACACTGGCACAGGTTGCCCAGAGATGTGGTTGAAGCTCAGTGCCTGGAGGCTTTGAAGGCCAGGCTGGACCAGACTCTGAGCACCTGATTGAGCTGTGGATGTCCCTGTTTGTTGCAGGGGATTTGGACTGAATGATCTTTAAAGGTCTCTTCCAACTCTAAGGATTCTGTGATTCTATGAAATGTAAGCTGTGACACCTAAGAGAGTGGCACAAAACTTGTGACTTGAAGCAGAACAAATAAAAGATTGAAGCCAGTCCAGTAAAGCTCCTTGCAGCCATTTATTCTGAAGCCAGTACATTTGCTTGCTGCTAGTCTGAAGTGTCAGAAGGAGAAGCTGCCTGCTATTGTGTGCATTTTAAATATGCTGGATAAGTTACTCACTCCATTTTCAGCCTACATACTCATTTACTTTTTTTGGTCTCTTTTCAAGTATTACCTACATTATTTTCATCTAAAGAAAATCATTTCCCCATTTCAAGAAGACAGCTATCCCTTCCGTACTGATTGATCCAAAGTTCTTTAAAACTTTGAGAATCACCTTGAAAACAGTGGTCCATTTTGTCTGCAGCTGGCTTACAGTCACAGAGCTGTTAACAAAGCTGGCACTCTTCTGTAGTGGGGTATCTGAAGGGATGGGGTCCTTCGTGTTGTAGGTGGCAGCCAGCATGTTGCTGCAGGAGAAATGTGAGGGAAAAACTATGTCTGAATTTTAAAAGTTATTTAAAGCCAGCCAGAAATATATCCTGTTCCTGCACTAGAGCTCAGGGGTAGGAATGATTGATGCAGTTATTCTTAAGTATATTATTTCCTGCCCAGAGTGTGGTTTGTGTTGCCAGTAGGAGAAAGCAACCCTAATAATTCCTTCAGAGCATAATGGTACACATTTGCATGAAGATCAGTCTGGTTATACTGTTGGCTGATACCATTTTGCTTCAAATGATACTTGGCATTTCTTTTTAGTTCCACCAAGTATTTATGGTTCAGATGACATCTCTCAGCTGACAGTAATTGAAGGGAGCCTAATAAGCTTGATATGCGAGTCTACCGGCATCCCACCACCTAGTCTTACCTGGAAAAAGAGTGGTGAGTGACCATCTTCTGTCTTTTTTAACAAAGAAAATATAATATAATTTGATTTGCCAGTTCTTCTTTATCCTGTGAATATTTTAGATGTGCATTCTGGCATTGAGTAGAAAACTGCAGCGGTAGTTTATGCCATGCTCTCCAATCACCTCTGCTTGGCTTAAGGGCCATGATTCCTAACGTTGTGCAAGGAGGGCGTGCTGCAGAGATGTCTTAGCTGACTTAAAACTGGACAGTTCATACACACTGATGAAGCACTTAACCTCTCTCAGTATACTCAGGTACTATATAGTGCAATGGGAAAGCATCAAGTCTGATTTGTGTATCCCAGCAGGCCTGGCTGTGCATCACAGTGCAGTACTGTGGGGTAGAGCTGGACTTGTGATCTGCTGTGTAACATAAGCTTATCCTCAAAATCTCTCTTGAAATTTGCAGCCGTGGCACACTGCCAAGTGATGAAAACGCAGTTAGTGTAGTAGTTGCTTTGGGGGTTTATTGAACCTTTCTCTCATCTCATCTTAATATTTAAGAGTAGTTTGCACACCTTTTTGCTGTAGGGTTAGAACGAGTCATTGACAAAGTGTTTTTACAAAACAGTAGACAATAGTAGGCATTTTTAGCACGTTCTTTTAAGCATGGACATTATTGGAGACAGAGTGTTAGATAAAATAAGGTGTTGAATTCTTCCAGCATGGTAATTTCTTTTGTTATTTATCAACCTTACCTATCTGTCTGAAGGCATAGTTTAGTGTTGTGTGCACCCTCTTTTATTAATTACATCTTGTAGAAAGAGCAGATTTTAATTTTTTTTCTGCCAAAGTTTTTCAGAGAAAATGAGATGTATCAGTTGCTTCTGTACCTTGCCTCACCCTGCCTCTTGGCAGCCTGTAAAGCACACTATGAAATGATTGAACAGTGTACTGCAGTGCTGAAGGATGTACACATAAATGGTTGAAAGCAAATTTGAACCAGTTTGAAAGTCTAGAATGCAGTGCAATTTTGGATGTTACTCAGGAATCAGATTTTTCATCACCTGTGCACATTTTCATAGGAAATAGTGGGAAATGAAAATTCAGCTTTTATGAGTAATCAGTGGGAGATGTACTCTTTCTGTCACAAAAATTTCCCTGCAGTTTACAAAGATGATAATAGTTGCCAAGCCTGAGTTCTCAAAGATTTAAAAGTCCGCTCAGAGAAGGTCTTCTAATTTTGCTGAACTGTAACCATTCCAGTTTTGTTCAGCATTTCCTGGGCAGAAGTATGTGCATGCATGCCACATGACACACAGTGTGCAGATGGCCAGGTATGCATCACATATCTAAAGTGTAGTATATTGAATGGCCTGGCTGAGATGATCGTACACGTTATGTGCAGGAAGTCGGGCTTTATTGAAAATAATGAATTTGTGGAAATTTCCAAGACATTTTGGATGTACGTGAGCATGAAGAGAATTGCTGTGTTTTAACTAAAATTGCTCTATGTTAAGTCAGCAAGCTTGCACAAAGTTCCTGACGTCTGGGAAGACTCTGATATAGCAATTCTAAAATGGAAATTGTGTAGCTGTTAAATAAGCCATTGGAATTCATGCCACTGAGCAAGCTCGTTGCCATTCTCTGTGTTTTTATCTGAAAGAATGTCTCTTTCAGGCTCACCACTTGTGGCTGACCAGTCTGGAAGGGTACGGATATTATCTGGAGGCAGGCAGCTGCAGATTTCAATTGCTGAAATGTCTGATGCTGCATCTTACGTTTGTATTGCTTCAAATGTAGCTGGAAGTGCAAAGAAAGAATACAGCTTGCAAGTGTACAGTAAGTTACCATGAAGTATTGTGTTCTGAATGAGCATGTTGTGAAGTGTTGTCTGTTTAGTAAGGTTAAGCTGCAAAATGTCTAATCCATGATGATTCCAGGGTACTCAGAGGAGATTTGTGATTGTAATTTTGTCAGTTTGGACTTACCAAGAAACTGCCTGTATGTCTTGAAAGGGCATCTGACCACAGGTTAACTACAGGATATAGCACACTGCGGGTAGTGCTGCATTTCCTGTCACTGAACTGTAGTAGTTATGACAACTAGTTTGAAGTAGTTGAAATTTTCAGTTCTACTGCTAATTCAGTATTTTGAACAGGATTAAAGTGATCTATTTTTAAACCTTTTTAAAGAAAATCTTCAAAAATCTGTAGGAGTTGACAAAATTTTGAACATTCTTTTCTATTTGATTGTATTTTTAAAATTGCCTGTAAGTTAAATTTTTGAAAACATTTTTTCTTTCTGGGTGGAAAAAGGAAAGGTTGGTTGTGTTTTCTGGGCACTGGGGAAATACGTATTTGCAGACTGTTCTTAAAGGAGTTGCAAGCAGTGACCCACAATAACTATTTCAGATAAAATACTGATCTGGGAAGCTTGATTATTTTTCTGTTCAGAAGCAGGTGAAGATCCTGAAGTGTGTTTCTTTTCCTTTTGTAGTTCGCCCAACGATACTGGACAGTAGTAGCCACCCATCGGAAGTTGTTGTCACCCAGGGAAGTGAAATTTCCCTAGAGTGCAAGGCTCAGGGTATTCCAGAGCCAGCAGTAACATGGATGAAGGATGGCCGTCCACTGGTCAGTGGAAGGGACATAGCAATACTTCATGATGGGCACTTTCTTCAACTGAGAAATATCCAGGTGTTGGACACGGGTCGCTATGTCTGTGTTGCAGCCAATGTGGCAGGGCTGTCTGACAGAAAATATGATTTAAATGTTCATGGTGAGTGTGCAAAAAATGGGGCGCGTATAACAGAAGCAAAGCAGGCCTTTAAGTTCACCTGAGGATATCCAATAAATACTTGTATATTTAACCATGGTGACTATATTTACTGCAAGCTTTATACATAGCACATTTTCATCTGCAGATGTATCACAAAAGTTCATATCCAATTTTGTTGTTCCTGCACATTTTAAAATCTTATCTGTCTCTGTTAATAGCAATCCATCCCCTCAGCTGCTTCATCTCCCAAGAACAGAAAATCAGGATATAGTACAGTTTTGTGTGACATTAGGTCCAATTTCGTGATAAGGAAGTGTTCCTTTGGATTCTGTTGTAGGAGACAGAGGTTAAGGTTTAACCAAGAACACCACACTCGTGGCCCCTGCCAGAGGACAGTTATGTGAGCATAGCCCATATCTCAAGTTTCTAATCATCAGATTTTCTTGTTTTGTGCTATCAGAAGAATTTAGGATGGTACCTCCAACTATAATTCATTTTGGTAATTTGACTTAATGGGATTGATTAGAACATCACGCTACATTAGAGCCATTCTGACTCAGAATGGCACTTCTTTTGCATAAGATTTTTAGTGCTTCATTGAACACTGAATATTTGTGTTTAGAAAGGGTAAAGCCAAGAGAGAAAGAGGCATTCAGGAATTACTGTGCCACCAAACTAGGACAGCAATTTACAGGAATTTAGCTGTGATTTCCTCTGCAAATCCCAACATCTCACAGAAACTTTCAGTTATCTCTGTAAAGTAGTTTTATGTCTTACATCTTGCACTGAAGTGGAAAAGCTTGTACAACAATCAGGAGTGGGTTGGGAGAGAAAAAAACAGAATGTAGGATGAAAATAAACATATGAATTATCATTATTGACGATAGACCAAAGTGAGTTTCCAAATAATTTTTCTTTCACTTTGTTTGCTGTACTGTATTGTCAAAGCTCTGGATAGTAAAAAGAAACTTTAGATCTTCTCAGGCTGCTTAGTCTGGATGATGTTCAATTTTTAAGCCCAGGACTTGTTTTTGTTTTAAATAATGATCTGCAAAACTGAAATTACTTTTACTCCTAGCAAAGAAAATCTAAAAATAAATTTGAGGTAGTTATTTTAGTAGAGGAATTGTTCTTTCCATTAGCAAAATAATTCTGTCATTCTTAACATTTTCCCTAGTGTTACATTCAATATTGGAAATTGTACTTAACATACAATGGATAGAACTACT
This sequence comes from Chrysolophus pictus, assembly GCA_037305975.1. Lineage (NCBI taxonomy): Eukaryota > Metazoa > Chordata > Aves > Galliformes > Phasianidae > Chrysolophus > Chrysolophus pictus. The sequence continues at coordinate 392,115 of CM074583.1, forward strand.
ATAAACTGTTATTTGCTAGGGATTTTAGCCATTAAATGAAGATAGTAGTACTCATAGAATTAAATTTTATTTTTTCTACATAGTTGCACAGAAAAAATACTCATCAATTTAAGAAATGTCTCAGTTTTGTAGCTCCTCACTTGCCAAGCTTATCTTTACTTGGTTGACAGAGTATTTTGAGAGCAAAATTAATTTTCATTTGTTTTGCAGTGTGACTTTTCTTTACTCTTTTTCCGTAGTTCCCCCAAATATTGCTGGTGACCTTCAGTTGCCCGAGAACATCAGCACTGTGGAGAAGAATCCCATCTCTCTAGTTTGTGAAGCCTCAGGAATTCCCCTGCCGTCAATAACATGGCTCAAGAATGGATGGCCTGTCACTTCAAACACCTCGGTGCGAATCCTCTCAGGTACAGCACACATTTAAAGCTGTAGCTATTTTTTTAAAAAGGGAGTGCAGCGAAGGCCCTTCCGTAGTGTGAGCATTCCACACACTCAAGAAAGTTTGACTTAGTAATCCAAATTGGTTGCAGCACCTGGTAAATAGCTAATGTACACTAGAAAAGCTGTTACCGAACGCTACACATGTGAGTTGAAAGTGTGGTAACTGTTCGGTCTGTGGCATGGAATTAAGCCATATTTTTGGCTGTTACTGTATGTCAGTCCAGTATGTATATCCAGGAATGCATCAGATAATGACATCATGCAGAGAAACTTATCATTCGCAATGGGGAAAACAGATATGATTCACAGGGATCTATTTTTTTAAGCCAGCTTCACCTATAAAGAACTAATAGGGATGTCTTTTGTGACAAGTAGACGTTGACAAGAAATATCTGAAACAGGAAGGGCTCAGTACCTGTTCCTGTAAACCATCACTTTTGGCAGTAGTGTAGGGAAGTGAGAGTACTTGACTGGCAGCTGCAATTTTGTTAGAGCTTTATGTTTACAATAGAAAATGGAGTTAGCAGCACTTGAGATTACAAATAGAAGATGTGTACCAATACATTTTACATTAACATCTTGTGTCTGGAGCTCAGCTTTGTGGACTGTAATTAAGTATTTGTCTACAACTGAGCTGTATGGACAACAACTGGAATGATTCTTTGATTTTGGATGTGCCACTCACAGCTAGAAATCTCAATTTCTAATACTCCACTGTAGCTGCCAAACCATCCTATATGGAATATGAGAAAACTGTCAGAGAGGTAAAGAAACTAAAAGGTATGTAGAAGCTCAACTAAGATTGAATTTCAAGCTGGAATTTGTCGGCATTTTTTTCCATCACTGTAGCTTTTGACATTGCAGGTAGTCCTATTTTCTGCTTTTTTAATTGTGGAGAAGGGGAGTTGGGTGGTAATTGTACTGTACAGTACTGACCATTTGAGTCGGTACGCATTCCTTTTGGTGCACACTTGCCATCAACAAAAATCATGTCTTCCGGGCTTGAGTGTCCCTGTTCTGCCTGTTGTTTTCTACCCCCACGCTATAGTATCACCACTCAGACTCCAGAGTCAGGAAGAATGAGACACAAAAAAATGTTATTGTCTCTGAATGTTAGCTGTAGTGGGAAACAGACCAGAACTTGGTGCTTTGTTTTCCAGCAAACTTTGTGCTTTTGTATAGTTCTTCAGAAAACTACACCTTGTGGTAGTGAGCTGGAACCAACATGGAATTTGAGACTTTGTGCTTCTAAAGAAAAACAAAAAACTCTCTTTGACTAATGCTGAGAGGTAAAATACTCTGCCGAAGTAAGATTTCAGTTCTCTTGATTGAAAAAATATTTGGCATTGCAGATGATTTGAATATGTGGACACACTGCTGTCAATTGTGAGTCTGATAATTGAGATACTATGCTGGTGTTTGCTTTTGAAGATGCTTCATATAGTTCCTTTAGGAAAAAAAAGAAAAAGTTTAACTATGCCACCACATCTGCAATTCTTGCAGAGCTAGCTTTAGGAAGGAGAAACACGTTTATTAAATTGTTGCCAAATGTGGAGAATCGTATCCTGCCTTAGCACTGGAGCTCTGGGTGTGCAAGTGTATGAAAAAGCAGGCGGGTATCTTCTTTGTTTTGCATCTTACATGGCTTTGTTTAGGGTGTGCATGGGAAAAAGGAACAGTGTGAAATGAGAATGCAAGAGAAATCCTTCCTTGGTCGCACAGTACTCCCTCCAGCAGGTGTGATTTCTTGAGTGGAGGCACAACCACCAACCAGCTTAAGCAGTTTCTTCCTTCAAAGCACAAGGCCAGGAATGTAAATTTCTGGGGTACATCCTGATTATGAGGCCCTGTAGAAGTCTGCAGACAGGAGATGCACAGTTCAGATGTGATGTCCTGTGTGGTAATGATTGCTAATGTGAGAGCAGCTGATGAGAAACTGGAAAAGGCTGGAGGTTGGCCACATTTGCTTTTACACTTAAATGCTCACTGATGCTTGTTTTGCTGTTCCTCTGCCAAAAAAGAAGCAAAGACTCTTCTAGGTCAATGTTTTTGGTCCTCTGATCAAGCATACTTAAAATTATATGCATTTGTTTATAAAATAGCTTTATTTTTGTGTGTACCCGCTTAATTATTTTTCCTCTGTAGTCACCTGGATTCTCAGTACAGTAAAATATTCACGTAAGTGAACATCCTGCTTACTTAGACACTGGATTCTGTGACAGTTTTCTGTACAGAAGTATGAGCACAAATCCTCCATTCTGTAGCCAAAGTTTATGCACCAATCTGAAGAGTTTTATGCATACCCCTGACATATTTATGTGCAGTTTGAGGGACCTGTCAATAGCAGGTTGGATTTTCTCTGCATGCTCTCTGTAAATGTGTCTCAAAGTTTTCAGTGATTTCAAGTTGGTCTGTTGACTTCCTGCATAAATTCTTGACAGATGTCTGAATGCATCAAAGTTCACTTGCACATTAAAAAAAAAAAAAAAGAGGAAGGGATACGGCAAGGTAATTTGGAAGTTACTAAATAGAAAAAATAGCATTATGAATGCTAAATGCAAATCTATAAATACTGAGGATTGAAGCAGAGACACAGAAATGAAAGGAGCAGGAGTAAGGTCAGTCAGTTTCTCTTACTGTTTGTTCAACAAGACTAAGCACATTAAAAAAGAGGAGAATACACCTGTAAGTTTTACCAAAACATACAAAATTGGAACTAGCGCATACAGTTAAAGAAGTATTGGGGAGTGTATTTCAGTGGATGTCCCTCTAATAATTGTGTATTTTTGGCCCCAGGGGGTAGAATTCTTCGTTTGACACATACGACTGTATCAGATGGAGGGCACTATACGTGTGTGGTGACAAACGCTGCAGGAGAAGTAAGGAAGGATTTTTACCTTTCTGTTCTAGGTAAGAACATGATAGTTTTGCTACAGTAGAAGAAGAGAAAGTAAGGAAATGTCCTGTATGCTTTGCTGGTGTTTTAAAAATGTGTATGCCAAAACATATAACCCTAGGGGGAAAAAAGTGCATCTAATAACATGATCAGAAAATGAGATTATAAAGTTAAGATGCTTCTATGTGTAGATTTGCTGTATTTTTAAAAATTTTAAGAAGTTCTTAAAATTTAGGATTCTTCAGACATAATTAAGAATGACTGGGAACTTGTATGTTTTGGTGGTTTGTTGCTTCTTTTCTGACAAGGCGTTATGTTAATGTACCTCTGGCTTCAGCTAGGTTGCTGTTTCAGTCTCATCAAAGTTTGGGGGATACTGGCAGCCAGATTCCCACCTTCTCTTCAAGTTCTTGTTGCTCGTAGCTGCACTATCCCTTGGATGGAATAAACAAAGTGAATTGCATTATAGGAAAAGTGAGTTTTCTGGTTTTCTTCCTGGCCAGGTTTGTTCTCAGCCAGGTCAGTTCCCTGCTGGTTCACCACTCTACTGAAAGGAAGATGACATGAATCATAGAATCAGAGAATGGCTTGAGTTGGAAGGGATCCCAAGGATCATCAAGCTCCAACCTCCCCTACAGGCAGGGCCACCAACCTCCAGATGTGGTACTAGATTAGGCTGCCCAGGACCCCATCCAACCTGACCTTGAACACCTCCTGGGATGGGGCATCCACAGCCTCTCTGGGCAGCTGTTCCAGCACCTCACCACTCTCATAGTAAAGAACTTCCCTCTTACATCCAATCTAAAGCTTAAGCTGGTTTAAAGTCAAAAGAAAACTACAACCCAAGATAGCCACATTAAACTAAATCTGTGAATTTCTTGTACCTCATGCTTGAAAGCAGAAGGATGCAACCACATATGATAATACTCATGAATTAAGACCAGCAATATTATGCACTGGGTATAAAGTGTGCAGCTGAGTTGTGTGATGGCAGTAATCTGTTGTAACAAAGATGTGAAGGAAAATCCAGGACCTACATGGAAATTAAATGCTAGAGCTGGAATCTTGGAAAACAGATCTCTGATTGGTATTATAAAGCACATAAGATAAGTGTAGTGGGTGATCCTAGTCTGTTATGGAAGCTCAGTGGGTTTTTAGATGGCTGTTCAGAACCTTTAATGTCTAATTGCGTCACATTATTTATTTTTTATTATTATTTTTTTTTTTCCCACAGAAAAGACTGCTCTTTGGTTCAGTATCTATTTATTATTTCTATCAATAAATACCAGGACTGATAGAAAGAGTCTTGCGACATTATCGTATATAATTTGCCTAAAGTTTTTTTTTTTCTCCAAGGTGCTGAGTGTTACCAGTTTCTCTTGCCTCCTGTATATGATAATTTATATTCATGTTAGTTTATGTTTATTGGATGAGCTTATGGAAATATAGCATGGAAGAGATGGATAAACACTGAAAAGCATTCATTGTTGTACTGTTTTCTTTGGAGTGTTTTAATAGCAGGGTGTTCATGAGGGTTCTGGGAATTTCACTTGCGTGCATTTTATATAAGCCTTGTTTGCCTTGAAGAAAAATGCTCTGTGAAGGTGATTTCAAGTGGGCTAGGTGAAAAATTCCATTGTTCAATCTCCTCCTCCTTCCCCTTCCTCTCTTCCCCCCAAAATTTATTTGTCTTTCTAGAGGAAAGTTACAGGAATGTGGCCTGATGGCAACACAATATTCACCAGCTCCCTGTAAATAAGAACCATACAGAGATATCACAGTGTTGTTTGAATTAGGGTAGGAAGTGCAACAGACAAGACAGTTTTCAGGCAAGCTTGGTGTAATTATCCTACTACTTCTATATTTGCAGAACAAATGCTGTGACCTTGTCTGAATCAGAAATTAATATGCTGACAACCTCCTGCATTATCGTGGGGCTGAAGCGATGAGTTGCTCTGTTTATTTATGAATAATAACTTCTCAACAGACTTATATCCTGACCTTTATTATCTTAGATAATATTTTCTTCCATCTAATTCCTCCACCCATTGATGTATCTTTGTCTTGTTGTGTTTGAGCACTAGAATGCTTATCCAAGTCTGTATTGTATTGCTTATAGTGTCACAGCAGGGAATTTGGTCAGAATTGCATCAGAAGTTGATAAGAGTGCCAGTACTGGCCACATCTTCCTGCATGCAATGTTCTGCTACTGCTGCTCTCACCAAGCTCTCACCAAGTAGCATCTTTGTCATCCCAATCATCAAGTGAAATTCTGAGCATCTTTTATTTTTACTTCTTCACTCTTGCTTGTATTCTAGTGGAAGATTTGATGTAGCATATTACTTTTTACTGCTGACAATGAATTTGCATATTATAGTGATTCTTGTTTATCAAAACCTTTACTTCCAGGCTACTGGTAGGTCAAGATGCATTGAATGCATTTTACTTCCTCTCTTAATAGGCATATCTAGGCTAAAAGTTTGCGTTTTTTAGGATTATTTAGGAGTATTGTCTGTCTGTGTAGTCCAGAAGATTTGTTTTAAAGTTTTCCAAAATATTGGGTTGCTTTCTTAGAATTACAGGCCTCCTTTTCACTGCATAGCACTTTGTGTCTACTTCATTTTTGGTGCCATCTTACTTTGTCTTGAATCTACAAATGCCTCTACTTTGAAATAAATAGTTGTTCTGAAGGTTTGTATGTTTGAGAGACTCCTTGCCAGCACACTGACAGTCTGGCCCCCTCTCGTCCAGTAACCGTTAGTCCACTTAGTCCTAGTGACCAGGATTCTTTGTCATACAATAAGAGGTTTCTTTTACACAGCTGTTTGGGATGTGGATAAGTATTTTCATTATGTGGTTTTATCTTTTATTTTCTCAGAGAAACATGATTTATACTGCAGCAGGATGCCTTTAGAATCATGTAGTATGTTCAGCTGACTGTATGGCTGTATTTGAATCAAATATATTTATGCCTTTATTCATTCACTTGTTGGTAATCTGTTGTATTGCTTTGAGAGTGCTGATAAGTAAAAAACATGTGTGAGCAGACAAGCTTTTTCTGTCTAATTTTTTTAAAATCAATTATTTCCCTAGAGTTCTAGATGAATGCTTTCAATTAGTATTGGAAACAAACAACTCTTAAACTTAAGCACATTGTTTTGAGCAAATGAATCACTTGCTGGTTAATGTGAGTGAAAGAACGTGCTTACAAACATATAAAACCTACCAGTTTACTGGCATAAAATTAAACCTAGCCTCACAATACAAATGTTTATCACCACTGCCCTGCTGACTGTACTCAGAAATACAGGAATAGCACCCTGAATCTCTCTAGCTCTCAAGACAGGAGGCAGTCAGGTGAGTCCATTCAAGGTCTGTGGTCCTCTCTTGTCCTATTGATGGACCAGTATGTTAAAGGGTGCAGAACAGAGGTATAGTTGTTGACCTAGCAGGCCAACTCTACACTGTCTCATATCTGGACTTGTTTCTGGTAGATCTGAGCCATTTGTTGGTTTATGTCCTTAAGAGAAGTATACACTGACACACTGAGCAAGAATAAACCTTTGCTGTGTTTAAATTGTTTGTAAATAATACTTGCTGGTGTTGTCTCCTTATCTGATTCCAGTGCCTCCAGGGATTGTGGATGAAAATAAGCAGGAAGATGTGAAAGTGAAAGAGAAGAACAATGTTACATTAACATGTGAAGTGATAGGTAAAAGTATACAATATTACTTACTTTCACTCATCCCGTGGTCTCAGTTTTCACAAGTAAAACTGTTTTGAGTACAATTTTCACTTGAGTGGAATGTCTAAATTTCAGGTTGAGCCTTCCTGTGTGTGGCAGGAGTAGGTACATCTTGTTGTGAAGGTTGCATCAAATGAAAACAAGAGATGATGTACATTTCTTCTCTAAAGCCCTGTAGAATTTAGGAGGAGGTATATATTTCTTCAGGAGGTTCAAGGGCTGTACAATATATATTCCAGAACATCTCCCTAAAGAATATATTTTAAAAACACATTCAAAGGTGTATTTTTCTGTTATTCAGAAACCTTGGAATATCCTTGTAGCTATGCAGCAGCTAATATTTGCTTTTTTTTTTTTTTTTTTTTTTTTACTTCAGGGAATCCTGTACCACAGATCACCTGGATAAAGAATGGGCAGCCTCTAATGGAGGACAGAGATCACAAGTTTCTGTCCAGTGGACGTTTCCTGCAAATCACCAATGCTCAAGTCTCAGACACAGGGAGATACACTTGTGTTGCATCCAATACAGCTGGAGATAAGAGCAAAAGTTACAGTCTTAATGTACTTGGTAAGACAGATAGACTGGCTCTTGCAGAAAAAATAGTTTTCAGAAAAAAAAAAATTCAAAAAATAATCACCTTGGGATTGTGTAGTCTTTTAATTAAAGTAATTGTCTGAGTAAGTGATAAATTACCATAGGTCAGTAGAAACAGCATTCTGTTCTTTAACCAGTATAGAGCTCGAACATGCAGAGGGATGTGATCTGTATGGAATGAGCAGGACTGTACGTGGGCTTACTGTGATTCAAGGAAGGAGTGTATGAAAAGTACTTCTCAGATGTTATCTTTTTGTAAAAACTCCAACCATCTGCAGTTTGCTTTCTTTCATGATGATTATTGCATAACCAAATGCAAACAATAGCGAGTTTGTTTTTCTCATCCTCATTTCCTGTGCACATACCTCCCAGTTCTGCTGTTCAGAGGATCATCAGGCAGTGACTGCCAGCTGCTGTGAAAGAAGTGGCTGGCTTCCTGGTGACTTGTGTTTGACAAGAGCTAGGGGTGCATGGATTCCACTGACATGGACTGACCATTGACTTTAGGACAAAATGTGAAACCAGATGAATGTTGTCTGGTCGTAGGTCTCACTGCACCTGCTAGGAATGCCTCCCAGCTACCTGAGGCAGAAAGCAGTTCTCTAGACTGAACAGAAAAATGGCTTTTGAGAGGATCCTTCCACTGGTTAATGATTTTGTTGCTCCTAGTGCCTCCAACCATTGTGGGTGCAGATAGCCATGGAAGTGCAGAAGAGGTCACTGTTATCCTCAGCAGTCCAACATCTCTTGTTTGTGAGGCTTATTCGTATCCTCCAGCTACAATAACCTGGCTCAAAGATGGTAATCTTTTAGAATCAAACAGAAATATCCACATTTTGCCAGGTAAATTTGTTCTTGTTGATAAATAATGTAATTCTATTGTTTACTGACTGTCACATAACTTTTTTGATAAATCAAAGGATGTATTTCTATGATGTGCAATGTTTGTAGTGTTTTTACACTTCCAACTCCATTGTTTAAGTGCTTCATAATTAACTGACTCATTACTTGTATTTTATTTGTATTCAGGTATTCATCCTGTTGTTCTGTAGAGATAAGTGATGGCAAACAAGTTCACTGCAGTTACTAATGAATGTAAATAATGGAATTAAACTAGATGGAGCGAGAGTAAAGCAACAAAGCTAGTGAAAAAGAATGAAGTGGCATTTTTTTCCATGTAGTTAGTAGTTTGCCATTTCTAATTTGTGGAGTAACTGTTACCTCGTGCACCTAGGATGTGGAGGAAAGGAAAGATCTTGACTTGAAATATGGAAGTAATGTAGATGAGCAAGTACTTTAGCGTTATTAACTGCTGTCATTCAGGGGAGGAGTGGTGCTGGTATTGATAGTGAGAAAAGAGGCAACAATTACTAGGATTGCAGTCTGAAAAGAGCTGCAGCCAAATTAAACAGTGATTCATCACTGAGAATTCAGGCAATCTAAATCATAAACAAACAAAATCCATGGAAAGGCAGATGATGGTGTCAGTGTTGTAGAGGTTGCCTGAAGTCTTATATCTGACTGATCATTCAACACTCTGTCACATTGTGGCTGTTGCTTTTATCTGTTCTCTGGAGGAAGTTATGGATCTCTGTTGTATGAAATGCTGCACCGAAACAGAAATGCAGTTCAGAGACACTTTCTGTTGAACAGTCTGCCCTTTTTTTGTCTCAGTGCTAATGCCAGCTTTCCTTTTCCTGTGAATGAAGTGCAGAATCCCAAGTCACTCCTTTCTGTCTAAATATCTTCAAGAAGTATTTTTGAAAAATCAATTTTAACAAGTTTTCCAAAAGCCTGTGACCAATAGGAATTGTGATCCAAAGCTCTCCTGGAGATTATGCACTCATAATTTATTGCAGAGCAAAATGGAGACCAAAGGATTGGAAATATGCTGCAAAATCATTTGAATAATAGGCCAGCACGAATGTAACTTAGATGCTATTAAGGAGTGATCTTTTTTGGCAGGTGGTCGAACCCTGCAGATTCTAAGTGCTCAGAAGCACAGTGCTGCGAGATATACCTGCATAGCCACAAACGAGGCTGGAGAAACTTTGAAACACTATGAAGTGAAAGTCTACAGTAAGGAAATGCCTTCAATGTTAATTGTTTTTTTTCATTCTTTTCACTCTGTTACCTGTCCTGGTGTACGAAAGGATTTGTCTTACTTATTTTAGCAAGCAACTGCATTTGCTTATTATATTGCTTTAGGACAGGCACTAAAAAATGTAGCTGTTGTATCCTTTACAAGTGCTGTTCTTGGGCCAAAAATCTGTGTACCATCCAGGGGAAGATGTTTAAGAAATGATGCACTTCAGTTTCTTTTGAGATGTTTTTGGTTATGATTGTGGTTATGGTTAATCAGACAAATGCAGCACATTTGAGCAGAGTGTGAGCAGAGATTGTGAAAGCTGAAAGTGTTTTATAAAAACAGATGGGGAGGGGACTCCTAGATTCTAATGGAAAACTTCCTTGAGTAAGGTAAAGCAGGAGATTTTCGTATATGCACAAAAGCTCTCCCATTCAAGCCTTCCTGACAGCACTCTGGTAATCTGGGCATCTGTGCTTAATATTATGTTTTAATGTTCAAGGTTTTCATTATAGGCTCAGTCAAGCGTGGCTTCTCATCTCTCTCTCTCTTTGAATTTGCTAACTCTTCAATTTGAATTGGAGTTTGCTTTGCACCCTTACAGTAACTCTACTGTTATTTTAATTACATGAGGTTCTTAATAAGGCCCCCCTGGACTTAGAATAATGAGAGGAGAGTTCATAATTGAAATCCAACAATATATCAATATAACATCTCCACCCAGCCCCCTGCCAATGCCATTCCAACTGTCAGTTATTACAGTAATGTCTGCATTAGGGAGAATTTAAAATTTCCCACTGAAAAAAAAGAATGGAAAATGCTTTGAAAGCATTTATAGTAAATTAAAAGATATTCTGTGACCAGGGTATGGGATTGGTTAAGAATTTTGAAATGCTCTGTGTTCATTCTGATTCCGAAAGAAACAAGATTTTGCAACACTGAGGTTTTAGTGGAATGGAAATGTTGAGTTTTAACTACCTAAGTGTGGACTTTAGTTCAAACATATGTTTCTGAGAACTTTAGTTTCCATTGAAGTGCTTTATAATGCCTGCAGCACACTGAGCTCAAATATGTAACAAAGTACTGTGGCTAGGTAAGGCTCTGGTAACTTTCCATGTTAGAAAATGTTGAAGGTGGCTGAATTGCCTTTGCTCAACTGTGGGAAAGAGGCAGATTACAAGGGGAATGCACTTGCTTTCCTCAAGTTATTGTCTGGCTTTTCCCTTTGCCCTTTTAATTTTGAAGTGCTGCGTAAGACAGTCCCTTAAGAAGGTCTCTCTCCCTCCCCCTGTTCTATGCAGTTCCACCCACCATTAACAGAGGGGATGTCCCAGGGAAGGGTCTCTCGCCTAAGGAGATGAAGATCAAAATCAACCACAGCCTTACTCTGGAGTGTGAAGCACATGCCGTTCCTGCTGCTGCCATCAGCTGGTACAAGGATGGACAGGCAAGTCACAACCTTATTTACTTCTATTGGGTGGCTTTCCTACAGAAAAAGCTGCAGTTTTATTATCACCTTTAGTGAGCCTTTAAAATAAGGCTTACCTTCACTACTGTAGTCAGCGGGAATTCATCTCCGCTCTGCTCCTGCTGGTGGAATCACACCTCACATCTTGTTTGCTGTTGCCAGATCTCTGCCAACAGTGCCAAATGGTCACTTCTGTTTTGGGGTGCTTGATAGTGCAATGGAAACAGCAGAGCTGGCTTTTCTAGGGCCTGCTGTCGCCTGTGTATTGAGGAGAGAGCACCCTGCCTGAAAGCAGCACCCCGTAGCATTTCCACATGTGGCTTTGCTCTTGCTCGGGTTCCCCAAAGCCTTGTTGCAGAGCAGTCCTGCATTTGGTTCCTCATAGTGCTGCCCTTGCACAAGTTTGCAGACAGCCTCCCACTGGGTGTTGGCAGGGCTCCTTAAGCTCCCGCAACACACAACCTTCTCAGTGGTCTCACCCTGAACAAACAGTTTTAGGACGTGCTATAATTGGCTGTAATTAACAAAAACAGTGCCACAGAAACAGTGCTGAGGAAGGAGAACGGAGCAGCTCTTCCTCGGCTTTTGGCAGACCCTTGTGTGGCAGACAGCTGCATCTCTGCAGTGGGAACAGCTCTCTGAATTTATTGAGCGAGCAGAAGAAACAGCCTGGTGTCACAGGAGAGGCTGCTTGTGTACTCTGCCTAGTCTGATCATCTGCTGGAATTCTCAGTCCTTCTGGGTGTGCTATTTCTGTTGCCAGTGATAACTGAACAGGCCACAAAAAGGACAGAGGCCTTAAGCAGCTTGCTGCTGCCGCCAAAGCAATGGAGCCTCCAGGAGCTTCTTCCTAGGACCACCCTGGAAAAGGGCATTCATTCACATCCATGGACTGAATTGTCCTTGGCAGGCAATGTATTGTGAGCTGACTCCCTAGCACATTCCATTTTCATTACTGAGAGATACAGACTGTGTTGCTGTCATCCCTGCTGTCATGTGGGATGGAACTTGTAGGGACACGTCCACTAATCCTGTACGTATCTTTGCACTGCTGCAGTGTGAGTTTTATGTTCATGCCATGTCCTCACCAGGCAGCAGGCCTTCATAGTCACATGATTGTAGGACAAGCTAGGTCAGGCTGTACAGTTTGCAGAAACCTGTTTTCCATCATCACAGAGGAGGGACAGATGAGAGAAGAGCTGGGTTTGCTGCTGTCAGGCAGAGGAAAGCATTCCTTCCCCTGCCACTATCTGTGGCCAGGGATGCCATCCCAAGAACTTGAGACCATGCCCTAAGTGATTTCCTAAGCAGCTGCTTCCTTTGCACTTATTGAAAGTGGGCCTTGCTGGCAGCATTAAGGAATTGAAAGATGTTCTGATTTTGGTGTTGTTCAAAGCAGAGGGAATAACAAAAACAATGTTCTTACTGCCAGCATAATGCCTTAGGAAAGATTTTGAAACAATCTGAATTTGACCAAGAGAGATAATGTCATACTACTCCCACAAATATGACTACTTCTAATTTATGATTTGCATGTTAATAACTTATGTGTAAAATTACATTACAGCCTCTTAAAACAGATGATCGTGTCATTATCGAAGCCAGAGGCCATACCCTGCAGATTACAGAGGCTCAGGTTTCAGATACAGGACGGTACATTTGCCTGGCATCCAATATTGCTGGAGAGGATGAAGCAGAATTTGATATAAATATACAAGGTAAACAGACTTTGGCTAATAAAATGCCTTTTTTAAAAATTTTTTTTGGTAGTCTGAGACTATTTTTTTTTTTCTTTTAATGTTCTAGGATGTTGAAATTATTTATAATTTTGTGTTCTTTAGACCTTCCTGGTCTAATTTAATCCTTGTGTTCTGTGTGATTTTTGTTACACATACATTTTGTTCAGCTATAAGAAATGTGAGATTTGATTCTTTCAGCAGTTGTTACATATACAGTTCCTCTGAAGTTAGTGGAATGACATCATAACTGATCTTTCTCTCAATTACATTAAAAAAAAAATACTAGCTTACAATGAGATGTCATATTTTATTACCTGTATTGAGTACTTACAGGCCCAAGACATAAGCATCCTGTGTACTTACACAGCATCTAAATACAAGAAGACAATCATTAGTCATTTCTCAAAATTTAGACAAAATCTGAACTACACTGAAACCAAATAGTTTACTGTTTAAGTAATTAATGTTGATTAATACCCTCTGTGTTTTGTTATCAGATCCTTTTACATTGTTATTTATTAGACTTCAGAAAAAGTTCAGTGGATTGCTCAATTTACAATTAATTTTTATTACTGCTATTTAACAACTAACTGTTATTTCATCTCTTGAATTCCTAACTAGTAATTTCTGCTGTAAAATTCTAACTTTTTCCATTCTTGATCAAAGTTCCTCCTAGTTTCCAAAAGCCTTTTAGAGGATGGGAAGCTGGTAATGTGTTAGATACAGGAAGAGGTGGAGAAAATAAAGATGTGATTGTCAACAATCCCCTTTCACTATACTGTGAGACCGATGCTGTTCCTCCTCCAGTTCTTACATGGTATAAAGATGGCTATCCTCTGAGCTCTAGTGATAAAGTACTGATATTACCAGGTGAGTATTACAGTATGTCACACCAAGACCTTAAGAAATGGGGTTAGTACTAGCAATTACATAGTAATAACTTTTCCCATTCAGAACATTATGTTAATGTTATTTTAGACTTTATTGATTGGAGAATCTTCTTTCCAGTGCTTAGACTTAAGCAAACTGTTTTCTTTACTCATTTAAAGTGTAGTCCCTAAAATAGTGTGAATATGAGCATTGTGTTGAAACAAAATAGAAAGGTATTTTCTCTCTGATGTGTTCCTGATTTCTTTAATCACAGTTTAAGTAGAAAAGCCTCTCAACTAGGGACAGAGACATAAAAATATTACAATATATTATAATAGCAGAAAGACCTTGAACTCTTACTTAACCTCAGATGGAAAAAAGAGAGAGTTGCATACAATGCCTGAAAGCAAAAAAAACAGAGGCCTTTCTATGCAAAGGATGGTTTTGGATGGGGTGCATAAAGAAGTGCTGCGGTGGGGATAATGTCTGACTGCTTATTAGTGAGGAACATCATTCTTTTCCCATGGAATCAATTACCCTTTTCTAACATTTCAGGATGAACATTCCTGAATTCTAAGTATCTGCCAATAGAGAAAGTAGCTGGGAAATAAAAGTCCTTAACTACTTGTAATTCAGGACAAATGCTGATCATTCATAAATTTGCTTGCTCAGGTTGCTAGTGTAACATCTTATAGAAATGATGGAAACTGCATGATTTTAAATGCAAATCTTGAATGCGTTTTCCTTCCAGGAGGTCGCGTGTTACAGATTCCACGGGTGCAGGCTGAAGATGCTGGGAGATACATGTGTGTGGCAGTTAATGAAGCTGGAGAGGATTCCATTCATTACGATGTCCGCGTGCTCTGTGAGCTCTCCTGCTTTTCTTATTTTGATGTATTTATGTAAGATATTAATTTTGTAGAAATAGAGTGACGTGAAAATGGTGGTAACGTTGCTATTTTTGTATGTTTCTGGGTTATTGTGATAAGAAATGAATTTTAATAGTACTATCACACTTGACTGTAAAGAGAAGTGTATATCTAAGTCCTGTTTGTATCTTGGTTTCTTTTGTTCCCTACCCAGTTTCCAGTTAAAAAATCTGACTTATACTAGACTTTTATCTTCCCTGATTTTGATCATGATTTTCTAAAATATTTTCTGCAAAACTCTCAATCAGAACTCTTAGTCATAAGGGCATTGATGATTCAGATAAACTGAATGTCTGCAGAGTCTACTCTGTATAATCTATTTTTCTCTATTTAGAAATATTGCACAGAAAGCTTTTTTAAGTTGCTTGCACTGTCTGTTGATATAATTGAGGTTTTTGCCTTAAGAAATGCTTGTTTCTGTACTTTTATTTCTATAGCAGACACTGAGAGCACTGAGTTACTGTTAGGAGGATTCTCCTTGTAAATCCTCCTTTATTCTGGGGTCAAAGAACTTGACTGACAGACTGGAAGATAAGTTTTTCCCTCTTCTTTATGACTGCTGTGAATAAACATACTTCTCCTGCAGTCCCCTTGGTTCATTCTAGTTGAAGTATTCTTGGGATTTTAACATCTTTCAGTGTATTCACTGAGAGTTTCACTATTTCCTTCTGCAAACACAGGCTCTGATATCTTAGAAAGAATTCCACAGGGATATGCGAATCTTACAGCATTCTTACTTACATAGTGTGTTGCTCTATTGTAGTACCACCATCCATCAGTGGAGCAGATGGTGATCTGCCTGAAGAAGTGAATGTACTTGGGAACAAGGTTGCAGTGATGGACTGTGTCACGAGCGGCACTCCATCTCCGAGCATCACCTGGCAGAAGGATGGCCATCTCCTAGCAGAAGATGACAAACATAGCTTTTTGTCCAATGGAAGAAGATTGCAGGTATCTCTAAGTGAATCTTCAGGTGATGTTTAGCATTACAAATAAAAATCACCAATAAGGACAAAAAAATGAGCAAAATTCTCTTTGTTTTCATAGCATGACTTAGAGCTATAATATACAAGAAAAAATATAGAATATATATTTTTATTTCAAATATCTTATGAATAGTAGTTTTGTTATTAATTCTCAGTGTACTTAATGTGAAAGATAGCACATTGACTTTTCTGGAGGTTTGAGATGCACAGACTTAGAGAAGAGATCCTGAAAGCAGTAGTATCAATGGAAGTTGCGTTGGTTCTCAGGTGGACTTCTTCCAAACACTGCAAGGGCCTTAGGTGAAAATTAAAAAAAAAAAAGAAAAAAAAACACAACAAAAAAAACCCACCAGATGAAATAAACCTTGTAAGCCCCAAATGCCTCGAGGGGGGTCCCTAGAGAGTCCCCACAATTTTATGTATTCGCAATAAGCTGTCTCATGCATATTTTCTCAAGAGCAGTCTTGTCTCTTTTTCTTAGATTTTGAATTCTCAAATAACAGATACTGGCAGGTATGTCTGTGTTGTGGAAAACATAGCTGGAAGGGCCAAGAAGTATTTTAACCTGAATGTTCATGGTAAGTATAATAACCTGTAACTTGCTGATTGTTTTGGTTTTTTGGGGTTTTTTTTTATGTTATTACAGTTTTAATGTGTGAATTTTAGCAGAGTACAAGTAAACTTATTGAACATACTGAAAATTCTCTTGCACTAGAAATCAAACACAAGTTTGATGTACCATGGCATCTTCAGCTCTTCATGTGTATTCCATGTAGGTGGATATTGTTGTAGTGCATGTACCCTGCGCAGGTTGCTAAGCCTTGTAATCATGAATTATAACTAGGTTGGATTACAGCCTGTTTTGATTTCTTTATGAAAAAAAAAAAAGAGAAAATTATGATTAGAAATATTACACAAAGATATGGCCATTGTAAAAGCTTGCATTTTGTTTCCCTTTCTAAAGTTCCCATCTATTCTTTTGTTGTTGTTGATGTTGCTTTTAGGCATGGCTAAGATAAATTTTAACAATTGGTGTCACAAGTCTATAACAAATACAGTCAAGAAATTTAAACATTTTCCATATTTGTAAAAAAAGACTCTCTATCAAGGTTAGCCCTAATTCTTCACACCGTTTTTGACTTTCCATTCTGAACTGAAAATCACGTAAGCACTACTCTCACAAAATCATCAGCACAGTTACATTTTAAAAACTCCAAGGAATACTGGCAGCTAAGGTTTTATCTATTTTCATAGTACTGTGGAGACATAAAGTCATGGAATGATCTGGGTTGAAGATTGTCTAGTCTAACCCCTAGAGACTTCTACATGTTATCCTTGGATAATTTTTCACATCCTTGCTAGCTAGTTCATCTCCTGATTACATACTAGACAGAAGACAAGTGCTGTCTTCTCTATCACATTTGAATTAGTCCCATAATCCAAGGAATTTGATTATTTAGGTTATCATATACAGAAGAAATAAATATTTCATATGAAGGAAATGAAACAAATGTACAATGCTTTTTTCTATACAGTGATACATTTAGCCAAAAAATAGTGTTGTCATGGAAAGAATTTGCCCTTAAGTTATTTCTGAGAGGTTCTTTGCTTTCATTAGAGTCTACCTAAATTTTCTGATGTTTGAGCTTTGCTTTTAAATTATTTTATTTTCTTGACATTTGTATTTGAATTTAAACTTGTTTTTATTTGTTTATGATAGTCATAGCCTAATGGTGTTATTTTAAAATAAATATTTGTATGATGCTTCAGATTCCAGCTCAGCAATATTACTTACTTAGGACTACTAATCTTTGAATGGAGTTTCATTTGAAAAATCAGATTAATGCTGTCAGGAAAGGACCACCCAAGGTGAAGCACTTGTGTATATTTCAAATCATAGAATCACCAAGGTTGGAAAAGACCTAAAAGATCATCCAGTCCAACCATCCACCTATTACCAGTAGCTCCCACTAAACCATGTCCCTCAACACAACATCCAGTCTTTCCTTGAACACCCCCAGGGTCGGTGACTCCACCACCTCCCTGGGCAGTCCATTCCAGTGCCTGACCACCCTTTCTGAAAAGTAATACTTCCTAATGTCCGGCTTGAATCTCCCCTGCCGTAGCTTGAAACCATTCCCTTTGGTCCTATCACTAATGACACGAGAGAAGAGGCCGACCCGCAGCTCACTACAACCTCTCTTCAGGAAGTTATAGAGAGCAATGAGGTCTCCCCTGAGCCTCCTCTTCTCCAGGTTGAACAATCCCAGCTCTCTCAGCCTCTCCTCATATGGCCTGTGCTCCAGACCCCTCACCAGCTTTGTTGCCCTCCTCTGAACACGTTCCAGGGCCTCAATGTCTTTCTTGCAGTGAGGGGCCCAAAACTGGACACAGCACTCGAGGTGCGGCCTCACCAGAGCTGAGTACAGGGGAACAATCACTTCCCTGTTCCTGCTGGCAACACCGTTTCTGATGCAAGCCAGGATGCCATTGGCCTCTTGGCCACCTGGGCACACTGTCTGCTCATGTTCAGCCCAGCATCAATCAATACCCCAAGGTCCATTTCCTCTACGCAGTCCTCCAGCCACTCCGCCCTAAGCCTGTAGCACTCCCTGGGGTTGTTGTAGCCGAAGTGCAGGACCCGGCATTTGGTCTTGTTGAACCTCATCCCATTGGTTTCAGCCCAGCTCTCCAGCCTGTCCAGATCCCTCTGTATGGCCTCGCTACGCCCAGGCAGATCCACACTTCCAGCCAATTTGGTGTCATCTGCGAATTTACTGAGGGTGCACTCGATGCCCTCATCCAGGTCATCAATAAAGATATTGAAGAGGACAGGCCCCAGCACCGACCCCTGGGGAACACCACTTGTGACAGGTTGCCAGCTGCATTTAGCTCCATTCACCACCACTCTCTGGGCCCAGCCCTCCAGCCAGCTCCTTACCCAGCCAAGAGCATAACCGTCCAAGCCACGGGCTGTCAGCTTCTGCAGGAGAATGCTGTGGGAGACAGTGTCAAAGGCCTTGCTGAAGTCTAGGTAGACTACATCAACAGCCTTTCCCTCGTCTACCAGATGGGTCACTAGATTCTAGAAGGAGATCAGGTTGGTCAAGCAGGACCTGCCCTTCGTGAACCCGTGCTGGCTAGGCCTGATCCCCCAGTCATCCCGCACATGCCGCATGATCTCCCTCAAGACAATCTGCTCCATAACCTTCCCTGGCACCGAGGTCAGACTAACAGGCCTGTAGTTCCCCGGATCCTCCTTATGATCTTTCTTGTAAATGGGAGTCATGTTGGCAAGCCTCCAGTCTTCTGGGACCCCACCAGTCTTCTGGGATATAATCATAAGATTAAATGAAGTATTAAGAATGTTCCTTAATAAGTTGATAAATTTATTTTCTCAAAGGCTAAATAAATAAAACTAAAATAAAACCTACCAAAACACTGAAAATAAGCATCTAGTTGTAAAATCTGTCTCTAATACATGATAATAGATAGTTTTTCCGTGAATTGAGCCTATTGTTTGTACACATACAAATACATCTAGGTATGCTGATTAGCTGGGACACATTTGTGAGTGCTCTGCATATGTGGCAGAAGCTTGCAGAATTTGAAAAGTAGCACTTACATAGTTTAAGCAAAGTAAATTAAAAGTTAGTTTACATTTGGCCCTGTGTGTTTAATCGCACTGCCAATAATCACATCTGTGGGAAAGTAGCTGTACAAGTAAATAAATATAAATATCTTTCAAATGTCATCGGATCAGAATTTAGCATTTATTCCAGTGAAACATTTTATACTGATGATCAGAGAAATAGCCCTCCGTTACTCCAAGTTGAAAAATATGGACTGAATTCTCCCATTCACATCGACTCCTCTTGTTTCTGTTGTGTCACAGAGGAGCAATAAACTTGGCTTAATGACTGCTTCGTTTCATTTAAGTGCCAGAGTGCATCTGGAATATCTCTGGTGAATAAGGTCCAAAATACATTAAAATTTCTGTCTTTGAAGAAGAGGATTCCATCTGTTCTTTGGAATGATTTTTCCACCCAATAGAGCCCAGAACATGCTTTTGCTTTCCTCTTAAGTGTTTTATATTATGCATACTGCAAAAACATGGAAACTAAAACCTGGGACGTATTAAAAGGAAGAGATTTACAATTATTTATTTTTAAATAGTTCTTGTAGAAAGGTCAGATGTCAAAGTATTCTTGTCTTTAAAAGTATTGGGACTTGGAAGCTTAAAAATGCATCCATTTGAACAATGTGTATGTGCAAGAATTTTTAAACTGTTTAGCTCACTATTACACAATAGATTTTTCTTGTTAACAAAAGAACTCTGGACTATATCAGAAGAAAGCATTTTTGGATCTCTATTATAATGTGAAATTAGAGTATTTCAGAAAGAACAGTAACAATACAGTCTCAACAAGAAATGGTATTTAGTCTTTCTGTATATCTTGGCAAGATAAAATTTAATTTGTCCTGCCCTATGTAGCAAATGTCGTGTGAGAAAAGTCTTTTAAAATTGATAATACTTCAATGAGAAATTGTAGGATCTCTTACTGGTTACTTAGCCTTTGTAAATCCCAAGCAGAGAAGGATTACAGGTGAAATGGTTTCCAGATTCATCCAAAAAACAGAGGATCCATTTGTGGGGTGTGAAGGATTTTTTGCAACGTGGCCCTTTGTCAAAGCTCAGCAATTCAGCTTTATATTAGTAATTGAAGAAATTAGAGAATATTGTTTGCTGATCCAGTGATAAATGCTAGTAATGCATTTCTCTCTGCAGTTCCTCCAAGTGTTGTTGGTGCTAATCCTGAGAATTTGACTGTCGTGGTGAATAATTTCATCTCTGTGACTTGTGAGGTCACTGGCTTTCCGCCTCCTGATCTCAGATGGCTCAAGAATGGAAAACCTATCGGCTTGAATACTAACACGTTTATTGTGCCTGGTGAGGAATTTCAACTATTTCTACAGCCTTTTAGACTCAACTTCAGTCTGTTTTGTGTTGATATGGGTGACAGCCATTTATACAGCCAGTATATTTTTAATATTGCTCCAGTGAGTAGACAAGACACTTGACCTACTGTGTTTTTAAAGCATTTACTGATGTCTTGGCACACTTCTAAAGAAAACCAGCTCAGACTGAAAGCACTGAAAAAGACTAGCAGGCAAGTCACATAGCACAAGTCCTCTGAGATATTGATTGAAGTTGGGTCACTGTCTCACCTTTCAAAGGAACAATCAGAAGTAGTGATGCAGGCTAGGATGAATTCTGCAGGCTTACGAAGACTTAACAACTCTCTCATTGACTTCTGTGGAAAATGGGGTTAACTGAACTCTCAAAAAGAAATCCTTGCATTCTGAGATCTCCTTACCCATTCAAAGCTGCTCACTCAGTGAGATTTCATGGTATCTGTGTCATTTTTGCTCCTGCTGGATATCTTCTGCCCAGGATATCTCGTGCAGATCACTTGTTGGAGTGCTCAATTCTGTCCTGCAGCTGTTATGTGGCTGGGGGTCTGCATTACAGCATAAACTGAAGTGCAGGTGTGAAATCTGCTTAATGGCAGTAGAGACACTGTGCAAATTAGTAATGTAGGCATAGACAGTAGCTTCATGGGTGGAGGCAGTGAAGACTAGGGGATAAAGGCTGGGATAGTGACAGAAGTAGGGAACAGGAGCATGGTTAAGTTAGCAAAGAGGGTTTAGCAGCCACAAAATACACAGATATAAAAGGAGCATTAAAAGGGGCATCAAATGTAAAAGCATCAGTGAAATCTGTCCTAAAAATTTATTCCTTGACTTTTTTAATGGATTTACGAATCCCAAAAAGCAATGGCAATGTGGTGTGTTTTTAAATCCAAGGTTAGTGTAATGCCTGTGCTCAATCTGTTGGGGACACAATTCTAAGAAAACATTTGAAAATGATACCATACCCACAGAATAAGTCTCAAGACTTCTGCTTTTACTTCAGGTGCTCGGACTCTGCAGATTCCCCAAGCCAAACTGTCAGATGATGGTGAATATACTTGTATTGCAAGAAACCAAGCTGGGGAAAGTCGGAAAAAGAGCTTCCTAAGTGTCCTTGGTTTGTTTGTTTTTCTTTTAATTGTTTTCCTATGATAAAGTGCAGTATTTTGGGGTTTTTTAGGTAATTTTTTTTTGTCTTCACAGAACTAAGGCAGAAATAACTCTGTTCTTCTTCTACAGTCCCCCCAAGCATCAAAGACCATAGTGGAACCTCAGTGACAGTGTTCAACGTGAGAGTTGGCACCCCAGTGATGTTAAAGTGTGAAGCCAGTGCTATCCCACCCCCAGTCATCACCTGGTACAAGAACAGGCGTATAATTTCAGAGTCTGCAAATATGGAGATCTTAGCAGATGGGCAAACATTGCAAATCAAGGGTGCTGAGGTAGGTATGTTTGTGGAATGCTGCATCTGCCACTACTGTCAGGTGATTATTTTGTTCTTTATGGGTGTATACTACTAATTGAATGTTGAATGTAGGAGATATATTTGTTGGAGGTCTTTCATTCTTTGAAAAGAATTTTGAGTTGGCAAAAACTGTTAATATCTCTGTACTGTAGCATTAAAGTAAGATCTACATAGTAAGGTTTTTGGTTTTTTTAATTATTTTTATTCTAGGTTTCTGACACTGGCCAATATGTGTGCAAAGCCATAAATATTGCAGGGCGAGATGATAAAAATTTCCATCTTAACGTTTACGGTGAGCACCCTCCAGATTATCTGCAGTATTTATGTATTATAATGTCATAGACATTGTAGAGTACAAAATTCAAAATCAGTTTACAAAAATATTTCCTAAGCAAACTACTCTTACTGCTTCCATTCAACTTATAGTGCCACCAAATATAGAAGGCCCTGAAGAAGAGTTGATCAGTGAAACAGTCAGTAATCCTGTTGCCTTTATGTGTGATGCTACTGGAATTCCTCCACCAACACTGATGTGGCTTAAGAATGGAAAACCACTGGGTAACATTCTGTCATGCTCTTTTCTGCTCTTTTGCCCCCTTCCCTCACCTTTAGGGTACTGCTATGCTGTTTGCAGTCTATTTTTTTGTTTCTTCTTCATCTGTCTCCAGACACTCTTATGTTAACTGATTGGAATTTTTTTTCTTTGTTTTGAAATTGTGATGAAAAAAAATTCTAAAGAAGTATTTACTCTCTGGCCTCTTTGGAATGACTACTTGTTTGTATCTTTTCAGAGAACACCAATTCTCTTGAAGTTCATATTTTATCTGGTGGAAGCAAGCTTCAGATTGCTCGTTCTCAGCTTCTAGACAGTGGGACCTACACGTGTATTGCCTCAAATGTAGAGGGAAAAGCTCAGAAAAGTTTTGTGCTTTCCATTCAAGGTAAGACATATGAGTGCAGTGAGAATTATCAAGTAATTTCTGAGTGTGACCCTGTAAATGAGAATTGGAAAGTCTGTATCAATATTTCTATTGTTTTCAAGCAGTGGGAAAAATTGTTAGAAGATTATATTGTTAGTCAGAAACTTGCATGAAAAAGAATATTCTTTACTTCTTATAGTAGGAGAACTTGAAAACTGCTGGGAAGGCTGTGTGTGTTTGCTGCTGATCATATCCTTCCACCTGCTGAGCGCTGAAGCTATGCTGGTTGATGAAGTGTGGAACACTTGGTTTCAGAAGCAGTAATACCTATTGCCTTTTTTCCTCCATAGCTAGTAGGAGATAGGAAAGAAATCTTGACAGCATTTTCTTATTTAAAAGATTATTTTCCCAATCACATATGAAACCCTAAATTGTTATAAGCCCTAAATTCTCTATTTCTTGACTCCCTGCGCTTCACTCTTACACTGCAACCACCTTTGCTTTCTTCCCATTAATTTGACTAGCTTCTCAGTGTTCAGTAAGACACTTCTTGTACAGTGTCTGCAGCTTTCTGCCATGATCTCTTCCCTTGCTAGCAGTCACTGATTGAGGAAGAGGAGCAGGAACCATGAGCTGAGTTTGCCAGCAGGTCCCAATATGACTGCTTACCATCAGCAGGCCAAATAGAACTAATTCAGTGACACAGTCATTCTCTGGAGATGTTGGTTTTTGTGTGTCCTGGCTTGCCTGCCCATTTATCCCCAGTATAGGAATTGAATATGATCAGATTTAACTTAAGTTGCTTTAAATGCTCAAAACTTACTAGTGGGACTAGTCTTGACTTGATGGATAACATGACTGCCTTTCTTGTTCTGTAGGAGAACAGACTAAAATGGTTGCTGTTTAGGATGGAGTAAGTATGTAGCTGTTAAGGGCAATGAAGCGGTCCTCATACTGTAGAGCATTTGACTGTGTACTAAGCATATGCACAAGAGTTAAACAGGCATTTAATTGCATTGTGATATTTAGTGAACTGGGATTTTGTCCTTACGTTATTGCACGTTAGCCATCATTGTTTGAGCAGGTAGCTAGATATTAAATATAATGACAATTATAATTGGTTTTTGTAATATTGTAAATCAGTGACTTTCAAGAATTATGAAAGTGGCTTTAAATTTATCTTTGCAAAATCTTCTCTAGAAAATATTGTACTCTGTGTTGGAAAAACAATAAATTCTAGTTCTCCCAAGCTACTGCAGTGCAACTTTTTGTAGCTTAGATTACGTCTCTTGCTGATGACCCTTCTCTTCCATCCTACATTCCTAGTTCCTCCTAGTATTGTTGGCTCTGAAATGTCTAGTGAGGTCGGTGTCCTCTTGGGAGAAGGCATCCAGCTGGTATGCAATGCCACTGGAGTGCCAGCACCTGTTGTACAATGGCTTAAAGATGGGAAAACAGTTGCCAGTGACAACTCACAAAGAATAAGGCAAGTAAAAAAATCAGTAGGCACTGAATTCTCTTCTTGTATAATTTAAAACTTGAAGACTGTAAAGGAAGTGTGAAAGATTTTTAGGTTTTTTTATTAATATATTACTCGTTTTACATTCTAAAAAGAGAGTGTAAAGAGAAACCACGAGCTAGCCATATTAAGAACATCATCTCCCTTTAGTTTGTCATTCTAGTATACTTTGTTACTACTTCTTTTTATTCTTTTGGTACTAAGAAATATACAATGGCTGTATCTTTCTCATTTAGTAAGTTCTCACAAGTTCATCAGATTAATAACATTTTGTAAAGATCTGTAAGTTTCATTAAGTTCCTTTAGAGGGGAAGGACCTTGATGCTTTTCATTACAGGTTCTTCAAAAGCCCATTTGGAATTGTATTTTGGATAGTTGAATAGGATGTATCTAAGATAAACTTCCTACTTATCTCTAATAATGATAATTTGCAGAAAATAGTGGTTTTCTAGTGAAATTCCCAAGAAGATCAAGGGATTTGACTTAAATGTATGAAATTGACTGCTTATTTGCCAAGTCATAGTAATACATAAACAAACTCACGGTGTTGTATTACCTTCCTTGTAGAGTAGCTCCAGATGGCAGCACATTAAAAATCTTCAGAGCTCTCACTTCCGATACAGGAAAATACACTTGTGTGGCTACTAATCCTGCAGGAGAAGAGGACCAAATTTTCAGCTTGAGTGTATATGGTGAGTTTTCACAGATACGAAACTGAAATTTGGTCCATAATCTTTGTGAGCACTCGCAACAAAGGGCCAAGAAATGAATGCCTGTCTTCACTGTAATACTACATGCGTATGTTTCCAATTTCATGTACTGTAGATAGCACAGTATATTACACAGGATATTCTGCAAATGATGAAATGATTGAAATTACTGTTGAATATGTTTTGAGACAAACAGAAATTAGTTCCTTTGGTGTATTTCATAATAGAGGAATTCTACTTGCAGTAATTTTTTTCTTGTAGAGACACACTCGGGACTGATTTACCCTCGTACTGCTTTTTTGTTTTTTAGTTAATCTGCATTAATTCTTGTCAAAGTACATTAGTAAAACATGAGTATTATGGCAGGAAACTAATTGCGTAAGCTCTCCTCTATCCTGAGAAATTGCTTATTTAGAGTTTTAAAGAAATATGATATAGTTTGGGATGAAATTCTTCGTACACAAAAAGATATACAGAAGACAACACAGTTATTCTTTACCCTTAGGCTGTGTGGACATTGGCTGAGGCTCAAGCAATAATTAGCTTAAGTTGTCTTCTATCTTTACAACTGTCATGGTGTATGGTGGGACCCTAAGATAGCCAGAACAGGGAGCTTTACGTGCCTGAGCCTTTGTATAGTGAGTCCCTTCTTGCTCCCAAGACCAAAAGGCTTTCACAGCACAAAACCAAGCAAAGAAACAGCCAAAACTGGTATTATGTTAGAATTATCTTCCAGACTATTTAACCAGTCACTTTAAAGCT
The DNA here is from genome assembly GCA_037305975.1 of Chrysolophus pictus. Taxonomy (NCBI): domain Eukaryota; kingdom Metazoa; phylum Chordata; class Aves; order Galliformes; family Phasianidae; genus Chrysolophus; species Chrysolophus pictus. The sequence continues at coordinate 418,220 of CM074583.1, forward strand.
TTCTGTATTTGAAAACTATCATCCTATACATCCTTAAGGTAATAAGTTATCTTTCTTCCTGCACAATTCTAGCTTTCATTGTATTGAAAGTTTATTGAAGTAAACATCTTAAGCAGCAAACTGTAAGCTTGCATCTGGCTTTTAAGAGATGGGGATCCCCTCAATGCTTGACCACTTGCTCCCTCCTAAAATTTCTTTCTTTCCTCTTGAGCTTCAGGTTCTGAGACCAAAGCTCTCCTTTGCTATAGCCTGAACAAACAAATAAAAGGGAGTGCAGTTATCATTCTACTATGCATCTGGTTGTAATTATGTAAATTACTATTTATTAGTGCTTATTATTGTTAGAGGTCTTATTGTTTAAAAAGATAAGAAAGCCTCTTCTGAATGGAATGCCTGTGGGATATTAAGTGCAGCATTTCCTAGGCTTTCAAGCATGGCAGGAATACAGATGTGGAATGATTTTAAAAGCCGGTCTTAACACCCTCCTTTTCAATATTTACAAACTGTAGTTCCTCCAACAATAACCAACAGTAAAAGTGAACCAGAAGAACTCACTGCCCTTTTGGACACCTCCATAAATATTGGATGTACTGCTACTGGAACGCCCTCTCCACAGATAAACTGGCTAAAGAATGGCCTTCCTCTGTCTGTCTCCTCCCGGATCAGGTTACTGTCAGCTGGGCAAATTCTAAGGTTGGTTTTAATTTATTTTAACTAAGCTGCCTGGGTCTTTTGCTGTATCAGCACAGTCCTGCTAGCACTGTTGGAAGCAAGAATGAAATTTGACTCAAGTCATGCTGTAATAACAGTGTAATACTGTATTCCATTTACAGCTGTGTGGACATTGGCTGAGGCCAATTGATTAAATTGATTTTCTCCTTAGACTTGTTCGAGTGCAAATATCTGATGCTGGTGTGTACACTTGTGTAGCATCTAGCAGAGCTGGAGTAGACAACAAGCATTATAACCTTCAAATTTTTGGTGAGTTTCTCTGAAATGCTCAGTGTAAAGGATCTATTCTTCATTTCTTAAATCTAGTCTTCAGTTTTCTTTCACACTAACATAAAGTTGTAGACATCCATAAGAGTGTATCAGACTTAAATAGAAAAACATTTACTTTTTAATGTATATGTATGTTTTTAATTGAAATTCTTTTAACCCTTGAAGAGTCCTTATTTGAATTGCCATTCATTATGTGTTGTCTTTGGGGTTTTTTTTTTTGGAGTGACTGATTACGTATAATCCTGAAGTGAATTTTAACTCAGTTACTTAACATAAACTTATGGGGTGTGAGGAGATGCAGAAAGGTAGCTGCATGCTACCTTTTATTTTATATTCAGAATTAACTTCTGTGTGTGTACTGTTCTGTGCGTACTCTGTGTGAATCAGATCTTTGTTTCTCTGCAGTACCACCAACCCTGGATAATGCAAGAGGAACAGAGGAAGTGACTGTAGCAAAAGGCAGTTCAGTTTCACTGAAGTGTTTTACTGATGGCACTCCTGCCCCTACTATGTCTTGGTTTAAAAATGGACATCCGTTAAGCCTTGGAGCTCACCAGACTTTAAGTAACCAAGGAATGGTTCTTCATTTTGTAAAAGCAGAGATTGGTGATGCAGGCAAATACACTTGTGTAGCATCTAATAAAGCAGGAGATGTCAGCAAGCACTTTTCTCTAAAGGTGTTGGGTAAGTGTTTACTGGTCAGTTGAACAAATTGTGGGTAGTGGATGTAGGGAACAATTTAAAAATCTCTAGGGAAAAAAAGTATTTTCAAGAAACATTTTTTTGTGTGAAATAAGTCAAGTAAGGAAATGGAAGATAACTAAAGATGTGCATGTAAAATAATATGTATTTTTACCTAAGATTTCAGGAATACTGAAATACACTTTGGCTGGTAGGAATTCTGCTTTACAGGTTGATAGCATAGCTAAAGGTGTAACTGAATGTATAACAGCTAAAGGGCTAATAAAAATCTTCACTGATACTATGTAATAAAATTTTTTACCTGAGATTATTAAAGTAATTTCTAACTAATTTAATTTCACAAAATATGCAGATTACTAGAAAGAGACAGATGGAAATCCCATGAGATACCCAGTTGTACAGCCAGAAATAGTACTAGTGCAGACTAACTCTACAAACCAACTGCAAGTCTGTGGGTTAGGTTTTATAGGCTATTGGAGTCAGTAAGCAATGGGAGTGTTTTTCTTTCCATAGAACCACCTCAAATCAATGGTTCAGGTCAACCAGAAGAGCTCTCTGTGATTGTCAACAACCCCCTTGAACTTCTTTGCATCTCTGCTGGCATTCCAATCCCCAAAATCTCATGGATGAAGGATGGGCGCCCACTTCTGCAGAATGACAATATTCATGTCGTAAGAGAAGGGCTTCGAATAACCAGTGCTCAGGTGAAACAGCTGTTTCAAAGTTGTCTCAAACTGGAAACTCTAGAGAAGCATAGAGAATTGCCTGCTGTTAGGACCAACCTGACAGGTCCTAAAACCTTGTATAAAGTTCTCCTGCATGTGCAGTTGGAGGATGTGCTTTTCAAGCCTTGCCTTGATTTCTTTTTATTCAGAAAAAGTGGTAGTATTATGGGTTAAGAGTGACCTAGCATTTCTGCATCTTCTGAGCATTATTCAAATTCATTTTAGAGTTCTAAACCTTCTTTATTTCTTCATCCTTCTTCATAAAAAGCTGAACAATCAAGGTTAGGGACTTGTGCCCTTTTTGTGTTCGTTTGTGATTTCATCTATAATCTGTTATAAAATTACATAATATATTATCTGTTATATAATTATATTTTACATATCTGTAGAAATCTAATTACATATATATTATAATCTGCATCTATAGCATATGTTATGTTAATTTCCTGTCTATTTGACCCTTGTTACTGTTACTTGCTTTTCTTTTGTTATTTTATAGTTCCTCCTCAGCATTTCTCCTCTTTCTACTACCTCAGATTTGCCTGATACCCATTTGCTTCTCACATGCATAGACCACAGATTGAAGAGAAAAAAACTGCTCTTGCAGTCATCTGTGTGAAAATTAAAAGTAACTAAAGACAATACAAAAGCTTTCAGATTAATTCAGACAGTAAAAGAGTCCATGGAAAAATAACCTGTGCAGAACTACTATAGTCAGCCAGACTGGATGTCACCAACACAAGGGGGATGTGGCTCAGGAAGACAGACAAACAATCTGCTGCTGGTTTTGTTTGTCAAGTAAACACTTCTTGTCTTTATAATGAGAAGCTTACAGGAAAGAGAAGGCATAACATTATGTTATAACATTCAGACTATGGATGCATACATAAAAAGGCTTCCTTACTATCCAGAATTTACTCTTGCATAGATGGATACGTGTAGCAGCTTCCATGTTCAGAATTGCCTGTTGCAGAAAGTATCATGAAGAGAAGATGTATTTGCTGGAAGTGCATTATCCTCAGAGATTATAGTCTTTCCAATCCTAATCTCTGCCTGCATAATACCATGGTGGTAAGAGATGCAAGTTTCCCAGAACTAGAGAAGAAAGGCTTCAGGCTGCAGCAGGGGGTTGGAACTGAATGGCCTTTAAGGTCCCTCCCAGACCAAACCCAGAGAATCAGTTTTGTGATTCTAATGTTAATTTTTTTCTAATTTTTTTCATTTCTTCTTAGGCTTTCCTTATCTGTTGTCTTTACTTTTGACTGTTGCTGTCAGTGTTTATATTTTACTGCTTTTCTGAATTGTTCCCATATGCTGCAACTTTTACTGAAGTTGTCCATGTGTTTCCAGGTGGAGGATGCAGGAAGATACACGTGTTTGGCATTTAGCCCAGCAGGGGATGATGATAAGGAATATTTAGTAAGAGTGCATGGTAGGTTTGAGGAATATTTCTTTCCTAAATTAAGCTGCAAACTACAAAGGTGTGTATCACATTTAACAGGTTACTTATTATTAAAGAAGAAATACGTGTTTTGAGAAAATGATATTATACTTTATGATAGTTAGCATTTCTCAATAAGCTTAATTCCTTTGACATGCATTAAACAGGGAAAGTTCCATCTGATACAATTCACGCCTTCTGTTGTGAATAAGTTATAGATATTTGTATTCTGCATGTTTCTCCAGCTAAATTGAATTTATTGTACTTAGAAAAAAGTGTAAGGTATACTGATACCTAAGATCTTAGTTTTTCATTAGAAAATTACATGTATGTATTTTTAGAATACATTAAATGTAATGTCAATAAAGGCAGTATAAACAGAATTTCTGCAGTTCTACAGTATGCTTCAGGTTTCTTCTTGAGGGTTGTAACAGCCGTGTTTCATGATGAAGAGTTTATTGAACTTCTGTGGTCTCTGCTCTGTCTGGCTTTGATGCTAGTGCCCTTGCTGAGAATTGATTTTAATTTAATTTCTGTCGCAGTAGTTTCCAGTATGTGACTTAAAAAACAGTTTCATCGTTAAACAAACGTGGTGCATTTAACACAGATATTGTAAAGTAGTACTAAATTGTGGCACTATAGCTTTGCTTTTGCCTTAAATATTGAGAAGTAAAATGCTTTTTTTAAAGTATGGTTTTAATGGTACTTCATAACTGTGGTGTTTATTTTTCTTAATTTTTGTAACAGTTCCTCCTAATATTGCTGGTACCAGTGGTCTGCAGGACCTCACTGTGTTGCAGAACAGACAAGTTATACTGGAATGCAAGTCAGATGCTGTACCACCTCCGACAATCTCGTGGTTTAAAAATGGAGAACTTGTAGAGGTATTAGCAATTACATTGTCTGTGTTAGTCTGTTGGACCTTTTATTTTTTACACACAGTGCTTGACTTTTCTTACTCTGCTCACTTGCCCCTCCAGTGCAGTTAAGTTACAGTGCCTCAAATTGAAACTGAGTTGCCCCAGTACAAATACAGTTAGTCCTCAATGAGTACCTGAAGCTAGCAAGCATGTGAAGTGGCCATCCCGCTGTTACTTGTTCTTTTTTCCTTTAGGGGGATCCCTTGCTCCTCCTGGATCCTCTGAACAATCCTAGAAGCCTTTGGTATACTTCCTGAATGGCTTCCCAGGAAAGGTAGCTGAGAAAAGACTACATTATATGTTTCCTTTGGGTATATTATGCATCCTCATACTCTAGTCACATTTAGGAAGGAATTACAATTTTTTATGTTGGGGGAAAAAAAAAAAAGGAAAACAAAAAAACCAAAATGTGTTACTAACCAACACAGTTTTGTATCAAATGCATCTCTTTCACTCATAGTTCCAAGTAGTGTCATATAAGGCATAGAGTCCCTGATGGCTGAAAGAAAACTAGCAAGATTAGGACAGCTTTAGTAGAATGGTGGTGTTTGGTTTTTTTATTTATCATCTTCCTTAGGATCACTTAGAAACCAGATTCTTTCCAACAGATCAATTTAAATTCAGTTATTAATTCAACTTAATAATTTTCTCTCTATTGATCTTAGTTTATTAAAAAGAGAAAAACAAATTCTTCTTAATTCATAAAACATAACTCATATGTCTCCCATAGTTGTAGTCCATCTGTAGTCTTCATTCAAAGGCCTGCTTCTGTGCTGTACATGTAAGAGCCCATTCCTCAGGCTCTTCAACTGTTGTAAACTTAGAAGAATGAAATAGTTGTGGAAGTGGCAAGAATAAGGTGAGCAATCATATATTACTAAGTGCTGCTGGGGAATAATATTACCTTGCATATCATACAAAAACTAGACAGAAAGAAGTGTAAGTAGTAAAGAAGTTGCTCTTCCCTTAATTGCTGGATACAGACTTTTTTTTATGAATGCAAGTTGGAACAAGACCTGGAAGTTATACATGAACACTTCTACCTCAGTCTTTCTTGAAAAGCTAGTGTTCTAAGCAGTACTTGTTTTTTTTTTTTTTTTTTTAATTGTACATCTTCACTAATTTAAACCATGAAAAGAAGCCACTTTTAGAAATACTTACCAGAAATAAAGCAGTGGAGCAACACTATTATGGGCCTAGATACTCAGCTGAACACCTGAGGTTTGTCTTATGTAATATTAGATCTTTTGCTTCAGAGATTTGTGTCTATTTGTGAGGACTGAGGTATCTTGGTTATGCAGTTTGACTAATCTCCCACCTTTTGTTTTATAACAGTGTGAGGACATTCTGTTTGTACAGTGAGCTCTCCTCTGACAGTAATTTTGAAAGTAGTGCTGTTATAAATTTTGTGCAGATGTAAGCCTCCTAATTTATCAGTTGTACTTTATGTAGCAGATGTACTTTTATTTTGTTCACTACCATCCATTCCATCCCTCAGCTGAGTTTGTATATATATGCACTCCAGATATCAGGAAAGCATTAGTGTCCTCCTAAAAGCCTGGCTGTTTTTTCAACCTCTAAGAAGTGTAATAACCTATTATTTGTAAGCATCTGGGAAAGAATTCTCTCTGAATATGAAAAGAGAGGTGCTCTATGGATGCTTATATGGCATGTGATTCTCCTTACCTTGGAAACACTGAGGTTTCACAGTGACAGAAGGTGACTGAGGGAATTCAAGGTTACAAACTGCAGCGTTGCTTCAATTGAAGTTATCGCTTCTTTTTGAAATAGCCTTGTAATTAAGGGTGTCTTTCCTCCTGTTTTTTTTTTTGTTGTTGTTTTTGTTTGTTTGTTTGTTTTACTGGTCTTCCACTGTGTTTGAAGTCAATACTAGATCTTGCTGTGTTCAATAAAGTAGTTGTGCAGCACCACCACCTGCTCTAACAGAACTCTAGAAAGATCTAGAGCTTGGGATAGCTTTGGTGGTCAAAGTCCTTGCACTCTTCATTGATTTGAAAACATACGTCGAGTGTTACCAAAATAAGTAGGTAGGAGTATCTTGACCAAATCTATCTTTATCTAGACACTAAACGAATTGCTGAATTTGTATTTTTATCATTTCACCTGTGAGAAGCCAACACTGCTGGTTATGCTACATCTGTGCTGGTGCCTGATGTGAGACCAAAGCACTTGGATGGTAGTGCAAAGCAGTGCAGAACTGGAGATATTTTACTTGTATGTGGTGGTTTCTGTCTACAGGTCTCCTAGCCAAAAGAACAGATGGGAATGTCAGCTTTGAATGTTATCCAAAGTTTGTGTTTGTTCTTTGTTTCTTTCTTCCTTTTTCTTTTTAAGCTGTTTTTTTATTCAGTCAAGTTTTTGAGCACTTGTGTTTGGTATTGCTGTCAGTTGTTCATTCAGTTCCGATCCAGTCTACTTATGATAAAAAAAGCTATGACTTCAAATGACTGCTGAGCAGCTGCTCTAGAGTCATCGTAGCACTCAAAAGAGTCATGCTCTCCAATTCAGAAATGCTGTCTAGTAAACATAGAAGGCAAACTTTATGCTGTATCCTGTCTGGTCAAGGCTGTAAAATTTGAAGAACAGTGTAGAGAAACTGGTATTTTTCTGCTTGTACTGTGCATAGATTTTGAGGAAACATCATGTGCTATTCATTGCCCCTTTTCTACAAAAACCCCAGAGCCCTTTGGCATAGTAACCCTAAAAGGCATCTTATTGAGGCACAATTCCCAGTTAGGTTTTCAAGTTGTAACCACTAAGCAATGATAACTTCTTAGAGTTTGATTTATTCTATTATCTTCATGGCTATGAACCAAGTTAAGATAGCAGTTAATTCAGTCCCCTGAGTTAACCTCAGCCTTCTTTCATAGCTGTTCTTACTCTGCACCAAAAAAAATGCTCAATCTTTAGAAAAAGAACAATGGTAAAATTAAATCCATCCAACTCTCTCTCTCTCTTTAGGGAACTCCTCGAATTCGAATCCTATCCAGTGGGCGATACATGCAAATCAATAATGCTGACCTCGGTGATACAGCAAACTATACATGTGTGGCAAGTAATGTTGCAGGAAAAATGACCAGGGAGTTCATGCTGGCAGTACATGGTAAAGTCATGGATCCGTTCTTGTGCGGTCTGCTCTTTGCATGACATTTTTGCTGGGGCTCAAACGGGAAGAAAGCATTAGAAGTCTCTTTTAATCAAGCACTGGCTACTTAGGCTGTATCTGAACTATGGGACCAGGTATGTTACCTAATGTGTAGTCCACAGCTGTCCCCCTCACTGGAGGACCAGCTGGGGACCCATCACAGCTCCTTCTCTGGCTAGCGATGTTCCTGCTACACATCCTGTCTTCATCCTGCTTTAGCAGGACCGTTGGGCTCAATGATCTCTTAAGGTCTCTTCCAAGCCCTGCAATTCTGTGATTTTGTGATCCCAGTTCAGAGGCAGGATATGTCCAGACTGAAAATGCAGATCCAAGACTGAGAAGTGCTCCTTGACAAATTTAGACAAATTGTTAAAGCACTTCACTGCTATCTTGGGGGGCTTGCTGGTTTCATCACCAGTTTTTCAAGTTACTTGAAAACTGTGGCTTCCCTGAAGCTACAGGTGAGCAATGGTAGGAACATAGGGTTTGGAGGGTCCTGTACATCCCAATGCCTGTCCTCTATTGAAATAAACCTGTTGGTACTTCTTGAATTTCATTGTAAACCTATTTATTTTCTCAACTGTAGACTGATGAGAAACAATTCTATTTTCACACTAAAGAAAAGAAACTTTTTCCATATATCTGTTCTGTTAATAATTCAGTCATATATACTTGCATTACACTGAGTCCGTCCAAGGCTATCATTCTTGTTTCTCCATAATTTAATTACAACACGGATATAATTTCAGTCTTATTTTGTTGAATTAAATGTCATAAGCTCTTCTGCAATTTAGCTATATGATAATCCTTGCAGTAACTACCTAAAATGATGTTTAAAGTGCACTTAAGATAGACTTTGTTTTTTATTCCATACTGAATCACAGCAAAACCTTGTACTAGACACAATGGTCAGAAACTTATTGCTGTTGTTACAATCATTTCCATTACTGCATCTGTTTACGTGTGTCCAGTTTCAATTAGTGCAGCCTAGAAGTTCTTTTTCTGATACCATCTGGGATTTTCCCTTAACAGTGGCTCCAACAATTCAAAGTAGCCCTCAGACTACTGTTGTCCATTTAAACGCGTCTGCTGTTCTGGATTGTAGTGCAGAAGGAGTACCAACCCCCAGAATTACATGGAGGAAAGATGGGGCTGTTTTTAATGGAAACAATACAAGGTATTGTCCCGTAGTCAAAATAAGTATTCTTCCCAGTTTTTTAAGAATACACTAGGTACAGAAAGCTTAATTAGACATCCAGAACTTGTAAATGAGTTTTGGTTTCACAGCTCAGAATTGCTATTAATACTTTCATTTCAAATAGACCCAAATATGAAAAATGCAGTAGTAGAAATAGAGGTTTGGAGAAGCTGTTCTACAGAAAAGTAGCAGTACTGAGGATTTCACTCTTTTATTGTAAAAAATAAAAAAAAAAATTAAAAGGCCAAAAATAAAGATTTTGAACAATACATTTTTTTAATATTTGAAGTTTTTATGATGAAGCTAAGCAATGTCATGCAGACCAAAAGCTCTTGAGTATCCTTTCTAATTTCTGATATGGGTAAAACTTAATACATATATTCTAACATCATCAACATTTATTATAGTAAATGGTTTCTATCTTCTGACTGTTTGGGGAGAAAGTAGCTAGGCATTTTCTAGAACTGAGCAAATGCTTGAGAATTCAATAATATTTCAAAGAAAAAATAAAATATACAATTATTTATTTATTTATTTATTGAGATTAAATGAATGTCCATAAAAAAAGTGTTCTGGACATCTGCAAATCTGTCATTGTGTATATAGAAGCTCTGTGTCAGTTTGATTTTATAACTTCTGTGGAAAATGGGTGTGCTGGGAGACAGTAGCCATGATAAGTGAAATAAATGAGAAAACTGTATGTGCCCAAATTAGACACCATGTCTTGAGACTATTGTTGTGCAGCTATGTCATCTGTGTCTTCTGTCTCGTCAGGATAGCTAATGGTTCTGTTGATTGGGTGATGGGGGAAGTACCATGTGGCTTTGTTTCAGATATTCCATATTAGAGGATGGATCTCTACAAATACACTCAGCACGTGTTACTGACACAGGAAGATACATGTGTATGGCAACTAATGCAGCCGGCACCGCACGCAAACAAACTGATCTGCAAGTCCTTGGTAAAAGTTCTGGTTTTAGATAAATATACATGTTTTCACGATCTAAAGTACATTTGTATCATTTTCCTTGTTCAGACTGATACACTTGGAAGTTTTGCCCTTTTTCAGTTGCTCTGTTTTGTTTTGTTTTGTTTTTAATGGGAATTTACAGCCTTAGGAATACAACCCAAATGTTTATGGAACAAAAATATTTTTTCCTTGTTACCTGTCATGTGCACGCCACATGGAAATAGAAAGACTGAACACATCCAATGCTTCATGTTTAGTAGATTCATTACCACCAAATTATTTATAATAATTAAGTAAATGTGTTCAGGCAGCACAGCTCTGTATATATGTATTTGTGAGTGTGTGCAATTATTCTGAATAATCAGGCTTTGTTTGTCCTTAGTCCCTCCAACTATTGCTTCTGGACGTACTAATATTACAGTTACTGTAAATGTGCAGACCACATTGCCCTGCGAAGCCACTGGAATTCCGAGGCCAGCAGTTAGCTGGAAGAAGAATAGGCATCTGCTTAGTCTTGACCAGAACCAGAATTCTTACAGGTGAGGGATGTTTTCTTTTCACTGTGGGTTTAAAATTTATGAGGATTAACTTGAAAACTATCCATACATAAATGTAATTTTATATAGCCAACATAATTTGTTTTATACTTGAGAAGAAAAGGAAGTATTTCACTGGCTTTTACTTTCTTCTCTTTTCTTTGTTCAGACTTCTGTCTTCAGGTTCCTTAGTAATCATTTCTCCCACTGTGGATGACACTGCTGTCTATGAGTGCTCTGTGTCAAATGATGCAGGAGAAGATCGAAGAGCAGTTGAGCTCACTGTTCAAGGTAAAGGGGATATCACTTCACAGGTGTATGGCACCTAGAATTTCTTTGGGATATGCCAATGCTAGGATGAGACTTTTGTTTATTTTATGATATCCTTAAGTCTTTGGTATTCCTAAGAAAGTTTCTTTCTAGAATTCATAACAAATGAAAATGGACTAACAAAACTGATCTTTGTTTTTAGTGCCCCCATCCATAGCAGATGAAGCCACAGATCTCTTGGTAACAAAGCTATCTCCAGTAGTAATTTCCTGCACTGCCTCAGGGGTTCCTGTTCCTTCAGTTCATTGGACCAAAAATGGTGTAAAGTTGCTTCCCAGAGGAGATGGCTACAGAATTCTCCCTTCAGGTACTGTGCATGGCTGGAGTCCAGATACAGAAAACTAGCGAAGGGGACTGATTATGCACATCTAGAAGTAATTAATTAGATACAAACAACTCCTTAAAAAAAATAAAATTCTTTATTTGGAATAAAAATATAGACTTCTTAGGAAGAGTGCTGCTCCATGGGTGCAGGGTACTGCTGTGTGCTGTAATGCACTCACTCTCTCTCTGCTGTAGGTGCTGTTGAAATTCCTGCTGTTCAGTTAGCACATGCAGGTCGGTACACCTGTGTGGCCCGGAACACGGCTGGCTCTGCTCATAGGCATGCCACTCTTCATGTTCAGGGTAAGGTGCAAAAAGAAAATGCATTCTGTCAGAAAACTTTGCCTGCATAATACATGGCTGTGCCACAGAGTAAAGATGAGCACAGATTGGACTGTCAGTAGAAGAGCACTTCCACTGTGCTCTTTATAAGAATCCAGCTAGCTGTTGTTAATTCACAGCCTTCTCAGGCTTTCAGTTATGTAATTTAAATATCTTCTGTATTTTCTAGCCTTGAAAGTTTACCAGTTGGCATTTTGCCTTTCATTTTGTTCTACAGAACCACCCATTATCCAAATTCAGCCAGGGATGCTGGATGTCATTGTGAACAATCCCATTCTCTTACCATGTGAAGCAGTGGGAACACCTCAACCCATAATAACATGGCAAAAGGAGGGTATCAATATAATGACAACAGGTATCCTCTTACAGTCTGTAATTCAGCCCGATTTGCTAGAACTCAGAAACTTTCTCTCTGTTTTGTGAATGTCCAAATCCATTCTTTTTAAAAAGAAAAAAAAAAATAAATCCATACTTTGCTTACATTTGTTTCAGGAAACCGTTATATGGTTCTTCCCAATGGCAGCTTACAGATTACAGAATCAACTGTTGAAGATGCTGGCACTTATACGTGTGTTGCTCAAAATCCAGCTGGCACTGCTTTGGGGAAAATCAAACTGAAAGTTCAAGGTAAATAAAATTCTGAACTCTTGTTGTAGTGATTTATAGACAAGAAATTCATGCATGTTTTCTGTTTGCAAAACCTAAATATAAGCAACACAACAGGTCCTAATGCTTTCCTATGTGATATGATATGAAGTAGAGCCCAGGAGGCTTATTCCCCTTATTTGTCTACTTCAGAATCAACATATGCTTTTAGGCTTGTTTTCACTGAGAATTCCATGTTTCTTACATCATCTCAATCTTTTCTAAATTTTCGTAATCCTTTTTCAGTCCCTCCTGTCATCAAGTCCCAGCCGAAGGAGTATGTTGTTCCTGTTGATCAATCTGTCACTCTACAGTGCGAGACTGAAGGCAACCCTGGGCCAGAGATCAGTTGGCATAAAGATGGGCAGCAAGTAACAGAATCCATGAGAAGAAGAATCCTTAGCACTGGGGCACTGCAGATTGTGCTTGCGCAGCCTGGTGACACAGGCCGTTACACATGCATAGCTGCAAATGTGGCAGGGTCCAGCAGTTCCAGCATGGACCTTGTTGTGCAGAGTGAGTGGGGCTGTATGGAAACAAGGTGTACTATAACAGCATGGACCTATGGAGGGTGAGGAGCTGGGATGTAAGGGAGAGGTTCAGGAAAATGGTGCTATTTGATGTGTGAATTTTATTGGTTTGTAGCATCAGCCATTTTCTCAAACTCAGGAAGAGCATTACATTCCCTTAACTCAGTTTCTTTATTGCATGTATTTCACACATTGTGGCATGCTTAATGGATAGTCATTGGTTGATACAAGAAACAATACAGAAGATCCAGATTTCTTCAATCCAGTATTGCATGTTTTTACAGAAGAAGGAACTTTAAAAGGTTTATTGAAATGCGTACATATTCTTTTTACAGCTCCACCCAAGATTCACAATATGGAGGCACATTACACAGTCACGGAGGATTCCCGTGCTGTTCTGGCCTGTGTGGCAGATGGAATTCCAACGCCAGTAATAAACTGGAAGAAGGACAATGCACTGTTAACAGAGATAGTGGGAAAATACAAGACTGTGCCAGGTGGAGACCTCATTTTGGACAATGTTGTTGTAAGTTCACTAAATTTAAGATGTGACTTGACTAGCTTGGATGTGATGCAACCCTACTTCTCTTCATTTTCACCAGTTTATGGGTTAGTCTATTATTTTATTTTGTTTCCTTGTTCTTAATATTTTAAAGTCTTTGTAAATGTTTCATTTTCCATTGCTGAGTAAAATATCTGCAAAAGACTTGTAGTGATCATTTCTCAGAATGGACAAAACAAGCAAGAGTTCAGATGAACTTTTCTACCAAATGCTATTTCCAAATATTTTGATATTCCACTGCCATTACAAGCTGTAACATTGCATAAGATACAGCACAACTGAAATTTCCCCAACTCCTTTTTTTTCAGCCTGAAGATTCTGGCACTTATACCTGTACTGCCAAGAATGCTGCTGGAGAAGACACACATACTGTCACACTAGTTGTTCACGTACTCCCAGCTTTTACTGAGCTGCCTGGAGATGTAACTTTGACTAAAGGAGAACAACTTACATTAACTTGCAAAGCAACTGGGATACCTGTGCCCAAAATAACTTGGACTTTTAATAATAACATCATTCCAGGTGGGAAACACCAAGTTATTGGTCATTCTGCTCTAGATTTTTTCCTTTCGCAGCACTGCAATTGATTTAGCATAAGAAAGAGAAAAAACCTTGAGATAATAAGCTTGTTAGGCAGTGATTGAGTATGGAATAAATATCTTAAGTATTATGCAATAGTGTAATGAGATTGCTCCTGAGGCACAGCTGCAAGAAGGATAATTAAGAAATTTTCCCTATTCTGTAGTCAATAATGTAACACATTAAAAACACACAGTATTTGATGACATTTACTCAACATCCAACAACTAAAGCTATTTCTCTCTATGAAGAAAGTCTCAGCAGTGCAAAGAATGCACAGAGCTTGAAATTGAAGAACAACTTTTGTGAATATGTGTATGTGGGAAAATATATCTGTGACTTTTCTGTGCAATTCAGAGTCTTAGAAATGAAATGGCATGATACCATTTCTGCTAAATAGCACTTTAATTCATAGAATCATAGAATCGCAGGCTTGGAAACGACCTGCAAGATCATCTAGTCCAACTGTCCTCCCATCACCATTGCTACCACAAGTCCTAAACCAGATCTCGTAGTTCCTCATCCAGACACCTCTTGAAAGCTGCCAGGGACAGCGACTCCACCACCTCCCTGGGCAGCCATTCCAGTGCCTGATCACCCTCTGAGAGAAGGAGTTCTTCCTTATGTATAACCTAAACCTCCTCCGTTGTGGCCATTTTCTTGGGTCCTGTTTGTTGCCTGGGAGAAGAGGCCAAACCCCTCCTCATCACAACCTCCCTTCAGAAAGTTGTAGAGTGCGATGAGGTCTCCCCTGAGCCTCCTCTTCTCCAGACTAAACAATCCCAGCTCCCTCAGCTGTTCCTCATAAGACGTGTGCTCCAGACCCCTCACCAGTTCAAACAGTCTTAAGAAATATCAGCTATTGAAATGTGTATGTTTAAAATTATCAAAGTAATCCTTTACTGTGTGTTCTCCCTTCAGCCCAGTATGATGATGTAAGTGGACACAGTGAACTTGTTATTGGAAGAGTATCTAAAGATGACTCTGGTACCTATGCATGCACAGCAGAAAACACAGTTGGCTCCATCAGAGCTATTGGTTTTGTGTATGTCAAAGGTATGTATAAATAACAGCAGTTGTGATCACTGTCAGAGTTTCCTGCAGCCATGTTCATATTAACAGAGAATCACAGAATCATAAAATAGCCTGGGATGGGAGGGATCTCAAAGATCATGTAGTTCCAATCCCCTGCCATGGGTTTGTTGCCACCCAGCAGATCAGACTGTGCAGGGGCCCATCCAGTCTGGCCTTCAGCATCTCCTGGGATGGGGCACCCATAACTTCTCTAGGCAGCTTGTGGCAGTACTTCGCCACCCTCTAAGTAAAGAATTTTGTGATACAGTTGTAGGCTGCAAGCATACACTGCTCATTTGCTTCAAGCTATTTGTCCACCAGAACACCAAACTCTTTCTCCACATGGCTGATCTTCTCTCAGTCTATGCATTTGTCACATATTATTTGGTACCTGGTCTTTGGATGAATAGGAACAAAATAGAAACAGACTGAAATTCACATTTTGTCCTAAAGTTAGGGACAAGCAATTCCTTTGAACCATTCCATTCAGGGTATTTTGTTTTGACTCTACTTTTTTGCCACCAACTGTTTTTTTAGAGCCTCCGGTCTTCAGAGGGGATTACCATCCTAGCCGAATTGAGCCCTTGGGTGGTAATGCTATGCTGAACTGTGAAGTCAGAGGGGATCCACCTCCAACCATCCAGTGGAGCAAAGAAGGAGTGGACGTTCAGATTAGCAAGAGGATCCGACAGCTTAGCAATGGTTCTCTTGCTATCTACGGCACTGTAGTGAGTCACTGGTCTGTTGTGATGCGTTTTTGTGTTGCAGTTAATGAATACAGGTATTCCAGATATCTGTATCTGAAAGAGTGAGACTGGATATTTAATCCAGTTTGTTTTACCTTTAACAAGGTACAAACAATTGGTTTAATTCACTCTAGAATCATACTCAAATTACTGTAACAAAAATCAGGGAACTGTCATTTCCTTTAATTGTCAGAAAAACTCTATCTACATACCGTTATTTGGTGTATGAAATCTTGATTATACCCAATTAAAAGAAAATTTTGTTTTGAACCTTTAAAAGACCTTCGGTTTTGCCCATTCAGATCAGCTGAAAAGCAATTGCAAGCCTTGTAATATCTGAATTCCTAATAGAAATGACAAGACCCTTCCCCCATGCCCCGTGGCTGTAAATCCATGTCTGCATTTTAGAATAGAATTAGAAACAATAGCTTCTTTGGAGTTATTTAGGAAAAAAAGAGATCTGATCTGAATTAAAGGAAATAAAAAATGGAATAATTGCAGTAAAGATAATTTACAGCATCATCTGTTAATAAAGGCAAAATGCTTACATACTATAGAATCTAATAGTGTGCCTCTTAGAATTCAGTGTATGCCGTGTTGTACTGCAGATTCACTCGCATGAGGTTAACTGAAATCCTTGTTATATCCATGTGGGTACAGACTATTTGCCTTTTGTTCTTTAGAACGAAGATGCTGGTGACTACAAGTGTGTGGCAACCAACGATGCTGGTGTGGTGGAACGTAGTCTAACACTCACCCTTCAGAGTAAGGCACTAAATGATAAGCTTCGTGCCACTAAATCAGAGTAGTCATCTCCCTTTGCAGCATTTGCAGCTCCCGTTGGTTTTGAAGGTTGGGCACCTCACTATACTTTAGGTTGATTAATCTCATCTTTCACTGTTAGTAATGAAGCTGGCAACTGAAATCAAGGAAGGAAAGCACATGGAGGATGATGTAGCTCATTCATCATCAATCAGCTTAGGTGGGGATGAATCACCTTCTGAAAAGAGTCCATTTCTCTCAGTTGTATGTAGAACTGGATTAAACTAGACCTGACCTTTAAATTGAGAAAGGTACATGAAATGAATACCAATATTTTATGTTTTGCAGAAATAATATTTTGGATGTTTTTTTCTACTGGTTATAGAATTTTTTCACTGGTGGTTGAGGTAGTAGACTCAAGCAACCTGGATGTGTGCTTTATATCTCAGTTGCGTTCAGGCCATGGTTAGTAGCATCTTTCAGCAGATTTTTTAAAACGTAATATAGGAAGACTGTGTCCCAGTCCCAACTTTGGCCCTCAGTTTGCTATACATTAAAAACAGTCTTATCAGTGTTGTTTTAACTTGCATGTTCTATCATTTGACAGTGGAAGATCAGTGATAATAATTTGTCAAAATAAAGAGACTAGATTTTTTTGCCCTTTCTGACCAGACTTCTAATACTATAATGGAAGAATGTACCCATGTGCTGTTGCCTAAAGCCTTTCTCTTTCAGGTCCTCCAGTCATCACCATTGAGCCTGCAGGGACCACTGTTGAAGCTGGTGCAACAGCAATGCTGAACTGCCAGGCCAGTGGAGAACCCCCTCCAGCCATCAGATGGTCCCGCCAAGGTCATCCACTTGTGAGCGATGACAGGGTGACAGTCTTGCCTAATGGCTCCCTGCATATCACTGCAGCACAGAAGGAAGATACATCTGAATATGAGTGTGTAGCGAGGAATCTAATGGGATCTGTGCTTGTTAGAGTTCCACTGACTGTCCAGGGTAGGTGCACAAAATACAAATTTCAAACTAGTAGATTCCAGCATTAATTGACAGTAACAACAAGACTTTATCTTATCCCTTCTATGTACGAATTAGGTGCATGTTAGACCTGTTCTGAGATGTCTTAGTGGGTTTGTGCTTCATGCTGTTTTGTTCCTCTGATTGCACTCATCTAGCTGTACATAAATAATAATGAAAGATCTTGAACTTGATCCCATCCTCAGAATGTATACAATCATGTCTCTGAAGAAAAGCATTTAGGAACATAAACTATTTCAGAGCATCTGAGGTGATCTCTGAATTCATAAATTTCTGCAGTAGTGAGGATATGAAGCAGGTTGGATTTCCAAGCATGGCCTCTGAAGTACATTTTGCTCTTTCCTCTCTCAGTCTAAGAGCTGTCATCGTAAGTACATGTTCCCAACAGAGCACATTTTTCCCACTGCAGTGCATGGTGGATTTTCGGATTGGCTTGAATGGCAACCTTGCAGCGTAACATGTGGTCAGGGTGTTCAGGAGCGCGCTCGTAGATGCAACAACCCCCTTCCAGCAAATGGTGGGAGACCGTGTGAGGGGCCTGACACAGATGTGCGCAGCTGCCACAACAAGCCATGTCCAGGTACTTAATAGATTGATATTTTTAATTTGCCTTTAATAGATTGATATTTTTAATTTGCCTTATGTCAGGTACCTCAGTAATATATTATTTTCACCATAGATCTTCATGACAGATGGATTTTTCTGACACGGTGAAATTCATCTTGAGTTTTGTGGAAATGAAATTTATGCGCACACACACAGTTCTCTGTTTGTTTGTTTTAAAGTATTTTAATTAAACTGAAAATTTCTGTTTCTTAGTTGATGGCAACTGGTCCGAGTGGGGGATTTGGGAGGAGTGTTCAAAGAGCTGTGGAGAAGGGAACAGGACCAGAACCAGAACCTGCAGTAACCCACCAGCCCAGCATGGCGGGAAGCCATGCAATGGCAGTGCTGTGGATTTCATCATGTGCAATGTTGGGCCTTGTCCAGGTAAGAGAACGTTATTGTAGAATTGACTGTGTACGGGGCTTTTTTTCAGCAATTGCTTTCTTTTCCCCACTCAATAAAAATACTAATTTTGTTTTTCGATGTGGCCCATCTGCTCACAGAGTAGCATTTGCTACTCTAAACCTACTCCACAAAGCCTATTAAAATGGAAAAAACAAAGGCCACATACAGCACTCTAATAAGAATTTAAGAAATTAGTGGTACTTTTCCTCTGCTTTTAACATTTTCAGTCACATGTGTTTCTCCTAGCTAGCTGCATGTTACGTTTTCTTTCCTGTCTTGGTACTACTCACTGCATTTGGCAGGATGTAGTTTATTCATAGCCTATCACCGCTGGCATGTTTCCTTCTACAGAGTTTTCATTATATGGATTTTTCCCATTTGCCTGGCTTTTCTGCTGCCACGAAGTTAAGTGTCCATCCACAGCCTGAGATTCATTTCTGTAGATCTTGGTAACAAAGTCATTCTGGCCTCTGCTTACTGGTACCCACCAAAGGCAGTGTGCCAGGTTTTTGCTAGCATACCCTTCCCAGCCTGAGATCTTTGGCCTAACACAAGGCAGTCACATCCAGTTAACACCAGATTTGATCAAATCATTCTGTTCTGCTGTTCAAGGTGAGGAGATATATATTCAGGAAATGAAAAGGAAAGGATCTCTCGTTTGGAAACTTCTCATCTGGTTCAGCTGTTGCTTGAAGCAAAGGTTTTTTGAGGGCTTATTCAGAGTATTTTATTTATTGATATTTTAAAAGGTAGTGGATTTTTTGTTTTGCTTTTGTTTGTTTTTATTGTTTATTTTGTGTAGCTGTAATGTCAAGTTAAAGCAGCTGTATGGTTTAAACAGTTGTGTGGCTGTGCTGACTTTGCAGTTGATGGTGAGTGGAGTTCCTGGCTTCCGTGGGGCCCATGCAGTGAGAGCTGTGGGAAAGGCACCCAGACGCGGCTGCGACTCTGCAGCAGCCCCCCTCCCTCACATGGTGGGTCCCACTGTCACGGGCTGGATGTGCAGAGGCAGGTCTGCAGCAAGAGGCACTGCCCAGGTAAGATATGTCAGATAGAAAGAGATGAAATGGCAGTTTCCAAATTCTGCTTAAGTTATATCTAATGCTTTTCAGTTCTAAAACTGTCATCCCTGAAAAAATTCCATTCAAGCCTTTTATTTTCAGAGGTCTCTCCCAGTCTTCAACATTCCTTTGTAGATCTAACATGTGGGATTTCTTCTTCAGTCCTTGTGTCCCTTCCATCCCGAATCCTTGGCTGTTACATTACAGTCTGCCCAAGGCAGTGATTTCAGGGGCCACTTTATGCATGAATATCTAAAGCTAACGGAATGGCTGAGCACGAGGACTCAGTGATCCCTAACCATGAATGTAGTAGGACCACAACTTACCTACAGATCGTGCTGGTCTCCAGCTTTCACTCCTGAAAATCCATATGTAGAAACCCCTGTGTATCTGAGATGTTCTACAGGGAGGGTCAGTGTCACCCTGATATAACTCTGACTCACTTTATCTCCAACATCTGAGGCTGTAACTGTTCCTTGCTGTGCCTTTCTCATCAGTGGACGGGAAGTGGGCCCCATGGGGCAGCTGGAGTGCCTGCACTGTGTCCTGTGGTGGAGGCAGTAGTCAGAGAACACGCCAATGCTCAGACCCAGCCCCACAGTTTGGAGGTCATGGATGTGAAGGAAACGACATACAAGTTGATTTTTGCAACAGTGGTCCTTGTCCTGGTGAGTGCTTTCAGTTAGGCTGCTTGCCCACTTGATGGATTTTAGGGGTGGATGAGAGGAAGGAAGGCCTCCACAAATCACATTTGTACCCCCAATATATGCAGAAAAATCAGGGAATCTGAACACAGGCAAGATAATCTCTCCATCTCTCAGCAAGACCGGGGCATTTTAAACACTTCTTGGGAGCACAAACCAGCAGCAGCTTGTGTATAAGCACCTGCAAGACTGTCAGAGGTCTCAGAAACTCGGAATCACATGGTCTGGAAAAGGCCTCCAAGGTTATCAGTCATCAAGCTGACCTGGTTGTGCACCTCTGTAAAGTCACAGCTGTCCAGGCACAAAGTACTGCAAATCTGAACTCTGCAACTCACTCCATAATCTGGTGACTTGTTCTGTTAGTGAGATGTGCTGCACGCTTTCTGCATTAGTCACTTAATGAGCTATGGTGTTCTGGAGTTGGTTATTGCACACCAAGAAATCACTGAATGCTAGACAAGATAACTTGATCTTTAAGTCTGGCTTTTGCTTTTGGTTTAAGAAAAAAAAATAGGTTACTGTTCAATAGGAATATTTTCCTACCTTGAATGTCTGTTTTTATTATGTACTATAAAGGGAAAGTTGCATAAAATCTGACATTTATTTTCACAGTTCATGGCAGCTGGGGCCCCTGGGGCAGCTGGGGAGCGTGCAGCCGCTCGTGCAACGGTGGGCAGGCAAGGCGGTACCGGGGCTGCGACAGCCCTCGCCCCAGCAGCGGTGGCAGGGCCTGTGCAGGGGCTGACATGCAGATCCAGCGGTGTGGCACTGACTTGTGCCCCGGTGAGTGTCTCCCTAGTGCTGCACGTCACATAGAACAGATGTGGGATGGTTGTGTTGTAAGAGGAATGCAGAACATTCCTTTCGTTATTTGCAAGTTCATACAATACCTAGAAATCCACTCTCATTTTTTTAATGACCAACACCTACCATGATTTCCTCTTTCACATGCTAGACTGTACCAAAATGAGTTAGAATAATCCTTAAAGGAAAAAGTATATGAAAATCTCTTGTAAACCTAATAATTTTGCTTTTGCTTTATGGTAAATATAGTTTATGAGGCAAACTTCCATAACTTATTCCAGGAGCAGGGAAGGATGCTAAGTCCACGTGGTTTAAATCAAACTATGATCAAAGCAGTTAACTGATTTATTAACACAAGAATCAGTGACCTTACACGTTCAGGATCAGTGCTAGTAACATAGGATATAAACAACTATGCTAGAGACTTACTAAACACCTACAAATGTCTAAGGTTCCTTCCATAATTCATCCTAGAAAAGGGTTTTAATTAAATTACTAATATTTTTTATATAATAAATCATTAAATCCCTCCTCTGTGCATACCTCCATACCTTCAGTGTGGAGGTAATGCAGTAGCTTTGTGTGTAGGTGTGCCACTTCTAACACCCTGCTGACTGGCACTGCAGTAGCAAAGCCCCCAAACAGGCCACACTTCGCCCCCAGGCTGTGGGTGTGCGGGAGCTTGTTGCCCCCTGCAGTCGCCCTCCTGGCTTGGTTGCGTGCTGCTCGCAGTGTGCTGGGGAACAACACTCCACTGGAGATGGTGAGACCAGTGGGACAACTTCTGGCAGCACTGAGCCCAGTTTGCTTTGGTTGTTTACCCTCATCTTACCTGGGTTTCTCCCACAACCACAGATCTTCATGCATATTTTTACTTCTCTGGTGACTTAGGACCGGTAGGAGCTCAGCACTCACCATCGCGCTGTCCCACCTCAGAAGGAGAGGGGGAGAAAATAAGATGGAAAAAAAATCTTGTGGGTTGAGATAAGAGCAGGAAGATTGCGCGCCAATTACTGTCGTGGGCAAAATAGACTCTGCATAAGGAGATCAATATAGTTGGTTGCCAATTATGTAATAGCAAACTAGAGCACTGAAAACTAAATCCAGCTAAAAACATCTTAGCTCCATCCATCTTCTACCTCCTCCCTCCAAGTAGCACAGGGGAGCAGGGAACAGGTTTCTACAGTCATTCTGTAATTCTCCATCTCTGCTGCTCCTTGTGGTCTGCCCCTGCTGCACATGGGGTCCCTCCCATGGGCGCCGTTTTCTTTACGAACTGATCCCTTGGGCTTCTCACAGGCTGCGGCTCTTCAAGCACTGCTCCAGCTTGGGTCCGTACCATGGGATGTCCTTCCCAAACTGTTCCCGCACACGTCTGTACCACGGGGCCCACTCTTCAGGCGCTGCCCAGCCCGAAGGGTGCTTCAGGCCAGCACAGCCACACAGGCGGCAGCTCGCCCAGCCCTCCTGCCCCACCGCTGCTCCCCCAGCCCTCTCCACGGCTGCAGCTCCGGCCTGGAGCTCCTCCTGCAGGCCACATCCACTTGCTGCACCGTGGGCTCTTCCATGGCTGCACTGCTGCACACGGTGCCCCCGGGTTGCAGGGGACGACCTGCACTACAACTGGAGCTGGCTCTGCTCTGATACAGGGCAGCCTCCCCTGCCACCAAAACCTTTCCATGTAAATCCAATACCACTTTTCAAACTGACTGACTTTACGCAAAAGTTTCCTGGTATTTCCCTGGTTAATATTTAATTTGGCTGATAGTTATGTGAAACTTCATTGTTACCTTCTCCTTGTCAGTTTTGAGCAACTGTCAGCACCAACTGATAAGACATCTCCAGATGCTCTGTTCATGCTGTGTACAGTCACATTCTCAGCATGTCAGCTATTGTAATTGAGGCTGTGCTTTGGAGACCTTCCCTCCCTGTATAATTTGGCCAAATCTAATTGATCTCCTGTGAGCATTTGGATCAACAGAACATGTTTTCTTTATTTTTGAGATTTATGGTTTGTGTGGTTTGTTGTAATCTTCCATCGGTTTTATACCCAGGCAGTTTCAGATAATTCTTTTTCAGAATGGCGCTCCCAAAGCTCTGAGCAGTTGGGTTGTTCCTCTAGTGAGAGACAAGCAGAAAGCATGACAGGGGATTCTGAATATTGACAGCTTTTCTGTATGAACTGGTTTCTGATGGATCTGCATACATTTGACTGTGCTTCTTAATCCTGAAATCATAGAATCACCAAGGGTGGAAAAGACTTCCAAGATCATCCAGTGGGTGGTTACATCCACACACAGTATTTCTCTACAAAACCATGTCCTTTAGTACAACATTTAAACCTCCAGGGACAATGACTCCACAGCCTCCCTGGGCAGCCGACTTCAGCACCTGACCACTCTTTTTGGAGGACAAATTTTTCTTTACGTCCTACCTGAACCTTCCCTGGCACAACTTGAGGCCATTCCTCTGTTCCTATTGCTAGTTATATGGGAGAAGAGGCTGGCCCCTACCTCGCCGCAACCTTTCAGGCAGTTGTAGAGAGCGATGAGGTCTCCCCTGAGCCTCTTCTTCTCCAGCCTAAACAATCCCAGTTCCCTCAGCCGTTCCGCATAAGACTTGTGCTCCAGACTTCTCTCTAGCTTAATTGCTGCTCTCTGGACGCGCTCCACAGTGTCAAAGTCATTCTTGTAGCAAGGGGTCCAAAACTGAACACAGCACTTGACGTGTGACCTCACTAGGGTTACAGAGGGACAGTCACTTCCCTGCTTCTGCTGGCTGCACTTTGCTGATATCAGCCAGGATGCCATTGGCCTTCATGGCCACCTGGACACACTGCTGGCTCATGTTCAGCTGAGTGCTGACCAACACCCTAAGGTCAATTTCTTCCATATAGTCTTGCAGCCACTCTACCTCAAGCCTGTAGTGATGCCTGGGGTTATTGTGGCCAAAGTGCAGGACCTGGCACTTGGTCTTATTGAACTTCATCCCATTGGCCTCAGCCCAGCTATCCAGCTTGTCCAGATCACTCTGTATGGCCCTACAGAATGATTTGGACAAGATCGACGCTTCATCTCAGCTTGGTGTCATCTGCAAACTTAATGAGGGTGCACTCAATCCCCTCATCCAGATCACCAATAAAGATATTAAACAGGACAGGCCCCAGTACAGACCCCTGGGGAACACCACTTGTGACCGGTACAGCTGGATTTCACTCCATCCACCACCAGTTCTGTGTAGCCTGACATTCTCAGGGGCAGATGCAGAGAGACTGGCAAAAGGAATCCTTATAGAACCTCTTGCAGAGGACAGCTGATAGAAGTTGGGAAGTGGGTGACTGTATGTCTCTTCTTGTGATACTATTTCTTTTCTTTTCTTTGTCACGTTAGTTCCGTCAAAAACTAATGACACAAAAGCATTACTGATGCAGCCTAAAATATTTTAAGTGAACTTTCCTCATTCTCTCTTTCTTTAGTGAATGGAAACTGGGGGCCATGGCAGACATGGAGCCAGTGCTCTGCTTCTTGTGGCGGAGGAGAGCAGACCCGAACACGCCTGTGCAGGAATCCTGCCCCGCTATATCATGGCCATCCTTGTCCTGGAGACTCCTCCCAGATATCCAGGTGTAATAGTCAAGCATGTCCTGGTGAGTTAGTTTTCAGCCTGTGTGTTATGGGAGTGTTGTAAAAGACTGCTGCACTCCTAATCAGACTGGCTCATTTTCTTGGCTTACATCTCTGCAACTGCTGTTGAATAAATTTGTTGTTGTAACCTGTTACTCAGCACTGGTGTATGCTCTTAAACAATTGCTGTTTTTCAGAGATGTGGATATAAGGCAGTTCCTGTGTTACTGTGCATGTATCTCAGATCATATATGAACACCACACTGTTATCTGCAGGTTGCAAACTTGACTGTTGCAATTAATGTAGTAATATAAGCAGAAATACCCACATGGGCAATATTTCTGGCTTTTCTCTCTCCCATAATATCAACCATGGTGCTTTTTTTTTTTTCCTTCATCCCTTTCCTCTCCTGCACAGGTGGGCCTTCACGTGCCCAAGGCAGCATCATTGGAAACATCAACAATATTGAGTTTGGAATTGCTTTCCTGAATGCCACAGTAACAGACAGCCCGAACTCTGAATCTAGAGTAATACAAGCAAAGATTACAAGCATCCCTCGGAGCCTTGGTAGGCTTTTTACTACTTTTTATCTTTTATTTTTTCTAGAACCAGGTTGAATTCTGTGCAGCGCTAGTTCAATTTATCAGGGGTCACTGGAGAAACTGATCTAACTTTTCAGACCAAGAGAGGAAAAAGGAATCTTCAGTACTTATTCTTAGAATTTTAATGTTAATATCTGTACATCCTCTGAATTTTTCATAGTTTTAATTGTATGGGTTACTCGTATTTTAGATTATATTCTTATTTTGGCTTCATAGTCAGCTCTTGCTGATGGGGGGGACACTTAGCATTGGGAAAAAGTCCTCAGATATTATCTGGATTTCTTTTAGGTCCAGCACTGAGAAAGCTTGTTTCTATTCTGAGCCCAGTCTATTGGACAGCTGCAAAAGAAATTGGAGAAGCAATGAATGGATTTACGCTCACTGACGCGATATTCAAGAGAGAAACCCAAGTGGAATTTGCAACTGGTTGTTACCTGTGATGCACCATGTCTTTCCAGCAAGCATGACAGATACTGCATCCCTTTAAAAGAATCTCATTACCAGTGCTGAATTTTGATTCTTAATGCTTATGCTGCTATTTTCTGAGTGCCTGTGGCTTTCAGAGTTTTAAATACAGCTTTTACAGTTTTAGTTGAGAACACATAATGCTTATGTTATAGGCATGGTATGCTTTATAAAAAAATTAGTGTGAGATAAGTGGTCAAATGATTCCGTTCAGATAGTCCTTGGCTTACAGGAGTCCCTAGTTAGGATGCTTTATAAATCTGCATGCTTTTAAAATTCACAGGAGAGGTTCTGCGAATAACTCACATTGCCCGGGGTTTGGATTCAGATGGAGCCTTACTGCTGGATGTTGTTGTGAATGGCCATGTTCTGCAGCTGCAGCCATTAGCTAATGTTAATATGAAGGTAAAGCCACTCTCAGATACTAGCCTTTTCTCTTTCATTGTTGCACACTTCCTCTCTCATCTGTATTAAAGAGGTAGGCATTAAGTCTTGACAACTGTTCTACTGTGCATAACTTATTTAATGCCTAGTTCAGTTGACAGGTGCTACACTGCCTTCAAAAGCTAAAAGATGCCATCATAAAAATAGGAATGGTCACTCAAGATTTTTAGGTGTTAGAAGGAGGCATGGAACTGTGTTTGGGGCCACACACCACAGCTAGGCATGTTGAGTGAGGCTTTTATTAGAGCTGTGTGTCTTTTAATAGAGGTGTGTGTCTAATGCCTGCCTGATTTTATGGCTTTTCTGGAGGATTGAAATCAGCTCTTTTATGCCGTGGCACCCTGCAAAAGCTTCAGAATGTTACTAATTATTTGTTTGCTGCAGTTATGCACAGTCTGTCAGAATGCTTTTGTGGCTGATAAAATTTTAAGAGATTACATCATAGGGCATTTTGTGTATCCTTATCTTGCATGCAGGTTGGTAACAACATGCTCTTCTCTCTGCCATAGCATCAAAACTTTGTCTTGTGCTGATCTATTATATGGAAAACAATACTCTTACACAATTCCTCTGAAAGAGGCAGAACATGCAAAATTGGCTTTAAAAAAAAAAAAACATCCTCAAACTTCTTTGGGAATGATGGGAGAGGATGGTTTGCATGACAGTCTCACTCTTGAGTTGTTCTACCTCTCATTTCTAAAAGGTATCCTAATAGTAAGGTATTGCTAATAGTAAGAAAGCTTCTGTCACTGACCTGGACTCCTAATACAAAGGGATTGGTTTTCTACCTTGTGTATTTAGTATAAGGCATAAAGAACATTTTGCTTGCTATAATGCATGACATGAAAATTTTGGATTGGAATCAAGGGCTTGATAACTGATTTTACTGGGGAAGAAAGGTTATTCTTTAAAAGTTGTTTTTATATAATTGGTACTTAGTTGGTAGGTAACCAGTTGAAACATATCCCACAGTGCAAAAAATATATATCAAGTTTTCAATATTTTCATACATTGCTGTAAGTAGCATCCCCAAAATTTATACCATTTTCCACTAAATGTGTCTTTTCTCTGGTTGTTTATTTAGCGTGTTTTTAGAATCTGATTTAGAATACAAAAATATTTAGACTTCAAAAGATTGCTTTGACCAATCTTTTGTTTAGTTTTTGTAGGATATTCTCTACTGTAACTTCCATCATCAGGGTCATCAGCCTGTTTCTTATCAAAGGAAAAATAACAGATGCTGGTAAGATTCAGCAGGCAAATTAAGGGTTAAAAAAAAAAGAAAGACATGTTGTGTGCAATACAGTTTGTTCAACTGTTAAGAGAAAAACAATTTTTGGAATGTATCATATACTCCTTCAAAATACAAAGAGCACAGTGTTGTTAGCTGCACTCAGTGGCTGATATTGGCTGTTTCAGGATTACACAGAAGACTACATTCAGATCGGCCCTGGGCAGCTGTATGCCCATTCCACTCGCCTCTTTGCTGTGGATGGAGTTAGTGTTCCCTACACATGGAACCACACTATTACCTATGATCACACTAAAGGAAAAATGCCTTTTTTGGTGGAAACACTCCATGCTTCCTCCATCACAACAGAGTACAACCCCCTGGAAGAAACTTTGGCTTTTAAAATCCACGCTTCCATTTCAAAAGGTATTGTTCAAGTCTGTTACAAAAAAAACAGCAATAACATACTGATTTACTAGCATTCCTTGCCTTTATTCTCAAAGCTAGTTATGGCTTTGAAAGAGGAACTGCTCTCTCAGTTAACTTTATTGTAGATCCTGGGACTTATATGTCTCAATAAACCTGTAGATTGACATGTAAAAGCTGCTGCATTTTGCACTTTCTGTTCCTCTGCAGTTCCCATGGATGATCTCAGTTTGCCATTGCTGATGTTAACCCCTAGCATGAGTAGTAGCTTCAAATAGGCAGCCTCAAATATTCTCTATTTCCATATGTGTACCTTTGCTTCCCCAAAATGTCCCTCTCATGTCCCTTTTGAGTAGGGGACAGCGTTGGTAGGATTTTACTTTGCATAGTTGTTCCAGAGGATTTTCTTCTTGCTCCAAAGCAGATGTAACTCGGTAACGAGGCTACAGAGGCAGAAGAACATGGGACATTTTAACCACTTTAGTGTGGAGTTTTGCAAGTAATTCTGAAGATTGTTCTTCTAGAGAAGTATTTAAAACATACAGAAAACACGATGCTGAGCTCAGCTTGAAAACTTTCTTGATACTTTGTGGAAGTTTTTAAAGGCAGATGAGATACTGTGCCTGGTGTGCAGTTATGCAGCGCTGGGTTGGACACTACTAACATAATTTACTAAACCTGCTGCTGCCTGAGAGGTAGTGAACTCATGGCTCCTTGGCCTGAGGCACCAAGCCTTGTTGCTGCCCCACCACTAGCTGCTGGCTTCTGCCGGCCTTTTACCTAAACAACTTGAAGGAACAGCATATTCATGTGGGTGAGTCTTCCTTAGAGAAGTCATTAGTCAGTAGAGTGATCCATGTTCTTCTTGTATAGTACTTAAGCATGTTTTTTCTTTCAGCTCTGTATTTTTCAAATGAAATAACTCAGGTTTGAAAGTAAACAAGGCAGTGGGACTGCCTATCTCAGTCTTTCAAACACAGTAAAATAAGTTTTTTTCCCTGTTGCCAGGCTATGAATTGACTCAGTAGTTTGAAAGTCAAATGAAATTTTCTTTTCCATTAAAAAAAAATAGGCCTGATAAAAGGAGGTCTCCAAAGCAAGTTATGTCTATGTCTAAACCTGGCCATGCTTTTAGAAGCTGACATTGTATTTATTTTCTCCAACAATTAATATGCTGCGTTTTAGAAAATGTCATCTTTATTGGATCATTTTTTCAAGGTACAAGCGTAGAGTAAAATATGTGTGGATTTCCAGCAGGCTCTATGAGAATTTTCCATTGATAAGATTTTTCCTGTTGATAAGAGTATGTACTTGTGTTCTTCCGCAGTGAATTTTAATGTCCAAGAAGAACAAGCTATCCTGGAAGATTTGAGGATCCTTTATTTGTAAAAGCTGGGCTGCAATTCCTAATATTAAAGGATTTTCTTCAGAATACAGCATTATTTTCATCCACGACTAACATGTGCTTCTTTTACCATACAGGAGACCATAGCAACCAGTGTCCTGCTGGGTTTCAGTTGGACTCATCTGGGCCTTACTGTACAGGTAATGATGTGACAAGTTTAATATGTAATCAGGCAGCAGCATCTTCATCCATTCTATTCAGAGCTCAAGAAGTGGAAGCTGCCACCAATGGACAGGTGTGGGCCCAGAGCTCAGAAGCAGTTCCCAGGCAGCCTTCCATCGGCATTGTGATGCAAAGTGGGACTGCTGAGCAGCTGTGCTCACCGAGCCTGCAGAGCAATGGAGCACTCTGTGAGGAGAGGGACGAGCGCTAGCAGCCTAGAGAGCAGCCCACTGAAAACCAACTGTTGCTTGGGTAGCAAATGTGAAAAGAAAGTTATGAGCTTTTTAGCTGTCTCCTCTTGGTGACTGAGTCATGTTTGCTTCAGGGAGCAATATTTGATATGGTTTTGTGGACCTAATTCACTGCCCCTCAAAAGTTTAAAAAGTAATGGAATTAATGAGGAAAATTTTAAAATTTCCATCAGGAAATTTTAAAATCAGGAAAGCTGAAAATGCGAAACTATTTTTTTACTAGCAATATTTTCGGTAAAAAAGTATGTGTTCAAAACTTATAATACAGAAAATGTAGCAATCCTGGCAAGTCTGTCTAAGAAGTCTAAATAGAGTACTGAGTTCCATCTGTTTTGTTGCAAAGAGATGCTATGAAAGAGACTGTGTCAAACCTTCATTACCACAGCAGTGACCCATCCTGCAGTTCTACTGCAAGCAGGATCCTGAGGAGCCTATTGTATGCCATCTGATAAAAGCAAGAAGCAAAATTTTAAATTAGACATGAAGGCTCTACTGTGTGTGAATTCTAGTCCCCTTAATGTATAGCAGTGAGATGTAATAATGGAGACTTCAAAGGGTTGGTTATTGTGATTACAAGTGGAAAGTCTATCATAGCACTTTCATGCTCTTATTCCCAGCTTCAGGCCTTACTCACTTTCTCAAAGTGCCCTGGGATGACAGCATGGTTTCCTGATGTGTGTGCTGGCAGCTACCTAGTGTAGCTCTACTGACCACTGGGACTCTGGCCATGCAAACAAAGGATGTTTGTGAGGTGTAATGTGGGCATGCTGCAAAGGGGAATTCCACATGTTGCTCTCACAGTGCAGGAACAGAGTGGGAGTGGCAAAGTGCTGAGGACAGCCTGATATGGAGGAGAATGTGATGCTGAGCTGTTTATGAAGCTACCTAAGTGCTAGCTCTAGCCTGGGGCACACAGACATACAGTTCCTCTGAATGTCACTGGTGTTATGTCTTGTTCTTGAAAACATTTTTTCAAACGTTTCCTTCCTGCAG
This sequence comes from Chrysolophus pictus, assembly GCA_037305975.1. NCBI lineage: Eukaryota > Metazoa > Chordata > Aves > Galliformes > Phasianidae > Chrysolophus > Chrysolophus pictus. Next base: position 449,001 of record CM074583.1, read on the forward strand.
ATGAAGATGAATGTGCTGTGCGAAATCCCTGTTCCCACACCTGCCACAACACCATGGGATCCTACCACTGCTCCTGTCCAAAAGGCCTCACCATTTCTGCAGATGGGAGAATGTGCCAGGGTAAGGGGAGCGGCCATGGGCAGGCAGGATACAAAGAGCCCCACAGCACGTCAGGCATGGCGAGATGTTTTCTTCAGGCTGGACCATTTGGTCATTGTATGATTGGTGTTCTAATTTTTTGACTTACGAATAGATTTGCAGTCATGTATTTCACAGTCGCTCATGTTCAAGATGTTGCTCCATCTGTGTATCATTGTGTCATGGTGAGGTTTACAGCTTTTCTTTACCTGCAGATGTTGATGAGTGTGCACTGGGCAGGCACACCTGCCACACCGACCAGGACTGCGAGAACAGCGCTGGCTCATACCGCTGCATGCTGCGCTGCAGGACCGGCTTCCGGAGGGCGGTGGATGGGCTCAGCTGCCAGGGTATGGCACAGCCTTGGCTTTGGTGTTAGCTGTAGCAAACTGAATCTTTCACGTAGCTAAAAGTAACTTTTTGAAAGACAGATCTCCAGCTGAGGTGTCTGTAAATCTTCAGTATTAGCAACATATTTTAGGAATAAATTTAAAATCTTGCTTTTGTGTTCCATGTGCACCTTCTTCTATGATGATGTGACACAAGAATTCACTGCTGAATGTAGCGAAGTAACTAAGCTGAAAGCAGAGCCTGGAACATTGTCTAAATCAAAACCATTTATCTAAATGATGATAAGGAGACTCACAGTGATGACATCAACAGTTTGTCTTTCCAACAGATATTAACGAGTGTCAGGAGTCCAACTCCTGTCATCAGCATTGCTTCAATACCATAGGAAGTTTCCACTGTGGTTGTGATCGAGGATACCAGCTAAAGGGCAGAAAATGCATAGGTATGAATTAGTTTTGAAATTTCTTTCCCTCTTCTCCATGGAAATAGTTAAACACTTACTTGTTCTTATATGCAACTTTATCCAAGCCCTTTGTGAATGTAACTCCAACTCAGAATGACATCTTTAGTATGTATTCTTGAATTTGTAAAGCAGCAGAGGGAACTGAGCTGACTGATAAATGTGCATGAAATGCTTCCAAATGCATGCATGTAGTATGATCACAACTAGATTATGCTGTTGTTTAGGAATTGAGCATATGGAGTTCATTTCCATTCCTGCTTTCTTTGCTTTTATTTTTTAAATAAGATATAAATGAATGCAGGCAGAATGTATGCAGGCCTGATCAGCTTTGCAAAAACACCCGTGGTGGCTATAAGTGCATTGAGCTGTGTCCAAATGGAATGACCAAAGCAGAAAACGGAACTTGTATTGGTGAGTAGAAACCTGGTGTACTGTATGGTTATGGTAAGCACAGGGACAGCAGTGGATGGTTTCTGAAAGAAAAGTCTTTCTAGTCCCTTGCCGATTACTAGAATTTGCACATGTTAAGGCACTGACCTTTTGATTTGTGGGGACACAGGCATTTAAATTTTCTTTATATTAACTGATGATAGAGAAATAGACATATCCTTACCACTTCCAATTTTTCTAGATTATATTTATTTTGACAGAGCAGCTACTAGAATTGGAAAACTAAATTAAAAGTTTTGAAAATTAATGGAAAAAGTAAACGCTATAAGTTGAAAAATTTGCACATCTGCTCAAAATCTGCTTTCAGATTGTGAAATGCAGATTGTTTCACAGATCTGTTGCGTGCTGCTACGGAGTAATTGCTGATCATTTTAAGTGATACCAAGAAAAGGCTGTTCAGAGGCCAGATCTATCTAGAGAGCCAAGCTCGCTGTGGTTTAACTGCATTCATTACACATTAAGGAATTTAAGCTGTAGGAACTTTCAAGAAAATATCTGACTGCTTGTTCTTGCCCTGTTGCTTGCAGACATCAATGAGTGCCGTGACGGAACCCATCAGTGCCACTACAACCAGATCTGTGAGAACATGCGAGGGAGTTACCGCTGTGTGTGTCCAAGAGGGTATCGGTCACAGGGAGCTGGAAGGCCTTGTATGGGTAAGCTGCCTGGCCATGTTGTCGTCACCTGTTTGTTGCTGATACTTTTGGCTGTAGCATCCAACAGTACTATACTACTTGAAGACTATGGTACAAAGATAAATATGCTTTGGAGTTTAAACTTGCTGTTCTAAAATGAAGTGTCCCCATTAAATAGTCAAAACTAGGTGATTCCAAACTGAGATTGCCACATATCAGTGCTTTCAAAACAAAGTATACAAGGGCTGTGGATCTCAAAGGCACTGACGGATGGATGTGGCAAGCCAGTGCTCCATAGTAGGCTTAATTTATAAAAATCAGAGCAGGTTTGTCAGTTGATCAGAGAAATGTGGTTGGCTGTACACTGACTGCATTGATTCACACCTGGAGCCAGTTGAGCAGGGGACGATGTGGAGAACACTCAGAGGAAGTCTGTTGCAAGAGGCATGATGTACCCAGAGCCTCCCCCTGCAAAGAGACATCACAACACCCTGTCTGACTCCCGGAATTAGGTTTTCCCGTATGGACAGAGCAGAGGAGGCTGACATTCATTTATCTTTTATTGCTCCCTGTCTGACTTGGATGGATCTCCCAAGGGTAGGAGGGATCCCCACAGGCACAGGAATGCTGACCACGTCACTACTCCCCTATGCTATCTATGTAGAACCCTGGCATTAAAATGTGCAAACCATCCACCCACACAAACACAGTTTCACAGATACTGCCATAACTCTAGTGGGAATAGCGGGAGAGTCTGACCTATGATGTCAGTGCAAGTGCACAAAACACTTCCTCTGGCATTTCACAAACCCTAGCACGATCTAAAAGCATTTCGATTTATAATGTATGTTTCCAGAATATTTAAAATTTAATAGCTAATCCTCTCTGATTGTAATGATTTATAAGTGAGATATGTGATGCTTGGTGAAGTCAGTTCCAGTTGGTCTCCCATATTGTATCAGAGAAATGCTCCTTTGTAATGACTTCTTCAGGATTAGTTTTCATAAGTGATAAATAGCTGGTCTGGAAGCTGGGATTTTTTTCTTTTTAAGTGTCTAAGATTTTGGACCACCAAAAGCCAGGCTTTTTTTAAAGATTAAATTGCAGACAGAAACTGTTTGGCTGCAGACCAAACAGTTGTCTCTACTAAAATAAAAATCAATCCCAAACTCTTTAAAGTATATTAAAAGTACTTAAATTTCTTACAGTAATAAGTTGGATAAGGTTTAGGTTACAGGTTTTCACAAAACTCCGACAGCTGTCCTAAAGCCGCCTTCTAAGCAATAACCACTGAAAGCTCCCTCTTAAATTAAATTAAATATGATTTTTCTGCTCCTTTGATTTATTTCTTTATCTGCTTAAAATATGTTTGAAATATATATGTGAAAATATTAGTTCACGTGCTAATGAAAAGCAGGTTTTATTGTAATGCTTCCAGCACACAGAACACACAGAGGAGCTGGAAAGTCCCAGACTGAAAAAGGTGATTTGCACACAGCTCCTTCCTGTTCCACTTCTGCTGTATGTAGAGTAATTTGTGCAACTGTTCACAGTTGAATGGGGAAAACACACGCAGAGATGCATGTGTGCCCAATTATCCACACTGTAACAGTTCTGTGAACTGTACTGTACCTCAACATATCACAGATGAAAGGGCATTATCAAAAGCTGTTATGCATACAGGACATGCAGGACTATCCAGAATTGAAAATCAAATAATATTCATAAAGAAAGCTAGAGAATTTAGTTTCAAAATCATGTTTAACTTGTTCTTGTAAAGATCTAATATTTATGATGCATGATCAAAGGGATCCTGTCTCAGGAAGCTTTGGCTTACCAATCCGTAAGTGATCCCTTTTCACAAGGATGGCGATGCTATGAATTCAGATTGCTGGCTGCATTCAGTTTTGTTGATATTGCATGGGTTGCTCCTACAAAATAAATTGCTCCATTTTTTTTTTCACCTATTAGTTGTTGCCTTATTAAAAATGAAGTTTTTTCTTTACTTGACTATTATGCCACTGACAATGTAACAGATATGTAATGTTCCAGTTATGTGTTTATGATGTTGGATAATACTGCAATGCTCTGCAGTGGTTACCCCGAATTTCTGATTCTCAAAGCATTTAGTTGTTAATATTAAAAAAAAATTAAATATATAAACACTTAATAAAAATGCATTCTAATATTCTCCTATTCTCCTAAACAGCATTACTTTTAAAATACTGTTAGCATGTGGTTTGCAAGCAGTGCTCAAAATATGTTCAGAGAGCATATGAAATGATAATGCTAGTTTAAAGATGTTTCTTTAGCAATTAGCAATACAGCAATAATTTAGACATAGGCAATTTCCAGTAATATGAGATAGTTAAACTGTTACTGAGTCACTGTTAAAATAAGCTTTAAATTCTAGTAAAAAAATACATGCTAATTAATAGACATGCTGTTATGTATCTTCATATCGGGTTATTTCTGATCACTGTGGAGTTGCACGTTCCTGCTTTGGTTTTGAGGATTTACTGCTCAGGTTGGTGATGTTATTTTGGATTACAGCATGAGGGAAACTGAACTGAACAGGGACAAGTGATCCCCAAGAGAAAGAGAAATAACTCTGTTTTTGAATGGTATGAAATTCGTAAGTACCTTAATACATTCTGCTAAGTCTCCAGACAGCTGTAAGGAGAGCAGCAACGTGGCAGTTAGCACACAGCCAGCTGCTCCCTGGACAGCCCTGCAGTTTGCCCTCCAGGCTTTTCCCCAGCAGGACCACAACCGCAGCAGTGCATCTGGAGCTTCTCAGTCCCAGTCTGAATGACCTGGGAGCTTTGTGCTTCTCAGGACAGCCTTGTGTTAAGTGTCCTCCTTTGAAAAAGAGTCCAACAGCTTCTCCCACTCAGCCTAAGAACAAAAGTAGTTCTGTAGTAGTTGCAAACTACTTAATATTTAAACACTGAGCAGCTTGGGGCCGAGGGGTCACTTGCTTCTCAGAGTGCATCTCTGGTACCCAGTGGGTATTTCTCTCTGCAGTCAGCAGTAGTCAGGATGTCACACAGCTCTGCTGCTGCAGAAGCAAGGGAACTGATCTGGTTCCTTTCCCTGCAGTCACATCTTACCTTCAGAGCAAGTAAGGCAACGCCCTCACTGGAATTTATGTCCTGTGTGAACTGTTTTATGTCACAGGTAGCTGTATAGGAAGAATGAAGGTGAGTTCATGGACAGGATAGAAAACCTGCCTGTGTAGCATTTGTGTTTTTTGTATTTTTTTGTATATGGCCTTCAGGATCTCACTTTTGTTCCACAGTCTGAGATATTATGTATGTATATATATATACATATATATATATATATGTATGTGTATATATATGTATGTGTATATACACACACATATTGTCATGTGTTGTTTTATCTTGTTTTTTTCCTTCCCACATGGTTTGTTGCTCTGGATCATGGCACATGAGTAGACATTAATGAATGTGAACAAGTGCCTAAGCCCTGTGCATTTTGGTGCACCAACACCCCCGGCAGCTTCAAGTGTATCTGTCCACCTGGACAACATTTATTAGGTGATGGGAAATCTTGTGCTGGATTGGAGAGATTGCCACATTCTGGTGCCTATTACAATGTCTATAACTATGCTATGAGAGACAACTATCAACCGCAACAGTATTACAGGCACTCCTCAAACCTCTACAGCTCCTTCTCAGAGTATAGGAACAGCAGAATACCTGTCTCCAGAACTAAAAGGAACATTAGAGAAACTTGTCCTGAAGGCTATGAGGCAAGAAATGACAGATGTGTAGGTAAATGTCAGTCATGTCTATGCAATTCTCTTGCTTTAGTCCTTATTCTTAGGCTGCCTTTTCTTGTCTGTTAGAGGCCTATGGTCTGTGGTGCTCTGTTATTTCATATTACCATGTTAAGTACTCAGCAAGTTATGCATGTCTTTGTTTTTTGGGCAGGCTGTAGCAAAAATTTTTTCAAACTTCCTCCCATAAGCTCATGTTTTAATTGTGCTGCTTGCTGTGTATTAGCAAATTGTTATCCTCTGTTTTCTTTATCCTGATGATGGTAGCTCACCTTTGCAAATTTTCTCTCACTTAAAAAGCACCAGTAAGGGCCCTCCACCTTGGGGATGCTACTCATGTCAGGCTCCTACTTGTGGCAGTAGTAGTCTGGATCAAAAAGGCTTAGAATAAAGAGTGTAGAATTGAACGTACTGAGACTGCATTGAGCAACTGACTGTACAAGCAGAAGCAACTAGGGGATAGAGCCAGTCATAATGCAATTCAGTGAGCAGTAGAGACAGATTGTATATAAACAGACCAGGAGTTCATCTAGTCAGCAAGAGCAGTGCTAATTCTGTGTGCATGATGAGGAGGGCAGAGCAGGTAACAGGCACATTCTGTCCCAGGTTTCATTTATTTATTTAAGAGATGTGAAGCATCAGAACATACTCATGAGACCAACAGGAAACAAAGTTGTATGGCATCTCTCTTGTTCACTGAGCTCACTTACTCCTTCTCTGTGAGCATCTCTGAGGTTTTTCATCAGTACTGGAACACTAATTCAGCTCCTCTTGAAAGGTAAAAGGAATAATATCCTGCTCTGCACTAAATGTTCAGAAATGAAGTTCAAGAAAAATCTTTTTTTTTCCACTGTAACTCATGTTGTGAGTATCTTAAAAATAGATCAATAAAATTACTCAACTATTTTTTGATAATACTGTTGAGTTCAAGAGTAAGTGTAGCACAGTTTAGGTCTTAGGAGAACTTTTTGCAGAATATTTAACAGCAGTTTGTGGTATTATAGATAAGTGCCTAAATCTGACATGTATGTCATCATAGAGAAGTGCAGTGTGCCTCCCAGATAAAGCAGTGAGCTGAAGCTGGGTTCTAGCCACTGGAGCTATTCCTATAATTATACAGCAGTATACAATGTTGAAAAATGTGAATGCGTTTTTATAAATAATAATTACAGATAGGCAGAGATCAGGTTAATCTTGTATTTACGTTGTAATGACTTTTCAGTACGCTTACAAGTACAGCATGTTATGGATATAGCTGTTAAATGAAAGAGCTTGGACTGCAGCCACTACTGCCAAAAACCTATGGTCCACAGCCCAGCTTCCAGTTCAAGTTAGTGAGCACTGCTGCAACTGCTTCATTGGAATAAAAATGTAGATTTAAAATTTACTGCTTAATGCGAAAAAGACGTCTGCAGAATGCTTTTATTTCCAAGAAGGATTTTTGAGTAGAGAAAACCATAACGACTTGATAACACACTTAAAATTTCTTTAGTCACATCTGTTTCTCTTTTCTTTTTGCATTTTTATCAACTGCAACCCCTATAAATCTGACAGAGAAGGAAGAAGCAAAGACCTTATTTACTCTGTTTCAGTTATGCAAGTCTTAATGCTTGCACGTGGCAGTAACTTGCAGAGGAGTTCTGCTGCTCTCCTGAAGTAAACAGACATTTCAAAAGAAGTAATGATTAGATGTGATCTCTATCTGAATCACGTTAGTCTGCTTTGAAAATTTTAAATAGCGATCTGCTATTTATGTGTTTGAGAGGAAGGTTTAAAAAATAAAAAAAGGTTAAAAGAGCATTTAAAGAGCATTTATGAATGGCCTTTGTGGATAGTGAGCTTAATTCGACATGAGAGTGATCAGTTTGGAAAGAAAAAAACTTTGCTCTAGGAGGGATGAACTGTAAGAGCAATTCCCTGATTGAGGGCCTCTTCTGAAGTGAGAACTGATCTGGGCTCTTTCCAAGCATGTTACTTAAAATGTAATTATCAGACAGCTCGGCATCCTGGGGAAGACTGTACCCCTGTGTCCTTTGTGGGTTTGTGCAGCTCGCTCATCCCCTTGTTGCCAGAGCTCCATATCAGCGGGAGAGAGACCTGTTAAGGCTGCCAACAAAAGAGGCAAAGCTTTTAATTCTATAAAAGCTACAGGCAACAGAATCAGGTAAGTTAGGAAAGGTTTGCTAGTTTTAGACATTCAAACTCATTACCAAAAGCAAAGAAAAAAGATCCCCATGAGTTCCACCATCTCTTCCCACATGCTTTTGTACACAGATAGAACATCAGCAATCCAGTTGTTTATGTTTTCGTGTTTCTTTCTGACAGACATTGATGAATGTGAAGCCAGAGATACATGCCAGCATGAGTGCAGGAACACCCTGGGAAGTTACCAGTGTGCTTGTCCCTCTGGTTATCATCTTATGCCCAATGGCAAAACCTGCCAAGGTACAGAAATCTCTTTGAGAGTGCACAAATGTATTTGTAAGCAGATGAGTTACAAATCATGTTTGGTGTTTGTAATAAGCACTTGCTGAATTTCCTTTCTGAGATACAGTGTTCAATACGTCATGTTTTTATATTTTACATTTCAACACTTAATAAAACATCTGCAAATTAGACAACTGCAACTTATTATTCTCCAATGTTTTCTCACAAGCACCTTTAACTCCACACAAATACACAACAGCTCTGTAGTCAAAAACCAACTCTTTATCTGTTCTGGTCCAAAAATAAATAAATAAATAAATACTGTTGGACTTTTGATGCACCAAAAACCTCAACTAATTAACCTCTGTTCAAAAGACAACTATAGTTGATGTTGTGTATAGGGCAGCTAGCACAATACACAGAAATGAAATACCCAAGCCAGTAAATGCAAGTCATTGGAACTAGTAGCTTCATTGCCTCCAGGAATAAGGCAGGATTCTGAAGGGTTCTGTTCTCACCTGTGTGTAGAGGCACCTGCACTCCCTCTGCCATCTACTCACTTTGCTGATCCAGCCACTTCTTATCTTTCTTAAATTCCGCCCAGAACCAGCTACTGATCAGGTATCTGTTTTCTTTCCCCTAGACATTGATGAGTGCCTCGAACAGGACACTGACTGTGCAGCAAGTCAGATGTGCTTCAACACGAGAGGGAGCTACCAGTGCATAGAGACACCTTGCCCACCAAACTACCAGCGGGAGCCTCTTTCTGGGTATGCTGATTTTTCAGCCCTTTAGGTCTTGTTTTCCCTCACACCCCAAGCTCACATGCTTAGCCTTTAATCATAAGAAGGAACTTTATCTAAGTTCAAATGATATCAGTTACACTTATTCTTGCAAAAAAAGTAAAGAATTAAAATGGAAGATTATAATTGGTTTACAGAGAGCAGCCGTATTTTGTGCTTCCTTCACAACGAAACAAAACAGGTGGGTCTGGGTAGAATCTTTCTATTAATTCAGATGGAAATAGCTCCAGAATGGCTTTTTCTGAATGAGCCCCAGGAGGCTTTGATCCTTTCTGCTGATTCAGCATAATTCCTTTCTCAGCTGTGGGGCTAATTTTGCATCTGTTCTCCAGCTTACTTCTGTAAAGGATCAATAAAGACTGCACTGGATGAGTAGTGGCTGAGGGAGCTGGGATTGTTTAGTCTGGAGAAGATGAGACTCAGGGGAGACTTCATCGCACTCTACAACTTCCTGAAGGGAGATTGTGGTGAAGAGGGGTTTGGCCTCTTCTCCCAGGCAACGAGCAGGACCCGGGGAAATGGCTGCAAGTTGTACCAGAGGAGGTTTAGGTTAGACGTGAGGAATAACTTTTTCTCTCAGAGAGTGGTCAGGCACTGGAATGGCTGCCCAGGGAGGTGGTAGATCGCCATCCCTGGCAGTGTTCAAGAGGCATCTGGATGAGGAGCTACGAGATATGGTTTAGTGCTTGTGGTAGCAGTGGTGATGGGAGGATGGTTGGACTAGATGATCTTATAGGTCATTTCCAACCTTGTGATTCTGTGATTCTATGACTTTGAGAAGCCCAAATCTGCATACTGCAGAATGATAAATAGGGAACAACTTCAGCCCGTATAGCAAGTATGGGAACAGAACTTAAAGCGCTCTGTTTTTTTCCCAGGTTCTGTATCAAAAACTGTCCGGCCAATGATTTGGAGTGTGCCCTGAGTACCTATGCCTTGGAATACAAATTTGTCTCCCTCCCCTTTGGCATAGCTGCTGGTCAGGACTTAATCCGGCTGGTTGCCTTTACACAAGATGAGGTCATGCATCCAAGGACAACTTTCTTAATGGCAGACGAGGAGCCAACAATCCCTTTTGCCCTGCGAGATGAGAACTTGAAAGGAGTTGTGTTCACCACCAGACCGCTGCAAGAGCCGAAGACTTACCACGTGAGAATCAGAGCCTTGTCCTATGGTGTTGATGGAAATATCGAGTATCAGACAACTTTCATTGTCTATATAGCAGTGTCAGCCTATCCTTATTAAACACACAAGCTACTTGAAAGTAATCACAGTATTTTAACCACATTCATATATATTCTGATGGGTATTACCACTTCAGATGGATCCTACTGTCTGCCTACAGTTGTGAACCATGTAACTTGAAAATGGTGCTATGCTCTTTTGTGTTTCCTTCCCTGAAGCTACTCATACAGTCCCATTATTCCAATTCTAGAGGAAAATCCACGGCTTTGAGGATCTGCTACTACTTTCTGTATTTATTACACCGGAGCAATCATTTTTCACAGCCAAACAAAGTAAAGTATGAGCTAATGAAAGTATAGTCAAAAGCAGTAAGCAGGGAGCAGCCTCAGTTAAAAGCAAGTGAAGAAATGCTAACTAGAAGAAATACTAGTTTCAAGTGTTCTGTGTATCTTAAAGGTTGCTAAATGTGTTACGGTTTTAGATATATTAGGGGGTTTTTTTGTTTCAAATACCTGATAGAGTTAGGACTGTACATATATTATGTCACGTGCTCAGAAAAAAACAAATACCACTATAATGGTGCGAGTGCTGAAACACAGGATTAGTGAAGTTTCTTTTCAGATAAAGAATCTACCATAGAATTTGGAGCTGGTACATTTGTTCTCTGTGCAATTTTATGGATGTCAGTGTGGTTTGGAAGAAAAAAACAAACAAACATGGCTTCTTCTATTTTATAAGCAGGTATTCTACAACATTTCTTTCTTTTTTTTTCTTTTTTTTTTTTAACTGACATTCTGGTATAGCCATTTACTTAGCTCAAAACCATGTCCATTTCAGTACTTCCAAATCAGTTAAAATATTTTTGTTGGGGTTTTTTTGCAAAGCTTTCTTCCAAAATACTTAGTAAGTTTGCTTCAATAATGTCAATACACTGTACACAAGTAATTTTGCCAAGATGTATTCTATTTTTATGGAAGTGTATATATGTTTTTTCTATGTTTATTTTCTATATCTCAAAAGTGTTTTACAGTTAAGTTTTCATAAAAAGTACATTGCCAGTACATTGGAAATAATCAAAATAAAGGTTCCCATTGCCTTTGAGGTTGCTGCCTGTTTTACCTTTGAAAATAAATTATTTCCTATGTGTGAGGCACTTACCTCTAGTGCCAGTGGAGAAAGCAACACACTAGGAGCTTCTTAAAAAAATCAACGAAGAACACTGAGATTAGAACCCACTGGGAATCACAATTTTAACTGAAACTTTTGCAGTTTTTCAAACAATGTCAGAAAAAAATGTCAATAAAAGTTCTCCTGTTGCAAGTGTCATGGGAGTTGAAATATAGACTCAATTTCATGTGTTTTATGGTTTGGCTGCAATTTAGCCCAAGAACGACTCATTTCATTAATTACTACCAGACTTCAGCCATCTTCCTTCTACCCAGCACTCAGGGTTATCACCTGCATGCAATTACATTTTCAGTGACAAAGTGCTGCTTCTCAATGGAATTCTGAGTTTATGCTTTCCTACTACTAACAACCCCCTACCAGTTTTCCCCTAACTACTTTTTGTTTAGTTTCCATTGCAACAAGTGAGGCAATCCTGGAAACCAAGGATGAGTTAACATCATTTTATTATCTGTACAAATAATTCATACAAGTGACAGATTTCAGACAAAGCCAGTATATTCTTTGGAAGCTTGAATTGAAAAATAAATGCAATTTATAAAGAAAAAAGTGAAAGGGAGACTGGGGAATGGCTGAAAGTGTCCTCTTTTATCTCCTTCATAGCCAGGCTCCCCAAGGAAAGAAAGCAATTAATTTTGTCAAAAATATGGCCCAAAGATGACTGCAATGCTGAATACAGACAAAACAACAGTTTCTCAGCTGTCGGTTTTATCATGATAAAACCAGCAAAAAAAAAAAAAACAAAGCCACACAGCAGAGCAAAATAAAATCCTTAATCCAACCCCCGGAGATGACAAACAACACAGCAGGGAAAATAAGTTCCAAGCAAGGTGCTACACAACAGAGATCCATGAGAAAAATCTCAGAGAGTTCCACAAATAGGGAAAGAAATTGACAGTGCGACCAGCAAGTATCAAACTACCACAACATCCTGTGTTAGTTAACACGGTCTGGTCAGATCCGCTCTTATCACAACCCTTTGAGTCCCACACAGGGCATCAAGACATGACTGCTGTGCTTTAAGCTGGCAGGTGGCTGAGCACCACGCAGCTGTTCGCTCACTGCCCCCTTCCAGTGGGATGGGGGAGAAAATCAGAAGAAAAAACAAAGTTGAACTTGAGAGTTGAGAGGAAACTATCAACTAAGACAGAGAAAAGGAAAAGGATAATAGTTATAATATGACAATAAATATATATGAATGTATGTAACAAGTGATGCACAAGCAATTGCTCGCCAGCCCCCATCCAATGCCCAGCTAGCTGTCAAGCAGCGAAAGAGAGATGAACTCGCACCCCCTTCAAAATCCCTTCGACACGATGTCATATGGCATGGAATATCCCTTTGGCCAGTGTAAGTCAGCTGTCCTCACTCTGTTTCCTCCCAGCTCCTTGGGCTCTTTGCTGCAAATGGCCTTGGCTCTGTGCAGCACTCCTCGGCAACAGCTATAAACATTGGTGTGTTACCAGCATTGGTTTTCTCCTAGAACCAAAACAGCATCACACCAGGCACTTGAAGAAAACAATTCCATCCCAGCTGATACTAAGACAAACCTACAGGAAATTACACGTGGAGGTGCAGCACTTTGCAAGAAAAATTGTGCAATTCCTTCCAAATGTCAGTCCTGGCAGCAGAATAAGGCACAAAGCAGAGCCAGGGGATGAAGCCTGGGCCAAGTGCCAGAGGGAGAACTGGAAAGGTGGCACAGCCCACCACGCGTCACACAGTGGTGTCCAGGAGATAGGAAAATCACCGCCAGCTGCTTTCCTGCGCTGGCTGAGTATGAAAGCTATTGAGTGCTTACAGCAATGAATCAGTGCAGAATCCATAGCACCATAGGTTACAGGAAAATAAGTTAGCAGGAGGGAACAGTACTCAGTACACACAGGAGTAGCCGTGCCTGGAAAGCCAGTGTCCACACGCCAAGTACAGTTCAGGCGGCCAGTGCTAAACTGAGCAGATGGCCAATGAGCAAAATGCCCAGCATCACACTCGTGCAGCTCAGCACTTACAGCCAGGCTGCTCCCAGGGCACAGAGGGGCTCTGGCACCCGGTGCCTCTGGTAGTGTTTAGTTCTGGCAGTGCCAGCATGGGTGTGTGGCACATTGCAGCTGTGTTCACTAACACTGCAAGGCCCAGCAGGGACATGGAGGTGATTGTTCCCCTCTACTCTGCTCTTGTGAGGCCCCATCTGGAGGACTGCGTCCAAGCGTGGAGCCCCCAGTACAAAAAGGACAGGGAACTGTTGGAGAGGGTCCAGAGGAGGGCCACAAAGATGATCAGGGGACTGGAGCACCTCCCCTATGAGGACAGGCTGAAGGAGCTGGGCTTGTTCAGCCTGGAGAAAAGAAGGCTGCGGGGTGACCTCATTGCAACCTTCAGTACCTAAAGGGAGCCAACAAACAGGAGGGGAATCAACTCTTTGAAAGGGTTGATAACTGCAGGACAAGGAGAAATGGTTTTAAGTTGAGGGAGGGGAGATTTAGGTTGGACGTCAGGGGGAAATTCTGAAATTCTTTACAGAGAGAGTGGTGAGGTACTGGAACAGCTGCCCAGAGAGGTTGTGGATGCCCCATCCCTGGAGGTGTTCAAGGCCAGATTGGATGGGGCCCTGGGCAGCCTGGTCTAGCATTAGGTGGGAAGGTTGGTGGCCCTGCATGTGACAGGGGGGTTGGAGATTCATGATCCTTAAGGTCCCTTCCAACTCTGGCAATTCTGTGATTCTCTGGCTGGCACTGGGTGAGCTGAGCTCCTGCACAGCCACACTAAGTGAGGTGAGGAGATGCCTCCACCAGGGACCTCATCTGCCCTTTTCTTCCAGGCAATTTCTGAAGCAGAAGGGGAAAAGCAGGTGTGGGGCTCTGGCTCTGGGTGCAAGCTGAAGAAGGAAATGTCCTAGAGCAGCAGCAGATCACAGCATTATGTGAGGCTGCCCTGCTTCACACCTCCAGTATGCACTCCATGACTTCCCAGCTCACAGGAAGGGCTTTGTACTGCACACCTGGGTGCAGCGAGCATGGCTTGAGGAGCTTTTCAGATCACTGAGTCCAATACCTTCAGCACCAGGCAGCTGGTTCTTCACCTGCTTGCTGAACTGAGCACTGGAAAGGAAAATAAAGAATGCCCACTCACAGATAGAGACAGGCAGAGGAGAAATGTCCTTTAATCTCGTACATAAACACAGGTTCACCTGGGAAGTTCTGAACAGTCACATGAAAAAGGCATTAGGAGCACAAGCAAGTTCAGAGCCATTCATCGTTCAGAGCAGAGACCTAAAAGCACAGTGAGCGTCTGGGGATCTCCATCCCTGCCAGATCCCTGGAGAAACCTGGGGGCTGCAGGTCACAGCTCAGTGACTGGAGGTTGTGGCTATGACAGGCATCTATGAGCAGAAGAGTTCCTATGGCAGCCCCGGGGGGCAGAAGGATGCAGGCACACGGAACACAGTGATGGGAATAAGCTGAGCACAGAAGGAAGGAACCCCAGCCTCCACACACAGCCATTGCCTTAAGTGCTGGCACATCCTCTGCCCAGGGTCACAGTGACAGCCACAGCTCTGCATGGTAGTAGGAGCAGGGGCACCTTGTGCTGCCCAGAACAGTAAGTAGGCATTGCTTCAGAACACCCACAGCACCTGCAGCACTGTAGGCTGCCTTGTTATCTCTTCTCAGTTTGTCCCATCTGCTACAAAAATGTTCGTACATACCTTCCTTGCTATCATACCAGAGATAATAACAGAGGAGACGTAGAATTGCAATACTTATGTAGAGTAGCAGTGAACTGCTGCTACCACTGCTTTTTGTCTCGTAACTCTGTACCAGACAACTAGATAATACCTGACATGAACCACAGTATCCCCCAATGGATATCCTTCACCCAGGCTGCTCCTCCTGCTCGTGGGGGAGGAGGAGAGGGATTGTGATGGGCATAGAACAGCCATGTAGTGATTTTAAAACTGTGTCCTTCTGAGGACTAGGAACAGTTTGGGAGAGCTTCTTGAGCAAAACATGCGAGAAGCAAAAACATGGCTTGCAATAGAGAGACCTTTCCTAAAAAGGAAAGAGGTAACTCACACAGGGAGTGCACAACTGTTAAGCTATCAAGAAAAACTGCAAAGTGGCTTGAAATTCAACACGATGCTGCTGATGTTACTGACTAGCTTACATCTAGAGAAGACATTCAGAGAAGACATTCAGCAGCATGAGCTGAGTCTCTCTGAAGCATGCCTTGTAGAAGCATGTGTGCTGCTGATGGCATTGCACCGTGGATGCGACATGCTGGGGACCCGGTGAGTCAGAGGTGCTGAGCGGGCTGTGCTGCATGCAGCCCTGTGTGGGGATCGCCTGGGAAGTGCGCAGAGAAGTGGGCTCTGCAGGCAGCCTCTGGCCTGTGGTGACAGCAAGGCCCTCTCTGGCCGCAGGGAACTGGCAGCAGGCTGCCTTTGGCAGGTACTGAAAGTCGGATGTGGATAATGTTTTAAAGAAGAATGTGATACATGAAATACCCTGAGTTTCCAAGCAAAGTCAAGGTTACTTTCCTAACAATCTTCACAAATATTGGGCACAGGTGTTTAGCCAGGATGCCTCCAGCATCTGAAATATAGATCTAAAATGCAAGGATGGAAAAGTTAGGAGAAAATGAATTCCCAAGTAGCACAGAAGATAAAAGACTATCCTAGCTTTTTGCTGAAGGCTGGCTGATGAACAGGAGTCCTCTGATCCAGGAAGAAAATGCAGAGTGCTCTGGTACAACTATGAATGCCTGAATTGAAGAAGCAAACATCAAAAACACATGCTGGTGGGACTACAGGGGCCTCAGCAACAAACCACAGCAGACAGGACATGGATGTACCAGAAAAGCATGAGATCTGCATAGATGTGCTGGCATTTCATCAACTGGGGATAAATTTGACATGACAGAGAGCTGATCAGAAGGAGATATTGGCTGCAAAAACATTTGATTACAATGGACTGTCACCTTCATTTTCTTTTCTGCTACAAGGAATTTGTCCTTGTATATAAACCTTGTAAATAAGTCAGATTACATTGAATTTGTTCACCCTGCCTCATCCCTGTCTGCTAACTGAATTAGCTCACAAATCTTCAAATATTTGCTAACGAACAAATTTGGTCAGACAACTCTTCTGTGTTCTGGCCTTTTTCATAATAAAGTACTTGTGGCTTGCTTGCTGGTTCTCTTGTGATCACTCCCAGCGATGTGGACACCGATAGAGAAACTTAAATTGGGTGTAACCCTGCAAAGCCTTACCCAAAATATTACCACTAACATCTCATAACTCATGTTTTGAAAAGTTTGGGGATGTAAAAGCATGATGTCCTTTAGCAGATGAGGCCATATCACAGAAGGGGTTATGCATTCACCGACAGCATTGCTCAGGAGGGCAGTGCCGTGGTATCTTTACCATGTACAGTGCAACTTGACCGCAGACAAACAGAGAAAGCTGTCAGTGCTTTTTCCAAACAGTCACCGCAAGTGGAAGACAGCCACTGCCTTTCTAAAAAACCCCAAGACTCCTTGAATTTTAGATCTCATCTAAAAAAAATCTCTCCTAATCAACGAACAGCCCTCAGTATATACTATGAAAAAGAGCAAAAATTTCCCTCAAGTTACTTGGCTGATGTAAAATGGATGGATATTCCTGGTAGAGATATGAAAATGATAACTAGAACAAGAAGGATACATCATAGAACGAATTAATGCAGCATTAAAAACAAACTGTCTAACGAGCAGTGACTGTTTTGCTGAGATGTAGCTTTCTGTGATGGAAGATTTTTATCTGAGCAGTTAGGCTCACCAGACTCTGAGAAAGTAGATATCGGTTATTCATAAAGCTTTGCTTAAATCATATACTGCAGGTTTTGATTCCATCTTTTGTGCTACAAAAAAATTAATAGAAAACAATCAAAAAGACAAATAGCTCTATGCCAAAGATCTCTAAGCACTTAAAGAAGAACTGAGAAAATCCCATACATTTTTCTTCTAGCTAAAATAAACCACATACCCTGATGGATGGATGATGGCAAAACCAAAATAGTCTCCTCAGTGGCTTTTCTCCCAGCCTTTACCTCTTTGAACAGATGTTTTGAATACTCTGAACATCCCAGACACCATCCTCAGGTGATATATTTAGTCTGAATTGCACTGAAATAAAAGTTTTTTCATAAACATGAAAACAACATGGCTATCTATGGAAAGTTACATAGGTTGCTTTGTAAGTAACATCTCATATTTATTTCCCTGGAAATTACAGCAGATACAATGAGAACAATAACTATTATTATAACAAATAACTATTTGGTAGAGCAGATTCTCATCTACAGAATAACTGTTCAACATAGTGCCCATCGTTAACTACTCATTTTTGCCAGTGATGAACAGAAACCTGCATGCCATGTCTGTAAAAGCCTGCACCAGTGGAGATGACCCACTGTCTCTGTCACCACTGCTGAAATGCACCACCCACCCTTCAGTGTGCTCACATCCACTGCTTGGGCTCCATAAATGTTCAGCAAACGTTGCTGAATGCCAATTGGTGCCATTTTTTTCCTGCATGGAGGAATTCAATGATATATTTTTGTTTCATACACACTTCTGAGACAGACACCATTCTGTCAGACTGCCCCTCTGCTGCCATTTGCCACACAGCAACAGCTTGTAATGGAGTATAGGTGGGAAGGTTCAATCTCTATTGCTATCCCACCAACACCTGCCTCTGATGGGCCAATATCTTACAATAGAAGGCATTACTCTTAGAACAGCCCTCCAGATTCAATGGATTTAAATGTTATCACTCTGTGGTGGTAAATTAAGGGTAAACATCGCAACATTCTGCAAAGGGTGAAAGGGTGTTGCAAAATAAAGGGACTAATGTACTCCTTGCATCTTAATCAGCTAGACAACGAACGGGGGTAACCCATGCACCTCAGTTGGTTTCAGATTAGAAAAAGGAAGAAAACAATCCTGCCCAAGTCCTGGTTTCATAACACTCCTGAAGTACTGAAAGACATTGATTTGGGAGCAAGGACTGTAGTTTTAGGTTTGCTAATAATCATTGCTATCACCTGAATTATCACAACAAAATTAATTCATATTTTTAGGTTAAGCGTGAGCAACATGAACAGCATAAGCAGCACAAACAAGGCATTATTGAAAAAACTCTGCTGGCAATATCAACATCTATGTAAAATTTCTTGGTTAACTTTGTTCTGCAGCTTTCAACAGAGATTGTGTAGGTAGATTATTTGAATGCATCCACATATTATGCAGTGGGGTTTTTTAAGGCTGTTCTGGCCCTATTTAAGGTAATTTTAACTCGAAGGATGAACAACAGCACTTGTAGATCAGAACATCTGGTAAAAGTCTGCAATCTGCCAGGGAGTCTTGTGAAAGAGTAATCATTCCAAATAAATGTTACTGCAGTTTTACACCAAGACAGTGATTATAATAAATGTAAAAACTTTAAAAGAACAGAAGTAACATCACATCCCCAGAATCATCGCTAAGCAGCCATAATTTCTGCAGTTTGCTCACAAGTCACAAGCGAACTACTGTTCTGGCATAAGGCTAAGACTCCAGAGGATGAATGCTGTTTGCAGGACACTAAGAGGGGAGAAAACAACAGTTTATCATGTTCTGTGGATATCTTCATTCTCCAGTGAGAACATTCTTGCATTCATAGATGAAATGAGAGAGCTACATTTGAGACTTTCCATGAAAAAGTCATATCGCGATGGACTTCAAAAAACATGACCTTATTTTACAGCTGAGCTAATGCAGCTATTGCCTTTCATTTGAGGGTCACATGGACAGACTAACGGTTAACACACGCTTTCTCACACTCTGCCTCTGCTATTTAGTAATGTGATTTTGCTATAAAATACATGAACATGGAAAGATGTACTTAAATGATTTTGTGTTATCCTAAGCTGGTATTTCAGTCAGATACTACAGCACAACATTGAAGATTGCCCTCTTTGTCTCTAAGAAGATACAAATTTAAATTTTGCTTTGATTTCGTAATTGGATTTTAAAATGACCTTCAACAGTACAATCAACATCATTTCTTCTAATATGAAAGTACTGGCTGAAAACTGTTTTGAACAGCAAGAATTATTATATATATATATTACATATTATATATAAAATATTATATATTTTTCATATAAAATATAATATATGATATTATATTCTATATGCCTTAGCTTTTAGACTGCAGTGCTACATACTGTTTTTTCCTACTCTCGCTCTCATAGAAGTCTATACTGCTTAAATGATGAGCAAGAGAAAGTCGACAAGAAAAGCAGGAAGCTCACAGAATTGATTTCAGAGGAACAAGAGCTCCCCACTCCACTTCCTCAACACTCTAATCTAAGAATGAAACTACCCTCAGGAGGGAAGGGATTCAAGTGGAATATCAGCTCCAGTGTCAGGAAGCTGGAAAAGACTCTTGTTGCCTCTTCGTGTAATTATGTAATGGCAAAGCATTACCAGCTGCCCAAACAGGACTCTTCAGCAGATGGTCATGATACACAGCTTAGTAAATGGAAACAAATCACATCTATTTACAGTGAAGTAACGTCTCTAAAGAAATCATCCCCGCTCAGCAGTCCTGTGTGAGAATGGCAGCAGGTTAGCAGTAGAGCTTCCATCTCACTGTTTTATTCTGCTTATACAGACCAGGGCCACAGGTGAGGGGCAGCAGGAAGGCACTCCTGCATCATCCACAGCTGCTGCAGCCTTTCACCACATTCAAAATCAGATCAGATATTAGGAAAAATATAATAATAAAATATAAAAAAATAATCCAAAAGCTTTGGAAAAAGCTGCCAGGAAAGTGTTGGAGTCATTGTCCCTGGAAGTGTGGAGCTGGGGCACTCTGGGAGGACACGCTTTCCTGGGCATGGTGGGGATGGGCTGACAGTTGGACCTGATGATCTTAGAGGTCTTTTCCAACCTTAGTGATTCTATGAAAAAGCATCAAGCTCCACCTCAAAACTTGCCTGATGGGAAGGCTCTGCAAAACCCTCAGCAATACTGTCCTTAGGAGCCTTGCTTTAATTTCCTGCCTCATTTTGCTTACACATTGCTTAGAACTACTTGACTTTAGGCTGTTGTTTTCCTTTAGCTCCAATAACCCTCTTCAGCTCACCTTCCCAGTCCTTACTGCCTGGAGGTATTTACACACAAAAATCAAAGCCCTTCTCTGCTAGAATTAACAAGCCAAACTCTTGTAAAGAGCTTCCTCCTGCATTTTTCCATTACTTGATCTGTTATCATAGCCCCTCTTCTCACCTGTCATACTTTCAGTACCATTTACACAAATAGCTCAAACTGCTCACAGTGTTCCAAATAAGACGACAGTATTTAGTTAATATTTTTATTTTCTCCACTTTCACTGGATGGAGGACACTGAAGCCCTTAGATGTGCTGGGTTAAATATCATCAGAAAATCTCAACATGTCACAATAACTGTAAAGTTTTATCTGGCGAAATAATGAACTTCTCTGAGCAGTCTGAGCCCTCAGGCGGAGAACATCGGGGCGTTACCATGAAGTAAGGCAGAGTCATCAGTCCAAGACAGTGCTCTGGAACATAATGTTACAAATATAACATCACCCCTAAAACCATGCCAGGCTCCTGCAACCTCTGCAAATTCCACAGCCCTTTTATTCAACCCCTGTAGATTCCCAAGTACAAAAACACACACTATCTGTTGGCAGAGGGAGTTGCTCCTGTTCCCTTCATGACTGTATATTCCAGTTAGTCTCACTGCCTACAATCTGGCAGCTGATTACTGATGCTAAACTGTATTTCTCACACATCCTGTGTCTGCGACCCAGCCTGTTACCATCAGTACACGCTGGCTGGACAAACCAATACCTCATCTCCACCCATAATGAAGCATTCATTTATGCTTTAAATGCCTCTCAGTCTTTACTTGCGTTCTCTACAACCTCCTTGCACTTTATTACTCTGAATTCAAGCTTTCCTGTAACACTGCTGCTAAACTTCACATTAAGATATGAAATGTAAAGTTTACCTTAATTATCCCAATTTGTCACTGGATCTAATAATGCATCTGATCAAAACAGAAGGCAACTGCCAACGCTGGATACCTATTTCAATTCTGAAGTGAAACAGAAGGGCTCATCTCATACCTACATCACATAGAAAGAGGGCAATCAGATAGTAGTGCCAGTCTGTCCTTCATGTTTTCTCAACAAAAATGATAAGCTCAAAAATTCAATGATCAAAGCAATATTCAGATTTTGTACATATTCTGAAACTCCTTTAGAATGGGAAATGACTTCACTTTTACATTTCTCCTGGGAGTTTGTAAGCATTGTCATGTTCAAAATCTATCACATACAGGGAAAGAAACATCTTGGATTCTTTGTAGTATTTTCACTAAGTAGTAAATCAAAAAGAAGGAATACATTACCACAACATCTAATATTTTAGGCACATAAGTTGATGTCAGGTCTTTCTACTTTAAATGTCTTGTGATTTCATATTAAAACAGATTGATTTAGAACAAATACAAGACTTTCACTGGAGGTCTTTGTCTGCAAATGCAACTTGTGCATCATTGTTAAATTCTAAGATGAATTTCAGAAATTGAGTGTAGTCCACCTGCTTTAGCTGCTTCATCCTTACATCTGTACTAATAAATCTTCGTACTGGTAGATGTCAAACCTTACAGATACAAAAGACCATTTCAAAAGTTTGGAACTCACCTAGGTTTTGAACTCTCTACCATGAAACATGATCTCCTGTTACCATCAATCCAACACTCAGATGTAATGTGCCTGTGAAATATATAGTACAGGTGTTAACTCACCTAACTCTAAACCTAAATGGTTCCTAATCCAATTGTGATTTTAACCCTCCTCTTTTTTAACAGTAGAACAAG
Organism: Chrysolophus pictus; assembly: GCA_037305975.1. Classification (NCBI taxonomy): domain Eukaryota; kingdom Metazoa; phylum Chordata; class Aves; order Galliformes; family Phasianidae; genus Chrysolophus; species Chrysolophus pictus. The sequence goes on from CM074583.1 coordinate 471,373, forward strand.
CCTTTTTCACACACTACCCACTGTAACGCAGTTACAAGACTCATTCCTTCGAGACTAATAAAAACACTGATTTTGCCTTTCTCTAATCCTACTTCTGTAGGCCCTTGATAATGTATCTACTGATTTATCGAACTGTTAGATCCTTGAAACTTAAATCCAGTCTTCTTTATATCTGGAGATCAATCCCTTTGACAGAATCACATGCATGGCTATGCTGCACATCTGCCTGTGTTTACTGTTTCTTGAAGTGGTAAACGCCTACATATTAATTTTAACTCACATCCTTACACTAACATCAGTTATAAGAATATGTCCGATCTTTACAGAAAGGAACACGGCAAGTAATTTGAAAACACAGACTGAAGCTGACACATAAATTGAACATTAAAGAAATACACTGAAACAGCACTACTGAGCATTTACTCAGCGTAGCCTTACAGTAGGATCTTACTGGCACAAACTCCAAAAAACTGTATTTTACTTTGCAGGTCAGTTCCCACAGTAAAATAGAGCATGTCCATGAATCCTCAGCACTCGTTTTAGGCTTTTAGTATCTTTAGTACCTGAATAGAAAAGACAGCTGTTCTGAGTCCAAATACATACTTAATAACATCAGTATAGTGATCAATCCCTATGGTAAATGGGATTAAACAGTCTCTGCCTGACACACTCCTAAAACTGAAAGCCACAAAGATGAATCACTAGGCTCTTATAATTTCAATTTAATCTAAAACATAACCTTAATTTGAAGTCTAGATGTGGAATGAATCACTAAAACACAACCTCCTCCACCCATGCCCCCCTATAGAATCATAGAATGGTTTGGGTTGGAAGGGACCTTTAAGATCATCTAGTTCCAACCACCCTGCTACAGGCCTCCTGCTGCAGTCCCTGCAACTGCCAGTCCCATTTAACACTTTGAGCTTTAAAAAATTGTCAGTGGAGTTCTGGGAAATTTTATCATTCTAAAGCACGACCCATCCTCAAGCATAGCTGCACCTGGGGAAGGATATGAAAACCATTTCAGATCCCCAGCCCTGACGGCAGCTTCTAGTTACAGCAGCCCATACTGTAAAAGTGAGTAATCCAGGGGAGGTAAAGAACTGAACTCCTTGTCAGGACCATTCCTGCTCCCACTTGTGCCCATTACAGTCAGGTAATTCAACAGACTTTCAGGTTTCTAACAACTAATACTCACTTCACTTCTAATCTCAGATTAATAATAAGCAAACATAGACCAATGTCTATAAATTTCCTGACAGAACAGAAAGCTACAAGTGAGTAAATCTGGTTATTTTCCTCATTTTGCCCTGCAACTCCCTCAGAATGCCAGGCTAAGAGGCTTGCTTTTGCTGCCAGTTATTCCAAGTCAGATTTCGATAAGCACTGCACAACCTGTGCTGTAATACAGCCTCATTGAATAATTTACGTTTTTGGAGTGATCTTATTTGTTGCAGACACCTGCTGCAGAAGCCTTTCTTACTTAAGACAGTGCCATTTCTTGTACTCTGTGTTATATTTTTCTACCTGACAAAATCCTAGTCCATTACATTTATTTGCATACTTAATAAAGAGCTCTGTTTCATTCAGTAAAAAATCTTTTCAAAAGTGTATTTGCACAGTTAGACTTTCCCCTTAAGTACAGACATTTAAACAGACTACTTTTGCTTTAGTGTACGAGGCGAAATCTTGAGCATGCATAAAGGAAATTATTTATAGTAGCCTGAGTGAGATGTTTAAGAAAGATGATTCTTCATGTAACAGGAAAATTACTTCACACTAAGTCTGAGAATAGAACAAAAACTTGCAATGCTGTCTCAGATTCTTCTGGTGACACTTTGCAAAAGCCATGTAAAGAGTGGTGTCTGTTTCTGGGAATCTTTATTAATGATCCTGTAGATGGGGATGAAATCACTGCAGTCTGAAATAACTTTCAGCGTCTTTCATTCACAAGAGTTGCTGCTCATTCAGCTTCTGCAATTTAATTGGGAACTCCCCCTTCAATTCCTCCGAGTTTACCTCTTTCTCCTATCCCACACACCTCTCTCATATTTGTTTTCCTTATAATTCTGATCATTTGCAATCCTCACATCAGTCAAACCTCTTGTGACTTTTTTTCCTTCCTGTAGCTGAATGTCTTGCTTTTTTCCTGCTTTTATTGAGTAGGAGAACTATTTCATACGCTACCTTACTGAAAAAGAACAAACAATATGGAATGCAATTCATTTTGTGAGACACTTTAGATGAGGCAATAGCCACTTTTTAGTCTGCCTAGATTGAAATCAATAACCACTTCAACAGACTAACTAATAAACTTTTAGAAATAAAGGGGAGATTAATAGCTGTGATTTAGTAGCATCCTGCACCTGCACTGTCAGATACTGTCCTCGAAAGATTTCTCCCCGCAACTTGCCGACATGGAACAGCCGGGTTGCATGACTCAGAGAATGCATTCACACAAAATGTGATCCCAGCCTAGTTCAATCCACACTCTAGCTTTGAGACAAAATCCTGTACATTTCTTTCAGAGGAAAGATTTAGGATCTGCAGAAAATAATTATAATAGCTATTGAGTGATGACTGGAGATGAGGTTTCAGAGAAAATCAAGTTATGCATGTGTCCGTGTGTAACAGCCAGCAGACCGGCTTCCCCTCTTTCTTCTCCTCAGGATACTCAGTAATGTCTGCAGCTGTAAGAACTATTACAGGGTCTTCTGGAATAAAAGCTGTTCTCCTACTGATTCAACAGTCCTATAAAAATAGCACAGACACCACGCAGATTTCAGCCTTCATCTTCCATCTACTGTTATTGCCTCACCCGACATCACCGTGTGGAAAAACATAATTTTTAAGTCAGATTCTTCTTCTACTTTTTACTTTTAAATCAATCTGTCAACATCTGAGGAATTGGAAATGCAGGAAGTCTGTGTTTACATCAACTGGACAATGTCTGTGACCAACTCTTATTACAGCAGCTTGCTAGAGATGAACACATTGCAATACTCCTGCTTCTCCCAATACTCATATATCACAGAAAACCAGTGGTATTAATATTCTTAGAAGTAATTAAGTCAGTATATTTAAGTATTTTTCAAAGTTAACTCTTTTTTCTTCTTCTTTTTTTTTCTTCCATTAGAATCAAATAAAATATGCAAATAAGATGTAACCAGCACCTGTAAGGAAAAGCTGATTGATCACAAAAGGTAATAAAAGGAAATTTCCTTTGGTCAGTTACCAGCTGCACAGAAGAATTAATTTGTAACCCCATGCCCCTCCCACATTAGGGCTTCTTCCTCCTCTGCATCATTCTTCTTCCTCACCCCTTCAAAGAGAGAAAGCAAAAGTATGCCTGGGATTCTTCCTAATTCTTCTTAGGAACTAATTTAATTAAACTCTCAACACTCTCATCTAATTTTTCAGTTACATTTCTTTTATGATTCCTACTACGTAAAGATTAAAAAGAGGTACACTAATCAGTGAATATTCAGTAGATCAGCACTACCCTAAAAACACTCTCTTTTGTTTTCACTTGCTGCACTGTTGCTCAGCTCAGTTTCTCTGTATAACTCCTGCTGGCACATCCCTACTGCTATTGCAGCCACCTGAGTTCTCACAGGGATCCATAGTATTCCAAATGTAACTTGTTTTTAATGTAGAAACTGCACTTTGAGGATACTAATGGGTTAACATTGGGGATCGATAATAGGACTGACAAGCAATAAAGCATGAGTCAGACCAGACTCAGGCTGACACCATGACCATTTTCTTGGATCTTACTGGCATATATTTTCCGTGTGAATCTCACAGGACATGAGCACAAACCCAGAGAGCGCTATCATGAATGTAACTGGCTGATGAACTTCAGAAAAAGCCACGACCTGGAAAGGCGTAAGAATATAGCTGAGTAATGGGCATCAGCATGTGGGATTCATTAATCAAAAATTAAATTTAAAAAACAGTGCTGTAAATGTGATGATCTCAGTATATAAGCAAAGCAATTTATTTTATTTTTAATGTGCTCAGCCTGTGAAGTTAGGAAATACTGATAACATTTGGGATACGCATTAAAATATTTCATCAAGGGCTTATGCTTCCTGAAGCCTTTGTCTAATTAAATTACTGCTCAGCTCATATCTACCTAATAGAACTGATGATAAGTTTTTATATATTTTGCCTGAAAGACAAAGCAAACATTACTTTTCAGAATGTTACATTGTAGAGATAAAATGTTCATTGAAAATGTTGGCTTTCTGACCAAGTAATATTCTTCACAATTACTTACTTGATTCGAGCCCTTTTATAAAAACCAGCCTGTTCTGAAATTAAAAAAAACAAAAACAAAAAACCATTTTCTGTCAAACTGAATTAGGCAGGGTGGTTAACTGGAAATGTTTTCCTTCAAAGTGGTCTAAAGTATAATACTGTGAAGTTCCCATGTTTTGTTAAATTAAATGAAGCCACAGAGTGGGTATATTCTGTAGAGTATTAGGTTTTTATAATAGTGAATGGAGAAGCAATGTTGACACATCAGTATTTCAGCTTTAAAAGCCTACATTCAAAAGTACCAATGTGATGAATGAGGAAGGGTTTGCTGATATCCCTAGTGTCACATGTACAGCTTATCCAGAACATGAAAATCATCTGACAGTTCAAGATAGCTTTGTGTGATCAATACTCTCTTTCAAGAAAGTTTTGAATAGAAAGCTAGTATTTCAGGGGCTCCAAAGGTCTGACAACAGAAAACTGTAATTTAGAGTAAAAATAATTACGTGGAATATAAGAAATGCAACATTTTCAGGTGGAATCTGTTGCAACTTTTCTTACAAAATGAAGTGAAATTCCTCTTGTAAAACAAAACCAGACAACTAGATATTACATGTGTGCCAAATGTAAAATGCTGGTCCTTGACAGCACCAGATCTGTTGCTACACTTAAAGATTTAATTTTTAAATGTCATTTAGACACTCAAGTTTCTAAGAAGTCTCCTTTAGCTCTGGGCATTACCAGTAGCCATTCCTAATACTCTGAATAGGAAATGGATGATCACAAAGACATTTAGAACAGTTTAATGTCTCTTTCATTCATTTTTGTTGCTTTGCATAGAATAGATATAACCAATTTGAGATTTGACTGAACTGTATGATTTCTTGCCAACACCTTGGCAACATTTCTATTCAGCTCGGGGGAAAGTGGCACACACAAAGTGCACAAGTGGCGAATTATATATTGCTGAATGAATTGGATCTTGAATATTTTTGGAGAAGAAACACCATCAGTAGCAGATAGTACTGCATAATTTTAGGCTACTGTCACCTAAGCTTCTTTTGACAGGAAGAAAATATACTCAACATTTGCCTATAATGATTTTTTATTGCTACACAATAACATCTAATGTGTTCCAGATACATTTGGGACAATTTGTTCATTTCACTCAGTGATCAAAATGTGTTTTGACTAGTAAGTCTCTGTTTATTTTGTTCAGTAATCTTTTTTCTTAATGGGAGTGTTTTCCAGATGTTGTGTTAGTCTAGTCATCTGGGATCTCTTCCAATACGTGTGGAAAGTTTGCTGTCATAGGCTGTCATTGGCAGTTTTGTTTAACAAGCAGACTAATTAGTTCACCCCAGCGTAGTTATAAAGTGATATATAAGGCATCTGAAGCATCCCTGAGAGCAGGCACATTCTATGTTAGGTAAGTGTAATTCCTTTCTCTACTCAGAGCATTCTGATGCAAAGAAAATGATGGGCTGGAACAGAAAGAACAGACTTTTTCCTTTTTGAAAGAGATTTACCTTTGTCCTACATTTTCATTTGTCATGCTTAAGCACTAATATTTTGATGATGGATTATGTTTATAAAAATATGCAGATTGATCACAATTTTGACAGTATTGATTTTGGTTCTAGATTTATCTCTATTGTAGCCTTAGAGAGTGGTGTACCAAACTCCACCCATTTCAAATGTGGAGACTGACTGTAGAGCTCACCTAATAAAGAACTGCAAAAAATCCTCCCATTTGTTATCAATGAATATTCCTAGTCTTACTGAAAAATTTAGCAGCTAAATAGCTACTAACTATGAGAGGATTAAAGGAGTAATTATAAATTACCAATTTCTCCTGGAGTAATTATAGTGTGAGCTGTATGTTGCAGTGAAACTCATGTTCTGTATAAAGATATGCATTTCAAGTTTAACAAATTCATTATTAAAAGATACAAGAATTGCATGTAGTGATGTGAAATTATTTCTTTTTAGGGATGATGTCGTACCTGAAAGTAATGATCATATGGAACATAATTTGCGTATCCCTGGTGGTCCTTTCACTGTCCCTGATTCAAGAAGTGGCTTCTCAAGGTACTGTAACATCCAGTTGAAGGGAGGCTGCCAAGCAGATCTGGAAAATGATAAGAAAGCTTCAAAATGAAGCTTTGGATTTATCTTCTTAAAAATACTAAACTCTGAAACTTTTTTTTTTTTTTTTCACACACAGTCATTATGATTCAGTTTTATCTTCATTGAATAATTCCAAAAATTAATTTTGATAGAGCAGAGTCCTCTGTTTTTGAGAAATAGCATATGTGTGAATATCAGGCAAAATTCATATGAGTTTACGTCTCTTCCTGCAGACATATTCTGTTGATCCTGTTGTCCTTATGCTGATATATTTAGCAGAAGTGACTGGCAATATACTTCAAGGAAGAATTTAGAATTATAGTATCCATAAACTTGAGGTAGAAATACCTAAACAGGACAGGCTGGGGGAAAGGAATGTGCACATGGGACAAAGTTCTTTGCCAGTAAATGCAGAGGCTGATTTTGGCAACTGTATGTATAATACTGCAGATTTTAATTTACTCTCAAAGCTCTGCAGTTGCCTTCTAACTAAAGCGGCCCCATGAAGAAGGAATGGAAGGACCGGTAGCCTGGCAAGCCCCCTGCTGTCCCTCTTCTCAACTAGCTCTGAAGTGGTTACACTGATAACACAGTGTATCACTGGCTTGCAAAATACATTTTATTACTACCTGTGAATACTGAACATAAGGTCTGCGCAGGTGAGCTGCTCAGCAGGGCTCAGCAGATGTCAGACACTACCTGCAGGACTGTCTGTCAGCAATGTCTGACTGCACCTCCTGAAATCAATGGGTGCCTTCATACTATTTCCAGCAAAAATCAGATTCTTGCCAAGAGCAACTATAAGCACTGAGGTGCTTTCCATCTTTCACAACTGAATTGCTGAAAAATCACAATACAGATTCACAGGTTCAATCTTTCGTTATGCTATGCTCTACCTCCACACGCACACAGTGTGTGTGCTGGTAGAAATGGTTGTCTTTGTTGTTGTGTTGTGTTACATGTTATTCCTTGTTGTTTCCTTGTTGTTCCTCAGTGTTTCAGCTGGTTACCCAAAGTCTGTTGTAGCTCGCTGATTGTTCAGCTTTTTGTTTGTATTTAGGGACACTCCACTTGTGGTCCTGCATTTCCAGAAGAAGTGATAGAGCAGCACGTTAGAGGGGACTCATGTAGGAGGGGGAGTAAGCCCAGGTGAATATATGACACTTTGGAAGCAGACCTCTGATGTCTTGCTTGCCACCTGTGGCCTGCACCACATATTTATTATCTGGCATTCTGCAGCACTGCAGCAGTCAAGCCATAATGCCAATGTGAAATAAGCACCTAGGTTGTTCTGCTAGTAGCAACCTCCTCATTAGTAAACAGAGAGCATTTTGTAGAAGGTTGGAGGACCAGATCTCAACTTCTCCTAACCTCAGGGTCAGCACCAAATTCATCTCTGACTTTGGAGGAAAAAAAAAAGCAAAAAACAACCATGTGAAGGGCAGGCTTAAAACTGGCAGTAAAAATGGCTCTGGGACCTATATTTGTTATGGCAGTGCTCACCATTTAAAACTTGAGCTGATTTTATTACAAAGAACATTACCAAAGTAAAAATCTGACAGACCTAATGTATCTGTCAGATGTGCTGGTGCGGGCACACTTCTGTAGCATGCTTAGAGTGAATTAAGATAGAAAATGAAACAACATAGTGCCTGATATATTGCCTCAGATAAATTGGAACAAGCTAGTCTGAATGCCATAACCAATGCAGCCATGACACTGAACTGGTCCTCAGGATTCACTGCTTTTTAGGAGAACAGGACAAACCAGCTCAGACAGTGCCCATCTCTGCTGCCTGCCCATGGGCCAGCCCAGGGATCAGCTCTGATCTGCAGGACTTCCAAACGGGCTGCACTGACTCACAGCTTCCATGGCTCTGAGTGCAGAAATGGCATTCTTTAGGGAAACGTAAATCTTCCTGCTTTGCCATTCAGTTTCCTCACATACCACCTCAGTTTGGCAATGTTTACACTGGTGTCATGTGATTTTAGATTTATGGAGCTGTACAGGGAGATGTGGGGAAGGGTATTCTAGAGAGCATGTCTGCCACTGTGATTATAGCTGCCAACACTACAAGGAGTGCTGCCCTGACTTCAACAAAGTCTGCACAGGGGGTAAGTTCCCAAACACAGCCAGCTCCTATCAGCAAAGGCTTCTCCTGCTTGCACCAGCCTATGTCCTCTGAATGCTTAGACTCTTCTTTCGGTTTGCTCATCCTTGTGCTCCTCTCGTCTATGTATAATTCTCCCCCTCAAAAACTTGGTGATAACCTCTCACAGCCCATTCAATGAAAATTTTGCATCTGCAGGTTGTCACCAAGAAAAGGGGTTTGCTTTTTGGAAGAACAGAGCAAGAGAGGGATTTTCCCTATTGCTTGTTTTCTCCTCCTTTGTGCACTTGTACTGTATTTGTTTGTCTGTAATATAAAAAAATAATAATAATAAAATTAAAAACAAGTTCAGGTGAGAAGGAAAGTTTCAGGATCTTTCAGAGAAAATTTCTGTGGCAGTCCCACCCAAATTTAAGAGGAATGGAGCCTGTGGGGTTTGATCCAAATTCAGAGGGAGTCCTGACAGAAACTGAGTGTATCAGAACTGTGGCTGGAGTGTGATGGATAAGATGAATGGACATGTATTAGTTTGTGTGAAATTTATGACTGTATGGCACAAAAAAATAAGATATTTCAAACTTGTTCTGTTGGAGAAGTTCTCAAATTATTTTCTTATGCATTACTCATATGTCAAAAATAGCAGGGCTTTAGATTAACATAGTTACACTACAGTATAGTTCTAATAAGACTAAGGGTGTGAGACAAAGATTAAAGTCTTAGATCTAGCAGTATAGGCTAACTATTTTAAATGCAGAAACAGCATTACCTGAAATGATCATTCTTTATAAATAAAAACCATTTTATTTCTGAGGCAAACGTGGAATGAATCCACTGGCATCAGCAGAGCGCTCTACCTCTCCACTGGTCTGAAGCTGTCCCAGTCCTGCCTATGCAGCCATCCTAACTTTGCTAGATAATTACTTAATTGTAAAATACAGTTGTATGCAATAGATCATATGATAATTTTGGAAATACCACGTGATGGTTAATTCTTAGCTCAATTCTATGTGAAGCTAAACATCCTAAACAAACAAACAAACAACCCTCCCCCACCCCCAAAATATCCACTTTAGGTCTAATGTATTCCAATATAGTTCACCAACAACTAAGATACAGTACTTGCACACGGACAACTAGTGCAGTCAGTCATAACATATGTAGGCCCTATTCTTTTTCAGAAATGCTATGGTAGACACATCACTGTTGATGCAGAGCAGTGTCATGATGCAAATCCTTTTTGAAAATGGGGCTCAGAATTATTTTCTTACTGATTTTAACTATCATTCTTGAAACAACTGCTATGCGATTAGGGAAACATCACACGTTGCCCAGAGAGGCTGTGGAGTCTCTTCCTTGGAGGTCTCCAAAACCCCTTGATATGGTCCAGGGTACCCAGCTCTGGTGGACCTGCTAGAGCAGGGGATGACGTGACCCTCAGAGGTCCCTGGCAGCCTCAGCCATCTCTGGTTCTGTGAAGTCTTCTCTGATGGGACCTATCTAAAGCGAGCTCCGTGATTTTGTTTTTATTCTGCCACAGATCCTAAGTGGTCTCAGTACCCCCAGTAGCACAGCACAGTTCTGGTTACATGGCCTGATCCAAAACTCGTTGGAATTAATCACACAATCAAGTTCTGGGTCAGACCAGAATAATCACATAGGAAACTGGTCTTTAAATCAGCTTAAGTCACTGTAGAAAGGTCCCAGTGTCACATATGAGCTGCACAAGAATATTAATTCTGTTGTTTGTTCTGCCTTATGTAGCAGTCTCCTGCAAAGGACGTTGCTTTGAAGTCTATCAAAGAGGAAGAGAGTGCGACTGTGACATAGACTGTAAACGATATGGAAAATGCTGCCCAGACTATGACGAACACTGTAAAGAATGTAAGAAATTTCTTTATCACAATGTTTTTCCTATATATATTTAAATTTAGATACCTTGGGCTGCCATATAATGTGAACCACACAGACTTTGTTCTGGTTATTATCCATGTTCTCAGGTGAATCTTTCCATAAAATTAAGCCAATCCTACTGCTGGCCGGTACACCTAAAGTATGGCAGTCCCAGTCCCCAGGTGCACAGCAGTTTATACTGAAATAGACTCTGTCCTGAGCGCTCCTGACTGAATGTGTAGAAGAAGATAAATGTCTTAGAAATGTCTTGAGGTGAATTTGCTGCCTTTGAGGCTGCTTAAAACCTGCTTTTCTCAGCTGTTGTGCCAGGATGCCACCTGATTTAAGTGATACTATCTACCGTTTTGTCAGTGGTTGCATTCCATCTTACTTTCCTTTTTGCTTTTTAATACCTGTGATAAAACCCCTTCAATTAGAGCAAGGTTCCCCAAGGGGTTACAAGTGTAACACTGAGACTGCAACGGGCATAGACAAAATGAAAACACCTCACTCAGAGCTGCTGGTTGAGCAGATCTCTCTCTGTGACTCAGAAAGAGCCAACAACTCTACCTTTGAGGAAAGCATGGCCTGCTGGCTTGGTGGTGGCTCTGCCCCAGGCAGGAGCACATGTGAGTCCAACAAGTTGCATCCAGCACCACACAGCAGCTTTCAAAGTGACAGCAGCCACTGCTACTTTGGTTTGCTGCTAATTTTTGTCAAAACAACAACAACAAATAACAACACAAAACCAAACATTCCCAAATCCACTCTGCTCTCTACCAACATTTTAATAATTTTGCTATCTGTGAGTAACTAAGATACCTGTTAAAGTTTCTGGAATGATGCAATACCTTATTGTAATTTATGTACTTGTAACCGAAAGAGGTGTTTCTGCCTATAGCAAGGGGTTGGAACTATATGAATTTAAAGGTCCCTTCCAACACAAAGCATTCTATGATTTTTGATTAGACAAGTTCTCAGAGCATAAAATTCCACTTAGAATTCATATTCTTCCCACATGAAAATTCCTGTTAGCTTGGAATGCCTCACCTCTCACCTCTGGGAAAAAGATTGCTCAGGTCCGTGATAAACACTTGGGGAACCCAAGAGTATTTTTCTCTTTTTCATTTCTCTTTTTCCCAATAATACCCAAAAAAATCCCACGGACAATAAATAATATAAAAAAAGATGCATATGGAAAAGTGTCACTGAAGTTGTGTACCACAGTACCACCTTCTTACAACAAACATCTCTATGCGATCCCATTAACAGATTGTGTCGTTTCTTTCAGTACACACAGAAAAGCCAGTGCCCAAGACTCCTCCCCCAAACAAATCGACGTCTAAAAGGTCATCTACAGATGAGGAAAAGAAGCCAGAGGAAGGTAGGAAGGATATGAATGAAACAGGGTGGGTGTTATATGAAGGGATATTAGAGACTGTTTTCCTGCTCTGGAAATAGAAAAGTGATGCGAGACATTACCAACCTTGGAACCACTCAGAGTATAAATTAATTACCTCACCTACACTTCAAGAAAGACTCTACTGACTTTGCAGAGTTTGCTTAAGACACGTTGGGGTGTGGTGACATCTCCTGCACCCCTATTTGATTTCCACACATATCTTCAGTAAGATAACACACCACTGTCAGTTTTGGACAATATCCACTGCAGGAACAGGAAGGGTGCTGTATCCTGGGACAGTGAAGATCTGGCAGAACCAGGACAGAAAAACTTCCTAACAGGTTTCTTTAGCTTTAATCAAGTCAGGCATCCTGCAGCTTCAGAAAACACACGTAACTTATTTTCTACTGAATGGAAAACATGCTGTGTTCCTGGGTTCTTTGATACTCTATTCCAGCATTATTAATGCTAACTTGGGAGATCCCTTTGAACTTAAAACCTTGAAGTAATAACAATGAAACAAGGCTATAAGTTAATACTGGCCAATAGCTTAACCCTTAGGTTGTTTTTCAGTTTTGACTGTTTACCTTTTTGTTGTGGCTATTTCCTGTTGCAAAGTCAACAAAAATCTAGAAGGTCAAATGGAAAAAAATTAAGGAGAAGTAGACAACAGGACCCCACTTGACTGTTGGTATTTCAGACATATTAGGTAGGATGAAATCCTATTCTGTAGTGCTCTGCTCACGCTGCACTGTCTCTGTAGGGATTATTTCTCATACTGCGAAGTCCTCAGTGCTCAGCCTGCTGAGTGACTGTCAGCAGCAGCTCAGATCTTGAAATACTGTATTTTTAGGGGATTTGTTCAAAACAGTGAGGTCCAAAGTCACATGCTGCTCTTGATTTTTTCAGATTTTCAAGAACCAAGTGTCAATTTGGTTGTAATGGCAGAAAGAATTTAAAAAAAAAATAAAAAGTCAATCAAACAAAAAGAACTCCACAACAAAACTGTGAAAACAACTACATGGCAAAACATCACAGAGATCCCAGTAAGAGATCAAAAGATTAAAATGCAGAAACATTTTTTGTTAGTTTCTGCTGAATCTATCTATATCAATAATTTGACCCGGCCTCGGGTAGCTACCTATAAAAGTAGAGTCTTAAAGCTGCACGTCACAAAGAGGAAAAATACCAAAGACACAGCACAGGAGATGTTATTAGGTGTCTGTACTCACAAAATTCCTTTTCCTCCTGTTTCTGTAACTCTCTCCATCAGGTCTAGGACACAGGTGCAGGCCTTATTATAGGTAAGGACAAAAAGAATAATTCAAAGGAACTGATAGTGAAGGGAAGTGTCCTTTTAAAAGAACTATATTTTATAAGGTGGGTCCCTTTCCATGAAAAAAGATGGAAACATTATATCACATATAAACACCAATTTTAAATCTTTCCTGTTGAAATAAGAGTCATTACAGTTTAATCCATGGATGTCCAATCTTTCGGCTTTCCGCAGCACTGAATGAAGAGGAATTGTATAGGGCTGCATTTATGGAGGTTGCTCTGAAAGTAATGCCTTCTGATTACTTCCTTGGAAACTACAATCAATACGGAGAGCATAATAACACTATTTAATAGAGCAAATTTTCAGCTACAAAATGCTCTTCAGCACTGTCACCACTGTTGGCTAAGAATTTTCAGCGGTGATGAACAAGACGTGCATGCTGCACTTGTAACAATCTGCACCAGTGCAAGTGACCCACTGCTGAAATTCACCACCCACCCCTCACTGTGCTCACATCCACTGATTGGTCTCCATAAATGTTCAGCAAGTGTCAATGAATGACAGTTTTCTCTGCATGGAAAAATTCAGTTCCACCACTTGGCTTCATATGTACTTCCATGTCAGATGCCGTTCTGTCAGATTACCCCTTTGCTGCTGTCTGTTGCATGGCAGCAAAATGTCATGGAATCTTGGTGAGAAGGTTCAATCTCTAATGCCATCCCATCAATATCCACCTATGATGTTGTGGGAAAATAAAATAGGAGGCATTACTTTCAGAGCAGCCCTCATAAAATATATGCTGTAGTTAATGTATATAAATAATAAAGCTTATTTTATTTTTTTTTATTATTTTCTTTTCACTGAAACATATTAAAAAAGTAGCAAAAGCATAAAACTAGAGGAATATGTGACCCGGTTTTTGTGAAACCAATGCATCAGCCTGGTTCAGTGACAGTGGTTGTAATTCATATTGAGTACTGGAAGTGTTCATCAGAGATTTTTGATAAAATTTTAATCTTCCTATGCTTCATTCTTGAAAATAGTTGTTCACAAGTATTCGTACGCCAGAAAGTGGTTATATGACTAAAGCATGATTGTGAAGCTAGGGGTATTTCTTTCCGGTAAGAGAGGACATATAGATGTCTGGTAAAGAGACAAAATCAGATTTTTTGTATACATTCTATATCATTTGAAAATTAACAGGTAATGGATTTATGTTGACTGAAAACACAGTTGCAAATTAACAAAAAAATTGATTTTTTTTTTTGACCATCTTGAAACCTTTCCTCAAATACCTTCATCAAGACAGAAAGCATGGCTGCGTGTTTTCCACTGCTAGCAGGACGGTGTTTAGCCAATGTGTCAAAATCCACAAACTGATTCACCATTGAGTTAGCACTGCATTCTACCCTCCCTGTGCCTTGCATTCAGCCCAGATGGGGTCATAGTGCACCAATGTTCAATTGGTGCTGAGTGATGGTTGTGTGCACCGGGCTGGGCAGAGCGGAGACACCACCATAATGGCATGGGGCAGCCAAATTGTGAACTATGCTGGTGTGGGTTGGATGTGCCTGGGTTAATCAATAGTACTAGATAAAGCCTAGCTGCTGTATAGTCACAGTCATAAAAAAAAATTCACAGTCCAGGTTAATTTAAAGAATGTATGTTTATGAATCTATGAATGTATCTTTTGACTTGTTGTAACAGGTATTCATCAAATTTAACATAGGTTTTCATGTATTATTATAAAATGGCAAAAAACAACAGAGGTTTCAACAACTGTAACACAAATTAAATACAGTTTTACACAGAAAACTTTTTTTTTTATACGGCAAAGTCTATAGAAACAATGCACAATTCCTATTCACAAGACAAGCAGCTATTTCATATCAGTGTAGTAAAAAAATAAGAAAATATGCATGCATTGCAATTCCCATGCCATAAAATATTTTTCCTATTACAGATACTGGTACTGTGACCAGTCCTCCTCCAACTACAAAACAGCCTGATACAACAGCCCCAACCAAAGCAACTACTACTATACCATTTACTCTAAAACCTACTCTACCAGCTACCACACGTATTACCACAAAACCAACAACTACCACCCAAAAGGCTGAGGAAACAACCGCCAAAGCCACAGAGGCACCAACAACACCCAAAGCTGAGGACACAACTACTGAAGCCACAGAGGAACCAACAACACCCAAATATGAAGAGACAACACCCGAAGCCTCGGAGGCACCAACAACACCCAAAGATGAAGAGACAACACCTGAAGCCACTGAGGAACCTACAACACCCAAAGCTGAAGAGACATCACCTGAAGCCACAGAACCACCAACAACACCCAAAGATGAAGAGACAACCCCTGAAGCCACAGAACCACCAACAACACCCAAAGCTGAAGAGACAACACCTGAAGCCACTGAGGCACCGACAACACCCAAAGCTGAAGAGACAACACCTGAAGCCACTGAGGCACCAACAACACCCAAAGCTGAAGAGACAACACCTGAAGCCACAGAGGCACCAACAACACCCAAAGCTGAAGACACAACCCCTGAAGCCACAGAACCACCAACAACACCCAAAGCTGAAGAGACAACCCCTGAAGCCACTGAGGCGCCAACAACACCCAAAGCTGAAGATACGACCCCTGAAGCCACAGAGGAACCAACAACCCCCAAAGCTGAAGAGACAACACCTGAAGCCACAGAGGAACCTACAACACCCAAAGCTGAAGAGACAACACCTGAAGCCACAGAGGAACCTACAACACCCAAAGCTGAAGAGACAACAACTGAAGCCACAGAGGCAACAACAACACCCAAAGCTGAAGAGACAACACCTGAAGCCACTGAGGCGCCAACAACACCCAAAGATGAAGACACGACCCCTGAAGCCACTGAGGCACCAACAACACCCAAAGATGAAGACATGACCCCTGAAGCCACAGAGGCACCAACATCCATAGATGAAGAGACAACCCCTGAAGCCACTGAGGCACCAACAACCCCCAAAGCTGAAGACACAACCCCTGAAGCCACAGAGGCACCAACAACACCCAAAGCTGAAGAGACAACCTTTGCAGCCACAGAGGAACCAACAACACCCAAAGATGAAGAGACAACCCCTGAAGCCACTGAGGCGCCAACAACACCCAAAGCTGAAGATACGACCCCTGAAGCCACAGAGGAACCAACAACCCCCAAAGCTGAAGAGACAACACCTGAAGCCACAGAGGAACCTACAACACCCAAAGCTGAAGAGACAACACCTGAAGCCACAGAGGAACCTACAACACCCAAAGCTGAAGAGACAACAACTGAAGCCACAGAGGCAACAACAACACCCAAAGCTGAAGAGACAACACCTGAAGCCACTGAGGCGCCAACAACACCCAAAGATGAAGACACGACCCCTGAAGCCACTGAGGCACCAACAACACCCAAAGATGAAGACATGACCCCTGAAGCCACAGAGGCACCAACATCCATAGATGAAGAGACAACCCCTGAAGCCACTGAGGCACCAACAACCCCCAAAGCTGAAGACACAACCCCTGAAGCCACAGAGGCACCAACAACACCCAAAGCTGAAGAGACAACCTTTGCAGCCACAGAGGAACCAACAACACCCAAAGATGAAGAGACAACACCTGAAGCCACTGAGGCGCCAACAACACCCAAAGATGAAGACACAACCCCTGAAGCCACTGAGGCAGCAACAACACCCAAAGATGAAGAGACAACACCTGAAACCACAGAGGCACCAACAACACCCAAAGCTGAAGACACGAGCCCTGAAGCCACAAAGGCACCAACAACACCCAAAGCTGAAGAGACATCACCTGAAGCCACAGAAGCACCAACAACACCCAAAGCTGAAGACACGACCCCTGAAGCCACTGAGGAACCTACAACACCCAAAGATGAAGAGACAACACCTGAAGCCACAGAAGCACCAACAACACCCAAAGCTGAAGAGACAACACCTGAAGCGACTGAGGCACCAACAACACCCAAAGCTGAAGAGACAACACCTGAAGCCACTGAGGCACCAACAACACCCAAACATGAAGAGACAACACCTGAAGCCACTGAGGCACCAACAACACCCAAAGCTGAAGAGACAACACCTGAAACCACAGAAGCACCAACAACACCCAAAGATGAAGAGACAACCCCCGAAGCCACAGAGGCACCAACAACCCCCAAAGATGAAGAGACAACACCTGAAGCCACTGAGGCGCCAACAACACCCAAAGATGAAGACACAACCCCTGAAGCCACTGAGGCACCAACAACACCCAAAGATGAAGAGACAACCCCTGAAGCCACTGAGGCGCCAACAACACCCAAAGATGAAGACACGACACCTGAAGCCACTGAGGCGCCAACAACACCCAAAGATGAAGACACGACCCCTGAAGCCACAGAACCACCAACAACACCCAAAGATGAAGACACGACCCCTGAAGCCACAGAGGCACCAACAACACCCAAACATGAAGAGTCTACCTCTTCAGCCACAGAGGCACTGACAACACCCAAAGATGAAGAGACAACCTTTGCAGCCACAGAGGCACCAAGAACACCCAAAGATGAAGAGACAACACCCGAAGCCACAGAGGAACCAACAACACCCAAAGCTGAAGAGACAACACCTGAAGCCACTGAGGCACCAACAACACTCAAAGCTGAAGAGACAACACCTGAAGCCACAGAGGCACCAACAACACCCAAAGCTGAAGAGACATCACCTGAAGCCACAGAACCACCAACAACACCCAAAGCTGAAGAGACAACACCTGAAGCCACTGAGGCACCAACAACACCCAAAGCTGAAGAGACAACACCTGAAGCCACAGAGGCACCAACAACACCCAAAGCTGAAGAGACAACCCCTGAAGCCACTGAGGCACCAACAACACCCAAAGCTGAAGACACAACCCCTGAAGCCACAGAGGCACCAACAACACCCAAAGATGAAGAGACAACACCTGAAGCCACAGAAGCACCAACAACACCCAAAGCTGAAGACACGACCCCTGAAGCCACAGAGGAACCAACAACACCCAAAGCTGAAGACACAACCCCTGAAGCCACAGAGGCACCAACAACACCCAAAGCTGAAGAGACTACCTTTGCAGCCACAGAGGAACCAACAACACCCAAAGATGAAGAGACAACACCCGAAGCCACAGCGGCACCAACAACACCCAAAGCTGAAGACACAACCCCTGAAGCCACTGAGGCAGCAACAACACCCAAAGCTGAAGAGACAACACCTGAAACCACAGAGGCACCAACAACACCCAAAGCTGAAGACACAACCCCTGAAGCAATGAAGGCCACAACAACCCCCAAAGCTGAAGAGACATCACCTGAAGCCACAGAAGCACCAACAACACCCAAAGCTGAAGACACGACCCCTGAAGCCACTGAGGAACCTACAACACCCAAAGATGAAGAGACAACACCTGAAGCCACAGAAGCACCAACAACACCCAAAGCTGAAGAGACAACACCTGAAGCCACTGAGGCACCAACAACACCCAAAGCTGAAGAGACAACACCTGAAGCCACAGAGGCACCAACAACACCCAGAGATGAAGAGACAATACCTGAAACCACAGAAGCACCAACAACACCCAAAGCTGAAGAGACAACCCCTGAAGCCACAGAGGCACCAACAACATCCAAAGCTGAAGAGACAACACCTGAAGCCACTGAGGCACCAACAACACCCAAACATGAAGACATGACCCCCGAAGCCACAGAAGAACCCACGACACCCAAAGCTGAAGAGACAACACCTAAAGCCACTGAGGCACCAACAACATCCAAAGCTGAAGAGACAACTCCTGAAGCCACAGAGGCACCAACAACACCCAAAGCTGAAGAGACAACACCTAAAGCCACTGAGGCACCAACAACCCCCAAAGATGAAGACACGACACCTGAAGCCACTGAGGCACCAACAATCCCCAAAGCTGAAGAGACAACCCCCAAAGCCACTGAGGCACCAACTACTTCCAAAGATGTAGACACGACCCCTGAAGCCACAGAGGCACCAACAACACCCAAAGCTGAAGAAATAACGTCTGCAGCCACAGAGGCACCAACAACCCCCAAACACGAAGAGACAACCCTTAAAGCCACTGAGGGACCAACTACCCCCAAAGATGAAGATACAACACCTGAAGCCACAGAGGAACCTACAACACCCAAAGCTGAGGACACAACCCCTGAAGCTGCTGAGTCATCAACAAACCCCAAAGAAGAAAAGACGACCCCTGTAGTCACTGAGGCACCAACAACCCCCAAAGATGAAGAGACAACACCTGAAGCATCCGAGGAAGCAACAACCCCCAAAAATGAACACACGAGCCCTGAAGCCACAGAGCCACCAACAACCCCCAAAGCTGAAGACACAACCCCTAAAGTAATGAAGGCCACAACAACCCCCAAAGTGGAAGAGACAACGCCTACAGCCACTGAGGCCTCAAAAACACCCAAAGCTGAGGAGACAACTCCTGAAGCCACAGAGGCATCTACAACCCCCAAAGCTGAAGACACAACCCCTGAAGCAATGAAGGCCACAACAACCCCCAAAGTGGAAGAGACAACGCCTACAGCCACTGAGGCCTCAACAACACCCAAAGCTGAGGAGACAACTCCTGAAGCCACTGAGGCACTGACAACCCCAAAAGATGTAGTAGAGACAACCCCTGAAGCCATTGAGGCATCGACAACCCAGGTAGTCAAAGGAACAACCCCTGAAGCCACAGAGGCACCAACAACACCCAAAGCTGAAGACACAACCCCTGCAGCCACGGAGGCTGTGGCTACCCCAAAAGCTGAAGAGACAACCTCTGCATGCACAGAGGCCCCAGCAACTCCCAAAGTTGAAGAGTCAACCACTAAAGCCATTGAGACACCAACTCCTAAAGCCAAAGTGACAACCACTGAAGCCACTGAGGCACCAACAACTCACAAAGTCATGGAGACAACCCCTGCAGCCACAGTGGCCTCAACGACTCCCAAAGCCAAAGAGATGACTGCCAAATCCAAAGAGACTACATCCCCTAAAGTTGCGAAGACAACCCCTGTTGCCACAGTGGTAGTGACAACCTCAAAAACCAAGGAGACAATCCCTGAGGCCACAGATCGTCCAATGACTCCTAAAACCAAAGGGACAACCCCTAAAGGCACAGAGATACCAACAGCACCTAAATCTGAACAGATAACCCCTGAAGCCGCAGAGGCACCAGCAACCCCTAAAGGTGAGGAGACAACCCCTAAAGCCACAGAAGCACCAACAACCAAGGCTGATTCTCCCACCGCTCCCAAAGCTGAGGAGAAAAGTGCTAGTGCCACAAAGGTGCCAACAATCCCCAAAGAAATAATGCCTAAGGCCACAGATGCTCCTATATCCCTGTCTGACTCTCCCACCGTTCCTGAAGTTGAACTTTCTACACCTGCACCCACAAATGTTAAACAAGGCACAACTACTATATATAGCAAACTAGTAAGTATAACTGATAAAAGTGACAAAACAACAACTAAGCCTATTATGACCCCTGTAACCATGGAGATCTCAACTAAAAAAGAAACAACCACGGAGAAAAAGGAAGTAACAACACCCAAGAAAGACAAAACTACCGTGCTTAAAGACCTTCTGAAAGGTAGAAGAGACACAACTACTGTAATTATTCCAGATACAACCCCTGCACCCAATCAAGCTGTTAGTACAACAGCTGTATTAGAAGCAACTACTACATACAAAAGGGCTGCAACAACAGCTACAGAAGGAGAAGCAACCCCAGGTACACAAGACGAAACTCCCACAACAAAAGAGACTTCACCATCTACAGCTAGAAGAGAAGAACATGCTGTGGGAACCATGACTGTAACAACATCAGCAGCTACAAGCACTACACGGAAGCCCACTATGCTGCCAACAACTGCCGAAACAGATTCAACTCCTAAACCTGGGGAGATTGTGACAACAACTAAAAGAGACACAACTATGGAAACTACACGGGCTGCACCAGCAGTTGCTGAGTGCATCATTCCCTCTAAAGGGACAACAGCTGGTGAAAAAGAGATGACCACCCTTGCCAAGGAAACTAGCTATACTACTGAAAAAGAAATAGAGGATGCCCCTGAAAAGTCCCCTAGCCTTGACAAGAAAGAAGAAACTACAGTAATCAGTGGTAGAACAACAACAGATAAAAAAGACACAATAGAAGAAATGTTTCTTGTTCCTAGAGGGACATCCAAACCAGCTATACGTTTCCAGGAGATTACTGACACACATGATAGGCCTTCTCGACTGAACCCTGAAACCATGCCAGTAGAAGAGCCAGAGATAAACAAGCCTTTAATACAAACTGCAGACTTGCCAATTTTATCTGGAGGAGCAGAAAGTAAGTGTACAAAACCAGAGAGCACAGCAAAACTTGTGAGTAAAGAATGTGCAAGTACTTTCTAATTAGACCACTCTCAGCATCCTGAATTCTAGGTAGTACTTTATTTTTCAGTTGTGTAGTTACTGAAATTCCTCATGTACTTCAAAGCATGATTTTATTTTGTGCTCTTATTTCGGTCCTGCTGAAAAATATTTGCTGTAAATACTGTGGAAGATGGAAACAAACAAACAAAAAAGATGCAAAGGAAAACCAAGATAAATTTCTAAGCCTTATGAAAATACAGTTCAGGAAACAGGCTGAATCTACCTAACTTGGGTAGTAACATAATCACTAGCCTAGTAGTGTAGTAGTAGTATAGTAACATAGTTGGGTAACATAGTCACGTAAGTAAGATAAGACAGCTTTTTCTTATTTTCTTTCTTTGTACATTTTTTGCCACAACTTCTTTGATGTCCTCACTATATATATATATATACATATATATATATATATATATATATATATATATATATATATATATATATATACAGTTCAGAAGCTCTTGGGCACTTCTAGATCCACTGATATATATACATATAAATACAAATAGGTTTTTTGAATGAAAATACTTGGGATTTTTGTTGAAAAGATATCCTTCCTTTACAGTTAATTGAAATAAATGTAAATGCACTCTTTAAGAATGAAGGATGGGAAACTTGTTAGGGAAACTTGGAATAAACATCTGTAAGCATGAAGGAATTGAACATGAGACGCGGCATATGAAGCACCTATAAACCTTTATCTGAATTATAGGTACTGAGATAAACAACAAATGACAATAACTGCACGTAGTTGTGTAAAGAGCTGGTCTTACGTTCCTTGGAGGAAAACACGAGAGTTAAACTTTTCAAGACTATATCCTGAACTTGGTTCTACAGAGAAAAAAATTACACTTACCTGTGGTAGCGCTGCTGCAGGTGGTGGGGGAGGCAATGTACTTTTTGTTAAAAGAACCAACCATCCTGAGACTTGCTGTTTTGCAGTGGGGAAGGCCAACGAGAAGGACCTGTGCAGTGGGAAGCCAGCAGATAGCATGGTTGCTCTGCCCAATGGAACCCTGGCCGTCTTCAGAGGTACGCAGGCCCTGCACCCCCCACTGGCCTCACTGTTGCTGAGGGGGCAGCAAGTGCAGGAGCCACTTTCCCCTCCTTCCCAAGCTTTTCTCCCTGCATTACTGTCTGGCCACGTGTTTCACCATGCAGGCCATGACTCCTCCCCCCTGCAGGTCACTACTACTGGCTGCTGAATGGCAGGACCCCACCAACAACCAGTCCCCAGCGGATCAGTGTGGGCTGGGGCATCCCATCCCCCATCGATGCTGTCTTCTCCAGGTGCAACTGTGATGGCAAGACTTTCTTCATCAAGGTGGGAAAAGTAGGGAGGCTTTGAAGCATAGCAGTGCTTCCTTGTGCAACCTTGTGCTTCAAGGCTACGTTGCTCATTTTGTAGAACATTCAGCATTTTCACATGTGAAATTAAGTAGTTGAAGTGAAAACTTTCCCATGTTCCACTGCCTCTGCTTTGGCACTATGTTTCTCAGAATGCCAAATTCTGTGCTTTCTTCCTGTAATTGCTTACTGATCTGTCCATTAGTATGATCATTATTTCCAAAAATCCCTGTGCCCCCAAAAAAACCTTCAAAATGCAGTTATTCCATTGAATTTTTCTTTTGCCCAAATATGACCTAAGTTTGCTCCCACTCCTTTCCCCATCCTTAAGGAACGATAGATGCATACCTAATTAAGAATGTTATGCAATTAGAAAGCAAACTGTTCTGTTTAGTTATCATTGTTCCAGATAATTTCTGAAACACTCACCCTACTTAAAGGCACTGCTAAATTACCATTGTAGTTGTTTGTTTTTAGTGGCTCCTAAATACAAGGATAACAAGGCAGTTCTCAAAATGCTACCATTACAATTACTTTTAATATCTGCACTGAAGCCCAGTTACCAATAATGAATTTCCTCTGAAGTTCATATTTTGCTTAAATCACTAGGGTCCTCTATACTGGCGTTTCACTAATGGTGTAATGGACAAAGGCTATCCCAAACCTCTCACAAATGGATTTGCAGGGCTAAGTGGGAAAATAAGGGCAGCCCTCCCAGTGGCAAGTTACAATGGCAGACCAGAATCTGTTTATTTTATCAAAAGAGGTAAGTCTCGTATTTCAGATGTTCACAAATGATCAAAATGTACTCGAATTACATTAGTGAGGAATAAAACAGTTACTGACTGATTGACGTATCTCTTTCAAAAACAGATATCTAAGTGATATCAGAGTACGCTTGTCAAACTAGTCAAAACACAGCCTGAGGCTATAAACATCCCTAAGTTCTACAAATTTTTAAGTGCTTTTCAAAATATATCAAATTGCATGAGATTACATCACAGAAGATAAACATAAAGACAAGTTTTATCTGATGGAAAAAAAAAAATCAGTCTCAAATTATTCAAAGGAAAGGTTTAAACAATCTTTTTCGTTCAGAACTAATGCATGGAAATTTACTTCAGTTCTTTAATTCTTAACTATTTATCCTGTTTCAAATGAGCATGATTTCCTTACTATACATGAACAATGTATGGCAACAGAAGAATTGTTTTGGAAACAAAAGAAAGCTTAGGATAATTAAATACAAGTCCTTTTCTGGACTCTAGCCTTCCCATTGCCTACCCCAAAGAGATGGTCTTACCCTGGTCTTGATAAATAGGTACAATGGCAACCAAAGTAGTTCCCCTGGAACTGTACTTAGTACAGTAACGTTAATGAAGCTGCAGGAGTTATTACTACATCTAGAAGTGTATGTTGGATTTAGAGAGCAAGGCTTTTACATTAGAATGTAGGAACGGATATAAAAAGCAGCAAGTTGCAACAGCATTAGACAGCTGTAGGCACATCAAAGTGATACCGTTTTCCTGCCCATTACAAAATACTATCCAACATCACCATTGTTATCAAGCTGTTTTTTTTCTTTTTTTTTTTGTTTGTTTTTAACATATTAAACCAATGTCTGTTTTAGATGGCAACATGCAACAGTATGTATATAGGCAAGAACCAGCCAAGAGGTGCCAACGGAAAGCACGCATTACCATAAGATACCCAGCTTTTGTCCCAAGACTTGTAATAAGGAGACGCTTTCAACGTGCAGTAGGAATGCCAACAGTTATTCAGACTGTCAGAATCAATCCATACCAATCTGGTAACTTATGTTTATTCATTTTTTTATACAACCATTGTAATCTTTGTAGCTTCTGAAATGTAACATTGTTCCATTTTTTTCCTAATATAATACTTCAATTTTTTCTCAGTCTAATATTTCTTGTTTGCTCTAGATAATACAGGTAAATGATAGCTTTTGGCAGACACACTGTGACACTTCCTAACTTTTCTTTTGCTTGCAGGAGTTTTGCGCAAGGAAATCAAAGTGACTGCCTACTGGAGAGGGCTCCCCAAAGTAGTTCACTCGACGATCTCAGTACCCAACTACAGTAAACCAGACGGCTACGATTATTATGCCTTCTCTTACAGTAAGTTAAAGCTAACACAAGTTACTCTATTTCAAAAGACTAAGGAGCGAATGAGTAGGAAAGAAAGAAGCCTCTGAGCTTTCTAAAGCACAAAGTTACAACTTGTGATTCTGCATCACTAATTTTGAGCAAGCACTACTGAGAAGCCCTGAGAAATAAAATGTTGCCTGTAATTGAGAGATATTTCTATTCAAAAATCAAGTTACAGAACAGCTAGTAGCAATGAGGTACAATAATTCAAACTATACAGTTGTGGAATGCATTGTCCTAAGAGTTCAGATTTATAAAAAGAGAAAAATCTTGACACTTAAATTAACAATTATATATCAAAATCCTTGGACCATTACACACTGATAGATTTTTCACTGGCAACGTGAACCATTTGATTTCCCAGGAAATAATTACTTCTAGTTCCAGTTTAAGAAGATCTTTCTCCGTCAGACAGGATCAGATAAAAACATTTCTTAAAATTTTCTTGGTTATTCAGTGAAAAAAAAAATTTAGAAGTATTCGACACATATCCAAATACAGGAGGATACTAAAATAAGTTTCTGCCAAAATAATTTGATAACTTTAATGTAATTCACACTCAGGGACCACAGAAGTTCCCACTTTTACAACTGGTGCAGGACTTTTTTGCTTCTAGTTTGTTTGGTTTCTAAATACTTAAAACTATTTCTGTACTCTAGCAGTGCTAGCGTCTCCTGTATTCTCTATTCTTGTGACAGACTTAATTATTAGTGGTATTATGACAATTAAATTTAGCTAAACAATGATCTACATGTCAAAAAGTTGAGGCTAAAAATGGATTTTTATAGAAATCTTTGTATAGAATTGAAATGAAAATCTACTATTCATACCTAACAAAATTAAAAGGCAGGCTTTAATTTCAAGATTCTTTCTGTAGCTTATGAAATTTAATTCTGATGTCTGTTCATTTCAGACCGGTACTACAGTTTGGATGTGGGCAAAAGAATAGCAAGACCTGTAACCGCTCTCACGGGAAAGACTGTATCTAAAGACTGGTATAACTGTCCTGAAAAGTGATGCAGAGCAGAGGATTTTTTAGAAAAGATACCATTTGAATTTTGACAGTTTGTCTAATTTTATTAATAAAGACATTGAAATGTGTGCACACAAATCTAAGTATAAAATGCTGCTTTCTGCATTCATTACACTAAACCAACCACAGGCAAACTGGCACATTTGTATACACAGCTGTAATTACAGATCATTTAACTAATATTGCCTCTGTTCAGGCCTCCTCTGCCTCCCATTGCATGAGTTACACCTGTGTTGGGAAAGAAAACAAATGCATTAATAGAAATCCTTTTCAGCCATTTAATCAAACACTGATGCATCTGACGTTTCATCCTCCAGTAAGCAATTGCTATTGCAATGAGACACTTCCTTTCTGGAAAAACTCAATCTCCCTCTTTCTCCCCTAGAGCCTGCTGATATGGCTATATTATACTTCTGTCATTAAGAGAATCTTATCGACTTACGGTCTATCTCAGGCTGTTTGGCAAAAGAACAAATATGGCATTCTTGCTATATTTGATATCAGTTACCTGATAATTAAATTAAAAATAAAAAATAATGTTAATAACCCTTTTGGTTATTAACAGCAAGGGTGATAAATGATTAGGAAAATCTATCCAAAGTCATCAACCTCACTTCTTAGAAAAATTTCATGTATTTCAATGCTACTACTTCTAGAATGTTAAAATAATACTAAATTAAATTAAATTTGACTAAGGGTTTTTTTTAATACTGACACAAAAAATGTCACTTGGGCTTTAACGTATGCCCTAGAAATATTTTTTAAAGACTTTAAAGACTCTAAAATTTGTAAGTGTAAGATCTTTTGCCATTCACCTTCTCTCTATTGGTAAAAACCAAGTGTCACATAAAACGTTTGCTTATTACAAAAATGCTTGGACAAATATACAAAAACCTAGAGCTTTTAGGGTAACATATTGAAAGCTAGGGCAGGGATGTGGTATTATTGTCTTACAAGCAAACATATGCATAGAAAGTAGAACACATGCGGTCCCCAAAGGAACAAAGTATTAAATACTAGTTAGACAGGGAAAAAAAGCCCTGAACACTTACCCCTCTGTCTGTTGAACTGACGACCACGAACACCAGTTCTTAATGTTGGTGGCTGAAGCCTTACACGTCGAAACAGCTTAAGCTGATTACTGCTTGTGTCTGTGAAGAAGTGGAAGTACAGGGAAGAATATCTGTGTTTAGTACAGTTTTGCACCATTAGTGTTTACATGACTTGATATACATTATGCTCTTGAATTTACCTAAAAATTATGAAGGTGCATCCTATTTAATTGACATAATCTCTGATATAAATAAAAGCTTCAGAACATGTAAGTTTGGTATTTTGTTCATCGTCTATACTATCTCGTAACATGGTAACAGAATAGTGATAAACATTATTCTCTGACAATTTAATTGAATGAAAATTATTTTAAATCTGACATAATTATCATTGGACGCAATCATCTATGTATCAGGAATTTGCTCTTTGAAGAATACTTACCATGGACACATTAGTTACTCTGGCCCAAGTAAAAATGATTTGCCATTAGGACTAAAAACATATAAGCGTGTTCTTATTTTAAGTAAGGCTTGCTGCCTTATTTTGTATATCTTAGCCATTAGCAGCCCATGATCCTACTCCAAGAAGTTAATGGAACTGTGCAAAGCAACTTCAGTTTCCAGTAATTAACCAGTACCTGCAGAGGAACTAGATGGAGGATCTTGACTTGTAGAAGGAAGATCTGACTCATCAGATGCTTGAACAGATTCCTCTTCTTGCTGACTATCAATTTCTAGGCCAGCTTCTGAAGTAATTCTAAAAGAGAAAGGGAGGGGCGCAAGGGATGAAAAGAGATACAAATGTACCCAGTGTCAAATAACTCAGGAAAAAAAAAAAAGTCCTCATCACGAAGCAGAAAGATTTCTATCCAAACATCTATCCCCAGAAATTTTCTTCTGTGTCCTCTGCCCCTAATTATAAGAGATTCATATGGCTTTGAAGTAAGTAAATAAATAAATATTTTCTTTGATATGTAGCCCAACATACGATGTATACATAAAATTAATTACCTCCCAGAGAAGGTCTCAATTTTGTTAAAATGCAGCTTGCCATGTGCTTTACATTTACTTCAGTTATAAAAAACTGTTACAAGACAAGTAAAACTCCTAAGATGTGAGAAATACCTGTTGACTTGCTCTCCTGTCAAGCTAAAGGCCTATTCCTAAGCACAAACATAATTCTGCGAACCATTTAATTTCTCTGTGGATATAATTCACTAAGAATTGGGTATTTGGTAGGAAACAATTCATGATCATAACATCCGAAAACCCATCTTGAGTAACAACTGCTCCTCAAAAGCACAATATAGGCAGACTGTATAATCCAAGCTGGTGCTGCATCAAGAAACCTGTATGGCACATCTAACCTGCAGCAGTAATACTACATTTACTTATGAGGAAACCAGTAATTAGTAGATGCAAGTTCTGAAAAACTGTGAATTACAGTATTATTATTTTGCATCCAATAAAAATCAAAATGTATAATAAAAATATAACCTCCTCCCTTCATAATTTATTTGTTAACAATACAAAATACAGGAATCATTATAATATATTAAAAAAAAAAAAGCAATAGCAAGGAAGGAGATAAATCATTTATCTATGTCTATCAAGTTCTTTAAAAAGTCACTAATTTTCTGCCCTTCTGGACTGGCTTAACAAAATGACTACTGTACAAGTGATTTTCTTTGCTGGCCAACAGAAATGCTTTATTTTTATTCTACAAACCCTAGTCACTCAACCTGTGGCCTTTACCATCTCTATTTGACTACGTTATGAACATTTACAGAAATGTCACCTTAAAAAAATAAAATACATGTATTAGGAACGTTAAATCACAGAATCATAGGATTACTCAGGTTGGAAGGGACCTCAAGGATCATTAAGTCCAACTGCAGCCTAACCACAGTACCCTAACTCTAACAACCCTCTGCTAAATCATATCTCCAAGCAAATTACCAGATGAAAAGCTTTGCTTTTACATAAAAAGGTAAATAACATTACTTCGCAAAATTGCCAAAGTTTGCTTGAGCGTCCTTCATACCAGAACAGGTTAAATCAAAACTTAGTGGATCACAGGCATATTTGAATGAAACATCATTAAAAAACTAAGGTGACTTCAAGTCAAACAATCTAGTCACAGCTTACCCTTCAGATTCTGCCTCTGCAAAAACTTCATCCCCATCATCACCTGCTCCAGCCTCTGTAGTTGTGGACAGATTGCCAGTAGATGTGGTAACCATTGGAACAGACTGAGAAGCATGCTCTGAAGCGTCAGCTGATGTACTTTCAGTAAAAACTGTAACTGTACAGGAAAGGCAGCTTAGTAAGCATGGAGTTAGCTTGAATTTCCTAAATAAAATTTATGGAAATCTTAAAGCACAAGGAAAAGCTACTGGAATATTCCTGACTGTATAATCCTTTTCTGGAAAGTCAAAGTTTCAAACTTTTACCTGTGAATTTCCTGCTGCTTACCTGGTGCTGCTATTTGTAAAGGTGTTGTTGGAACACTACGACCGCCTGATTCTTCCTCATGAGCAAGGAAGAGTGGGGTTTCATACATTCCCAAACCTGCAACACACAATGTTGCAGTGACAATAAGAACAGACAAAAAAAAAAACCCAACAGATTAGCTGCTGTCTTCTCTCTATACACTTGATGAAATCCAATTATACATATTTAAATATGGAGATGTGTTACTGCAAGTGGTTTTGTCTTACTGCCACAGCTAATTAAAATTTCTTAAGAGGTAGCAACTTGATAATACTACCACTCACTTCACTTTAGCCATTTCTTCTATGCTATTATTTTGCACTGACCGTTCTTGAAAGAACAGTGTACTGTTCCTTGCTGACAAGGACGCAAAAGAAAGGTACCAAGTCAGGACAACAGCAAAGACAATACAGACAGACAGTCTGGTCTTCTCTTAGCAAGTAAGGATATACCCTGAAAATTTCTTTTTAATTGCTATTTTCTTCTCTTATTTATATCCATCTGGACAAAGTGTCCAGAATACAGCTAGACAAGTACATAGAATGACATGTGAACAACTGGGTGATGAATTCGGATCAAAGGGTTATAGCAGATGAACTGCATCAGGCTGATGGTTGGTCACTAGTAGGATATACTCCACTTTAGGGAAAGTTTCCTTTAATGTTTTTATACGCGATCTAGATACAGGACTCAAATGCATACTAAGTAAGTTCACAGATTATATTAACTTAAGAGGATGTGTTGACTCCTTTGAGGGTAGAGTGGGACTGAAGAGAGATTTTGACAAACTGGAAGGCAATCAACAACTCCATGGAGTTTAACAACCACATGTAGGATGGGACAACCTTAGCTGTACGTACAAACAGAGGGACGAGAGGCTGGTGAGCAGCCCCATGAAAAGGGATCTGGGGGTTATGGCTGGCAGCAAGTTGAATCTGAGCCAGTAGTGTGCACTGGGTGCATAAGGCCCAGAACAGTTAGCTGGGTGAGGTAAAGGACCACTCTGCTCTGCCTGGCACTGCCTTACCTCAAGCACTGTGTGTGGGTTTGGGTGCTACAAAGTAAGAAGGACATAAAACTACCAGAGGACATCCAAAGCAGGGAAATGGGAATGAGTCTCGGGAGCAAGATATGTGGAGCTGGGGTCCGTAGGTTTGTTCAACCTAGGACGCTAAGAGGAGGCTTCATGGCAGCCTGCAGCTCCCTCTGATCTCTGCTCTCTCATGACAGCAAGAGAACCTAAGGGAACAGCATGTGGATGTGCCAGAGGAGCATCAGGTTGTGCATTAGGAAAAGACCCTGCACTAGAGGACAGCAGGCATGGCCTCAAGCTGCCGGAGCTCAAGAAGCATTCAGACACTGCTCTTACAGATACAGTTTGGATTTGGGGTAGAATCCAACCCTCAGCTCTACACGCAATTACACAAATTTACTACAGAAAAGGTATTATCAATAGGAAAACTAAAAGAAAAAAAAAAAAAGGCACCCCTTCAATCCTCCTTAAATTAAGCTTTATGCACCTAGCAGTCAATCTGTCCTGCATAGAACTGCAGCTATGTTTCTTCACTTCAGAAGCTGTCTTTCTCACCCACAGAAGCTTTCTACTTTTAAAATCATATTAAAAATAGAAGTATAGCACCTTGAAGGAAACACTTTCCCATTTTCCACTAGTCTCCATCTGCTGACAGAGAAGCTGCAAGTACCCAAAGTAGAACTGCCTTTCTATGGATGAATTATTATTCCTTCTGTACTCAAACAACCATGGAAAAGTAGACAGAAGTACAGAAATGACTTACCTCCTTGTGAAGCAAGCTGACCAAGGTCAGAGTGACTTGAACTAGTTTGTGGCATATCTTCAGGGGGTCCAAATCGGAATCGAGGAACTCCAGCTACCTGAGGGGAACTATCAGAATAAAGATTTAAATAATTCTGCGATTTTTCCAAATACAGGGAGACAAAAAAAAAACCAACAAAACTTTCTAAACATTACAAGAGAATAAGTTACATGAGACAAAATTAATCAGTAATAACCTTAAAAAACAGCTGAAGTACTAGTAATTCAATAGTGATGAGTTTCTCAAACTTATCTGGATTACACCTGTAAGCAATACAGGAATGGAATGGAATATTGAATATGAATGGAATATTCTTTGCTTACTCATGCTATGAATCCTCACAATTTTACATGGATAACTGAAGATGTGTAGAACCATCTCAAAACTAGAACCTGAGATAGTCAGTTGCACAAATATCACAAATCTATCCAGTTGCTACTAATTGTTAAAATATTAGCACATGGAGTGAAAGAAATAAATAAAAGATCCTTATTTTATGCACATCTCCTCCTTCTTGGGTCAACATGCTGCCATACAGTGTAGATGACCTCTTTCCTAATTTATTGCTAAGTTTTGCAATACAGAGTTTAATATCTGCTTAACTGCAAATGTAATATATGTCTATACTACTTAGCATGTCACTCCAATCACAAGTTCATTTCATTTATTTTCATTCCACTAAGGAAAAAAAAATGCAGACACCAAAAAACAACTCTTTTATTTTTTAATTACTACTTACTGAATTGCTTCAGCAAATCCATCTGTACGGTGTGGAACTACTAGAGTTGGTGTGCTCGGAACTGTTCTGTCCTCATCATCAAAGAAGTGCTGCTGCTGGAAAAAAAAGAGGCTGAACTGAAAGCCTACAATGTATTTCCAGTTCCTATCTAGTCCAATTAAAACATGGTTTGCTCTTTCCATACTGTTGAGCAAAAAACCCCAAAACCAACACCAGACTTAACGTCTGAAACGCGTAATTTCAGATGTCTGAATCTGAGCTAGTTATTCAGATTGCCCTAACGGGTGACACCTACTGCATGAGAATACTATGTTGATGTGTCACATCTCCCTGTTGACTACAAATAAATCTTCAGGTGACTCATTCATAAAAAGATAGAAATGATCTGTTTTAGTTTGGATTGTTGTAACATAACCTAATATATGGGATTCTTCACAACATGAATCAAATCATCTGTTTTCTATGGATTAGTATCCTTTGCTCTTACATTACCTACAAAGCCAGACATCTCATCTTCCTCCTTCTCATATCCTAAATACAGCATTCTCTTCATCTCTGGAGAACATACATTAATTGCCTTGCTCCTTTAGTGAGAGACTGAAAACTACTTCTTTCAATAATACATTAACTGTAAAAGACTGACTCTAAAAGTAAGTAATTAAAACTGACTTGGACAAAATAAGATTAACTTTAAGAAAAGTTTCTGCTTTCTTGGACTTTTCTCAAGTTTGTTTTCCATTAATGCAGAAATTAACAGCACTAAGATGTTATCTGCAAGGCTACAGAAGTCATGCCATCCCTGACTTCAGTAGCTAGACTTCTTAAAAGAAAACAAAACAAAGCTCACCAAAATAAAACTAAAGAGTTACAAATATACCCTCAACACAGGATTTTAGTAGTAGACTTTCATGTACTTACCATTCCACCTATACCAGGAGTTAGCTGAAGTCCACGTCCCACTGACTGTCTTCGAGTCATCTGGATTCGCTTTACAGCAAAAAAAAAACCAAACAGTGTGAATGCTTCTCTAGAATTCTAATAGCACAGAGTTATTCAATCAGTAAAGAATAGCAGCTACATCGGTAATAGTATAACAATTATATTTCAGTATACAACACTGCCCAATACAGCATCATATATCTCTTTAAACAGATTACAAGAGCAAATAGCCAGCATCTCACATCTGCTGCCTGGCCTAACTACAAAAGAGAAACACACAGATTTAAATCTTGGATACACACTATTACTGTTTCATTCAACTTTCTACCGAGGACAGAAAACTTGGACGCAAAAATATAATGGTCACAAGCCTCATAACAAGTTAACAGTAAAGCATAATTTCGTAGCCATTACATTTTTTTTTTTTAGCAAAATTTATGTTGAGATGTTTTCATTTAATAAATTTATGCTTACATCAAAGCAAATCATCAGTCAAATACTGAAGGTGAAAGTTTTAGCTTAGATAATGAATACGGACATTCCTTTGCCCAATCTGCATGGGGCAGAGACTAATAAAAATCCTAGCAATCTGAAATACAGCCTGTTCAAGAAGAGGGTTTTTTCTGCATTAACAAATAACGTTGGTATAATCACTTCAAGATACAAATCCATGATGAGTACTTTTCTGCTTTCAATATTCCTTCTCCAGCCATAATCTGCAGAATGACAAATGTTAAATCAACTTGCCCAGTTTTCATTTTCAGGATGCTAAATAGATATGATCAATTTTTACAATTTGCAGAGTGCTCAGACTTAAGTTAAAAGAAATTTAAGTTAAAAAAAAAAAACATTTTAAAAAGGTTCTTCTGAACTATTTTATACCTGGACTGGGGGACCTAGCTCTTGAGGAGGAGCGTGAATAGTCAATCGTGGAGGCAATGGATGTGGTGGCCTACGTGGTGACTGTGGTGGCCGAGGGGCCTGTCTCTCTGAGGCAGATGATGGCTGCTGTTCTCTAGAACTTTCATGAGGAAAAGTGGACTCTGCTGCACTTGTACTTCCTTCACCTAAAAAATATGGAAATTCAGAGCATTAAATTTATGCCATCCAACATTTTTCTGAGTTGAAGATATTGTCTTCAAATTCTGCTATCACATTTGAACAGGCATTTTTTACTCTTGCATAAGTGGAGACTGCTCAGTATTATTTAAAGTCATTTAAAAGAGGATTTATATCAGCTAAGTCAACACCAGCACTGAAACAAACCACTGATTATTCAAGCAGTGATTCACACGGAGGAGGTTCATCTTTTGAAACATCAACAGCTTCTATAGCAAACTAAGTCTACTGTGTTTTCAAAGGAAAATAGAATATATCTAGAAGAGAACACATCAAAATAATCCACATTTTATGTTACATTGTTTTACATTATATTAACTTTTTAAACACATGCAAAATCACTTATGTTTTTCCCTTTACAGACAGATTTTGAAGAAGCAAGAATTAACCGTACAGCTATTTTGAGAATCTGCTGCCCTCTGGTTGCTTTCACCTCCTCCCATGCTTTCCTCAGTTTCTGTTCCAGGATCGGTACCATCAGCACCCTAAAATCCACAGACATAATGGTTTAGCACCAAACACCTACTGGCTGTAAGAAAGACTATATAAGCAGTGTAAAAGTATTCGGAAAGTAAAGAAACATATATGAAAAAATCTTCAAGTTATTTCTGTAAATTTCTACAAAATTATCTAAATCACAGAATCACAGAAACACTGAGGTTGGAAAAGACCTTCAAGATCATCCAGTCCAACCATCCACCTATCACCAATAGTTCTCACTAAACCATATCCTCCAACACAAAATCCAAACTTTCCTTGAACACCTCCACGGTTGGTGACTCCACCACCTTCCTGAGCAGCACATTCCACTGCCTGACCATTCTTCCAGAAAAGCAGTATTTCCTAACATCCAGCCCAAATCTCCCCTGGTGCAGCTTGAAGCCATTCCCTCTAGTTCTATCACCAGTTACACGAGAGTAGAGACCGACCCCCAGCTTGCTACAACCTCCCTTCAGGAAGTTATAAAGAGCAATAAAGTCTCCCCTGAGCCTCCTCTTCTCCAGACTGAACAATCCCAGCTCTCTCAGCCGCTCCTCATAAGGCCTGTGCTCCAGACCCCTCACCAGCTTTGTCGCCCTTCTTTGAACCCACTCCAGGGCCTCAATGCAGTGAGGGGCCCAAAAGTGGACACAGTACTCAAGCTGTGGCCTCACCAGAGCTGAGTACAGGGGGGACAATCACTTCCCTGTTCCTGCTGGCAACACCGTTTCTGATGCAAGCCAGGATGCCATTGGCATTCTTGGCCACCTGGGCACACTGCTGGTTCATGTTCAGCCCAGCATCAATCAATACCCCCAGGTCCATTTCCTCTATAGTCTTCCAGCCACTCCACCCCAAGCCTGTAGCATTGCCTGGGGTTGTTGTGGCCAAAGTGCAGGACCCGGCATTTGAACCTCATCCCATTGGCTTCAGCCCAGCTCTCCAGCCTCTCCAGATCCCTCTGTACGGCCTCGCTACTTCCTGGCAGATCGACACTTCCAGCCAACTTGGTGTCATCTGCAAACTTACTGAGAGTGCACTCAATGCCCTCATCCAGGTCATCAATAAAGATATTGAAGAGGACAGGCCCCAGCACCGACCCCTGGGGAACACCACTCGTGACAGGTTGCCAGCTGCATTTAGCTCCATTCACCACCACTCTCTGGGCTCAGCCCTCCAGCCAGCTCCTTACCCAGCCAAGAGCATAACCGTCCAAGCCACGGACTGCCAGCTTCTGCAGGAGAATGCTGTGGGAGACAGTGTCAAAGGCCTTGCTGAAGTCTAGGTAGACTACATCAACAGCCTTTCCCTCATCTACCAGATGGGTCACTAGATTCTAGAAGGAGATCAGGTTGGTGAAGCAGGACCTGCCCTTCATGAACCCATGCTGGCTAGGCCTGATCCCCCAGTTGTCCCACACATGCCATGTGATCTCCCTCAAGACAATCTGCTCCATAACCTTCTCTGGCACCAAGGTCAGGCTAACAGGCCTGTAGTTCCCCAGATCCTCCTTACAACCCTTCTCATAGATGGGAGTCACATTGGCAAGCCTCCAGTCTTCTGGGACCTCACCAGTCAACAAGGAGCGCAGATAGATAATGGCGAGTGGCTCGGCTATCACCTCCACCTGTTCCCTCAGCACTCTCTGGTGAATCTCATACAGCCCCATGGACTTGTGGCAGTCCAGTTGGAGTAGTAGGCCTCTGACTGCATCGTCCTGAATCGTGGGGGGTTCAGTCTGCTCCCCAGCCGAGACTACCAGGTCAGAGAGTGGAGTACCCTGAGGATAACTGGTGTGACCCTTAAAGACAGATGTAAAGAAGCATTCAGAACCTCTGCCTTTTCCTTATCCACAGTGGTCACATTCCTAGCCTCATCCAGTAAAGAACGGAGATTCTCCTTAGTCGTCCTCTTACTGTTGATATATTTGTAAAAGAGTTTTTTGTTCCTTTTTACCCCAGTGGCCAGGTTGAGTTCAAGCTGGGCTCTTGCCTTTCTG
Organism: Chrysolophus pictus; assembly: GCA_037305975.1. Classification (NCBI taxonomy): domain Eukaryota; kingdom Metazoa; phylum Chordata; class Aves; order Galliformes; family Phasianidae; genus Chrysolophus; species Chrysolophus pictus. The sequence continues at coordinate 508,171 of CM074583.1, forward strand.
ATTTTCTCTCTACACTTCTTAACAGCTTCTCTGTACTCATTTCTGAGTCACCCGTCCCTTCTTCCACAGGAGGTAGATTCTCTTTTTCTCCCGGAGCCTCAAGAATAGCTCCCTATTCATCCATGCTGGTCTTCTTCCCTGCTGGCTCATTTTTCGGCTTACGGGGACAGTCAGCTCTTGCGCCTTTAAGCCTTCCTTCTTGAAGAGCAACCAGTCATCTTGGACTCCTTTGCACTCTAAGACTGAATCCCAGAGGACTCCCCCTACTAGTCTTCTGAACAATTTGAAGTCCACCCTCCGAAGTCCAAGCTAGCAGTTTTGCTGCTCCCCCTCCTGGCTCCACCAAGAATCAAGAACTCTACCATTTCATGGTCACTCTGTCCAACACAGCCCCTGACCTCCAAATCTCCAGACCTTCTCTGTTTGTAAACAGCAGGTTAACAGGGCAGCTCTTCTCATAGGGACTCTCACCAGCTGCATCAGAAAGTTATTCTCCATGCACTCCAGAAACCTCCTAGACTAAATGTACACAACTGTAAGAAATGTTAAAAATTTTGCATATCTGCATACACAAATGTGAATGTAATAGTCATCATCACTTAATGACAATGAAATACTGCCTTATTAACTTTGCATCCATAGTAATTGATGCTGTGTCTTATGTTATACATTTTCATTCAGTTCTTTTATATATTCAAAGCTGACCTTTTTCTTGAGAAAAGACCAGTTCTAACAGAAATCATCATCATCTACCATATAGCCTCAATTTTCTGGGAGAAATTCACACTAAGATTTTCAAATATTCAAATCTTTACAGTTGCATTACAATGGCAATTTATTCCAAGTGCTTTAACAAACTATAAAAAGTGCAAATCTCACCTCAGCGTCATCTGCTTCATACCCATCATTACCATCAGCACTACCAGTTCCTTCATTACTGTCATCACCTTCGTCTCCCATCCCTGTGTCTTCATCATCATCTTCATCTTCCTCTTCCTCATCTTCATAATCCTGTGATAGTACCATAAAAATACCTTACAGAAATGCTGAAACAGTGGTAAAGTGGTAAACTTGCTTCACGTACAGAGACCACCTTCGTTTGTGGAACTCCTCTATGTGAAGATTTTCAGCATTTATTATTTGTAGACTGGTTGTATGTATTTTCTGATGACTGGCAGGATGCCAGACATCCACCAGCTGCTCTCACTCCCTCTCTTTAACAGGGCAGATGGACAAAACAAGATGGAAAAATTTGAGGAGCAAGATAAAGACGGGGAGAGAGCTTACCATCTACAGCCACAGGCAAAACAGAATCAACTTGGGGGAGAAAAAGAGACTTGGTGGGAAGAGTCCTATAAGCAGTATATTGTGATGGACAGTTATAGACTCTACAGGACAGACAAGTAGGGCAGGTGACGTAGAGGGCAGCACTATATGAAAAGTAGTTGGACTGTAAAGCACTTCAAGCTGGGGACAACATGGTTGAGAGTTTCCAGCCCAGATTAGAGGAAAAGATAATAAAGCAGAGATTGTACGAGTCTACTACAGATCACCCAGTCAGGATGACAGTGCTGATGCATTATTCTATAAGGAATTAAAGGAAATCTCTAAATTAGTTGCCTTTGTTCTTCTAGGCTACTTCAACTTCCCAGATGTTAACCAAGTCTATCATGAACAAGTCCAGGAAATTCCTGAAACACACTGAAAATAATTTGTGATAGATGGACTAAGGGAGCTGACTTGAAAAGTATCCTCCTTGATCTGTTCTTTGTGAATAGAGATGGACTTGTGAGTGAAGTGATACTCTGTGACTGTCTTGGCCACTGTGCACATGAATCTTTGTGTGATACAATAAGAACTAGCAGTAAAGCTACTACCCTGCATGTTGGGGGAGCAGACTCTAGACAGCTCAAGAAACTGATTAGTAAGATCCTCTGGAAATCTGCTTTTGAAGCCACTGAGGTCCATGATCATTTTGTTACTTTTTAAGAGCCATTTGTTAAGAGTGTATGAACAGACAACTCCAATTTGACATAAGTGAAACAAAGGCTGCACAGGGCCGGCTTGGCTAAACAAAGATTACCTTGTGGAACTCAGAGCCATTGTAGATTTTTAAAACTTAAAAAAAAAAAAAAAAAAAACAAACCAAAAACAACAGGTGAAATTAACAAGAGTCTTTAAAACACTAAACATCTAGGCAACAGAAACATAGACAACACTTACACACAAAAAAGAAGGATATTTTTGATTAAATTAGTTGTGCAAGATTAGCTTTACAGTTAATCAAAGACAGAAAAGGTAAGTACAATAATTCCTAAATAGAATTAATTCCTCAATATACATACTTCCTGTTCACCTTCGTTTTCATCATCATCATCATCTTCATCATCACTATCAATCACAATGACATCATCTCTCTTGGACTGACCGTCCTGAGATGAAGTAGTATTTTGTTGATCTGACTGAAGAGGCCCGAGATCTATTGGGATAGACTGAGAAGTTTCTTCACTATCCTCCATGGGAGCATACTCTCCCTGTGTAACACCCTGTAGAAGATAAAAGTAAATTACAAAAGGAAATCAAATGCAGCATACATATTCTTTAAAGTGCTCATCTCGAAAGTGTCCACTGTATTTCTAGGAGTTCCCTGCTTTCACTTCTAAACTCAGTAAAATAGAAGACCTGTTGAATAACACAAGTATTTTGACCTTCACTTCCAACTCTGATTTGGGATGGGGGGCCATCACTAAGTGCATTGTGTTCATATAGGATGTATTTGAAAACACAGCCATAAAAAGCTGCTGTCCAAATGTTTAGCCTTCTATTTCAGATAACCAAGGAGCCATCATCAACACCTGCACAATAAGTGAATACGGGTGCGTGGAACATTGCTGACAGCTGTGGCAGCACTCCACTAACAGTGGTACTCCTTGAGCAGTCTAAGGACATTGCAGTTAATGCCAGTGCACAACACTGAGATAATCAGATAAGAAACAGACTGATACTTGCAAAAGAAACACTGCTTATCACTGTTCATTAGGAACTAACCAAGATAGGAGAAAACAAGAGTGCTAGAAATTATGTCGTCACTGAATACAAACAACTAGAAGTCTCTCCAGAATCAAGGAATAACAATCTCTCTTCTGAAAAATGAAATCTGAGTTACTATTTCACTAAAGTTCTTTTAGGCTGGATGAAAAGTTATGCAGTTTGCATGACAGTCAGACAGAGTCATCACGTTGTTCTCTTTACATTCAGTACAAATGTCAGATTCAGTATAAACCTTTTGAATATGCAAGTATGATTAAATGTACTCAGAAAAATAAAATGTTTCAGGGAGAAAACTCTCAAAAAACTTAAATTAGGACTCTACTAGATATATTTTATAGCACCCAAGTTTTCTGGCTCAGGTTAGCTAACTAGGTTCTGTTATTCTGTTATAAGCAATGTGTCACTGTAATGCAAATAGGTGGTGTTTAGCAGCAGAATTTAAATAATCACATTGAGTACTAGTATTAAAGATGCATGGCATAGATAGAATGCACGCAGCTAGCATTTATTGGTAAACATCTATCACGCCTTCTAAATATATAAAGGATATGAGGGAAAATGCCTGACTTAAGAGTACTTACCACTGCTTAAAGAAAATAGATTTCACAACTCTACAAGGGACTAAGCTAAGTTAGAGAATTATCATGTGCTTGTATCTAAAGATAAAGAAGTTTAAATACCTGCTTTTCACTTATATTTAGCATTCCTAACACAGCTGTAGCATGCGTTTTACAGAACTAGAATAAAAGCAACTTTTTTTCCTTTGTTTATTATACAGCGATCCAAGGACATGTCAAATATTTCTTTAAAACTAAAACCAGAAAGCAAAGAAGTAAATAAAGAAATGTAAACTCCAAATCTGTTTTTATACTGTGATACATTTAACCTCTATGTCTCAGCTTCACTACACAGCCCTGGGGCTAAAGATAGGATTTCTGAAATGTCATATTAAATTGCATTTCAAAATTGCAAAGTCTCATTAACATTCTCACTGTCACTTATATAGCTGCACATAGAGTGCAATTAAAAAATCGGTATCTATTCTTAAAGACAGCAAGTTTAAACTTCAAGTGGTTATAACTGTTTTCCACTGACATTCTGAAGGATCTGATTTGAGAGTCCTCTTTCAAAAGTGTTGTATGACAGTAAAAAAAAAACAGTAAAACAGTAAAACAGTAAAAACTGAAACTATGATTTTTTTTCTTTTCAAATATGCTTACTTCTCCAATAGAGTCCTGTGAGTCTTGATTGTATGTCTGAGCTTCTACTTCACCATCAGTGCTTTCTTCTGCTGTCACTTCCTCCTGAAAGACCACATACTCTTCTTAAGACATATTGTTAATCCTAAAAATCTGATTCTCTAGCATGTTAGACTTCTTTTCTATTCCTTCTTTTCCCACAAAGATTATGGGTAACATTTTTTCTCCTTTTGCTACTATTCCTTAGTTTTGTTTTTATTTAGCACCTCTGATTTCTCTGTCCTGAAATACCATCTTCTCATTCTGGTTCACTGGACTGACTCTCTTCAGTGTCCCTAGATCTACCTAGAACCAAACAAAATCCTTAGTTTCCTATTCAGTCCCTATCATCTCAGCTAATTAAGTGATAATCTCATTAGAATCTTGCCCTTCTATGTTATGCGCCACCCCTATCCTGCATAGCTAATGAAGCGTCTTTATTCCTTAACATTTTTCAGAAATTGTCTGCTGTGAGGAGTCTCAAGCTCATTCTATTTTTTCAGGATATTCTGGTTCCCTCACAGCAACATTTCATATGCATTGTCTCTATGCTTTTCAACGAAGCACTTTGTCTTTGCTTCTCTGGCATCTCCTCAAGCACGCTATTTTCTTCCACAATGAGTAGATAATGATCTTTCAGACCACATCTAAAAATGTCTTAACTTCTTTCTCTTCAGTGCTAGGCTATGGCTCTCTCGCTCCCCACCCACACTCCAGTTCACTACGATTTGTGCTAGCCATTGTAGCTGGGACAACCTCTGTCTTTTAAGGCACCCAAACATGCTTCTTCTCTGATAGATTAAAGACTCACGTTTAAAATTAACTGACTTAACTCTGAAGTAATGTACTTCCTCTTCCCATTAAAAATCAACCAAAGCAGCAATGTACTAGCAACATTTTTATGTTCTTACAAACCTCAGGTCCAACCCTCTGTATGCTTCTCAGTTTCTTTGGAAGAGGTACATCCACTGTTTCCTCTGAAATTTGGTCCGAGTTTTCTACAGTGTTATCTTCCTCTTCCTCTCGTGGACGTTTAGACAGTGAAGAACTTGGGGTAGCTGAAACTTAGAAAAAACTCTCAGTTATTTGCAGGAGAATTATAAATGTACAAAGCAGAAAACTGTAAGGTTCGGTATTTTACTCTGTAAAACCAACTTTTTCTGCTCTGAATAACAGAATTGGAACTGTTTTGCTATCTTTTAGGACAAAGAAAACATCAGTATGCTAGGTCACAAATCTTATGTTCTTGGATCCATATTCTCTAACTGGACTACAATGTAAGATTCCCAGGGTTATAACTAAAATACTTTTTACCACATCTTTGCTTCTGAAAAGTGCACCTAAGAACTAACAGAGTATGTACTGAAAAACAAAAAAACTGTTTACAAAAGTGTTTTTTGGGAAATAACTGAGTTCCATACTATGTGTGGCAAACAGATGTAAAACAATGCAGTACACAGAGTAGTTTTAGTGTTCTTTTCTATATCTTAAATTCCAACCTAAGTAGTTTATTCATGAATCCTAAAATTAACCTTGCAACAAAGCTACTGTGGAAACAGGAGCAAAAAAGTTTAATGTATCAAACCCCAAGACTGCTATGGATAGATACACATGAGTTTTAATCCCTATTTAAGGGATGTCATGACAATAGCATTTCAGGGGTAGCTCTTTTGAAAGTTTATGAAAGTTTATGAAAGAAGTCCACTCAAAGAGGTTTTGCAGAACGTGCAATATAATAAGGGAAAAAAAAAAAAGAGTGCCTTGTCTGAAGTTAGGCCTGGTTTGACAACGGAGCTACTTCAAAGGAACTGTTCAAGAAGGTAGGCCAATAAAATGAAACCAACCTGTGCCAAACACTGCTGTAGAAGTGGATGGCCTCTCTATTTGAGAGCTCTGTACAACTTCTACAATGGTAGGGGATGGCTCCTGATTAGCAGGCTCAATCTGAGGATGACTTTGCTGAGTGGGCTGCACAAAAGCAGTCGCTTGAGTCTGCTGCTGAACAGTCAAGATGGGCTGAGAGAGAGACGTCTGAACATTAGGACTGGTGGAACGCACAGAGCCACTAGTGCTTCCAAAGACAGGAACATGCTCCACAGGTCCTTCTGATTGCATAGCTGAAAGGCAAACAGTAGTACATTCAGTTGTCATCATATAATTTAGTGAGGTTCACATTCTCAATTTCAGAACGTCCTGAATATGAAATGTTTCTCAGATTCAGTTAACACTGCTTCTATCCATGCTCAGATGAGGAATTGAGAACTGTGTGGCAATAAAAGTGCTCATAAGAGAGCAGTATTTAAAGAGACATGGTAACAATGAAAGTACCTCAAACATCTAGTGAGACTTCAAGGAAAAAACAGCATTTATGGTTGCTGTAGATCCCAGTACCACTAAAATGCTCACCTTCCTGAGTCTCCACTTGCGTTGTAGGCATAACTGTGGCTGTTGGAGTAGTGGTAGGATTAGTGACTGTAGCAGGAGTAACCATTGGACGGATACTAGCTCTTGGAGTAGATTTATTCCCAGCTATAGCAGCAGCAGTCACTTTACTTGGAGTTGACACAACAGGCGTTGGCTTAATATTTGCTGTTGGTGGATCTGAAGTGCTAGCACTGAAAAACAAGATATTGGATTCATCATGGAAGCACAGAAAGCAAATTCTAAAAATATTGAATTTAAATATATTACCATATTCTGAAATATTCATTTTTAAAGATTTTGAATTTGAAAACCTGACAGGGACATAATGAGCTGTCTTGCAAAATTTGCTTATATGTTAATGAAAAAAAAAAGGAAAAAACAAACAAACAGGCCCACCATCCCATCAGTAACATCCTGTCCAGCTTAGAGGATTGACAGGTTTCTTCAAGGGTAATCTACTAACAATCTGTGAGCAATCTATAAGCAGATCAAAAGGACAAGCACAGCTAATAATGTTAGCTGCACTCGTTCTTTGTTAAGGTGAGTAATGCAGTTTATATTAAACTAATTGGTTCACTAAATACAGAACAATATAATCTCTTGACTGACATGGGGATCAGTCAAATTTTACAAGGCATTTTTGAAGACCAGAGTCTTAGTTTAAATGTATGATATAATAAAAATTAAAAGGGATTCAATTTACTAAACTTAGTAAAATGATAATATTAAGCATTTTGGAGCTTGGTTGCTGTTTCATTTGACAATTTTATCTGCTAGTTACGATCAACTTAGTCCATTTCTCATGAACACCTTGCACAAGGAACTTTCCCCATCTCACCCTCCACTCCTACAAATAGGGTAAAAGTAATAACCAAAATTGTACAACTTTATGAATCTTCAAGTATTTTTGAAGAATTTGTCAGCCTTAGTGTTATACAAATATCTTGTCCCTGGTAGTTACACGACAATTCACACCTGGAAAGCTTTATTGATTAATGACTAAATGGGTCTAAGAAAACAGGAAGAACATATGACAATCAGTATTTTAAAGCTGGTTAAGAAAACTTGGAAAAAGCCAATTGTTTTCTAAAAAAAAAAAAAAAAGAGCAACTAAATGAAGATAAAAACAAAAATTCCCAACAGCAGAAACTCTGCAGAAAACCCCAAGCCCTTTAACTCACATTCCTCTTTCACCTGAAGCTGGAGTAGACTTGAGTGAAATTTGCCTCTGCTGCTCTGGAACCTATGAAGTAAGAAACAAAAGCATATAAAGTATATAAATACAAAACAGAGCAAGCAAGTTGTTAGAATACTTCAGCAGACAAATCTTTCCATTAACAATTGTTTTTAAGAACATCTTTGTTAGTGTGCCTAATCAGACTCCATAATTAATCAAAAGCTCTCCCAAAAACATCACAGTAATATCAAGTATGTGAACCAATTCAGTAATTTCTTACATGTTTTCAGATATTTTTTGAAGCTGTTGAGACATAAAATACTGCTAAAAATAGCTGAACATACGTACAAAAATATAAAAATAAAAAGCATAGTGAAAACAACTTATCAGCTAATCCACTTTGATCAGTATAACTATATGGTTGCCAGCTCTGGGTATGTTGACACTGGCAGGAAACAAGTTTTAAATTAAGTTCTGAATCCTTACTAAAGCCAGCTTACATATCTCCAAAACCACAAGTCTGGGATAATGGAACTTGAGTAGTGCAGTTTGCTAGGTTCACTGCTATTTATTTATTAAGAAGAATTTTCATCTACTGTTTACTATTAGATAAACCAGCCTTCAGCTAAAGTTCTCCCATATGAATACATTAAAAAAACAAACTGAGCTGTACAACAGTGCTAGTGTTGAAAGCTGCTGTAGTTCAGTAAGAGACACATAAAAAGGCTAACTTGTTCTCATGCAGCTACCTAGACAGATTCTGTACCTTATTTGTAGATTCTGCTGGCTCATCTCGCTGTTCATGGTGTCGCTCTTGCTGCTCTCTAAGCTCTCTTTCCAGACGGCAGATTCGACCTTCATATTGTGACTTGAGTGCACTCATCCGTACTTCCAATTCAGTCTTCTGTTCTTCTAATGAATTGCTCTTCTGCTTCCACTCTTCATTTTCTTTAGTTAGCTGTTCTTTTGTACCTAATTTAATAGGAAAGGATCCAGTTTTGCTACTGTAAAGTTGCATACTAGGTATCTGCATGCTGAATGCCCATTCGATTTTATGACGACTGAATAATTTTGAAACCCTAAAAATGTTAAGCTTTAGGAGGAGGCTCTTCAAGACAATTTTAACTTCTGCATGTCATTCATTTAATTGCAATTAAATAAAAAATTGAATATAAAAATATATCCAATAAATAAATAAGCAGACAAGATGTTTTCAGCATGTTCTTGCACAATAATTCCTCTCAATATCTATTTAAAATAGAGGAAGTGGGATATTTTGCACCTGTACATTCTGAGGAGGCAAGGGGAGAATTACTGAAGTCTTTAGGAGAGTCAATCTGCTGTAATAAACAAGACCATCAAAAAATTGGCTGGCCAAAATTAGGCAAAATTTTGATTCCCCAGATGTACAGTAGTTATGTACTGCACCATCTCCTTAAGGAACTAAAATTTCTCAATCTTAGAACAATTTTAAGACATCTGATGTAGAAAATACTGTTAAGAATACTGTCTGAATACTTCCCCAGAGGAATACTCAAAAACCCGAACCGAAGAAGACACCTTAACAGAAAAAAAATTAATACCAGCTAACTGCGCAATTTTCTGCTTGGCTGCGAGAAAGGTTTTCCTAGTTTTCTCTTCCTTCTCAGAGATTTGTTGCCTAAGCTGTTCCTCCTGTGTAGTCTTCTCTTGCAGATCTTGACGAAAACGAGCAAGTTCTGACTGTAGCTGTGATACCTGCTCCTGAAGATTTCTAGCTTCAGTTTCCTTTTCTGTTATAGTCTATAGAAAGATTGGCCACAATGAGCTATTTCAGAAAACAATGTTTCTGTGCGTACACACACCTATGTGTGCATGCACACAGACCACCATCATCATGGTCTTCACAGTTACTTATTTGAGACTCCAGTAAAATTCCTCTGAAATTCCTTGCTCTGTTCTTACCTTTTGTAAATTTTCAACCTGATTCTCCAAAGTCTTTGTCTTCACTTCCGACTGACTGAGAGAGTCTTTCAGCTCTTGTACTTCCTGGACAGAAACTTGTTCTTCTTGTTGCTCTACGAAAGACTGAGTTGCTGCTTCGGCAACCATCTGAAATATGTCAAGTGGTATCAGGTTGAATGGTGCTGTCCAGTTAGAATGTGTTCACTTTCACAAGTTGCTGTTGCATGCAAACCAATAATTTTAAAAGTTCTGGGTAAAACACAGGCATTCAAATGAACTCCAGTGTTGTGTTAAAAACATAGCAAAGTATTAAATGATATGCAACTCATGTTTAATAGCAGTTTCTGAGTTAAGAGCATAACTGTGTAATTTCTGCTTTTCCCTTTGCAAGTAAGTGCTCATGTCACAGCATACTAAGGGAATGTATAATCCAGCTAATGACCTTTACATGAAAACACACAACTGAATTTCTTTGCAAACAAAATCTTATCTACCTTATCATGCTGTGCCTTCAGCTCCTCATATTGAGTCTTGTATCTGCGCCCAATTTTCTTGACCTGTGTTATAGTTTTCACTTTTTCCTGTATATCAGCCACTTTAACATCTAGTTCTTTCTGCAAAGTTTCCTTCTCTGTTCTTATTTTGGCTACTTCATCCTTCAAGTTCTGAAGAAGATTCTGGCTTGTAGTCAAGGATGCATTAGTTCTAAACAGCCAGAAAGAAAAGGAGATGCAAGTGAGAAGTCTGAAATAATGTACTGCAATATCACTCATTTATGCAATACTGCAGGCACCATCCACAGTGAATCGTTTTCTCTAGGATTTTACAGTACAAATGTTTAATGTATTTTAGAGCCTCTTTAGTTATGAGACATCCTCCAAAACAATTCTTATTTCATTTGTATGTTATCAGGCTACATTAAAAAAAACCCAGAAGTTTAATAATTACATGGAAATAGTGAAGAAGCTACATTTCCACATGCAATTTTATTATAAACACTAAGCTTTGCATCAAACATTTTACTGATTGACTTTTACAATACCTGGCTATTTCAGCTTTAAGCCTGCCTGTTTCTTCACTCATTTGCTGTATACGCTTGGTATTTGCCTCCTTCTCTGAAAGTAGCTTCCGATATTCTTCAAGATCCGTGTCCTTCTGTTGACTCAACAAATGCTGAAAGGTTGACAAAAACAGTCTGCATCAAGTTTTCACAAGATGATTAAACAGATACATTCTGGAAATCTTTTCAAACAGAGCTATTATTTTGTGAGCTCTGCAGAGAAGGACCTGGGTGTCCTTGTTGATAACAGGTTGGCCATGAGACAGCAGTTGTGCTCTCACAGCCAAGAAGGCTACTCCTTTCCCTCTACTCTGCCTTGGTGAAGCTACATCTGGAGTACTGCGTCCAGTTCTGGACTTCAAAACTAAGGGTTTGAAACAAACAAGGATCTTCTAGAGAGAAACCAGTGGTGGGTAACAAAGATGAGTAGAGGCTTAGAGTATCGCCCATACAAGTAAAGGTTGAGAGATCTCAGACTGTCAACCTGGAGAAGGGATCACTGTTTAAAAATACCTAAAATGTGGGAGTCAAGTGGATGAGGCCAGGCTCTTCTCAGTGGTGCGCAGCAACAGAACAAGGGGCAACGGGCACTAACTGGAACACAGGAAGAGGCCTCCCAGAGAGGTTGTGGAGACTTCTTCTCTGGAGACATTAAAGACCTGCCTGGATGGTTTCCTGTACAATCTACTGCAGCAAACCTGCTTTTGCTGAGGCAGCTGAACTCGATGATGGATCCCTTCCAAACCCTATGATTCTGTCATTCTGTGTTTTGATTTAGTCTGCCTACGAATTAGAACAGCCTACCTATAAAACATTGCTTATGCAGATTTAAATTTAAATACATTTGCTAGTTTTCTGTTGCTTTAATTACATAGTTTCGTGTGGGTTCTTTTGTTTTAAAAAATGTTTTGGAACTTCTTCCCTCTTCTTTCACTTCCAAAACACTTCTTAAAATGTGCATTCCCCACCTGTGTTCGGGTTTTCCAGCGTTTGACGTCTTCTTCCAAAAGCTTTTTCTCTGCCTGCAACATTCCACTTTTCTCACTCAGTTCAGCATTAGACTCTTGTAGAGGTAGAATGTCTGCCTCAAGCTTGCGTACCTGAAAATCACCGTTGGAGATCAAACTGAATCTTATGAGACTCAAGAAAATGGAATATGGTAGGCTTTGCTTAGTGACTACAAGAAAGACAGAGACAGCAAAAAGACTATAGATAAAAACAAAACATCCCCAAGAAAGTCACGATAAAGCTTTTTTTCCAAACTCTGCCTCTCAGTAGCCAGCTGGAGGCAGGAAAAGTAACAGAAAGCGAGAGTAGACTATGATCCTACAGGAAAAACAATTATAGTTATAGCTTCACGATCTCAAAACCATTACTTTGTCCTTCACTGTAGGAATTATTGCATATTAGAAGTCAAGCAACACTACACTAGATACTATTAAAGCAATGTATATTTAGAAATGGGAAGATACATCTATACATTTCCTTTTTACATTCTCAGTAAAACTGTGGCCTACTTTGCATGTATTTTTGTGCCATTATCTGCTGATGACATCCTTGTTATAACATCAGTGATAAATGCTGATTTTCAGTCTCACGTAAGAAAACTTAACTTGTGACTCTGCAATATTCTAGGAGGAGCAATGTCACCTTAAATGCAAAATGGAACATCTCCTCATTCAAGTTTGATGTAAAAGAACAATAACAATTTAAGTAATTAACAGTATATCCAATGTTAACTCACCAACTTGAATGCCTGCAAACATATGTGAAACTCAGTACTAACCTTTGCTTGCATTTGTTGCAGCTCCTGTTCTAGCCTCTCTTTCTCTTCTCTTAGCATCTTGTTGGTTTCTATCAGCACATTCATGGTTTCTGTTTTCTTCATTAATTCTTCATGTTGCGCAATGGTTTTTGCTGTTACCTTTTGAAAATATTTAACTCAATCATTTGTTTTGCTTGTACATGCATACATGCTTACTGAGACTAGGCATAACACTAACTTATGTAACTACTGTGGAATTCGTTATCTCACACAGACATTCAGAACAAGTAAACATCACTGAAGAAAAAAAGAGTTTGGGAAAAAACAGATAAAGGATCTTTATTTTCCCCTTTTACGTGCTTTTGGTATTGCCAGTGCTTTACAGGATCCAGGACAACCCTCCATTTGGCTAGATACCAACCTCAATTCAGGTTCTGATTCTTCCAAAATTCTTGAGCACAGGCAGCAATGAGAAAAAGCAGAACATAGACAGCAACCCTCTATTTCCTGATATCATAAACATTAATACTGAACCATACCTGCACCTTCTCTCTCTCTGCATTGAGACTGTCTTGCACTTCCTGGAGTTCTCTTTCCAGATGTTCCACTCTCTGACGAAAACGCAGACTTTCTACCTGGGCCACCTCAAATCTAGTTTCTGCAATCTCCTTTTCTCGACGTATAAATCTACACAAGATGAACAAGGCATCATGTCAATGAAAACATGAAGCAAAGCATTTTAAGTAGAAGCACCTTCTATCTAAAGAAGTAAGAGTATAGAAATTGATCCAAAAAGATGAAAATTTGAAACAAAAACCATAGAAAAACTTAGATTAAGAAAAAAACCATGACAAAATCTCTATGAATCTTTCCTGCTAGTCACATATTGTAAAATTTGCTTTAGCTTCCTGTCAAAACTGACTTCGCTGTTTTCTAGGAGTAGAAAGAAATTCTCTTTACTAGCTACTGATATAGGACAACCAACTCCTACCTAGTAAAAACGTATTTAAGTTTTATACATTGTCTCTCAAATATAAAGTAAGACTGAACTATTTATTTTGGAAATTGAATTAAAACCACCAACAGAAGGAGCTCAGAGCTGAATTTACCTAAGAATTTCTAAAATTTGTTCCTGAGATTTCCCTTCCTCATTGAGAGAAACATTTAATGCAGCTGGCATGGCTTCTTTCATAGAGGTTACCATCTTGTCACTCAGACTTTCCAGTTGTTCATGTAATAACCGATTTTGTTTTTCCAAATCTTCACAGCGGGATGCAAGTGTTGAAGCTTCATCCTACAACAAAATTATTCAGTAATTTAAAGTTCATGTAGACTGGTAACTGAAAACACTTACTACAACCATAAAAACAATCATACCTTCATCATTCTCTCTCTCTCTTCCCAGGAGGCTTTGCATTCCAGCAATGTAGACTCAGCTTTCTGTGCAGCTTCCTCAAGCTGCTGCTTTATTGCTGTATTCTTGGCAACTTGTTCTTTAATAGCCTGTAATGCCTCAACATCAGCAGCATGAAGCATTAATTCCCGTTCATATTTATTCTGAGCTTCAGAAGCCATTTTTGCCTAAAGAAAACAATTACAGATTCTGTTACCTTTAATGCTGTGCTTGATATGTACCTGGAGATTCTGAAATGCTAGACAAAATTAGTGACCGCTGATCAAAACCAAAACCACTGGCCAAAACCTTTTATCATTCCTAAGTGTAGAAGACATTGATACTTTTAGAATGGTTCCCTTAAAGAAATTATTCTTTTCTTAAAAAGTTAGAATGTGTTATCATTTCTTTTAGAGGGTCGGTGGAAGAAACACTTCTTGTAGATAATCTACAATCAATGCTCTTGCTATAGATTCTGCATAGATCAGACACGGAAATTTTTATAAAAACATCTGCCAGTTATTTCTACATGTGAAATGGGCAAAGACATTTAGTACATGAGGGTAAAAAGCTAAGGACAGCCTGTGGTCATAACATTAGGTGAAAAAAATGGAAAAGACTGTCTAATAAATTTTGGGTTTGGATTAAACAACAGCTAATCTTATCACATGCTGCTAATATATTTTTTACGCAATAAAGCAAAGCTTGGAATTCACTGCATTTTTTTAATGACAAAAACTGTGCTTGCAGCATTACTTTATCTCAAAGTTGGTTTAATTTACAAACCATGTTTGATAATGTAAAACGATGCGTTAAGAAGGCAGATATTCACAAAATAGAGAAAATGCTTTTACAGTTGTTTTCATTTCTCTGTAATACAATTGTCAGGATTACCTTGAAAAGTGCCCTGAGTTCAAGAGAAAAACAACGAAAAACTAACATTAATTTTACTACCTTTGGCTAAAAAAGGCAAATATGACAAACATACTTGTTCCTGGCAGTCACGTCTGGCTTGCTGTTCATTATTTAGAGCTGTGCTGGCTCTCTGAAGGGCCTCCTGAACTTCTGACTGCAAAGTTGACAGGCTCTTCTTTAGTTCTGATAGCTATAGTGATGAATGAGGGAAGAAAAAAAAAAAATCAAATAAAAACTTATAGACTAAGTGGTAAAGTATTTAAGTAAGTATTGAATGCAGCTTTGACCGTAGGCAGTTATGAATAAATTAAAGCCAAAGCATAATTATTTTATAACAGTTAAAACATAAAAAGAAACACTCCCACATCTTTGTCTTATAAACATTCAAAGTTCTTTCTTAGCTGAAAAACAATACTGTTCTTTCAGAGTCTGGCTTTAAGCAGTGCTAACTGCATTCATTATGTTTCTTTTCAGCCCAGTTAGAGCCCAAATAAGAGACAGAGACAAAGGTCACTCTAGTTTTAGGATACATGCATCCTACAGATACTGCTTTGGCTCATGTTCCAAAACAGATTACCTGAAACCTTTCTCAAAGGCTTTTATTCAAACTTTTCTGTAACTAGCACTTAAAGTTCAAGAGGATGGTAATCCATTTAAAACTGTCACTATACCAACGAAATGATAAACTTCATGTACTACACACATTTGGAAACCTCTCAGATTTAGTTAGACTTCAGCATATCCTAAGAGATTTAGTTTTGAACACTACTACAATGCGCAGCTCCCACAGAAGGAGGGAATCAAGAAAAGGCATATTCTTGAGGACACTGCAAGAGAGTCTAAGAGAGTGTACCTGTTGTTCCATATTCTCCACAGCTTTACGCTTTTCCTCTTGAAGTTCCTGCTTTTCTTTTTCTGACTCCATCAACTTCTTTTCCAGCTGTGATTGATACTCTGAAGACTCCTTGAGACGAGCTTCAACTGTTGCACGAACTTCTTCTGTCACCTTTCATCAAAGCTCATAATTAGATATGGATAGGTTTGTGTTTTTATTTTTTTGCTTTAAATATGGTACTTTGATTTTAGTAATATTTTAAAGTCAGAGAAGATATTCTCAACATCTCATTTAGTACATCACTGAAGATGCTGAAACTCACAAATAGCACTGAAAAAAATTCATTTTTCAAAACTATAATACATAGAATCAAAGAATATCTTGGATTGAAAGAGACCATAGAGATCATCTAGTTCCAACCCTCTCCCTTGGGCAGGGTTGCCTTCCACTAGATCAGGTTGCTCAGGGTCCCCGTTCAACCTGGGCTTAAATGCTTAAAGGGATGGGGCATCCATAACTTCGACTCATTCACAATTAAAATGGTCAACTATTTCACAGAAGGGAGAGTTGTTACAAAGCTGTTCCCATGAACACATAAAGAGTGTTCTTCAGAATCACTGAAGACTATTATTTAGCTAAAGAAGGTATGGATTTAACTGCTTTGACTCAGAGATAATATTTTTAGAACAATGATCACAGTGTTACAGGAATAATTTATAGAAGAATTCCCTCTTTTGAAGGAAGTACAAAGCTAAGTCAAATTTACAATTCAACATTTTAAAAATATGTCACAAAAAACATTTAATATTTCCATCGTTACAAGTATTTTTAATCAAGTTGTCTAAAGTCTAACTACATTATTTTACAGTGCTTTCTAAACTAACCTCAGGTACTTTCTAAATCCTCCCATAAATCTACAGAACACAGTACAAACGAAAAGTAAAATCTTTCATTATATTTCTCATTTTGCTTTAATAAAGAATGTTAGATGTCAACTACTTACTTGTTTTTCCTTATTAAGAGATTCCTCTAGACTAAGAACCATGGCCCTGTACTGTTCCACATTACTAGAACTAGTCTTGAGTCTTTCTCTTAGGTCATTAACTTGTTCATCAGCTTGTCTTAGTCGACTTACAAGATCATCCACATCTTCACTTGTACCAGGCTGACCTATAACATCAGAAGATATTCATTAACTGTGTAAGTCTACTTCAGTTTTTTAGACCACTGTTCCACTTAAAAACTTTTTTTGAGGATAACTGGGAGAAAAATTAAAAGAAAACAAAATCACCCTCATAAATCTTCCCTAAAGAAAGTTGTCATTTCTAATCAAAAGAATGGCTTACAACAAACTGTTGATTCACAAAAAATTGGCTACTTAAAAATAGATACTTTAAAGACGTAAGAGTCCTGAAATAAAAATAAAAGGGATTCTTTAATTAGTTTGGTTTTACTTTTTTCCATTTTTAAAGTCAGCTGGATATTGATTTTATTTTAAAAACTTATCCTGGTTATCTTTTGCTCAAATTTGTAGTTGCGAAAATGAGATGGTTTATTATTTAGTGTATTGCCTCCTTAATTCTAAACTGTGATGAATCTTACCATTCTGCACATAATGGTGTTTAACATAATGAGAAATTCAATGTAGGAAAACATCTTTACCTTTCCCTGGAGCCCTCTGTGATGATTGAGATGCTAGCTGAGCCTCTGTATTATTAAGCTGTTGTTTCAACACTGTAGTTTCTTTCTGGGCATTCTTCAAAAGTTCCTTTGTGTTAATGTGACGGTTTGTCTCAGTCTCTAGCTGCCTCTTAAGATCCAGGATGTGAACCTGAACACACAGCAGGAAGTTCCAATATCCTAAATTTCACATCTGAAAATCCACAGTAAGCTGGCAGAAGCCATTCAACTCTTGCTTTATTTTCACTAAAGCAAGTTTAGCATAGTTACACTTACCTCCTGATTTTTGCTAAGAGCATGTCTTTGTTCCACCTCACTTTCTAGTTTCTTCTTTAGTTGAGATATCTCACGCTCCAGCTTTTCTACCTGATTATTGAGTCTTTGTTTTGTTTCTGTCTCAGACCTCTCCAGTATTCCCTGATAAATAACATAATGCAGTATGCTTACAACATATTCCAATAATTTCCTTCTGAATTACTGCAGCACTTCATAAAAGTTTATAACACTTCTCTAACCACACTAATTACTAAATGGAACAAGAATTATACATGAAACAGCAGTTAAGACATAGATTTAGTTTTGAAATATTCTTTAATCATATGGATACAACAAGTATTATTAGGAGAAAATCCAGTACTCAAGCAGTCTAAGTGGGAATTAAAAAAACAAGAAGCCTTCTACAAAAGTAGAAAATGACAAAATGTGCAACCTTACACATTTATGCTACAAAAGTAAGTTTACCTTAAAAACTGAAAACAATAGTTTATTCCCCTATTGTTTTAAGGCATACTTATTTCTATTAAGGCAAGCATCAGTAAATTTTACTATTATAAAAATAATCAACTTTTTTTCTTTTTGTTTCACATTTTGTCTCCATCGTAATGCAAAAACCCTGCTCATCATTTCAAAATTCTCTATTATCTACATAGGCAAAATCTTGAATACAGGACAGGAATGAAAAAGATCTTAAAGAAGTTTGTTCAAATAATTTATGTTTAGTGTCAACTTGTAACAAACAAACAATCCTCTTTCAGACCCTCCTCTATGATTCAGGAAGTCAATTTCAATTGAGATTTACTGAAGACTGACAGATATCTATCATGAGTAACATCCCATACCTGAATCGTTCGCAAATTAGTAAGTAGCAAGTTCTGTCCTCTTTGTTCAACCAGTAGAGACTCACGTTGCTGAGTCAAACGCACATCTGACATTTTCAAGATATCCTTCTCTTTTTTCAGATTTTCTGCTCTCACCTTTAAGATAACAAACAATAAGAATTTTATTATCTGTCCCAAATCTGGCCTTTATTTTTTACTTCAGACAGTACTAGAATGGTCAGTTAATACTACTGAAGCAAGCTTTTGATTTAAAGCTACAGGCTATAAATCAAGGTCAAGAACAGTAATAATATAACTGCATCGTTTATCACATTCTATTTACTGTGTAAATACAGGTACTGAAACACCTTGGAAATTCCATCTTTACTCAGTACTTGAGATATTTTCTGTAAAGTTGCAAATAGCACCATTAGATTCAAAAACACACAAGTATACATACTACGAATATAGTAGTTGACATATTTAAAACTATCACACATCTTTTTAACAACTTTTAAGAAAAATTCTAGCACTAACTTGGGATATATGAAGCATAATCCATTGTATTACCTCTGCCACTGCCAGTTTTTCATTAGCTCCTCTCAGGTCTTGAGTCATAGTGTTAATGATCTGTTCTTGCTTCTGAGTTGTTGCTGTGAGTTTCTGGGTTCTTTCATGTAGAGAAGTTATTTCTCGACGATAGCCTTCAACATTATCCTGTAGCATTTCATAACTTCACAGAGAACAACACAGCAAAGAACATTTGCTATCATATATATATATATATTTTTTTAAATTTAAACGTAAGATGTGTAAGTACACAGACATACATTTCATGTTGATAAGCACTAGTTTTCAGATAGCCTCATATATGCTGCACTTAACTACAGGGTATATTCTTGATCCCACACATATGATATTTTTACAAAATAGATAATACTGATGTTTAACTGGTAACTCTTCCCGAGGAATGTATATCAAGCAGTCCATGTGATTCTTCTGATAAGAACACATACATAAAGTAATGCAATTAAATTGCCAGTTTACCGTTTGGAGGCAAACTCCAGCTGTGTGGATATCTTTGCATTTTGTGACCTCAATTCTGTGACTTGCTCCTGAAGCTTCTCATTTTGTTCATTCAGCAACTTGTCATTCTCTGCTTTCTCTTTTTTATAGTTCTCAAAAACTTCCTGCAACTGCATCAAAGAATAGACATTAATATGCTTAGAAAAGTAAAAAAAGAAACAAACAATAACAGCTTTGTGCAGTGTTTTCTGAAAAAAAAATACCTGCTTAAGTGCAGCCTTAGCCTCTGCAGTCTCCACCGACTCACTCATTGATACTGGAGCAGGAGTTGACATGGCTTGAGGTATACTTGAGCGCTTTGGAGTAGATGTAAGAGACATCTCCTCTGGCAACATACCAGATGCTAGAAAAAATCATTTAAATTTTAAACGCAACAACTGAATGAAGCAGAAAATTGTATAACCTAAGAACAATACTATGTTTCTAGGAAAGTCATGTGTTTTCCTAAACAAGCGACTGACTGTCCATTCTTTACACCTACAATATGCTACTACATCACATATGTTGTCATCACTACAAGCGAGTCATTATGTGGAAGTTATTACACTGAAGAAATAGAATCATGTGCCCAAATCCAATTCATGGATTTTCTATTGAGTAAGTGTAAAAGTGGAATAGGAGATTAACAGAAATTACTAGTTTCATTTTAGCATCATCACTGGAAGCTCATCACAATTGGCGCAGAAGCATGGAACTTACCTTGCAAAGGAATGATAGCTCCTGTGGTCTGTGCCAACAATATGCGAAACATGTCACGCTGACGAACGATAGACTCAACAAGCTGCAACTGATGATGACGTGATTCACGCAATTTCTCTAACTCATTGAGAGCTTCATCGAGTTGACTCTGAAGCTCAGAAATTCTGAAACCAAGACCAGTTGTTTTTAGTAATATAACAGCAAGATTACCAAGGTTACGCACTTCTCAGATTTTGTGACAAGTCTTCCAGAGTACAAATTACCTTCGAACGCAAAGCATCACTGAAATTTTTCAGAAAACATATGGGAAGAATGGCATAAGGTCTTGATTTTTGTAGATGACTGAAAGAGAGTAGGCCTCCTCTTTCATGAAAAGCAGAATAGAGGTAATTCTGTTCATGTGAGTAACTTCGAAGAGTAGCATTAACAGAAAATCATGCTGAGAATGTTTAATATAGAATTACATTATTTGTAATATATTATATTATATTATTATAGCCCATACACTTTTTTTTTTCCTGAGCACAATTGAAAACTTAATCTCCTTCTTTGAATAACAGTTATGTGTGGAATTGCATTTAGTGGAAGACTGACAATCATTTTTCTTGAATGTCACAGGTTTAAAAGATTTTCACACAGACTACTCCTATTTTATAATAGGCTGTCATTTCACTGTGTATTCTCAGACCTGCATATCAATGAATTGAAAAAAAAAAGTTTAGGAAGAATGAAGAAAAATTATTTTCATTAGTCAAATAAACAATGTTGAAGGGGAATGATGAGATACAAAGCTATACAGCTATACGGCATTTGCTTAATAACAATAGCCCTTCCATATCACTGTCCTGGTTTCAGCTGAGACAGTATAGATTTTTCCTTCACCGTGTCCAGTACAATGCTGTGTTTTGGCTTCATGAGAAAAACAATGTTGACAACATACCAATGTTTCAGTTGTTGCTGAGCACTGCTGTACAGAGTCAAGGACATTCTGCTTTTCTGCTTCTTTCACTGCCCTACCAGTGAGGGGCTGGGGGAACACAATGAGCAGGAGGGAACAGAACCTGGACAGCTGCCCTAACCTGGCCAAAGGGATATTCCACAAGCACTGGAAAACAGGGAGGATTTGGCAAGGGTGGGCAGTAACTGCTTGTGCATCATTTGTTTTGTGCGTGTGTGTGTGTGTGTGTGCGCGCGCGTGTGTGCAATTATCATAACTATTAACCTTTTATCCACTTCCTTTTCTGTCTTAGTAAATAGCTTTTTAATCTCAACTGTTAAGTTCCATTTTTTTTTCCCCTTTCAGTTCTCTCCCTTATCCCACTGGGAGTGGGGATAATGAGCAAAGAGCTGTGTGGCGCTGAGCTCCCTCTCCCAGGTTAAACCACAATTATGGAGTTGCTCATATATTAACTTGTATACACATAATCAGTAAAAACAAAAAAGTGAACAGTTTGCAGGTAAATCCCTGTTACTACACAGTATAAAAACTTCACTAGAAAGAATAAATTACTTACTTGGATGATGTTGTTTCTTGCTCCTCTTTTTCTCTAGCCTCTCCCAGCTCCCTAAGAGCCACCAGGAGACGCTGATTCTGCTGCTGAAGTTCTTCAATATTTCTGTAAGACACTAGATGCTGAGATATTACTTCAGAAGAGCTACTGATGTCAGCAGAGCTCACTTCTTCATCACGAATCACATGATTGCCTCTAGCTTCTTCCAGTTCCATCAATAGCACACGAATCTGAAAGAGAACATTCTAGCATAAGACTTGCACATAGCAATAAAAGTTCACTCTGAAAAAAAAAACATTACAAAATAATTTCAAGTATTTTCTTTTTCCTACAGTACATGAACTGTTACAGTAAACATACCCTTGTGAGATAATTGTAGTATTAAAAAGACAGGTTGGCAGAAAGTAAACCACATCAAAATCAGAAGTAGATATTTCTGGTGTTCAATTCCTGGAACCTATCACTGGGCTTTCCAATAAAGCAAAAACCAAATTATACTTTAGTTTTCCAGACAGATGTTGAACAGTACTACAGCAAAGATACCTCTCCTCTATCCATAAACTTAATCCAGTTTTATAAGCAGAAAGGTAAATACCATATAGTCTCAGGGAAAAGCTATTAATAGTTCTTGTGACAGTCCAAGAACAAGTATAGCTGAACGCAACTTTCAAGCAAACTTCAGAAAAACAGCACTATATTAATAAAGAAACTGTAAACAGCACATTTTAAAACTACAGCAACATTTGTTCTACCTGCTGCGAAAGGTCTTTCACTTGTATTTCCAGTCTCTGGTTTTCTCTCTCAAGCATAGAGGTCTGCTTATTGGCTTTATCAGCATCCTCCTGCAATCTCTGGATTTCCTGCAGTTAAAAAATACACAGTAATTCATTCAAGAAATTTCTTTTTTTTGAGAGAGAAAGATGATGTCAATTACTGAGGTATGCACTGTGAATTAAACATGCATAGTAGTTCTCAATTTTTACTAATCTTCTTGCTTACTTCAAGACTAGCCAGTAACTCTACTTTTTCAATTAAAGTGTGCAACTCTCAAGCTTTATTTCCTCAAGTTAAAAGTTAAACCTCATGCACTTAGGAATCAGAAGCCAAGACGTATAATGCTCTATTAGTATTAATACAAACACTGAAGTCTACATTCTTTTTCCATCACAAAGATCACACTTAAGCCTTCAAAGTAATAAAAATGTTGTTTCTGTAAAACACAATGCATAGCCCAATGAATCTCAAGCTGAAGTTCAATGGACATTTCCCCCACAGAAACAGCTGAACAAAAGACCCTATTTATACATATTTTATCAGTCTTTGGAATTAGGAAGTCAAAATCTTTTTTTTTTTCGTATTTTTTGTGCTTTTTTCCTTTTATACTAACCTTCATAGCTTGTTCAAGCTTTGCAGATAGACTAGCAACAGCTTTTTGGGAACGTTCAAATTCTTCACGCTGACGTTTCAGAATTGGTGCTTTGGCTTCAACCTCCTGCACTATTTCATCCAAATATTTATTGATTCTCTTATTCTCCAGCTTTTCCAAAAGCAACTGATCCTGAGTTTCTACATATGCATTGTAGAGCTGCAACACAAGATTTTTATTTATTTCTTTTTACCCACAAATCTGTCCAGATGTATCAAAGAACCATTGGTAATTACACAATTTGTATCTTAGACCAGTGTAGGTTTATATCGTGGTAAACAAATTAATTCAAAAGAACCAGACTGACTTAAAAAGAAAAAAAAAAGTTCTTATAACTCACACCATGAAAGAGCAGTTTAGAAATGCAAACTTTTACAGTGCAACTGTATGCAATAAAAGAATTCCCTGTAGAAGCGACAAACCTTAAACAAATGTAGTATCACAATAGAAAATAGCAAGCACGGAATATAATTTTACGGCTGAACAGAATGACCAAAACAACAAAAAAAACATTTCCATAGACAGTTGGAAAAAAATCTACACATTCATGTATCATTACAACAACCCCACAGCAACCTCTAAATTATGCAAATACGCATCAACAAAAAAAAGTCCTGTCAAAAACACAGAAAATAAGCTATGCACATACACACAAAAAATCCAAAACTACCTTCAGGAATACAAAAAAAAATCCCAACAACTAAAACTTCTGTATGTTTTAATGTACTAAGTTGAGTCTAGAAATGTATATTGCATAAACATGTAAATATTTTAGCTAGTCAAGCCTGTCTGAAACACAAGATTCTGTTTACTATAGTCGGGAATTACACCAGTTCTCAGACAGTGAATGAAAATCTACACTCCTCCATTACTAGTATATCTCTGCTGGCTTTTCAAGGGCCTTGAAACTTGGAAGTTTCTTCTCACTTACCTCCGTTAATTTCATTCCAGGTTTTACTACTTTAGCTACTGCTGCAGCAGTGGGAGACATGGCTGCCAGTTCCTCCTCAGACAATATGGCTCCTGAAGACATAATACCACCAATTAGCCAAAAAAAAGGAGCATTAATACCCATTATAAATATTCTTTATTAATAATAAAGAATGTCCTTATATACCTTTGTAGTTTACAACTAGTGTATTCTAAATAATTATATTTTAAGTTCTTAAAGTTACTGGTGGAAGAGTTTTCTCTAGATATACGTTGCAAGTGATTGATATTATATTTAATATTCTTTATTGTACATCATCAAGCCTTCAACCAGTTTAATTTGAAATTATGAACAGCTTTTGCAGAGGACTTTTTGACATTCCTTAGAGAGATAACAAATGTACTTGATGCCTCTGCTCCCTCTAGGACTGTTCTCTTGCCTCCAGAAACTTCCCACAGGTATTGAATAAACAGGCTCCTCTTTCCAGAAACAAGCAAACAAAATAACAAAAAACTAGAGCAATTAATTGAGCAAGATTTAGCAGTAAATATAAATTTAAGGACAGATTTCTTTGCTGTAAGTCTACCATTCTTGCTATACTCACCATAAAACCATTAAGAGCAGGATGAATTCAGCACTAAAGAAATTTCCCTCTACTTTTTCTATGAAAAGGTATATAAGATTTAACACAGGAACTTGAAAAAAAATGTATTTCTCTAGTGGGGAAAAAACCTACCTACACACACATTACATATGAATTATTGCATTCCCTATAAACATGCAGCATTACTAATTTCATGGAAGATTGGTAAGGTTAAAATGTCTGAGGCTCTTTGAATTTTAGTTCTCCTACCTTTACGTTTTGTTGCTGACAGTAGATCATTGGCATTCTCCAGCTCCTTTTCCAGCTTACTTATCTTCTCTCTCAATTCTTTTTCCATTACAGCTTTTGCCTCTTCCAACTCAGCCAAATGCTCTTGGGTTGCTTTATTAGCTAAAATTGACAGGCAATTTTCATTTTTTTTCCCCCCCAATTAGAACAATCTAAGTTGGCATACGAACTTTAAACTCCACTTTATACAGCTTGCAGAAGCTCATGCTTATAAGAATACCCAGTATAATGACAAAAACAAGAACTGCTGCCTATCAGCCTTGTATAGAAGAGAGAAAAATGAGAATTGCCCTTTTATCAATGAAATCCAAACCAAGAAACAAAACGGAAAAGAAAAGCTGCAAAATTAGGTCCTCTCCCTCAAAAATCAAAATAAAATTTCATGTATATTTGTAGATTCCCTCGCACACACAGACCTCCAAGGAAATTAAAAAAGACACTTAAAACATTTGTTACAAAGTGTAGTGTTTCCTCCATCCCCAAATCCTAAAGCTTATCCCTTCATAAATGCTCAACTCAGTTATAAAGCGTGTGAACTTAGTAATAAAGAAGCAGATAGGTTCTGTTCCTCCACTTCTCATTTCTCATTCAAAGCTTACCTTCACCTGCTTCCTTTAGAAGCTTATGCAGCTCTTCTACCGCACCTGTCAGTTCATTGCTCTTTGCCTCTGAGTCATCAGCAGCGCTCTAAATAAAAGCATTTCATGTAATCCTTTATTATGTAGTACGAGCAACTATCTTCACAATAAAGCTCAAAAAGATCAAAACTATAAATATAGAGATTTTGAGTAAAATAGTAGGAGATTCACCTAAACTGGACAACTGTTTCCACGTGGATTAAGTCTCAGTTGATGCAAGCCATCTAACTGAAAGCAAGACGTGTCAGACACCGATACGCTATGACAAAGCTAACTAATGTTGGCATGCCCTTTAGCTGCTTTACAGGTGGTGCTAGCTTTTTATTTATTGAAGAGAATAAACAGTTTTAAGAAATTTTGAGTATTCAAATTTGATCTCCTTAAGAATTTGAGATTTAAAATAAATATTATATAAACAGTTCATGTTTTTTTGTTTTCGGTTAAAGATTTCAGAAGTGCAAGACTGTACAATGCTTCAGCAGGGGTAACATCATCTATGATCTGACCAGACAAAATATTCATGTAGAAATCAAACATTCTATAGCACTTCATGATAGATACGTAACTATCAATGCATGAAAACTCACAAAACAGGATTACTTAATCTGTGAAACTGACAGATAAGCAGAAGACCAGTCAGCTGGCTCTTTCAGCTGTCTGACTCAACACACTACAGAATATTTTTCACTCTGAGCTGACAAAACAATCAACAGAAATTCCTGCTTAGATGCTGCTTATTTGACAGAGTGTGTAACATCCGGCTGCCTGAACCAGACCAATGGCACCTGTGGTGTTCATTGCAGTAAACTTCTAATAGCCAAACCTAAAACATCTCCATAGTCAACTTCTACATAAGAAGCTTTAACTGCCATACAACATCATAAAACACAACTCATACGATACAATATGAAGCACTAAATCAGTAAGCATAAAGTTACTGTTTTAACCAGTTTTGATTAAACTGCTAAATGATGCAAACAATTTAAGATTACAAATGTTACCTAAAACAGGACACTCTACAATATTTTGTAATGTAAGGTAGCCTTTCTCACATCCACCACTTAGTGGGGGGAGAAACCCAACCAACCAATCAGTGTGCAGTATTCTTAAACCTAAGACTCAGCCCCAAGTAATGCTAATAACACGTACCGCTGAGTTATTAACTTACCTTATACAAATTAGATAACTTGATGTGGGCATTCAGTTCATTGTGGAACCTTTCCTCCATGCCAGCTTGTTGTTCTTTTGCCTAGTAAAGAAGAGCCAGGGTGCGGAGCAATCCACCATTAATTTCACACATTTTTTATTTTGTAGAATCAACTGTTATACATGTACTTCAAGTTGCCCTACCTCCTTCAGTTTATTCAAAAGGTCTTCCACATGTTTCTGAAGATTTTCATTTGACTGCTTTAAGCTGTTTACCTGTTCTTCCATCCTGGAAACCTGTCAAACAGTAAGGGAGAGTACCGTGTATAATTTGTCATTATTTCATACAAATTAGTAACTTTTTTTAGAATATATCATCTCACTGTCTTCTACTTAAAATCAGACAAAGATACCAGAAAGAGCATATTAGTTTACTTTCTAACGGGCTCTCATATATTCGGCTAAATGAAATAGTGACTATCCTCAAACTGCTATGTAACTCCATGATTCTCGAGGAGAAAAACAGTACAGAAAACCTGACCAATTGACACAGTTCAAACTACTTAAGTACCCAAACAGAAACTCAATAAAGCTGAATATTTTCAAAAAATATGATTTTGCCATGTATTTTGATTCCGGGAAAACAAACAAACAAAAAAACGCATCATTGCTTGCTCTCCCTCCCCTCCAAAAGTTAAACCAGATTCTTCTGCTCCTTACACAATTGAGAATTATATTCCTGTACATTTTAATAGCATGATATTGTTATATCCTTTTGTTACCAGTGATGCCAGAATCTCTAGTTTACCATTAAAATCTCTGACTCTAATTTTCAATAATCGTATATACTCCTTATAATTCACAAGTTAAATGAAAAACCTCTTTACTGTTGGCAGAAATCACACTTCTTTTTCTTACGATAGCTATTGAAGTATTTGTTTTCGTTTAATTCAGTTAATGAGGAAGTATAATTTGGAAAAAAAGAAAAAAGAAAAGAAAGGCGAAAGCACTAAATTTAAAAATACCTCCTCTTTCTTGTTCTCCAGATTACATTTAAGTTCTAGGATTTCACTGCCTTTCTCCCTGGCAGTATGTAGAAGTTCATCTGTTTTGGCTTTCAACTCAGAGTTCAGCCAAGTGTTTTGACTCTGCAGCAGTTCTTTTTCTTGTTCCAACCTTTTCTCACGGTACTAAAAAGAGAAATTAACAACACAATTGTACTGGTTCCATAGAAAGAAAAGAAGTTAACAAAGTACTACACTCAGACTACATGTCACAATAATTTATTGTAACCAAAAAGGAGGTTGTTGCATTGGTAATACTGAGTTACAGTCGCAGACTACTAAGAACCTCCTGACACACAGATTAGTTTCCTCAACATTTATCATAGTTTGGAACATTTAACTACATATTACCCTAGTCAAAGCAATAGATTAAGACATCAAAATTTTCCTTCTCTTTTCTCCTTTTATCCTCTCTTTCAGTTCTTAATGCAGAGAAACATTCACAAATCGCTTCTCTCCTTTCTACCTGCTTTTGTGGATATGGAATCACTACTTTTCATTGACAAAAGCAGCCACCACTGCCACGGCTGAAGCTTGGGCATATTTATTTAACTTAATGTCACTCCTAGCCTTCCATAAATACACTTGTCACCTCCAGCCCCAACCATCAATTTTATAACAAAATCATTAGTCATAAATAGCAGGAATAGACTTGACCTACTTTTAACATCAACAATGACAAAATGACTACATTACTTGTAAACAACAACTCACTGGTAGTTTTAGCCTTAACACGTATTGTGCACAGAAAAATCACTCACCTTCACAGTAACATCTGATGTTTGAAGTTCATCCAACTTCAGCTGAAGTTTCACTTTTTCTGTGTTTGCTTCTGTAAGCTTTTCATTTAAGCGTTTAACATCCTCTGTGGAAAGTGAAACCAATATTTGAAAAATGCTAATTGCAGAATTAATTGTAGAACTATCAGTTTTCATTACTGCCCAAATTCAAGTAAGTTTTAAAGAACGAGGACAAATGACATATAACATATATAATTGTATATTGTAAAATGATATATTGTTTCATTTTGTAGATGTAAAATTATACAATGTACATCTGTTATCAAACTGTTGCGAGTCATTTTTTTTTTCCAATTACCATGAAATTTTCTGCTTTGCTTCCTTTTGTCTAGTTTTCCAATCCATTTCTTTGGAACTGCCTATACTAACTGGATATCCCATACTTCTAAAATTGTTCAAGTAAGTCTTCTACTTAGCATAATCATGTGAACCAATTTGTTAATATATTCTTGGTTATACCATTTAAATGCTCAACTTCCTGAGATCTTCTTTCACTTGTTCGAACCAAATCTCTCTTTTCAGCTTCCAGTTCTTCTTTTTCTCTACTTAAATGGCTCTGAAAAGATTTCAAAAAAGGAATAAAGAAACGTGAGCAGCTTTCTATGAGAGGTTAGTCACTATCTACATTTATCATCACAGAGAAGTGTGTTAAATGCTATCCCCTCCAATGCTAGTGAATGAAAACTGGGATAAGAGGCTTCTATCATAGACAACTGAATCAGCCTAAACTACATAACATGAAACTATGGCTGAGTCCACTGTTTCTGTCACATTGGAACAAGTCAAACAACTGCAAGTTAACATATTTTTCTTCTAGTGCATAATAAATAACAGATTTCAATTTTATTTTTTTTCTCATAAATCATTCTGATATTCATGTCTAACAGGCCTTTTGTCCTTAAATGCAAAATGTCTAATATCAGACAGCAAAGCAGAGAAAGAAGCATCGCACAACTTCCAAGAGCAGCATAGGTAGAATCCGTGCCTTTGCCTTTTAACTGGGATATAGAGATCCAAACTGCCACAGGATTCCTGATTATAGTTGTATGCAAATGAAGACTAGAATGAAAATTTTTCTACATAAAGCAGAAGAAATCAATAAAAGGGCCAGCAGAAATAAAAAAAAAAAAAAACCAACAAAAAGAACTGTTCAAAACTATATGTAATTATAATGTGCTTTGCAGGACAGCTTTGTTAGCTACGGAGTTCACTGAAACAGTTATACTTGGTTAAACAAAGATAACAGAGTAATCAAGGAATGAACACACAAAAGAAAAATAAAAAGGAAACACAAACTCAATATTCTTGCATAATTTACAAGTCAAAGCATTGCCTTTGTCTTCTAAGGAAGCACTATGAACTACTTCAGCAAAGCTGAAATAAAGCCCTGCATGGAAACAACCAGATAGCTCTTTCATGGTTGAAGAATTACTATAATAACAACATATTACCTTCCTGCTGGATCAGTCATCCAACGTGACTCATCCTGCAATTCCTTATGACTTATGAGCGTAATGCAAGGAAAACTGTACCAGAGTAGTGGAAAGACTGGAGGAAAAACAGATCTCTAATTTGCAGCTCAATGTTTGATAAGGAGTAACATAAAACACACTCTTGATTTCTGAGGTTCACTTTAAAGTCATTTTGGAACAGGCAGGTTTCAGATGGGGTAAGACAATATATTCAAATTGAAATAAAAGGATCTGCTCTGGCTTATGTTCACCTTTAACTCAGTTTGCTAGAAAACTAACTTCTTAAAAAAAAAAAAAAGACGCAGTTATCTTGCTCAGATGTCCACAAAGACTTGTAAATATGTACATCGATACATGTGCTGGTATTGAACCAAATTTCAAGTTGGACTGGATGTGTTCTTCGCAGGATCAGACAGGTAAACTCAACTCTTTCCATTTATTGTGTCTAGTTCTTCCAGTACCTGAATGGCTGCATTACGATCCTGAGCAGCTTCAAGCTCTTTATTTTTCTCATTCAGCAACTTCAGCTGTTCATCTGTTAGATAAAAACAAATAGTTGTGAGGCATCTGAAATAAAAATACAGTAAATGGACTGGGGAGACAGTATTGTGACAAACTAAAACCATCATAGGGCCAGATGCATTTATAGTGAAGAACAAAATGTAAACCACTCTAGAACTATTACAGTTTTTTTCCCATTAAAACAGAAAATTTCACTAAAAGCAAAGTCTCTATTTGCAGAAATAATAAATGTATTTTATGGATTTTAACTCCTACTGAAAACTTAAGACATTTCAACACAACATTGGACTAAAGAGTGACAATTTTGCTCAGTCTTATGAACAAGCAGTAATACTCACGAAGTTTTTTAAGTTCCTCACGGAGAGTTTGACATTCTTGTGTCTCATTTACAAGTCTCTCCTGACTTTGAGCCAGACGCTTTTCTACTTCAAAGTATTGTTGTTCTGCAAAATTAACAACATTACCTCAATTCTACTTCAAATCCACTTTTCTTCTTTCTTCTCCTTATAGAGGATGCATACTAATGGACTTTAGTTTAAAACAGTATTTAATCATAAAATATTTTAAATTTCAAAATCTACTATAGTAGATTTTTAATTAAAATGTCCTTTCGAAGCCAAAAAATTGAAATTTCATATTGAATTAACATTGCTTTAAACACTTCATTAATGTGGGGAAAGGATACGCTTGCAAAACCAATCAACAAATAAAGTGTACTGTACTGTTATACTTGAACGTTTTTGATTTAGCTAGAGTGCTACAGCAGCACAACCATACAGCCTTGGCTCAGTCACATTACCTTAAAATTTCTTGCACGTGTAGGCTAATTCTACGTATACAGAATAAAAAACATGTATTGCACGATTTTATTTGGATAATATTTAATAATTCTTAAAACTAATTCTATGCAGCTCTATGCCACGCTTCCCAGTGCACTCAAAAAACAATTAGACTGACATTTTGATTTATCATCTGAAAGCACTTAATTGCAAGATATGCTGTAAAACCAGTGTTCGTCTTGTTATCAGGCACTGTGGACTTCTGGGGAATCTGAGTGATTTTATGCTTCAGAGCGTATTTTTAGCTCCAAGTAATACTGCCCTCCAGTTACGTGAGAGAAGCATGGACATAAAAGAGAATAACCCGCTACAGTGTGTAGTTACCTCAACTTAACTCACAGTATTTATTCACGCACTACAGTAAGACTTCTACCATGAAAAACACAGAGGCTGATGAGGAGGCAGCAGTTCGCAGCCCCCAACAACTCAACCCAGTGCTCTCAATCCTCTCTGTTTGCACTTTTGCTCCAGTTCTCTACAGCCACTAAGTCCTCTATGACCAAGTAATCTCCAGATCAACACAAAGATTTAGTTTCTTTAGTTTCTACTTGGTGTGCTTTATCTGGAAATGTTGTGATCTCTAACAGAGAATCAAGAAGGAAAACTATTTGAGAGTTGGGCAAACAAACAATTATCGCTCCTCCACGGCAAGGATCAAAGCAAATCCAGGGCTCGTTACAAGCCTGACAAAGAGCTGCTCCTTAGGTCCATTCTGAAGGCAGTTTTAAAGCCGTACGAAGCTTCACAGAAACGCGACAAGGCATCGTTCCCTCGCAGCATGCAGTCCCGGCAGCAGGAGGCCTCGGCAGGGCCTGGCCGAGACCCGCAGGCCCGGACCCAGGCACCTCGCAGGCCGCGGCAGACACCGAGCCCTACATCCTCCTGTCCCGACATTCCCGCGGAAGACACCTCGCCGCCGCTACCCCTCAGCCTCTGTCCCGGCCTGTCTCCTGAGAGAAGAACGGCCCCACCGGGCAGCAGGACGAGCCACTCTGCCCAGCCAATGCCGGCCCCTCACGGCGCCCCGGCCCCACTGCCGCTCGCCTCCCGCCCTCCCTGCCCCTAGACTCACCGCTGTCCACCTTGAAGCGCTCATGCCTGGCTCGCAGCCCATCGATCTCGCTCTGCTGATCTGCCAGAAAACGCTCCAGCTTCCCCTGCACCGGCTTGGACAGCTTGGCGAGCTCGGCCCGCTCCAGGACCTGCTGCAGCACGGCCGCCATCTTGGGCGCAGTGCAGTGCGCCACCGGTAGCGACGCGCTCAGGGCGCAGGCGCAGCGCACCCGACGGCGCGGCCGACGGGCCGGACCCCGCGGAACCATGGGAAACGTAGTTTTCCGCGCAGCGCCGATCAGCGCTTTCGCTTCCGGTTGAGCAGCTCGTTCCGCCACGTTGGGTGAGGCGACGGCTGCTGCTAGACGAGGGAGAGTGGCTGCTGCGGCGCCAGAAGGCTCGGGCGCGTTGCGAGGAGACCCGCTGCGCAGTCGCTCCCTTTCCCGAAGCGTTCTGGGCAGTGCGAACAAGGTGCTGAGGCTCGGCCACACAAAACATGGCGGCGGGCCGTCCCGCCGCGCGCTTTTTTCCCGCTCTTGAGCGTCATCGAAGTGCGGCGCTGCGGCGAGGCTGAGATATCGCCGGCTGCCGTGCGGCCGGTGTTGGCCGCGTACCTCAGGCTGCGGGACCGGCGGCGGCCCGAGGCGCTGAGGTGCAGCAGCAGAGCAGCGAGCGGCACGGAGGCGGTACGGGGCCGGCTGAAGCGAGGCGGGCGCCGGCGGCGGTGAGGTGAGGGGATGGCTCGTTGTGGGGCCGAGCTCCAGCTGTGCCGCGCGGTGCGGTTACGTGCAGCCGGGCACCAAAGCAAGTTCTTCTGGAAGGGCTCTGAACGCAGGAGGAACGGCGTGTCGTGAGCTCGGGCGCAGCGTGGTGCAGCAGAAGGTCGTTGCTCGGAAGCGTGATTTTCCTAATGCTTACTGAGCTTACTTGACTTGCTGTGTCATTTCAGCGACGGGCACTTAAAGTGGGTATTGTAAAGTAGTCTTTCAAGTAAGGCTAGCGTGTACTTTTTTCTAGCCTGCAGAGTTATATTTTTCATTGAAAAACAATTGTAGATCATAAAATACTTTTATTGACTAATAAAAATTAACCTGCTCAGGATTTTTTTTTTTTTCTGATACTCGTTTTCATGTAACCAATGTAGTTACCAGTGTGTAATTGATTTGACTTTATATGTGATTTGTTTTGTAGGCTGAAACTGAAATACCTGGTCTTGAACTTGCAGCAATGGGCAGAACGTATTTTGTTGAGGAAACTGTTGGGCAGTACCTTTCAGACCTCAGCGTAAAGTTTAAGCCTTATGTCACTGGGCTGTTAATAGGGCAGGTAAGTATGTGGGGAAGGATTGCTAAGCCTGTATTGTACTCTTATATTAGCTGGAGAAAACCCCAGCAACTTCCAAAATCTGTTGTCTGTTGCCATTCCGTGGGGCTTCTATATTGCAGGAGGGTGGTCCATGAAGCGTTTGCAGCATCAGTTGAGTACTCAAGTTTTCTAAAAAAATGTTTTAAAGGACTGGACACAGGGAAACACTTAACGGTAAACCAGTTTTTTAAGGCAACGACGGGAAAAGTTCATGCAGGAAGTAGTTCTGTAGCAGGCTATTATACAATTTAGCCCTAAGTGTTGTAAAGCAGCACTTACAGGTACTGTGTTACATAGTATGTATGTTTCTGGACTTGGTATTAGCTTGAAACTATTGGCTCCCATTGTTTTTGCAAGTGTTGTCCGCAAAGAGACTACGTAATTCGAGCTGCTCGGACGCCTCCAAAGGAAGAGCAGAAGGAAGGCAACACCAGTCCTTCAAAATTGGATTCCATTGATGAAGAATGGATCACTGCACATGCCAGTCAGGTAGTGCTATCTGAGTTTCTGGAGGGGCTGGGAGAAACGGAAAAGAGATGGAATGTATGGAGCTACCATCACTTCTGTAATCTCTAGCCTTTTTTTCAAAAGAATACGCTTTGTTAGGCATGCTTTGGTTTATTAAACCAAAATGTCTATTTTTTGCTTTCGAAGTTTATGATAAAACAGAAACGTAATAGGGCTGAAGCAAGAAAATTTGCAAGATAATCCGTTCCTCTATTTTGGAAGAACGTGTATGGGAGAAATGGCCTCGCTTATATCTGCTCTCAACTCATACTCATCTCATTAGAAGTTTTTAATGCACCGTGTTATGCCTCTGCTATGATTTGTATTAATACATGTTGTTTCCTGTCTTTTAGGTTTCTAGAATGCTTCCTGGAGGCTTATTAGTTCTTGGTGTGTTTATAATTGTAACTCCAGAACTGTCAAAAGATAGTCAAAATGCTTTACGCAGGGTAAGTAGAGAAAAATGGGAAAAAGGCTAGAATATTTTTAGGTGTGTAACTGAATAATTTTATGTTATTGTCTTTAGTATTTATGGTAGCTTGTGCTTTTTTAAAAGATAAAGTAGCAAAAACATTCTAGTTTGATTTATAGTTTTGAGATTGAAACCTCCAAAATTGTTGTCTTCTGGCATTTGCTAGCTTTCTGTCTCTTGTGGTGTTTTGAAGCACTACAATGCTCAAGTATATATACAGACACTTTGGCTTAGAGAAAATCTCTTTAATGCTGTTTCTATTAAATCTTTGTGGCATGATCATTAGCAATGGAGCATATTAGCTTTTTGATTGTTTAGAGGCATTTAAAATAGTGAAAGACCTATAATTTCTTTAAAAGGAGTATTTTGTGTTGAGATATTATTTGATTTAGGTCCATGGGATTGTATTTAAAAAGTACTTTCTGTCATGTCTTACAGGCTTAAAATGCATTGTTGTAGTACTGAAACATCTTGTGCTGTGTTTAGTTTTAGTTCTTTAGATATAGGTTCATTTTCTTTTTTTCACAGGACAAACATAAGTGATTTTAATGTGAAAGATTTGCAGCCTTTGGTCTAAGGTGAAATGCTGTAGTATTTTTTGTAGGAGAAAATCTTACGAGTTGAACATGTGAATATATATTGCTTCAGGTTATATGAAAGGTGAATTAAGTTTGCATGTGTAACTTTCACTTTGGAGCATTAACCTATGAATCTTTGCTGAATTTTCTTTCAGTGTGACATTTTGGTGACATACATGAAAATGTTATTTATCCATAATCACAATATTATTGAAATTACAACTTCAGTACAAAACTGTTTTCCAGAACTTGTAATAAATCAGTTGGCTGGAAAAATCTGTAATATTTTTTTTCCTTTAAATCTTCAGCTAATCTTTTCTATAGAAAAGTCGTTGACTAAAAGACGGCTCTGGAAACCTGCTGACGAGGATATCTCGGACAGAGCAGCTCTTCAAGTTTGTTCTGCTACAAAAAAGTATCCTTTCTTAGCAAGCTTTGTTGACTGAGACCCCAATCTGGTTTCTGTAGTTATTTTTGAATACAAGATTTTGTAGAGATTCCCAGGATTAGTTTACTACACAAACCTTAAAAAGCAGTCTCTTCTGATTTGCTCAGAAGTGGTGCTCATGGCACCATGTCCATTTATCATATCTCTGTGTAACTGGTCATAAGGCTTTGTAAGGCATGTTTAGCTGGCATCTGTATTCTCTTTTTTTTGTATTGTGTACAAGTACAGTGAACTATCAGACTGCTCATACTAAAATTATAGTTTTCTGTGAATTAAAATTAATGGGTGTCCTACATTTGGTGGTACTTCTAATGTAGAAGCTGCAAGACAATACCACGTCTTCTGTAATCATTAGTTGATAGATGTGTCTATTGTTTCTGGAGTAGAGAGCAAGGTTTTTGGCTAGTAGATGAACTGGGAGGGGAAGTTATTTTTTTAGTTGAGATAGACCATTAAGTTGAAATCGTGGACTTTTCTGATTAGCCATAGTAAGACTGTTGGCCCTCTTACTTTGGCAAAATTTCCCCAGTTTCTTACTGTTAGATTTGTGTGTGTGTGTGGTGGCATCAAATTATGCTGCTCAGCATTAGAAAAACATTACATAAAATAAGGAAATCTAAAGTATTGCATAACTTAAGCTTGAAAATGATGCTTGTAGGGAAATAGGAATGTGCCAGGTATGTGGGATCTATACTAGTCCGGCAGAAGAAGTCTGGGTTTGTTGATAATGAGATAAATGCAAGAGGAGAAGGCAAGATTTTACTTAACAAATTGAGAGAAACTGGCAAACTGCAAATCTGTGCATTGGTGGTTCTCCTTGTGAGTACCTATTGATATTAATATAGATGACATAGCATCGCTATGGTATTTGGAGTTTAGAGTCAAATGTTTTTCTACTTTTTTTATGTTAATTAAAGTTAAGAACTTTCTCAGTTCTCAAAAAAGAAGCTATTATATGTATAATATTATATATTATATTATTATGTAAAAGAACTATTATAAAGAACAAAGTAATTGCAAATTGTTTCTATTTGCTTTTTGCTTTCCTCTGAATCTTTTTCTTTAAGTAGTGAAGAATAGTTTGCCGGACTTACGATGTACAAGATCCAAAGGTAAGTTTGTTGCTCTATGTTGTATGCAGCTTTTAATGCATGACAACTCATGTTTAAAAAATACCTCGTGTGAGTTATATAATGTTTTATATAGGTGTTTTTTCTTGCTTACTTCTGCCATCAGGGTTCAGCTAAACCAGCAGACTGGAAATATCAAAGTGCTCTGTCTGCTTCCTGGTTATCCTTGGGCTGCACAGTAAATGTTAACATCCACATTCCACTTCTTGCGACTTCACCCAACCATGACTTGGAGAAGAATACCAAGGTAAGTAACTGACTGCATCAATCTTCAAGTTATTTTTCCTCTTTTAAATGTTATTTAAAGTCAATTTGAAGCATTGCTAGTATAGAAATACTGATAGCTCTTCTTTTGCTGTGCTTAGTGTTTGTGGTTTCCTTTCCTCAAAATTATTGGCAATTATCATGATGATCATAGAATCGCCAGGTTTGGAAAAGACTTCCATTCCAATTGTCCACGTGCCACCAAAACTTCCTCACTAAATCGTGTCGCTTAGTATCACATCAAAATGTTACTTGAACACCTTCAAAGATGGTGACTCAACCACTTCTCTGGGCAGTCCATGCCAGTGCCTGAGCACTCTTCCGGAGGAGAAATTTTTCCTAACATCCAACCTGAATCTCCCCAGGCACAACTTGAGGTCATTCTCTTGTTCCTATTGCTAATGACATGGGAGAAGAGGCTTACCCCCACCTTGCCACAACTTCCTTTCAGGCAGTTGTAGAGAGCGATGAAGTCTCCCCTGAGCTTCCTCTTCTTTGGACTAAACAATTCCAGTTCCCTCAGCCTCTCCCCATAACACTTCACTAACACTTCACCAGCTCTGTTGCCCTTCTTGACACACTCCAGGACTTTGGTGTCTTTCCTGTAGTGAAGGGCCCAAAACGAAACAGCACCTGAGGTGCAGCCTCACAAGATCTGAGTACAAAGGGGTGATCACTTCCCTGCTTCTGTTGGCTGAACTATTTCTAATACAAGCTAGAATGCCGTTGGTCATCTTGATATCTTGGCACACTGCTGGCTTATGTTTAGCTGAGCGTCAGTCAACACTCTCATATCCATTTCTTCCACACAGTCTTCTAGCCACTCTGCCCCAAGCCTGTAGTGATGCACAGGGTTGTGTCCAAAGTGCAGGATCTGGCACTTGGTCTTGCTGAATTTCATCTCATTGGCCACAGAATCACAGCATAACCAGGCTTGGAAGGGGCCTCAAGGATCACGAATCTCCAACCCCCTGCCACATGCAGGGTCACCAACCTCCACATTTAATACTAGACCAGGCTGCCCAGGGCCCCATCCTATCTGGCCTTGAACACCTCCAGAGATGGACGGGGCATCCACAGCTGTTCCAGCGCCTCACCACTCTCACAGTAAAGAACTTCCCCCTGACATCCAACCTAAATCTTTCCTCCCTCAACTTAAAACCATTTCCCCTTGCCCTGCAGTTATATACCCTTTCAAAGAGTTGACTCC
The DNA here is from genome assembly GCA_037305975.1 of Chrysolophus pictus. Classification (NCBI taxonomy): domain Eukaryota; kingdom Metazoa; phylum Chordata; class Aves; order Galliformes; family Phasianidae; genus Chrysolophus; species Chrysolophus pictus. The sequence goes on from CM074583.1 coordinate 546,803, forward strand.
CCTCCTGTTTGTAGGCTTCCTTTAGGTACTGAAAGGCTGCAATGAGGTCACCCCGCAGCCTTTTTTTCTCCAGGCTGAACAAACCCAGCAGTCCATCTTGTTCAGATCTGTTTTAAGGGCCTTCCTACTCCAAAGCAGGTCAATACTTGATCTCAGCTAAAGTCTCTCTGTTTCACCTCGTAAAATGTTGCATCCAGTTAGAACAGGACTATGGAGTGCTTTAAAAAAATCTTATAGGCTCTCATAAATATACCCTCTTTACAAAAATAAAATCCCTTGTTGTATTCCTGGAGAAGCACTTAACTATCTTAAAATATTTGTTTCTTGTTTTTAAGATTTGACTTAGGAAAGATACATAGACAGATATTTCAGAGATTTTAAAACTTTTCTCAGAGTACCTTTTGAAACATATTTTGGTGGTGTTCAGCATGATACTGTCTAACTATTATAGTCAAATTCTCTTTTTAATGACATTTTTGTTTTCACTTTTTTGAAGAATGGGTTAAATCGATGGTCAAAGCAGATAGAAGACAGTATTTTTCTGATCAATGGACAAGTTAAAGACAATGATACAGAACTGCTGGAAGGGCAGGTGAGTGCCATATAATAAGGAAAAACTAATATATGAACCTCCAGTTTCATAAAACAGTGAGCAGAAGGATTTCTGTACAGTATTCGTTGATGTAATTGGCCTGTTTCAAATACTTTGCAGAACTTGTTTTCCCATTTTTCATTGCTGCAAATTGTCTCTTCTTCCTCTGCAATAGTGAAAGTAATGTGAATATATGACGTCTGACTAAAAAAAATGTTCTGTATGTTGTTTATGGCCTTATTGCCTCATTAAAGAATCCAAGGTAGGTGTAGATGTAGGTGATGAGATTACTAAGACCTATGTATGTCTAAATGTTAAAAAAAAAAAAGTGGAAAAAGTGGAAAAACCTTGATTGGCTGCCCAGTCATTTCTCCTTTTGATTTTGTGACTATAGCCTCATGGCTATTTAGCATTTTTTTTTCCTCTTAAAATATAATTGCACTATATGTTGCACATTTTATGCCACAGTGAAGATGATTATAAAGCAGCCTAACATAAATACTTCATATGACACGTGTTCATTTTCTTTCAGAAAAAGTTAAGGGGAAATACTCATTCCAGTACTCAGATTTTTGATGTCAAGGTTCTAACACAGCTGGTAAGTAGTGCTGTCTGATAAAATGCAATAAGAAATGAAAGAAGATTCTAGAAGAAATGAAAGAAGAGTCTAGAAATCCTTCTTAGTTTATCCTATGATTTTTTTTTTTTTCCTCTGAGTATTGACTGTGAAACTGACTGTGGACAGATCTGCATGTTTTTTGTCTTGGATGTTCTTTTCTTGATGTCCATGTTGACTAAGAATTGCACAATGTAGTTGTGAGGAAAATTTGAACCATTGGCTAGAGAAATGAAGTCCCACAGACTAGTTCACTTCATACTAAGGTACTTGTGTATCCTCACTTATACTGAATTCATGGTGACTGCAATTGTTCTGAATTCCAGAATGAATCCTATTTGGAATGGCCAGCTATGGACATTTCCTTGAATACTTTCATCAGAAGCTCAGTCACTAGTTTTGAATTGAGGTACGGATCCTGTGAGCTGAATCAGAAACTGGAGCTGTCCAGGTCTAAGTTAGAAGTTTCCTCTCTAGCAGAGGTTGTGCTGAAATGACTCCTGAGTTAGGCGCCCCAGTCGTGTCATGAAGCCTTGTGCCTAGGCATTGCTTTGTAGTCTTCATAGCACAGGTCGTTCTGTTTTGTCAGGTAGTTCCTTTGTTTTGTAAAGTTGTGTCTAGCAGAACATTTATAAACTTATAAAAAGTCATTTTAAAGACTTCAGAGTATATAAGCTACTTTCATTGTTATTACTGTTCCAATGGTTAATTATCTCAGAAAAAAAAACATTTAAAAAAACCCTAACTTCTTATTTTGGCGTAATCATAGAATTACAGAATGGTTTGGGTTTAAAGGACCCATCTAATTCCAGCCCCCTGCCATAGGCAGGACATTTCCCACCGGATGAGGCTGCCCGGGGCCCTGTGCAACTTGGCCTTGAGCACCTGCAGCAATGGGGCATCCACAGCTTTTCTGGGCACCTGTGCTATTCCAGTGCCTGACCACCTTGTGAGTAAAAAAAGTCTTCCTAATATTTTGTCTAAATCTACTATCAGAAATTTTGAACCGTTCCCTCTTGTCCTATCACTGCACTTCAGAGAAGGAGTCCCTCCCCATCTTTCCTATAGATCCCTATTAAATACTGGAAAGCTGTTCTAACTTACCAAGCCCTAACTCCCTCAGCCTGTCTCCATAAGAGAGGTGCTCATAGAATTAAAGAATGGCGAGAGTTGGAAGGGACTTCAAAGATCATTTAGTTCCAACCCCCTGCTATGGTTATGCCAACCACTAGATCATACTGCCCAGAACCCATGAAGCCTGGCCTAGGCTGCCTCCAGGAATGGGGCATCTGCAACTTCTCTGGGCAGTTTCTTCCAGTGCCCCACCACCCTCTGAGTAAAGAATTGCTTCCAAACATCTAGCATAAATTATCTTCTTTCAGTTTAAATCCCTTTGTCCTATCACTATCCCTTTGTCCTATCACTATCTACCTGCATAAAAAGTTGGTCCCTCTTCTGCTTGGAAGCTCCTTTCAAGTACTGGAAGATCACAATGAGGTCTTCCCAGAGCCTTCTCTTCTCCAAGCTAAACAGTTCCAACTCCCTCAACATTTCTTCATAGGAGAGGTTTCCAGTCCTCTGATCATCTTCATGGCCCTTCTCTGGGCCCACTCCCAGCAGCTCCACATCCTTCTTGTGCTGGATGCCCCAGACCTGGACATAGTACTGCAGATGGGGCCTCACAAAGGCAGAGTAGAGGGACAATCCCCTCCCCCTTCCCTGCTGGCCATTCCTCTTTTGATGGGCCAGGGTACCATTGGCCTTTTTTGGCTCCAAGAGCACATGCTGGCTCATGTCCAGCTTTTCATTTACCGGGACCCCAAGTCCTTCTCGGCAGGGCTGCTCTCTAGTAGTTTGTCTCCCAGTCTGTATACATAGCTAGGATTGCCCTGACCCATGTGCAACACCTTGCACTTGGCCTCATGGAACTCATGACGTTCTCGTGGGCCCACTTTTCAGCCTACCTGGTCCCTCTGAATAGCATCCCTTCCTTCTATGCTATTGACTGCACCACTCAGCGTCATAGCGTCATCTGCAAACTTGCATCCCACAGTCTAAGTCATAGATAAAGATGTTGAAGAGCACTGGTCCCAAGATGGACCCCTGGGAGGGACTCTGCTTTATGACCGGCCTCCACCTGGAAGCAGAGCTATTTACAACAATCCTCTGGTTGTTCTAAATTCCTTATCCTCTGAACAGTCTACCCTTCAAATCCGTATCTCATTAATTTAGAGAAAAAGGTGCAGTGCAGAACTATGTCAAAGACTTTGCACAAGTCCAGGTACATGAAATCAATTGCCCTTCCTTTGTCCCCCCCATGCTGTCACTCCATAGAAGGCTACCAGATTGGTCAGGCATGATCTGCCCTTGGTGAATCTGTGATGGCTGTCTCCAGTCACCTCCTTGCCTCATGTGTGCCTTAGCATCTCTTCCAGGAGGATCTGCCTTGTGATCTTCCCATGCACAGACCTGAGACTCACTGACCTGTAGTTGCCTGGGTCTTTCGTTCTCCCTTTATTCAAAAATGAGAACAATGTTTTCCTTTTTCCAGTCACCAGGGACTTCACCTGAGAGCCGTGACTTTTCAATTATGATGGAGTGCAGTTTGGCAACCACATCAGCCAGTTCCTTCTGGATCCTGGGATACACGTTATCTGGCCCCATAGACTTGTACACGCTCAGCCTTATAAGGTGGTCTCAGACTTGCTCTGCTCTTAGTCTGGGAGGGATTTTGCTCCCCTGACCTCTGCTTGTAAGTTCAGGGATGTGAGAGACTTGGGAAGCCTGACTGGCAGTGGAAACAGAGGCAAAGAACTCATTGAGTACCTTAGCCTTCTCCACATCTGAGGAGGCCAGTTTTCCCTTTTCATTTTTCAGAGGGGGTGCACTCTCCTTCACCTGACTCTAGTGACCCATGTACCCAAAGAAACCCACCTAGTTTTTTACATCCCTTACTGAACTAAATTCCATCCATGCCACGGCTTTCTTAATCTCATCCCTGCATATCCTGACAGCATCCCTGTATTCTTCCTAGGCCACCCTTCCCTGATTCCACTGCTTATACTTTTCCTTCTTTTCTGTCAGTTTGACCAGCAAGTACTTGCTCAGATATGATGCCTTCTCTGCCTGATATCTTATTCTGGAGTATGGAGAGCTCTTGTGCTCTCAGAAACATGTTCTTAAACCACTGCCAGCTCTGTTTTGTTTCTTTGTCCCTAAGGAGAGTTTTCCAGAAGGATCTCATCCAACTACTCTCCTGAAGTTCAGTGTCCTGACTCTACCCTTTTCCTGGTCCACGTTCTTTGTTATCACAAACTCTACTATGTCACTGCAGCCCAGGTTGCCTCCAATCTTAACCTCTTTAAGCAGCTCCTCTGCTCTGGTGAGCAGCAGATTCATCAGCACTTCCCCTCTGATTTGTATGTCCAATACCTGAACCAGAAAGTTGTCATTAATGGACTCCAGGAGTCTCCTGGATCACTTGCAGCTCACCATGTTGATTTCCCAGCAGATATCTGGGTGGTTGAAATCCCCCATTAGGATCAGAGCTTGGGAGTGTAACACCTCTTGCAGCTGAAGAAAAAAGGCCTCATCAACAGGCTTCCCTTGGTTACGTGTCCTATAGTAGATCAAAGGGCATGTGACCCATGGTAAGCCTTTTGGCCTCCACTGAACTCACTCCAACACCTCTGTGTCTTTCTGGTGCTGGAGGCCCTAGAGCTGAATGCAGCACTGCAGGTGGGTTCTCATGAGGGAGAAGCAGAAGAAGTCAGTCAAACAGTTATCTCCTTCACCCTGCTGGTCACACTGCTTTTAATGCAGATAGGGTGTTTGGCTTTCTGGGCTGCAAGCTCACATTTCTGGCTTGTGTTCAGTTTTTGTACACTAACACTTCCAAGTCCTTCTCAGGGCTGCCCTCAATCCAGTCTCCACTCAGCCTTTATTCATGTTTGGGATCGCTCTGATTCGTGTACAGGATCATGCTGTGGAAGATCACAATGCCTTGTTGAACTTCACGAGATTCACATGGACCCACCTCTCTAGTCTGTGTCTGTGGATGGCATCCGTTTTATTGACCACATCAAGCAGGTTCGTGTTGCCTGCGGACTTGCTGAGCGTGCACTCAGATCCACTGCCTGTGTCACTGACAAAGATGTTAGATAGTGCTGGTCCAAATGTCAACCTCTGAGGAGCACCGCTCATCGCTTGTCTCTGCCTGGACACTGAATTGTTGACTGTAACTTTTTGAGTGACCATCTAGGCTGTGGATGTCCAACCTTTTGGCTTGCCTGGGCCACATTTGTGGTGAAGAGAAATTGTCTTGGGGCGCTTATGAGATGTATAATGTAGAATTAAAGAAAAGGCCATTAAGATCCAGGCATATCCTACCTGCGGCCCAGCACGGCTCACAGTGCAGCCCACTCCCTCCCTGCAATTTAAAGGCAGTAGCTCTTCACCACAGGACGGCCCCACACCTATCTCTCAGCAACTGCTAAACTGTCATTGTGCTATTAACACTATCACCTGAAACCAGAGCATAGGGGGGGAGTACTGTGCGGTGTTGACTCAAGTGATAGCAAATTACTATATGCATTTTGATATACTGGCTAAAGTCAGAGCTTTGAACAGCAAGGAATATGCAGCTGTGCTTTCTGTTTTGATAAAGGAATTTGAAAATGCAATAATAGAACCCTTACAGTTGGAAGGGATCTTTAAAGATTATCTGGTCCAACTCTCCTTCAATGAACAGGGACATCCAGATCTCAATCAGTTGCTCAGAGTGTGGTCTAGCCCGGCCTTGAAAGTCTCCAGGGATGAGTCTTCCACCACATATCTAGACAGTGTGTTCCAGTGCATCACCACCCTCACCGTAAGAGACTTTTTCCTTATACCAAACCCAAATCTACCCTCTTTTAGTTTGAAATCATTTCCCCCTGTCCTATCGTCACGGACTCTGCTAAAGAGTCTGTCCCCTTCTTTCTTATAGCTCCCTATTAGATACTGAAAGGCCATTTGCAGGTCACCTTGGAGCTATCTGTCCAGGCTAAACAGCTGCAGCTCTCTCAGCCTGTACTTGTAGAGAGGTGTTCCATCCTTTGGATCATTTTTGTGGCCCTCTTCTGGACACTTTTCAAGAGGTCCATGTCTCTACCAAGGACTCCACATCTGGACACAGTGCTTCAGGCAAGGTCTCAGAGCAGAGGGGCAGGATCACCTCCCTCACCCTGCTGGTCACACTGCTTTTGATGCAGCCCAGGGCACAGATGGCTTTTTGGGCTGTGAGGACACGTCGCTGGCTCATGTCCAGCTTCCCATCCAGCAGTACCTGTAGGTCCTTTTCAGCAGGGCTGTGCTGCATCCTTTCATCCCCTAGCTTATATTGGTAGTGGGGGTGCCTCAACCCAGATGCAAGACTTTGCACTTGGATTTATTGCACCTCATGAGGTTGTCCTGGGCCCACTGCTTAGCCTGTCTAGGTCACTCTGAGTGGCATCCTGTCCCTTGGGTGCAAAAAAAAAATAAATTCAGTTTAGATTTGTGAGACCATTTTCAGTTGATACAAGTACAGGACCTGCAAATTTTCAAATGGAATGTATAGAGTTGCAGTCAGGTATTCAACTCAAAAATCTGATCATGCCTCTTTACTAGACTCTTATAAATCCCTATCTTAGCAGGAAAAAATATCCTTCGCTTCACAATCATGCCTTCTTCATATTCATTGCTTTTTGACAGTACACACGTTATGAACAATTGCCATCAAGGTTGAAGTACAAAAGTAGTAAAATTTTATCAAAAATCAGTGAACACCTGGATATCTCACTATGAATTGCAACTGCTGCCATCAAATCAGACTGGTGTGTTAGTTTCACAAAAACAAACTCAAATATCCCACTACTTTTATACTTTTATTCCTCTCTCTTTTTTTTCCTTTTTAATATTTTAAGAAAAGTATTTCAAAGTAGTATGTTTTGTTGCTAAATAATATATTAATAGAATTGTATATTTTGTGAGGGCTGCTCTGAAAGTAACACCTTCTGTTTTATTATGTTGGCCCATAACATCAGAGGCAAATGTTGGTGGTATGGCAGTAGAGGTTGAACCTTCCGACCAATATTCTTTATGTTTTGTTGCTGTGTGACAGATGGCAGCAGAGGGGCAGTCTGACAAAATGGCATCTGATGTGCAAGTGTGTATAAAGGTGTGTCACTGAACTTCTCCATTCAAAAAAATTGCATCAATTGACATTCGCCAAAGCTTTCTTAATTGTTATTGAGACCAAACAGTAGATGTGAGTGGTGGTATGTTTCAGCAGTGGTGACAGTGGGTCAGATTGTTCTGAGTATGGGATGTTGTTTATTGCTAGCAAAAATGCATAGCTAATGGTGGTGACTATATTGAAAAATAGTATTTTGTAGCTGAGAATTTGCTCTATCAATATTATTGTGCACTCTGTATGTGTTGTCATTTCCCTTGAAATAAAGAGGAGGCGTTACTTTGGGAGTGGCTTATATATCTGTGGCCCAAAACAATTTCTATTCACAAAATGTGGACCAGGCAAACCAAAAGGTTGGACACCCATGATCTATCACCAGTATTGCCCACTAAAACATGCCTAAATACTACATCTACCCTTTTCTTAAACACCTCCAGGAATAATGACTCCACAGCTTCCCTGGGCAGCCTGTTCTAATGCCTGACCACTCCTTCTGAGAGGAAATTCTTAATATTCAACATGAACCTCCCCTGGAACAACTTGAGGCCATTTCTTCTTACCCTTGTTGCTGCTTACCTGAGGGAAGAGGCTGATTGCCACCTTGTCACAACCTCTTTTCAGGCAGCTGTAGAGAGCTGTAAGGTCTCCCCTGAGACTTCTACTGAGAACTACTGCAGTTCCCTCAGCCTCTCCCCACACGACTTGTGCTCCAGGCACTTCACCAGCTTCATAGCCCTTCTTTGAACACGCTCCAGGGCCTTGATGACTCTCTTGCCATGAGAGGCCCAAAACTGAACCCAGCACTCAAAGTGTGACCTCTCCAGAGCTGAGTATGGAGGGATGATCACCTCCCTGCTCCTGCTGGCTGCACTATTTTTCTGATATAAGCTGGGATGCCATTGGCAATTTTGGCTAACGGGGCACACTGCTGGCTCATGTTCAGTCAAGACAACCAACACTACCAGATCCTTTGTGCAGCTTTCTAGTCACTCTGCCCTAAGCTTATAGCACTGTATGTGATTTTTGTGACCGAAGTGCAGAATCTGACACTTGGTTTAGTTGAACTTTATTATCTCACTGACCTCAGACCAAAAAGTAAAAAGAAAAAAAAAATTGAAAAATCGATTTTTTTTCAGCATTCTTGAAACTCGTTCTCAAATTCCTTTATCAAAATGGAAAACAAGGCTGGAATTTTTTTGCTCTTCACAAGACTGTGTTTAGCCAACATATCAAAATGCATACAATTATTTGCCATGACTTGAGATAGCTCTGCACTGCGCCCTCCCCATGCCCTGGTTTTAGCTGACACAGTGCTGACTGCTCACTGATGTTTGGTCATTGCCCAGCAATGAGTGCACACCTGGGGCTGGGTTGGGCTGGGCCGCTCAATGGGAAGAGCCACTGCCATGATGGTGCAGGGCAGGGGCTGGGCTGCAGGACAGGCTGGGTTGGGCTGCAGGATGTGTCTGATCTGGGCAATTCCTTATCTATCAAGTGATTCATTCACCAAATCTGTTTCTCCATTTTAGAGACAAGGATGTTGTGTGGGACTTTGTTATCAGATTCTTTGGGCAATTCCCAGTTCATGACATCAGTTGCTCTTTGTTATTCACCAACAGTTTAGATGGCCAGCAAATTTGCCAGGCACAATTTACTCTTAGTGAGTCCATGTTGTCTGTCACCTACCACTTCTCTGCTTTCCATGTGCCTTAGCATAGTTTACAGGAGGATTTGCTCCATGATCTTGCCAGGTGCAGAGGTGAGACTGAATGGGATGCAGTTCCCTGGATCTTCTCTTCCTTCCTTTTTAAAAAAGTGAGGGTTACGTTTACTTTTTCCAGTCACAACATAAGTTGATTACACAGTTCCTGCAGAAGTTACACATCCAGGTGTTTCCAGGTGTGTCTTAAAATGCTTCCTAGGATGCACTCATTGTTTTTTGTAAATAGGGAAACTGTCTCTAGGGAACAGGTTGATGTAGTTCTAAATACGACATAGATATAAATATTAGATATATATGTATTTATATATATATTATATAACAGATATTAGATAGATATATAATTACTGCTTGTTGATGGGTGGCTCTCTGAATACCATAGGTTATGCTTATTATGCAGTAAAAATAACTACTTAATTACTAAAAAAAAGTGCTTAAAAGCTTGCTAGATTGCGATACCAGTACTTACCACCTTTTTCCTGAAATGTTTCGGAAGTCTCACAGACACAAATATTTAAATCACAAGAATAAGTTTTAAATAATTGAAAAGGAGAGATATTTTGAGTTATAATTAACAAAACTAAGAAGAAAAAAAAGAAAAAAGAGGAATTATGAGGGAAGGCAAGTTACATGTAAACATCTAAAGTATGCTTTTAATTTCCTAGCTCTGTTTTTCGTTATTCGTGCCGCAAGTGCTTAGGTAACAAGATAAAACTGAAGAACATTTGTTTTTCAGTCCCAGGGTTCAAGTCATAGATCAACAGCAACAGTCCAGGTCTGCAGTGGTTCCATAAATCTCAAAGGTGCTGTGAAGTGCAGAGCCTATGTACATAACAACAAGCCAAAAGTGAAAGAAGCTATTCAGGTAATGTCCAGTTCCTCAGAAATAATTTTCCAAAATACATAAAATGTATCATGCTTTTTTCATCACTGAAATGATGTGGCATAAACTGGGGTTCACCCCTTGAATGTATAGATTAGTTTCTGAAATTACTGAGGGGAGAGGGGTGGGTTCAGTTCATTTTTCACTTTTTCAGCTATTTCTTCTGTTAAAACTATCCTTTGCTGAATCTTTGCATAATTTGTGTTTAGGCTGTTACAGATTTTCTTAAGAAAATGTTGCAGACTGTAATTTTGTACACATAGAAGGTAAAATACAACTTTGATCAGTGTTTTTTTTTTTTGTTCTTTATTGAGTCAATGCCTTGTCATTATTTTTGTTTGATTTTGATGTCTAGAAATCATCAGTTCTAGCAGTACTAAAATTTTTCTCTGCTTTTCGTCTTTGTTGTTTTCTATTTTATATTAGTTTTTGTAATGCTAGCTTCTCATTATTGAACTTTTAGTTCTCACTGGGGATTTTAAAATCTGATAAGATTATCTCTTATTTTAATTTTCTTTAGAGTTTTTTATTTTCTGGAGAACTATTCTTTCTACATGGTTTAGACCTATGAGGCACTTCTGTTCTTGTTTCTTACTAACGGAAAGCTTTGCAAATGTCTTTTGTGTTGCTCAGATTTTTACTTTTTCCTTTTGCAGGCTTTGAAGAGAGACATAATAAACACATTGAGTGATCGTTGTGAAATACTGTTTGAAGATCTCATAATAAATGGAGGACGTTGTAAAAAAAGTAGGAATTCAGAGAAAAAATCCGTTTACACTTGCAATACGTTTTTGTTCTTATAGAAAGCTCTGCTGCCATACTGAAGTCCTCCTAGAGAAAAAAAAAAACACAAAAAAACACCAAAACAAATTGCTAAATTTCAATTTGTCGGCATTGACATTTTCTTAAGTCAGAAGAGTTTTGATTAAATTTAGATATGTTTCTTGGAACCAGTTTTCACACAAAGTTTGTGTTCGGTTCTTATGGCCATAAAATGCAATTTCAATCCTTTTCTTATTGACTGTGAATTCGGTAATTTTTTAAAATTCCGTAGTTAAAACTCTAACTGAACTCCTAATTTGTAGTTTGTGTTTTTTACAAAATCCCTCTACGGCATTCTTTTCTACTAATATAAAAATGAAAGATATGATAAAATTTGGCAAGATTATAAGAACCAGCTGTGGACATGGCCTTGGTTGTTCCTATGTTACCTGTATAGCATTCTGCATTTCTGTTAGCCAACTTTATCTCAACTCTGTAATTTAAACTGTTTTCAGTTGCATGCAAGTTTCAGTTTCCTCAATAGGTGGCACCCTTCCTTCGTGGCTGTAGATATAGAATAAAGCAGCCAAGTGTTTGCAGCCTTTGTGGTGTTGAAATTATATGCTGTCCTGTGCATGCTCTTATCTGCAGTCTTTCCCAGAGTTCTTCTGCTAGTCATTCTAAACACGATAAAAGGTCTGTTAAATATCTGTGGTCTGTTTTGGAGGTCTCTCAGATATTTCTGGAGAGACTAAAAACTTCTGTATCATAGCAGCCAAATCTTTCATAAAATAATAACATCAAACAAACCATGTTTGTAATCAGGATTTTTACATGGAAACCTTGAGCAGTTCTTTTGCAACAGCTTGGTCTTTCTGTCAGAGATTAGTTGGGAATCTTATCATAACTATCAAAACTTTTTTTTAGATGATATTTTTCCCCCTTTTCTTTTAGATTTTGAGAGGGTATATCATGTCTTACCTCAAAGACTGTTTGTTCCTTTTGCTGGATCCAGTGTGATGCTCAGTGATTATAAGTTTGGTGATGAGGCTGCTGGAGAAATTCAGGAACGTTTTGTTGAGATGTTGGACCAATTTGTGCAAGCTGAAGATATCTATATAGCAGAGGAAGTTAACACAGGTAAATAGAGTATCTGAGAGCCAGGATAGAGTGCATCAGAAATTATCAAAATGTTAACTGATTGCAAAGGCCAGTTTTATCCAGACAGGGAGTTTATGTTAAAGTTGCTTTACATAATATCAATATTTTTGAAGCTTGTTTATATCAATCTAACTACATTTTAAACATACTTCTCAAAAATTGCATGTTTTCTTGCAGCTTCTCTTTTTGGCTTGTAACAGAGCACTGTCAATTATATTGCACTTTCTTATCGATTGTATTATCTATGCAACCATGGTTGCAGCTCATGAGCTATAATAGATATGTAAGTATATTGCTGAACAATGTTTATATAGGATGAGCATACATAAACATTGTTCAGCTATATACTTACATATCTATTATATCTATTTGAGAAAAATCTATAAAGCTTTATACTCTGCTTATTTTTACAGTAATTCAGCTTTGCGGTTCAAGAGCAGAGTAATTCTAGTGCTAGACAGAAAAAGAAGTTGAGTAGTCAAATCTGGTTTTTGAATAAATGTTTTAAAAAAAAACCTAAAACAAAAAATAATCTTAAAAATGCTTGCAGCATGACTTCTTCAAAAAATATAAAGTCTCTTCTTTGTTCTGAGTGTTTTTTCTTACGTACTGAATGCAGTGCTCAAAACTGAAGTTTTGTGGTTCACTTGGAAAGAATGTGGTTCACTCAGACAGATCTTTCTTTTTTCTACTGAATGTTTTATAAGTTTATGATCTCACGAAGCTCTTATCTTCTATTTAATACATATACTTTGCTACAATCTAGTTATTGGTTCTTTTTCTGAAACTTTACTGATTTATTTTCCCATATAATCTGAATTAGATTGTACCCTATTTTTTCCTTAAGAGTTTGATTTCGGTCTTGGAGTCAAATCTGTATTTGAAATGCATCTAGTAATACTTCCTGTGGTCTGTTGGAAGAAATTCCCACCCCAGTGTCATTGTGAGCTGCAGGATAGAGTTCAGTAGTTTAAGTACAAAAAATTATCACTAATTCTTAGATAATAGTAGTGATATCTTCTTGATAATGGTATTAGTGGACAAAAAAAAGCGTAGCCATGATCATGCTCTCTAAATTGAACTGTGATTCCTGATGTTCTTCTTGACCCCCTCACTCACTTGTTTTTTTTTAAATTTCCCCATTTAGAACTAACCATAAATTCTTACATCTTTTTGAATGTATTGGATTTCCTAAGTTTTAACTAAACTTAGCAGTGAATCTGACCCGTTGAATTGAGAAGCAAAAGATGTGCACAATGTAAGAGCCTGGAGAAAAAACAGTAAAGGCAGTAAAAATCTCTTGTATTATGATAGTACCTTTTATTAATCTTAAATCTAGTTATTACTAAAAACTAATAACGTAAAGCAATTAGTTTAACTTATGGAAGTAAATTAATGCAGCACTGAAGGTAGGTTTGGGAAGAGGTGATTATTCAGTTCAGCTTTACTGCTTACGTAAGGATGTAGGTAGGATCCAGAAGTAGGAAGAAAGGCAGCACTTAATCTAACAGCAGTGCATCAAAAAGACCAGGAGCTGTCGTACATGTAAAATGATGTCTGGATAGCTCACGAAGTAGATCTGTGTTCTTGTAACTTATTAGTTATGGAGCTAGATATGTGGGATTTTTTTAAATGTAAATTAAAGTAAATGCATAAAAGAGGAAAAGGAAAAACATTCCAAGAGGATTTTACACAAGAAACGAGACTGAGTTCGCCCCGGTGAACATCAAAATGTTTGCCCATAAGAATGGGTTCTGGCACTGCTCCTGGTGGTAATTATGCTATCCATGCTGTTTGATGATTACTGCTAGGAAATTATTAACTTGAGATTTCTCAAAATGCTTCTTCAATTTATTAGCACCAGAAGGCTATTTTAGAAACTAGACCTGCTAGCTATGTTGTTTTATTTACTTTATTGTAAAGAAAAGCATTAATTCTACAGCTTGACTTTTCTTGGTACTTTGAGATTTAGCCTGTAGGTATTGCTGTAAATATACTTTTGTGACAGGATAGTTTGGGGCTTCCCTTGTGCATTCCCAGTGTATCATTCTAATATGGCTAGCATTTGTTGTTTCTCAAAGCTTGATTGTCATTACTAAAAATATTTCTAGTACTCAGTATGTGGTATAAAAACTGATTTGCTGCAAATGTTGACATCTACCTGCTTGTACTGCAGTTCTTGTTATTTTAGACACTGACCTTGAATTAGTGAGAGAAGTGATATCTGCTACAAAGTTATGCAGAAAATTTACTTACAAAGAAACCTGTTTAAAGATCAAAAACTTAGGGAGGCTTTTCAAATGGTGTCTTTTTTTATGTTCTTTAAAGTCTAAATAAGAAGACTATCCAATCAATACAGTGAAAAGATCTATGATTAAGAAGCACATAGCCAACACACGTGAAATGAAGATTTTTGGAGAAGGCCAGGTTCATGTGCTGACTTCATATGGCCCGTTGTTGTCACCTGCAGCTTTATTTTCTTAATCACTTGAAAATCTCTCCAGTGAGGTCGCTCTGGGGTCTTGCTTTAAAATTGTTACATGGAAAATGAAAAGCAAAACCAGAACTATCTGTAACTGAAAGATGTAAACAGCTGTGGTTTCAAGATATTTAGTACTTCAATGCAAGCAATTGAAAGGTCTGCATTTATGACTGGCTTTTCTAAAGCCCTGTTCCTCCTCAGGGTGGGGGTGTTAAGTAGGCTGAGTAGATGAGATGGTGGTGGTAATCGCTTCTCCATCTTTGTTAGCAAATTGAGGAATTGCTGAGGAATTAAGTGTTCGTATAATTGGTTCATAGAATTCTGCTTTGAAAAACCCTTTATATGGTTTATAATACAACTGCTTCAAATATCAGTCTTCCTTAACTTAATAGCATAAATGCCTTCAGTAAGTAAATAGCCCGAGGGTATTTCTTTTTTTGCTTCTTCTCTCTCTTTCTTTATTTTCATGAATAAGTGGGCATTGCTGCCTTGATGTTTAGCTTCAAAATTATTTTCAGAAATGTGTAGCTGTTCTTAGAACAGCGCAAAGAAATGTAAATTTAGAGGGCACCAACTGTCCTACTTGCTCATCAAAAGTAGAGCAGAAAGTAACCTGCTATATCTAGACTTCAAAAAGACTTTAGAAAGGACCCAAGAAATGTGGTCAACTTCTCTAAAAGCAAGAGGTTATTTTAGGTTATTTTAGGTTATTTTAGGGAACTGAAAACTCTTCTAAGTAATTTGAGAGATTGTAGTGCTCTTACTACACTGGGTACAGTACTTACTTAAAAAGCTGTCATGTAACTGTTAATCATTTACTTATTGTACACTAGTTACAGATTTTTGCTCATGGGTAGATGAAGTTGTGTTCTTCTTCACACAGAAAAAATAATGATGAAAAAACAGCCTCAGATATTAAAGTTAAGATGATTTCTCTTCAAGAAAGCAACCCATGCATTGAATGTTTTTATTCTTATTTTACATAATGTGAAGCTTGCTGGCAAATCTCAGCCATGTTTATGCTTAGTATATGCATACATATTAGTGTAAATTTAAAGATACCCTGTTAGTTTTGTATAAGGCAGTTCTTAATTTCTGCCCTGGAGTACACTTTATACAAAACCAGTGGATTAAGGGATATAAATGGCTAAAGACAGGTTGTAAATGGCTAGTTTGAATACTTCTGTGAAAAGCAAGATCTTGTGCAAGTTTGACTTAAGATTTTGAAGATATGTACACATGACTCATCTTAGATGACAGAAACAACCTATCTGATCACACATTCAGATTATACATTTCCCTCAGACTTTAGGATAAAGTACATTTCCATGAATCATTCGCACATGAATCATAATGGGATGTGCCTTGTATTACTCAGCTATGTAATTTTTAATTAAAGCTGATTAACAACCCCACTCTGAAAATGAGGCATCCATTTTTTTTTTTATTTAGATCAATATTTTGTAGACTTAGTATTTGGCACTGCTGTTGTTTTTCCTTTATCTTCAGAACAGGAACAGTATGTTTGTCTCTCTTTTGTATCTGTGTTTCTATTCCCTTCTTTCTGAAGGCGTCCGGGTCTCACTGCAATAGCACAAGCACTTTCTCCCACTTCCTTTGTACTTTTCCACTGCAAAAATGCAGTAGTAATTACTGAACTGTAATTAAAACTTTTGATGCCTTAACAAACTGTGCTTGGGACAGGAATGGCGACTGAAGGCATTTGGCCCATGGCCACCACTGACCTTATCATTAGACTGCAGAGACCAAAGCGTGCTCATTCTGTGTGGGACAAACAAGCAAGTTCATGTAGAGGTCTTCTTTCTCTCCTCCCTCCTCCCCAACTTGCTGGTTATATCAAAGTGATTAGAGAAATCTTTGGATAGGAAATAGATAAGGTTTGAATTCCATTAGTCTGGAAATAGTTAAGCTCTTTCTCATCCTGGATGAGCAGCCCAAGAATTTAGTAATTGTTCCAAAGGAGAATAGATCCTCTATTCCTGTTCTGGAAGAATATTTTTTAGGGACTTCTGAAAAGAAGTTTCTGTGCTTTGAAAAGAACATTTATTTTTGTGCAACAGGTGAATGATGCTGGCTTTGCTCTTTTAGTGGCAATAGGTTTTGCATGTACTCTAAATTCTGCACAAATGGCTTTGAAGAGAAATCTTTTAATACTGTGCTGTTGTTGCTATACCATTTCTACAAGGATAAGCTGATTTTTCTACTCTGTGAAGTTGTTAGGAAGTTCACAGTCTTCTGCGTTAATTTAAGTTTGAAATGCAAATGTTACCTTTTCACCTGGTATTTATTTGTTCACTTGATTTCCATGCAGTTGGTATTTGTCCAGTTTCTGAAAACGTGGATGATACACAACAGAAACAACTGACAGAAGCAACACTGCTGTTGAAACTTCAACAAAATATGGGTATGTTACTTCCGTATTTCTACTGTGGCAATGTAGAGATTATGATGGGTCCTTTCTCTATATAATTTGCTTTCATAGCATTATTATTCTCACAGCTGGTGAGATTAATTAAAAAATATGTATATACAAAAAAACCCTCTTAATTGCTTCTGCGAAAAGATGCAGTAGCTTTTCTAGAATTTTACTGTTGTATATGCAGGGTTTTTCTGGGGAAATAGGAACCCCAATTCGCTGTTTGAACAAAACCAGTGCTTGTAGTTCATTCAGCCTACAAGTCAATACAGAAAGCTTAAGTTATTGAAGAGCCATCACTTCTGTAATTTTGTAGTTGGGAAAAAAACCCACATCTGAATGGCTTTGTTGAACAGGCATCCTTAAATTTGCTAGTAACTCAGTAAGCTTCTTCTTTTGATGAATACATATGGGCTTGGGTGGTATTTCTCAGTCTCAGTACAGGAAAGAGCAACTATAAAATTCCTCCAATTGCTGTCTACATTATATCCCTTGCTTCAGCATTCCAGCTCTCATACATCTGTTTGCGCTTACTGCAGTTCTCCTTGTTGTGAGCCTTAGCTGTCTTTTTGTATTACAATAATTGCACTTTAGTCAACAGTAACATTTGCTTTCTATTAATTCTTAATTCCAGAACATGGTAACTTTAATGGAGAAAAGTATTAATGTCTGTTAGGTTTGCATGTAACAATGTATTATTCTCTCTAGTCATCGGTCCTTCCTCTCACCCCAGCATATTCTATTCAACTGCATCAGTAACAAACTATTAATCAATAAGAAAATTGCTTTGAAAATTGCTGGTACGAAGAAACTTAAGGAACAGATGAAGTGCCACAGAGAAAAACCTTAACCCTAATGCCACTGTGGAAAAACTTAGTAGTTTTTGTTTCTTAAAGCCTGAAGATTTTGTTATTTTTGCTAGTTGTATTCCTAGAATTAAGCAGCAGTGTGGAGTCACTGCCTTATTTTATGGGCAGGGCATGACCGAGTTACTAGAGAAGGTGCAGTCAACTGGTTTTTGGCAGGAGACTGCTCTGACCAAAGATTTTATGAGAAGCTTCTGTAATTTAATTATCTAAGATCATAGCTTTAACTTTAGGCTTAGCAGTGGTGTGCATAGCTTTTGGGGTGGCTTTTGCTGTATCTCCTCTTGCTTGTCATTCATACTGACCCTACCCTCCACACCCTAGCTGCTGACTGTGCCACTCACTGAACTTGCTGCTCACCAAAAGCATTTCCTTTGTTGTTTTTAGGTGTGGTAATAGCAGTTGCTGTTGCAGTCTTTGCATCAATCTTCTCTTTCAATTACTTCAGCGACTAAAGTCGAGCACAAGCAGCCTCACTGAAGTACTGACTGGTAATCACATTTACACAGGATGGAAACATCGGGGTTTAATATACCAGTAGTTGAGGATTGTTGCCTAAAAACCACCAGTTAGATGTGCAATATAAATTGTTACGATATTTTCGGTTACCTTGTTCCAGCATGCAATTAATATATCAAGTAGCAGATGAATCAAATTTATACAAAACTAGTTATGTTACTCTTATGTAAATTAATGATATTATGGTTTAGAAAGTGTCCTTAAACCAACACAGAACTCCATTTTCCTCTAGCTTCTAATTTTAACATAAAATGTTACTGCTGGTATTTTTCAACCTATTGCTAATATTAGCAGAGTTACTTAGTATGAAAATTCTTTCTTCAGGAGTTCCATTGCTAAAAGATATCTCATCTTATTAAACTTAATTAAGGGAAAATTAGATTTTATGAAGCCAACGTCTCACCACATGCACTTTTTAGATAATATTGGTTTAACTAGCTTAATAGTTATCAAAGTAATTTCCAGTAGGCCAATTCAGATTGTAAATAACTTAGTTTAAGACCTGGAGAACTCAAAAATCAGTAAAATGTGTAGAATTTTGTGGATCTTCTGCCTTTTACCCTGTAACTGCTGATGACAATATCTCTGTGCTGAGCTAGGACAGAAATGTGCATCTAGGCAGCTGTTAAAGACTATTTTTTTTTTTATAACTAAGCTGTCAATTTTTTTTTGCTAGTCCTGATTTTTAGACCATAAGCAGATAGCTTTCCATGATTAGATATTCTTCTGGGTATAGTGGGCAATATCATTATCATAAACTTGACATGAGGAATGCAGGGGGAAGAATAGTTGTTGTAAAGTTAATAAAGGTAATTCATATATGAAACGTGATGTTTGCTTGGATCGGAATCGTAGTAGAATAGAATTTCAGATTTTAGCACACTTAAATATCACTGAAAGTTTCTTTTTAGTCTAAAACATAATCGAGTATGTAAGAATGTATTTGGATGCTTTCAATAAAAGGTAACAATGGGAAGTATGCATTTTAAATCCTCTTACTTGTCTGTGTATTCTGTTTTCGTATGTTTGGTAAAATTATCTACTTTTGGTTTTGTAACTTTATTGTGGAATACAGCTCCTCTGTGTTCAGTATTGTCAAGTAGGGCCTCACAGGGAAAAGTGAAGGCAATAATTGGAGACGCTGTTTTCAGGTAAGTCCATCAGCTACTGCATAGTTCATAGATGAGTCATATTCTGTGCAAATAAAAATTGAGTGCTGCCCAGAAAATGAGATGAGTTTACCAATATGCTTTATTATATGGTTGGTCTAAAAATTACTCTGCTGTAGCCTCCAAAAGAAGGTATTGCAAGGGAACAGAAGTAGTGGGAAGAAAAAAGGTTTTGTCTCTCTCTCTCTCTCTCTCTCCCCCCTCCTCTCTCACTCACTTTTTTTTTTTTTTTTTTTTTAATATCCTTGTCCTGTTTGCCTCATTCTTGCTCAGATCTCTAGAGGACTCAAGCTTGATTGCACAGAAGTAACATCTTGCGTTTTAAACAGTTATACTTTTAAACTTGTGTTTGCTTGGTATTCTTATGTGTGTGTGACTATTTGTCTGATTCACTTCATGGTTAAATCATTCTGTATGAGATAGAATATTTGTAATCTAGACAACAACAAAGTCACTGAATTGCAAGTCTTTTGCTTGAGCTCTTGCCCATCTCCCACCCAGGTATACTTGCAATTTCTGTATACAGCACCATGAAGGAAAGCCAAAAAAGGGACTGCTTCTATAACACTGTTTTAAGTTTTCTTCTTCAGTCTCAGACAGCCCATCCGATTTGTAAACAGAAGTGTTCTTAACTGCAGAGTGCCTCCATGGAAGTAAAACTACAAAGCAGTTCTTTTGTAGCTGCTGTTACTCACAACTCCACCAAGGAAGGGAAGAACAACATTTCAGATGCTACATTACACCCAAGAGGAAAATAGTAATGAAATGCTCTTCCAGTAGTTTTTTTGTTTGGCAGTTGTGTAAAAAGTACAGCTTGTTTAGATGTTCTGTGGATCACCTAGGGAAGAACTCTATTATTCTTTTCACATGCAGGCTTATTCAGGGTATAGTAAATACTCTTTACAGTGTTATCACAGACCATCAAATTAATCTTTTCTAAGTATCAAGGATCTGTGGAAGTCTAATACTGCACTTTGATATTGAAACGCAAAGAACAAAGTTCCTCTGGATAAGCTCTGTGCTTTATATCACGGGAGACTTCATCTTTGCAGTATGAATACAGTTTAGCCCTGTCCAAGAAAAAAAGAGTAATTTGGCTTGTATCTACAGATTGAACCTTCCAGTCATCATGCCATGAGAAACAGTGGATGTAGAAGAAAGCAGGTTCTCGCTTGTTTAAGAATTACAGAACTAACCAAGATGATTTCACTGCCTTCTTGCTTCCCATCCCTTTTCCACTGTTAGCCATTGACAACGTAAGATACTGGGTTTTTTTAAAGGAAAATTAAAAGCAAACTTTTAAAGTCTATTAATAGACTGTTTCTTAACTTTTTCTCGGGTTTTTTATAAGCGTGTCCTTTTTTTGACTGTAAGCTTCAAAAGCTTACAATTTGTGAAAATTCCATTGTGATTGAAACTGAGATGTTTAACTCCTATTCTTGGATAAAAGCATATTTTTATTTTAATGTGTAGGAGTCTAGAGGAGCTGTTGAGACTTCCATTTCTGAATATTTGTCTTCTCTAGGTGTAGTTGTTAGTTGTAAAGTTGAAGTTATGGAATAATTTTATACAAACTTTATTTCTCTGCTTGTCCTTACTATTCTGTTTTTTGTTTGTTTATTTGTTTACGGTGTTTAAATCTAGATGCTTCACTTTTAAACAGTATAATTTTGATGTGCTCCTTCCTTCTTGAGCTTCTGTCTTTAGTCTAGTCAGCAGAGACACCACTGATAGTTTCCCCACCTTCATTTTTGTCTGAATCAGTGTATGTGAACACGTAGGATTTCTGCCGCTTTGAGTCAAACGGAAGAATAACTTTATATTAAGGAGGCAGAAAGGGTGCTCCCATGTGCTTGTTAAAACATTTACTGCTTGCTATTCAAGAACCTTTGCAGTAGGGGTGGTGTTTGAGTCAAGTCTTGCTTTATGTTTTCAAGGTTCTATTTTTTTTTCTTTTCTAGCAGAAATAAGGATGTGATCAGAGCTTTATTTGAAACTTAGTCATGAGCTGTTAGGGCTTGGTGTCACATTTCTCTTTCTTTTCTTTTTTTAATTACAGGTTGAAGGAAATCCCGCTTAAGCATGTTTAATCTGTCTTTTAAATTGGAGTGTCAGCTTGTTTCTTACAGCTTACAGCATTTCTTACAGAAATGCTATTAGTGCATTTTCTGGGATGGTCATTGTTTGTAAAGGGGCTTTGTTTTCAGTCTGATTTCTCAAAGAAATGAAGCTTACATGATTAGACTGCTTAAGTTCATCTCCTACCAACTTTTGAATTAAGTTTGATAAAAAGGATGAATTCTCAGAAGTGTTAAGTTCCAACCAATTATTTGGAGGCTTTCCTATGTGTAGAGTACAGAAATCTTTTATATCTCCTGTTTCAAATATTTCACAAAAAAAACCTCCACCAAAACAGCCAAACCCAAGATAAATGTCTTGATACGCAGGAAGCTAGCTGTATTTGTGATGGACAAAAGATAGTTGATTATTTTCTGCATAACCTTCTATATGATGTGATTTTCATACTGTTAGGTGTATCTGCAACTGGTAGCTTTTTGAAAAGTTGGCATGCTAATGCAAATGAAACACTAAGAGGAAATGAAAATGCTAGTAACTGAGGAGTAAGCATCATGCTTGATGAAGAGAGAAAAGGTCTGGTCTAAGAAAAAAGACTGCTGCCAGTTTTATCCCATCAGGGGGTCTGTTAGAAAAATGTATGGTATTGTGTATTTGTTGGTTCTTCAGAAGTTTATGACACAGAACTCATGGAATTTTGAGAAGATAGTCTTTGACCTCCTGGGGGAATAAAATCCTGTATTGTTTCACATTTTAAAAGAGCTGATGCATTGTTAAGATATGAAACTTCATTCTTATTGCTTAATTTATGCAGGGTAGGGTTTTGAATGCTCTGTTAAAACATAAATCCATGGCAAAACAAATAAATTCAGAAATATTTTGATAGTCGTTGAAAGTAGACACTTTTAAAATGAAGCCTAAGTTTTGTTCTAACCATTTTATTTGAAATGCTATCTTGCTACAGCAGGTTTTTACAGGGCAATTTTTTTTTTTTTTTTAAGTATAATGGTTTTGTTGTGCAGATCTGTTGGAAAGTGGTGTAACTTTGGTTTACCCTGTGAATTTTCTATGTGAATGAAAAGTAGAAAAAAATGTAGAATGTTTAGAAGAGTGATCAGGAGCCTGCTTTTACGAAGTCACGGAAGTTTGGCTGTGTGGGTTAGATCACAGCAATAGTTTCTTGATCATAGAATCCCAAGGTTGGAAATGACCTGCAAGATCATCTAGTCCAACCGTTCTCCCACTACCATTGCTACCACAAGCCTCTAAACCATGTCTCGTAGCTCCTTGATGCTGATGTCTGAATTATAAATTCGTACCGATCCATGTTCAGGCTCTCACAAGGCGACATTTCCATAATGGGATCCTGACCTGAAGAAAAATTGAATCTCTCACTCTAAAGTGGTCAAAATGTGAAGCTAGCAAATCAAATAAAAACTGGTAAGTGAATCAGGTGAGTGCCAGAAGATTTTGATAATATCAGACGTTATCAGCAAAACTATGTGGTTAAGATGCAGATATCTCTCTTTTTAGAGTGAAGTTTAGCCTTCAGATTTGCCACTGAGCAAAAGAAATTATTGAAACGTTACTAATGTCTTGCTGCAAAAGCTGAACGTCTTCACATGTACAGAGAAGTGGTGAGCAAGATCTGTAGGGAATCTACAGTGTGTCTTCCTGAAATTATTTTTAAAACTGTCATCAGCAGTATCCTTTTCTATAAAGATAAAAACTTGAATAAATGAGTGCTTTCTGATGTTTCCCACATTTTTAATGTTACAGATTAAAAACATATTTTGCACTTCTCATGGCAGTTTTTAAAAGCTGTTAAGGTTTATTCAGAGTTATTACATAAGCACAATATACTTTTTCAGTAGCTTGCAAATATTTTAAATATTACAGTTCAAAACACGGAGAAATGATAAACTGAAATTAGCTGGTAGAATGTTTGTGTTAGCTGTTGTATTTTCACAATTATTGAAACTTAAATGCAGAAACATGAAACAGTGTCCTAGGTACCTAAACCATTTAAGATTGCAAGGGCTTCAAGCTATTTGTTTGCCCTTAAAACTACATGTATCAATGAATCTTGTTCCTACTGAAAGTAGTTGGAAAAGTGAATCTGTGGAGCCAGGACTCTCCATAATTTCTGACGATGGAGATGGCTTTTCTTGTATGTGCAGGGACAGATTAGTTCTGTTCCTGTTGATATGAAGTCATTCTCATGCATAGCAGAGACCCGCTCAGGCCCTTGATTTTTAATTTTGTGCATGTCTAGTTTCTTACAGATCACCAGTATCATCTCTTGTTCTTTCTGTTACCTGTGCCTGGTGTAGAAATAACTATGTACGTTGCTGGCTGTTGTATGTGTTTTACTTACAAAATTCACATGCTAATGGTTAAGGAGTATTTATATATGCATATCTTAAAAATATTTTAGGAAGCAATGACAACCTTCTCTAAATGAGTTGGGTATTACTGAGATTGATATATAATGTGCAGGAGAGAAAGGGAAGGCAGCGAGGACTAGGCTTTCTATTCAACATCTTGCTCATCCGTGTTGACATTTCCCAGTGCTGGAAGCTCCCTTTCAGGTAGCAACCCATACTCGTTTAGGAAAGATTCCACATCCACAGCAAAGAATTCCTCATTGAATTGTTCAGAAACGCTGATGAAATTGCTCAGAAGCTCTCCACCCTTGTAGACAAGCAGAGTGGGAAGCACTTCGTCTGAGAAGCGATCTCCAGCCCCAGTGTTGGAGGCCTTGATCTTGCAGAACTTCACAGTAGTGTACTCAGCAGCAAGGCAGGTTAAGCTGTTGTTCAGAGAATCACAGCCCTTGATGCCGTCTTCATAAATGTGAACAATGACGGTGGTAGTTTTACGTTCTTTTTCAATGGCTTCCAGGAACTGTTCTCCATTTTGCAGCTCACACAGATAGCCATATTTAGGCCCAAAACTCAGCCTTTGGTGCATATCCTGCATGCAGCGTTTACGGTATTTTTGTAGGCAACTTTCATCTTCTTTCTCATCATTTATTAATTCATACTCCTGCATACTCATCTGTGAATATTGAGAGAATACCATATGAATAAGTGGTTGTTTTTTGACACCCAAACAGGAAGATAAGAAGTTGCTATCTAAAGAACGCTGCATAGAAAGCTTAGCTAGAAGAGCAACTTCCTACAGTTTCTTTCATGACTTCTGAAGAGATAGGCATGAAGATCCCATCCCATGACTTAAGCATATTACAAACTTCTCAGTTACCCTAACCAAAGGTAGAGTATTAAAGCAGGGATTGGAGAAAGAAAGGTCAAGCAGTCAGAGTTGTGTGATATATTGTTGTGAAGTATACTGCTTATTTTACAGAGCTTGAAACCTTTTGGAGAGAGGGCTAGATAAATGGTTGGGTCTGTGTTTTAGGTCAGATGCTGCTATTCTCCTGGCAAGTCAGTCTTTTCTCTTTGAATATGGTCTTATTCTTCAGTGGCACTATGTATGTGCATGCACTTAGTGACAGTTGTATGGTCTGTGGCCAAGAGGATGCTTCGTATTATATTTGCAATATAAATACAAAGTAAAGTTACTGTCAGTAATTCTGATTTGTTTGTCTAATAGGTCTTCTGCTAAGCTGCAGAGGAATTAAGGCTGGCAATTTCAGTATTTTCTTGTTTATAGCATTGTATGTTTTATATAGAATCAAAATGGTTTTTTGTTTTTGTTTTTTGTTTTTTGTTTTGTTTTTTTCTCTTACCTTACGGCAGAATCTCTCTCTGGTATCTTTATCATCTTTACTGAAGGACCTGTGTGGTGAAGACATTTGTCTAAGAATTTCTTTCTTGCTCAAGGGTAAGGAGTCTTTATCTTCACTTTCTAATTTAAACTTTCTCCAGTCATTGATCACACCTTTGGGCCCTAAGAGAGAAGTTGTTAGATGAGAAACTGGTGGCAACAAAAAGCTTCCTTAAGTTTGCCCTTTATTGGCTTGCCTACCTGTGCTGCAATTTATCCACCCCTTTTCCCTTCAGAGTACTCTCCAGGAGGGCTGAGAACCAGAGCTTTACAATCAATGTATTCATTAGCCTCCAGAAGAGGAGGATCATTTTGGTGATCTAGTTTATATCATTATCATTAAAAATATGTTAGTGATCCACATGAATAGTTAACAAGGATGAGGATGTGGAAACCTTTTAAAACTGATATCTTGGCCAAAGCTAGTGCTTCATAAATGTGCATTTGCCTTTCCTTACGGACAGGGTCTGAATGCAACCAGGCATAAGGAGTTGGCATTCATTGTAAAACTAAGATCCTGGAGCCCTCAAGATTTTATTTATTTTTAAATCCATGTATATTCCACTGGAAGTGTAAGGCAGTGGTCTAGTAACTCTGATGGTAATGCAGATCTTGCTCTTTGGAACTGGTTGATTGAATTGGTTAAATTTTGGAGTGGAGAAGGGAAAAGACTTTCAAAATTCCTATGTTGTTTTTGTCAAAACAAAACACTCAAATTTGCACCGTAAAGTAAAACCAAAGAATATTTGAATGTTTTCAGAGATCAACTTTACTTCTGTGGAAATTCAGGAGTGGCTAGTTAAGAAGCTCTCCCACTCATGAGAAAGAGTAGTGTTGCCAGTTGCTAAGAGTCTGTTTTGGATTAGATTTTGACATCTTGAAAAGCAGCTAAAAGGGAAGGTGAACTATCTTTTGCAAACAAGATTCCAAGACAGGAATTAACCTGTAAGTCTTGGCATAGTGATAAGGCTTTAAGTATACAGTGACTTGATTTTAAAAATTATTTAGAAGCCTAAGCGTGGATATAGTACCCTACATTTGAGTCTCTGAAAAATGCCATCTTAGCCAACAGCAGCAGGGCTTCTTGGGAAAGAACCGTAAAAAATGGTTATTACAAGAGCTACAAGAGTTATTACAGCACAAGAAAAGAAGCCTTCAGAGCACAGAGAGGAATGCTTGTCTTAAAGCATATAGATACCTGTTAGGGAGATAGGATGCAGTGATACCTGTCCATAGAATTGAGTGCAGTGTCAGTACTCATGAAAAGGCTTAGTGATCGAGCACTAGGTTAAAAAGAATTGTGATTCCAAGCAAGAATGCCTTTAAAGCTTTTAAATGCTATGCTGTGTTTGCCAAAAGGATGTATAGATGCAATTTTAGCACTGAATGTTCCTTCCAAAAGAAGGAAAAAAATAATTCAGCTTTTATTGTGGAACCTTGTAACCTAATTCTAGCATTAGTATGATTCTTGTTGTTTTTCTTTTTTTTTTTTTTTCCCTCCCAAAAGAAGAATAGTAGTTTGTTTGTGACTGAAACAACAAAACAACAATCTGCATTGGGCAGTTGCTGTTGGAGGCTTCTTCAAGTATCTGCATTTGTCATTTGTTTGAGATATGAGAATGACTGTCACAGAAATTGGTTTGATATTACCTGCCTTTCCATGAGAGCTGTCACTTAATACAAAATATATTCTCATTGGATTTGGAGCCTACATTTCTGTTCAAGGACTTCAACATCCCAGTTAGTGTAGATGGATTCTAGGCTTCCTTAGTGATCAGAGGAAGTTTCGCTTATTTTTAGAAAACAAGTATATAGTCAGTTTTCTTGCCTGTGTGTGTAGCTTGTCCTTCGAAATCTTCTTCCAAACTGGTGTTTGCATTTTCTTCCATCTTGGTGACTGGAGTAGAAGATGCTGCAGGTTCAAAAAACAAAAACAAAAACAGGATAGAAAAGGGATATGTTTACAGCAGGATGGCATGTGATGTGTAGTTTCTGTAGCAGTTAGGTGTCAGTAAAGTCAGAATACACATAGGTGTAGAGTTTATTATCATCCTGTAAAAAGCAATTGGAATGATATGTCAATCTCTTCTAAAAGATCTCTGGACAAACCCTTACTGAAAGTGCCTAGGCTGCTGCTTCATAGTAATCATAGGATATTCAGAGCATAGTCTTCTGAATATAGTACAGACTAGTGCTTGTACCTTTCTGCAATGGGACTGTTTTCCCTTTGGAAATGGAAACCTATTAATTCTCCATTCTGCCAATGTCTTCGTTTTTAAGGATTGCTTGAACTGCTCATTTGTCATACAGAGCATGAAGCCAAGTATTTGTACCTTTTGGGCAATGGACTTCAGAATATCGTGGAGCTAGACTGTTTGTACTGGCTCATCTGGGTTTTTAAGGAACAGAAACAATTATATAAATTGTTTTCTTCTACCTGTTTTATAGAACGAACCCAAGAGCAAGGCACCAACCATAGAATATTGTGATACAGTAGTGCCCAGGAAGCACCCTTTTTTGAGAAGTGAAGTAGAACCACTGCTCTCGAAGGGAAGAGAGATGTTTCTGTGCATGGAGAATTCAGAAGTTGAGTTTTGGGTAGTGCCAGAGCATTACAAAGCAGTAGGATTTGACCAGACCATCTGGTCTCATACTCATCTGGTCAAGATGGTGTTCTGCTGTTTCCTGAAAGTCACAATTAATGTTCTTGGAGTCTTGCAACTTCCACAAGCAGATCAATTTTCTGTATCAGAAGGTTAAAAAAAGTTTTCTTTGTAGTTGAAAACTGTAATTCTAATGTGACCAGATGTCACTGTCCACAGGAGTCTTAAGGCAGACAGTTGGAGTGTTCCCATTTAGTCTAAACCAGGTCTATTAAGTCTTAACTGTTCATGTGTTAAGGTAGAATCTTAAAGCAAATCCTAAGATGCCACACAGCCAAGAATGGCGTATTTGAAAGCTGCTGATGAGTTAGACTGAATGGCTTCAGTGTGTTCGCAAGTGTGCACAAGAGGATATACACCTTCTTTTTTTACCAATTAGCGTCAAAGGACAAAGTGGAATGGTGGCTGAGCAAGACACAAGGGATCTGATTCTCATGTGCATTGGGATTAATTCCAATTAGTAATTCTAATTAGTAAATGTGAATATAAGTCTTTCCACACATATGTTGCTGGTGATTAATCAAAACAATCAAAATTATTTTGGGATGAAAGTATATAAGAAACCAGTAGAAATTCTTTATGTAGGTATTATCTGTAGGTAGGTCTTTGTGCATAAATCCTGTTACTGGACCAATTTTCTTCATAGAATCATAGAATCATAAAATCACTCAGGTTGGAAAAGACCTTAAAGATCATCAAGTCCAACCACAACCTAACTATACTACCCTAACTCTTAACAACTCTCTGCTAAATCATGTCCCTGAGCACCACATCCAGATGGTTGTTAAACACATCCAGTGATGATGACTCAACCACCTCCCCAGGGAGCCTATTCCACTTCTTAACAACCCCCTCTGTAAAGAGGTGTTTCCTGATATCCAACCTATACTTCCCCTGATGCAACTTGAGGCTATTTTCGCTTGTGCTGTCACCAGTGAGAAGAGACCAGCCCTGCTCTCACTGTAAGCACCTTTCAGGTACTGGAAGGAGAGCAATAAGGTCTCTCCTCAGCCTCCTTTTCCCCAGACCACAGCCCCAGTTCCTTCAGTCTCTCCTCATAGGCCATGTTCTTCAAGCCCTTCACAAGCCTTATTGCCCTTCTTTGGACCTGCTCCAGCACCTCCAAGTCCTTTCTGTACTGAGGTGCCCAAAACTGAACACAGTTTTTTTTCAGTTGATTTTGAATATAATTATGAAGCTAATCCCTTCTCGCATATGCAAAACTGAAAATCTTTCCTATGTCCATAGTATGCACCCCTGTGGACATGCTAGCTCAAAGCCTTGGAAGTGCGTCTCAACTCTTATACTGATATCTACAGGAAGCTGTACTGTGTGCTGATGCTGAGGAGATTTTTTCTTCTATGGGGAAAGAGAGGATTTGATGATGGAAACTGATTGCCTAATAAATGAAAGCTCTCTTTAAAACATACATTAGTGATCTGTTGTGCCTAATAAAGCTGAAAAGATTAGATGAATAATAGCAACACAAAGTTGCATTTCACCACTCTATTGAAGTGACATGAGGCAATGATCCTAGCAATATGCAGGCTGGTAAGCTGACCAAAGGCCTGGGAGTTGGGAACTCCTAAAATTCTACTTCACAGCCTTCTACTGAGTCAGACTATGAGCCTGGAGCAAGTCATGCAAATTATTCTTCTTTCCTCTCAATGAAGTTATAAATATTTATAGGTTTTAGCTTGATGTGGCAAGAATCAGGCTGTCCAAGCCAGGTGTTTCCCAGTTAGGCACCCGAAGACACACACACATGAACATGTAGCTGCAAGGAGATCTATGGGAAGCTGCGTTATTGTATCTTCTGTAATACATACTCTTCCTTCCAAACTAGCAATCATGAGGGTAGGGAATTCTCCTCTGTCTTAGTGGAGTACTCAGATATGTTCTTTGTTGTTGCTGGTTTATTTTGTTTTGTTGGATTTTTTGGGGTCTTTTGTGACATAAGCACGCTGCATTTCCCAAATTAAAAATAGGTTCTTAATGTTTGGATAAATATGAGGATGCTGGTAGCTGAGTTCTGCCAGCTGTAGAGCATGTTCTGCAAGTGCCTCTGGTTAGAAATATGCCCAGCCATTACTTGTACTAATTTTTAAAATCGAAGTCAGCAGGATGCTGAGGTAGCAAAGCAAACAGTGTAAATCCACATGGACAGACTAGAAGGTTTGTGTTCACTTTCCCAGCTGTCTGTGAATCCCAATTAGTTGACTGACTGTGCTGTTTTTCAGGAATTTAAGGTCATGTGTTAACGCAGCCCTCATAAACCTGAATTGACTCTACAGCCTGGTGGATCACAGAGCTGGAAGGCAGTGGTTAGTTGCATGGAGGTGGTGCAGGTGAGAATTATATGATAACTGGGGAGTTCCTTCTCTTGTGCCTTTTTGGCACAGCTGTGCACAGTGGCAAAGCTGCTGTTCACATCTCTCCAGATTGCTCTGCAACAGTGTAATTCTCCGGGCTTTTCAGTGATTACACAGGTGTGATCTCTTTTGAGCAGAAGCTGGCAAATGCACTAATACCGGGTAGCTTTGTACTTGGGGATATAAAGACTGTAAACTCAATTTCACGTATCTTCTCTTACTGTTTTTACAATGATTGCTCCTGTAAGCCTACAGAATTACTGAGCTTCTCTACTTTTGTTTTTCTTATTTTTGGGTTACAAGGTCACTGGAACCTATTAGAACTAGGAATTGCCACAATATAGCCCATTAATTTCAGTATCCTGTGTTTGATGGAGACTGCTGTGAAGGGCATCAAAGCCACATATGTGAAAATATGTTGATCAGATGGTTATAGGTAATATATGAAAATAAAATAAAAATAAAATTGCCTATGAACTATGAAATTTATTGGACTTGCGGAAATGGAAGGATGAAAAGTAAATAGTGTCCTCTAAAAGATATTTGCCAGTGAGATGTAATTGCATGTTTATATTTTGAGCTATGTGTGATGGTTGGTTAGCCAGCACGTGAACCCCAGTTGTCAGGTGAGACTCTTGCCTCATGAAAAAAATGCTTCAACCGCACTTCCCTGTATCCAAGCACAAATTTGAATCTCTTCTCTACTCCACTTTTCTGGTGTCATTTGCAGAATTTCTAACCTGTGAGACACATTGCCTCTATCACTTGATAGTGAACCTATCAGGCGGATGGGCACATGATAAGCAAGCCAAGAGAAGTAGTTGGTCCAGACTTAAATTTCAGGTTGAATTTAGAAGAAACAAAATAATATATTCTGAATAATATCTTAAAAACTGTAGTCTGCACACTATTTCAAATAGACTGGCAGTAGTACTATAGCAACTCTATAGAATTTTATGACTTCAGTTTCTTATGTCAATATGCGTTTTCCTGCAGGTGTTTACCTTTTTGTGGTCTTTGTTCATGACAAAATAATGGAAATACAGAGACAAGTGAAAGTCTTGCATTGTGAGATCTGAAAGACTCTGGTCTCATTACATTCTGTGCAATCCAATAGTGAGATCTGAACTTCCTCTTCTAAATTGTGTTCAAATGTTGCTCCCAGACAGTTTCTAGGAAGAGATCCCGACTGTAACTGGAACACTGCATCATCTGCACCATGTAGGCAGTGGCAGTTTTCCAGTATAGCAGAATCAGGAGCCCTCCACGTGTGAAACTGTACCTGCTGTTGGGACTGGAGGCAGCAGGTGCCCTTCTGTGCTAGCAATAGTGACAGATTTCCAAAGAGCCTAATCCAGTTCACCAATGTCACTGAAGCTTTCACAGTAAGTGCATTTTGTGTGTGCTGCAGGGTGTGATCTGCAGCATGGATTACAAATTGTGTGCAATTGAGATTATACTTGCACAGTTTGGTTAGTTAGGATGCGTGTGCTTTAGCTGTGGACATGATCTACTTATTGCTGCTATAGTGACTATACAGTTATGACCTTTGCAACAGATTGTTCATATTTTGCTCCATGTTCTGTATGTTGTGTAGTTCTTTCTGTTAAATGCTTAATAAGAAACTTGGAGGGGAGAGGTAGAAAGCACAAGGTTGAACCAGCTGGTCTCTTGTAAAAAAAAAATAATAATAATAATCCATCCTCTGTCATGTATGCAGTTAGATTTGCAAGTGGTATTAACATCATTACATAAGCAAAGGCAATGTCAAGGTCTGAGGTCAGAATTTCAGACCAGTTGCCAGCACAATGCAGAAGAAGCGGAAAGCTTTAAGCACCTCTAATCACCAGGAGCAGGTCATTGGTGCTGTGCACCAAAGCAGACAGCTGCTAGCTAGAAGTGCCTGAAGAAGTACCTACAGCTCCCTTTATATTCAGTGGTGCGTGATAGCTTCCATCTAGGTGGGTAAATTCTGTTTTCAGAGCCGACCTTCAGAACTTTAGTCACCCTGCATGATCATTTGCACTAGTGCAGTGCTGCTGAGACTTATGATGAAGACTTAGATGGCTGGGTGAACACTTTAGTGCTTAGCTGATGTGGTATATTACATAGAGTAACACATCACTGTCTGAGGGGAAAAAAAAAAAAGCCATAATGCTGGAGTGGACCTTATTAGCTTAAAGAAGAGTTTTAGGAGAGGAAGAAATGCAGGAGGGCTTGACGTAGAAAGCTGTCAGCTTCACTGCAGATTACTGTGACTGATGAGAGGGTTATTGGATTATTTGGTCGATCTGCTTTGGGGCAGTTACGTTGTTCTTTATCTGTGAGATGGAAACATTTGAAACAGGTGCAGTTCAATGTTTCAGTTATCTTTAAGGCTTGGTCAGTAAGAAAATTCCATAAATTCTCAATGTGCCCTGGCTTGACAGCATTGACTTAGGTTTAAAATCACAGGGTAAAAATGTGTATACTTTTTTTTTTTTTTTTAAGGATTTTTCTAAATGAGACCTATAATTATGCATTTGCAAAATAATTGAAGTGTTATGGATCATGTTTTATAGCTTGCCAATTTCCTTCATTATTCACTTATGCAACTGCAAGTTCTGATTGTCTTTATAAAATTAAACTTTTTATTTCTGGATTTCACTCTGAAATGGAGAATTAGCTCAACTTCTTTTACATCAGTCTACTTCTCCATAGTGTCACTATGTCCTGTATGGGGAGGCAGCAGGCAGGCATTTTAAAATTGCTCTTGGTTTATTGTTTCAGAAAGAAAATCAGTTAAGTTTAATATTATCAAATTTCAATTAAGATTAGCAAGATTAAAAAAACACAGACAAACAAAAAAAGCACAAAAAAAACCAAACAAACCCAAAGCCACAGAAGACCACCCAACCCACAAAACTAAGCAGTAAATGTCCTGAAATTCAGGATTTTGCTCAGAGAGCAGCCAACGTTTTGAAATGTAGATATCTAAGGTAACAAGCTTCAATCCATGTTTAACCTCAATGCTTGACCTGAGTTGTCCTGCAAAAGTCAGGGCAGATGTTTCAGTTGATATTAAAGCATATATTTAGTTTCTGAACTCAAAGTAAACATCTATATGCCTGCTCGAATTAACATATCTATGAAAGATTTGCTGGAGCTTTTTGCTGAATAACACTGAATAACAGTACTGCTGAGAGAGGTTTTCCAAGCTCAGTTTGGCAGTGCATCTCATCCCTGTGTTTTGTCTAAAATCTCTTGTGTTTGAACTAGAACTCTGACAGTGACTGGAGACAAGCATTCAGAGAGGCCAAGGAGCAGTTTATATGAAAAAGGCAAGACACATTGGTTGAGGAGTTAATTGTGAAGGTCTAGAAGCGGAAGTATCTGGTGGGCACTTCAAAAGGGCTCGTACTGTTCTTTTCTGTCAAGAGGAAAGAGCCCCTGCAGGGAGGGCTGGGGAATCTAAACTTGTGAATTTGAGTGAACCTCCATTGACTGTTTGGGGGTAATGTGATTGTGATTGCCTGTTAAAGCTCTGGATGTGCGAGAAGTTGCCTACAGAAAGCAACAAAATAAGTTTGGCTGAGAAACTATATTTAATTCTGATGATTTTTCTTCTTAAATTGGTTAAAGGTTGTTTTTTGTTTGTTTGTTTTTTTAAATGTATATTTGTAATTGTAAAAGTATGTCAGCATGCATTCTTGCTTTTGCTTTTTTCATAGCTATACTTTGTTACTATTATCTGCAAAAGACAGGATTGACCTTGCAATCGGATTTGGTATAAATGCTGGGGAAGCATAATAAGCAGCTTTATTGTCAAATTTGATAGAATTAGGCAATTGAACAGAATTTGTTTACAACTGCTTTGAATTTCACATTTTCTTAATTCCTATCTCTGACCATCTTCTGGGATATGTGAAGATTTTGTTTGTCACGTTCCCTTCATTTGAGAAGTTGTGTTAGCTTGCAGTTCTGATGCTGGATAACAGCAGTACCTTCCTCTGGAGCAGGACTTACTTGCTCCAGTTGGAATTCCCCCTGAGAAACAAGAACAGAGTGCAACTTGTAACACTTCAGGCCAGCTAGGGCAGTCGCTCTTGAGAGAGAGTATTTATTAACTTCTTGTCAGTTTTATTAAATTGATGTGTCTTTTGTGGTGATTATCTAGCATAAGGTAAGGCATCGCAGACCAATTAAGAATGTGCTCTGTTAAGAAGAGGGATATTGTTTAAGGACTCATCTTGGACCAGTGCTTTCGAGAAGCTCTTGTGTTGTCCTTGCTGGCTTGGAATTGTTCGCTTAGGACTGACAGACCCAAGCAGACAGGTTCACTCGTAATGGCAAAAGTGTTTTGTTTCTGTTCTTACTCTAATATAATAGCTACATCTTCAGTCATTAAAGGATGGAATGTTTTCCTTCCACAAAGTGATAAGCTGAGCTTCCTGGTTTGGAGGTTAATTTCCATATTTATCTTATCTGAGAAGGTTTGCATGTAGAAGTAGTGTATGTTGTAAAGGCAAAAAGGACACCTGAATGGGATCAGCATGCCCTAAATAAGGGAAAAAAAACATTTCCTCTGATGAACTATAAAGCTGTGTAAGTTAAATGTATGTTTTTTACTTGGATATTTACCAAAGAAAGTTATAATTGTTTAGAAACCATTTGATTGAATGATGAATGTCCAAGTCCCATTCCAATCATCTGCAGCTTTACAGTGCATTGGGCTGGATTGCTTTTCCTTTTCACTCACTTTATCAGATATAACAGTATCTCTCCACTGTATGATTCTGGCACTCCTGTGGCAACTACAGATGCATGAAATAAAAACAGGAATAGGAATTTATTCCTTGTGTTTTTAATCTCATCTCCTTTAACCAGGAGATGAGAGCCAAAGCAGACAATATGATGTGACCACAGAGAACACAGCAGAGCTGTAATTTCAATAGGATTTACATTACTTCTTAGTTTATTGCTTTCCTGTATAGCTCTTTTTTTTTTTTTTAAACCATTGGTATCATTCCAGTGATTTCTCATTTTTCTTTAGCTCCCATGATAGATTCTTACTTATAAACAGTGAACCTTTTGCCAGCAAAATTGTAAACAACCTTACATGTGGTTTATAAAACTGCTGGAGATTAGAATTAATGTTTGTGCTTTCTTTACAGACCAAGACTAAGGAAACTGGGAGTGTAGTTACATATAGTAACTAATGCATTTACACAGATTTTCTCTGAATAAATAAGCATCACAATTTAGAGAGAACACTGATGACTTAAAACACATGCCTTTCCTATCCTACCCCAAAAACAGAGCTTGCATGAACAGCAGATTGAATTATTTTCCTGGGACTTGAATTTATTTATGTACAGCAGAACTTCTGGTCTAAATTTTCTGTGTAGATCTAGATGTTCCTAAGACATTCTTAAGACAACTGACACAGCCCTATTGTGAAGTTAATTCTGAATATTTTAGCCTTTGCCATGGTCAGACTGTAGTTATATCAGCTTTTAATACACTAATTTCATTGCAGTGATATTTTATTTTTTCTGGAAAGTTTCTAACGTATTCTCCTTTCTTGTGTTGAGATGCATCAGCATCAACAGAAAATGGCTTGTTGTAACACGAAGTATGAGATATCAGGAAGCTTATTTGCCTAAGGCAGAGCAAGGGAGAAGAAGAGAAAGGGGAAAAGGAAAATGAAGGGAACGTAATTATCTTCTCTGGAAAATATCTTACTATGAATTCCTCTGATTCATTTCAATCTCTTCTTCTATGCACGCCAGCCCTATGTGTGCAGTAATACAGTGTTCAAATGCCAATTTACCTCCCAGTGACAGAATTTGGAGCAAATTTGGTATTACGTGTCACCTACGTGATGTGAAAAGAAGCAATGCTTATTCAAAACAGAAGTAACAGTATTGCTGTCCTAGGTATGGGCAAAGATATCTGAATTCCTTTGTTTTTTCAGTTCTGATTTCATGAACAAACTGACAGTGTATGCAACAGCATGAGTTTTTGGTGAGTAAAATAGGAAGTGAATTGCAAATATCTGAACACCATGTTCCTTG
Source organism: Chrysolophus pictus (assembly GCA_037305975.1). Classification (NCBI taxonomy): domain Eukaryota; kingdom Metazoa; phylum Chordata; class Aves; order Galliformes; family Phasianidae; genus Chrysolophus; species Chrysolophus pictus. Next base: position 583,180 of record CM074583.1, read on the forward strand.
TCATAAAACCCATAGGCTGGCATCTTGTCCTACATCCCCAACTTTTGCAACACCACTGTGCATAGATTTGGTGCAGCTGCTTCAGAAACCTGCTGCAGAATTTAGGTACTTTCTGCAGAGTGTCACAGTAGTTCTGTTTCATTGCTGCTGTGGCTGCTGTGATAAAATCAGCCAGGTCCTCATCTCTTCTCATAGTAGCAGCTGGTCAGATAATCGAAAATGTGAGATCAAGAGATAGAGAAGTGTTCTCGTAATGTTTTTTCTTCTCCCTCCAGATGTGATTATGCAGCAGAACGTAACACTTGGTTAAACGTGAGCTGCTGTAGGCACCTGACTATAGATTTGGAAATTAACTGCAGCAGGCACTGGAGGTGGATGGAGTGGCAGACATATGCAGCTTGCTGTGTGTCTGAAGGGAGAAGAATTCTGTGAGCTCTAGGAGAAATAAAACCTGATTTTCTAGAGGATTTGGTGTTTAAAAGCTTTTTGGCATGGTTTCAGCATTTGAAGGTTTTCTGCCTGTTCACCAGTGTTGAAGATGTAAATGCATGCTAGAGTGCTCTCCCTTTGGGAAAAATAAGCTCAGATACAAAAGCATAGAGTACCATAAATAAAAAAAAAAAAAAACAAAACAACCCTATGCTATTACTGATGATCATTACATCAGTTAATTGGATTTACCTGATAAATGATTGCTACAGCATTAATTCTCCTAACAGAACAGTTCAATTATGAATCAGTTGTTAAGAGCCTCATTTATTGATGTTACAACATGATTTCTGAAGAAAATCAAATGATAATTCATTTAACTCTAATTAACAGTCAGTAAACACTAGATAGGTCTGTGTGACAGCAAGTAATATCTGTATTTGATGTATTACAGGAGAGCCTTAGGTGGCTTATCAGTGTTCATACTGAACAAGTGATAGTGATAGAACTAGAGGGAATGGCTTCAAGCTGCACCAGCAGAGATTTAGGCTGGACGTTAGAAAATACTACTATTCTGAAAGAATGGTCAGGCAGTGGAATGGACTGCCCAGGGAGGTGGTGGAGTCACCGAGCCTGGAGGTGTTCAAGGAACGTTTGGATTTTGTGTTGAGGGACATGGTTTAGTGAGAACTATGGGTGATAGGTTGATGGTTGGACTGGATGATCTTGTAGGTCTTTTCCAATCTTGGTAATTCTGTGATACCTATTTAAAACAAAAGCTTATTATTACATTATAAAGTTCTAAAATTACTGATATCTTGAAGAGATTTCAATTCAGTGGCCTTTTGGTCAGAACCCAATTTTAGTATGCTGAACGCCGCACTAACTATTCTTGAGAGGATACAGGCATGGATATTGGTAACAAAATTTTGTTTTCGTTGGACACCAAATAGTGCCTGGACATGGCTGTAGCAAGAGCACTGAGGAAATCCCTAAGGTCTAATGGCACTATATTTAGAGGTAGGATAAATGGCTGGCATGTTTCCTCACTTGATAGAGCCCGACTTCAGCAGGAGCAGGGAGGTGGCTGTCTCTCTGTACTTGGCACCGGTGAGGCCACTCCTCAGATGCTGTGTTCAGTTTTGGGCCCCTCACTGCAAGAAAGACATTGGTGCCCTAGGGCACGTCCAAAGAAAGGCAATGAAGCTGCTGAAGGGTGTGGAACACAACTCTTAGAAGGAGTGGCAGAGGTAACTGGGAGTGTTTGATCTGGAGAAGAGAAAGCTCAGGAGAGTCATTATTGGCCTCTTACAGCTACTTGAAGGGCTGTTGTGGCGAATTGGGGGTTGGTCTCTTTTCCCAAATAACTAGTGATAGGACAAGAAGTAGGGCAATAGACTTTTAGTTGCAGCAGGGAAGATACAGGTTGGATATTAGGAAAAATATACTCTCAGAAAGAGTGGTGAGTATTGCAACAGACTGCCCCAGGGTTTTCAAGAAACATGGAGATGTGGCACTTACAGATGTGGTTTAGTGGGCGTGGTGGTGATGGTCTGATGGTTGGACTAGATGATCTTAGCAGTCTTTTTCAACCTTGATTCTGTGATAATATGAACTCTTTCTGATGGTTTACTTCATCCTGTTTGGCTGAAGCCTTAACGAGCTTATTTTTAGCTAGTCTGTAAGTATATTTTATCTGTGACCAAAAACGTATTTTATCTGTGACCAAAACTGATATGTGACAAAACGGAGACAGCATCCAGCATACATGTGAGTGAAGATTAGCAGTTGTGAGATGCTGCCTTTTGGGATTTCTTTTCAAGAAAGAAATAAAGTTTCCCCAGGACCAGTTTTGCATATCAAAGAGAGAGAGTTCAAAAGGCAACATCATAAACCTTAGCATTGATATGTGTGGATTTAAAATTGCCAATGAAGGTATTTCATCATTACATGATTTCAATGCAAGGCTTTATCTGATAATTTCTCTTTCTTTGCAAATACTCTGCTTTATTTAAAAATTTCAAAGGCATTCCTTAGGGGATCTCGGTGAAAAGAAATAACTATTATCTTTACTGGTTTAAACATGGACAGCATCCTGCTATAAGAAGAAATGCTAATCTGTGGTTATCTTTGAGTACTGCTAGCTATTTAAATAGGATTTCAGTAATTATGAAGGGTAGGTCTCTGCAGAGGAATTATTTTATTTGATCCTTTTGTAAAAACAACAAGCAGTTAGTATGGTATGCTTTCATCTCAAATTGAGATAAAATATTTAGTTCCTTGCAAAACAACTGTCCTTAAGGCATTGCATAAATGGGATAATTTAAGAACATTTTAACTGTGATGTCATTATGAATTATTGTTATATCAGTGAAATGGCAAGAACATGCAATTATAAAACAAATTTAATTTCAAGAAGTCATTTTAATTCATTACTTTAACACGTTCAAAACAAAGGTACTGTGCTGGGGTTTTTTTTGTCGTTTTTTTTTTTCTTTCTTTTTTTTTAAAAAATTCTTTTAAGACATGTTCAGATGGTTTTATGCAGGAGTAGCAGTTTTGTATGAGACTGAACCAAAAAGACCTGAATCTTCCACCCAGCATGGTTGAGGATACTTGCTTACATGGTTACATGGTCGAAGTTGCTGCTGCTCCTACTGTTTGTAGAGCCTTATTCAGTTGGCTAGCTTGAATAACAAAGCAACAGTTCAAAAAAAAAATTTAAGGGACTTTGACCATGCAGAGGTTTGTCATGCAGTTGGTACTTTTTCAGGAATATCTGAGATACACCCAGATCATTAAAACCCAGCTTAGCTCTCTATAGTAATCACATTTTGCACAACAATTCTTTCTCTTCTTTTGGCTGATTGCAGTGAGAAAAACTATTTGTTTTTTGCTCAGTGCAATTTCTTGTGTTTTTCTTCTTTCTCTTCTATTATCTGGAACAGTTGCAATGGGAGAGGTTCTAGGTCATCAAATAGAGTTTGTTATTATGGCAGTCAAGTACATAGAGTTATTTTTTTTAGGTTTGTCATACTTCCCATACTTGTTACCCACATCTTGCATACCTGTTTGAAGTCAAACTACCAATGAAAAATTGAAACATTTCTTAATACAAGAGTTGACATAAATTCACAGAGTCTTAAACTTCAAGTAGTTGGAAAGGATTATTTTTTGTTTGAGTTCTTGTTCTTTTACCAGAGTGTGCTGTTCCCTTAGTCTTGCCAGCACTGTTCCCACATGGTATTGGGTAGATCCCATGTGTCTCATTCATTTTATGTTCTACTCATAGTTCTTGGAAATCTTCTTTCCTTCCTAACAGCAGAATGGGAATTGCTCTGAAATACAATGGGAATTGTACTAAAATACTGATTGTAAAAACTCGTCTTTCACTTGAACTCAGTAGGTGTTGAGCATTATAACTTAAAGGCAAAAACTGTGGCATATGCTCAATTCAAAATAATGAAATACTTCATGTTGATTTGTGGCTGTTCCAGCTTGCGTTTTATTCTATGAGAATCATTTCACTGTGCTGGGGACTCAGACTAAATCCTTCTGCTCATTCAAGAAAGCTAGCACCGAGATAATAATTCAGTCTAACTGATATTATTACCTGTGTACCTTAAAGTGGAACCTATTATGTAGCTTACCATAGCTTAGTACTGAAAGCTAGTTTGCATTCTGCAGCTGAGTTTGCTGGATCCTGGCGCCACATTAAACAGACCAAATTGTGTGGAGGCAACTTGATTTTTCTTTCCTTTCTTTACTCACAAATGTCTAATCATACAGCTATACAATGTCCGGAGAGTTTTCCACCCATATGTGACTAGTGGAATATGAGTTTGGTATTCTGGTTTTATAATACTGATTATCTGCAAATGATCTAAGAAGACAGTAGGTCTAAAAATGAAAATTTAAGGCCAATGAAGATTTTTTTAATTTCAATCTTCTGCACAAAAAAAGTATTCTGCATTTAATGAGTTTTGCATATGGTAAGAATTACAGCCTCATATATCTGCTGTTGATTGCACAACAGAGCTGACTATTCTCTGTAGTCCAGTCTAGTAACTGGTACAGTATTTATTGAAAGTTATCTGCCTGCTGCTGGGAGTTCTGATTGTATCAATCAGATCCTTTTTTTTTTTTTTCCAAATCCATCTTCTCTTTTCTTTTTTTAAAAATTATTAAAAAAAAAGAAAAAGAAAAAAAGGATGGAAGGGGCCAGGAATGTCCTTTAAGTTTGTAATTTGCATAGGAGAAAGAAATATAGATGAGATAAGTATATGAACAGTTGGCATCATAAGAATTTTGAAGATGTGAGATAACTGTTGGCTTCTTAGCCTCTGTAAATTAGAAATAAATAATATTTTTTGGCAGCATTAAATCTTGTGGTGGTGTCAAGATATATTGGTGCCAGTAATGAGTTTCCTTTTTTACTGGAATCCAGTTGTTGCATATAGAGCAACCATCTTTAGCTGTGTAACTTGTTCTCAAGTTTTATTTTTATTACTATCTCTCATTCCCTTATTCATCTCCCCATGATTTGAACTGTGCTGTGATTGGAATTCACAGGATTAGGCACTAATATTTATAACAGAGATCAGGTTAAAATCCCATTTTGAAATAGGATGAAGTATTCATGTCTAATGATCTATGTGATAGCAGCTGCAGAAGAATGGCTTTTTAAACTGTTCCCTCCTGTTAAAAAATGTTCAAATACTTGCACGAAGCTTTTAAAGCCATTGCTTGTGAAGGTCATAGCATATTACTTCTGTAAGCTGACTGGAAACAAACCGCTTAGAACCGTACAATTCACAGCTGCTTATCTTTTGGTGAACTCAGCTGTGGAGTATCAAAAACGAGGGCATACCGAACTGCTATATATACTAACTTTTCTATGTTTGCTTATGCCATAGCTATTTTCTAAGGATTGACATGCACGAAAAATGTTTGTGCTTGTTAAGTCCACTACCAAATCCAAATTTTGAGTACAAACGACAAAGATATGCCTTTAAAAACAGCAAAATACTGATTTCTAAGTAAAGCCTTCTCTGCATCTCCTTTAAGCTGTGAACTTAATGTGCTTTCCATTGGGATCAATGGCAGTGGCCTTGAAGAGGGTAGGTTCAGAAGCTGCTAGAGGGGCATATTTTCATATAATATGTCACTTATAATTTTAGTTACACACTTGCAACCTGCCTTAAATTAATGATGTTATACCAGCTACATTCTAATCCAGTATGTTTCATTTATTATTTTTACACCAATATCAATATTTAACAAAACACTCTTTTGCACCAAAACAATTCCCATCCTGAAATTAGGTACTTGAGCAAGAATGACTTACTCTAAAATTGAAATTTAGAGTTTCTTGTAGGCTATGAAAATAAGGAATTCAGTCTCTCTGACATAAAAATATTGCGTGAATTATCCCAAACAATTGAACTCATTTTTCACCGGTGTTCATAATGCAATCCAAGTAAAGGCAGTAGAGATGCTTATATTTCTCTTGCACATTCTTTTGTATGGATTAGTATCTCAAGGAAAGTTACAAAAAAGCACTTCAGTTTCAATGAAATCAATGACAAAATCAAATATAAGAGGTACAATTTCATGCAAGGAATATAAAAACTGCCTTAAATTAGACATAGATATCCGTTCCAATAGTCTGGGCACAGGCAGCAACTCCGGAGTCAGATTTACAACATACTTCCTCTTTGCCAAAATTACTCCCATCTGGAGTGATTCACCTTTTACTAGAGTAAAGCCTGCATTTATTTAAAGCATGAATGGTTACCTTTCAATCTGATGCCAAAGGTGAAGTTCTTCTGACAGATTGCATCAGTGAAGTTTATCTACTAGAATGTTTAATACACTACCAATAATCTTTTTGCAGCTGTGGCAAACTTTTAAAAGCCATCTTTTATTCCCTTACTAAAATAAAGATTGAAAGGCAATCAGCATACAGATCACTCTACCTGAGAGGTTCAGTCACTCAACTCTTCTTTTTTCAAGCGTTGACAAATGCCCTTGATGGTTTCCAGGAGGGAGCTGGATTACAACTGAACATAGATAGACCTGGTCTCAGATTTACGTCTCTGTATAATGATGACCCTTGCAGAAATAGCTTCAGACGATAATAGGATTATCATAAGGGAATTAAAAAATTCTGTTCATTAGTTTGAGCCAATGAAGTTGCAGGCTAGATAGAGATTTAAAGGATTTAGTGCGTAGATATAATTGAGAAGGGAGAAAAACAACTGTGCCTAAGCAGACATACAAATGGGCACATTGGTATTACAGAGAAGGGTGTATTAAAATTATCAAGATATACAAATGAATTGTAAAACACAGTATGAGAACCATTTCTGTATATAGGAAAGCTACTATTCTACATCTCTATTTGCCTTTTAAGAATTTCTGAGTTGTGATAGGACTCCTGTTTATAAAAAAGATTGTGCTAATATTGAAATTACACCTATCTACTTGTGAATGTAAAAAAAATATACTTTCAGAATGCAAAAGGAAAGAAGCAGAATTTTACTCTGTGAAGAACTATGAACATAATGTCTATGTGACAGTAAGAAACAGTTAAATTTGCAGCAGTTTTCAGTGGAAAACTTGTAATTAAACCTCTGCTACTGTGGCTCACATGCAGTTTGATCCCCTGCAGCCAGAAAAGTCCAGCAGTCACCCACCACATTGCTCAGACAAGTTTAAGGAGTGTTGCCCTGTGGAAATAAAGACAAGTGATGGCCCCAGCAGGGAGCTGGGAAGGGACTTCAATGCCAAGTGCCTTGGCAGTGCCAAGATGTGTGTGTTGTGGGTACCTTAACTGAGTCCTCCTTCTTCCCTTCAACTCATGTCTTGTTTTCTCTGTGCAGTAGAGCAGAACTGTAGCACCCGGACACCTTAGCAGGTGATCGTCTACCAAGCTCTGCTCAGTCAGTGGTAAGTATATTCATATGTTACTCTATTTGAAAGCATACTCTAAGAATTCCTTTTAAGTTCAAAGAAACCCTGTGAACTTCTTTTGAAAGAATGAGGATTACAGCACCATGCACAGACTTTACTGTGCTCTGCAGTACTTGCCTTTGAGCTGTCTCTGCATAGAGCACATATCTGGGGCTGTTAACTTTGTGCTCTGTGCAGCTTTAGGGTTACAAGGCAAGCAAGAGTCACAGTACCCCAAACCAGAAATTCTGATTCAGGGATGACTCCTCCTTGCAGTGAAGGAGGATCAAACTAGGGAACGAGAACTGGACATAAGCCCATGGGACCTGATAGCGTGCACCCACAAATGCCGCAGGAGCTGGCTGATGTCAGTGCAAGGCCACTGTCACTTATTGCTGGTGAGGCACGTCTGGGTGCTGTGTCCAGATTCCCCAGTACAGCAGGGGTGCAGACTTGCTGGAGTGAAGCCAGTAAGTGGACAGAAAGGAACTGGAGCATCAGTTGTGTGAGGAGAGGAGGGGGTGTCTTGGTTCAGCTTGCAAAAGAGGAGGCTCAGAGGGACTTTATCAGTGCTAGAAATACATGATGTAAGTGTGGAAAGGTGGAGCCAGACCTATCAGTGTTGTCCAGTGAAAGGAGAAGAGGCAATGGGCAGTAGCTGAAATGCAGGAAATTGCCTTTGAATGTATATATATATACACATTCATACATATATTCAAATATACATTCATATATACATATATATAGAGGGTGGTTGAACAGGGATAGGTTGCCTGGTGAGAATATGGAGCCTTCATCCATGAAGATATTAAAATCCCAGCAGGGGCCCTGGCACTCTCCTTGAGCAGGAGGCTGGGCTAGCTGATCTGTAGACTCCAACCTCAGCTGCTCTGTTAATTTATGAGATAGTAACAGTATAATTGTTTAAGGAATAGGAGCAAACTGTTGAAAAACAGGATTGCTGTTTTCTTAGAAATCAGACTATAGAGAAAGATAATAAAAATTAGTTTTCACTGTATCAATGAACTCTGATTGGTTCATCCTTAAAAATAACAAAGGAAATGTGTTGGGGACTTGCAAAAATTTTCCACTGAGATCTCTGCATGAAAAGACGAAGCAAAGCATTATTGTAGATTTTCCTTACATCTTCAAATTTAATTGCAGAAAGTTGAGACCATGGCTGTATTTTTGGCATTCAGGGTGCCTAGATGCTTTGTGGCCTGGAGAAAGGTCTAGAAGCCCAGAGGACTAAAGGCATAGAAACTGATCTAAAGGTGTAGAGACTTAAGGACCAAGAGACCAAGAGGGAGGCCAAGAGGCTGGATAAGAGACCTTGGGGTTTGAACAGCCAAATGGAGGCCTAGAGGTGTAGAGACTTGGAGACCAAGAGGCCCAAAAAATCTGTATTACTTTTCAGTACGTTTTGCCTTATTTATCTTAGCAGACTCAAAGCTCGTGCATTCGCATTTGTACACATTTGTTCTTTCTCTCTTCACTTTTTTTTCTTTCTTGCTTGATTAGGTTTCTATTTGCTAAAAGACTGCCCTGGGCTATTTCCTACCGGATGCACTTTAGCTTTCAGAGATTTCAAGTACTTCAATTTTTCGCTTCCTTGCATGATATTTAAATGTCTTTTTATGAGATAGTTGTTAATATTTAATGGAAGATCCCATTAAATTGGAAAGTTCAATAGCAGTGTTCCAAAGGGCAAAAGCAAGATGATTACTTAAAGAGCAGTTCACACTTATAGAAATATATTACTGTTTTCAGCCAGCAGCAGGTAGGCAAAATTCATTTTAACAAAGAAGTAGTTGATGGGGCTTTTCCAAGGCCCAAATGGAGGAGGACATATTTATGGAAAAGAGGGCAAGCAGGGGATTTCTAAGTGTAAATTCATCAACTTCCAGGTCTTCTCTTTCAATACAGAGTCACATTGCGTTTGAATATTACATGATTTACCTTTGAGTATGATAATCAGTATAATTGTTTTTAAATTTTTGAACATGTGCTTTTATCAATTTCATCTGTTTTTTTACAACATGAAACTGTTAGCATTCATTTCTGTCTGTGAGACAGCACTATTTTAGGAAAAAGCCTGGATATGACAACCTCAGCCATAACTCCATCACCTCCTCTAGATTTTCCTTTCTACAAGTCACAGAGATGTATGTTTCTGGTGTGCCACATGGAGATAGCCTTTTAATTTAGCATGGCCAAAAAGCATAAGGAAGTCTAAAAAGGCCATTTTGAAATGGCTTAATCTACAACTGATAATTTTCTTAATTTTTTTTTCATGTTTTGTTTTTTTCCTTATTTTTTGACGAGATATCACTTCTACAGCATTAGGTTAGAAGGTGCTCTTAAGGTCTTTAATATAAAACTCTGCTTTTTCTGCTAGCGACATGTACAGCATCTACCATGATTTCACAAAGACACCTATTAAATTGATTACTAGTGTTATTTTGTGATAGTTTTGTACCTAATGATGAGTACTTGCAGGAAGATTTACAAAATTATTGTTGTTTATCATGTCTGTCATTCAATAGACCTTTGTTGCAAAAGGGTGGATTAAGTCTTGGCATGGAAACCAGTACTAAACCAATTAGGAAAACTCTGCTTGTTTGCATCCTTGTCATTAACTTGACCAAGATTAAAATGAGGAGCCAGAAAAAGAGCAGTGTGTTTCTTGTGTCTGGTTCATCACAAAGCTGCAGTGTTATTGTTTTGCAGCTCCGAGCACAGCAAACCTGAAAATTTTGTCCCACATTCAGGTTCTTCACAAAAGCTTTCAGAATGGCCCTCTTCAACAGAGCAATGCAGGTTCTCTGGGGATAGCTCTCACATCACTGGAGTGAGACTTCCATCTTCCTACTGGCCAGCCTTGCGCTATCGGTTCATATTTTTGCATTTGTGTTCTATTTTGCATATTGGCTTTTCTCCCACTGTCACCCAGTGCAGTCCCTTTGTCAGGGAGAGGCATGTACACACAGGTAGCACCCCATTTGAAGAGTGATAAGGAGCAGGCCGTCCTCATCTCAGGTGGCCATCCTGCAGCGCTCCTCTCTCCTGGTTGCTCAAGTTGTGTCTTCCGTATTGCCCTGCAGCAAGGGCTGCATCACCATTGTGTCCCTGCCATCTCAGATGTTGATGTGCAGCTGAGAAATTTTTGGGTCCCATCCATGCTCAGTGCCACCCGCAGGCTGTGAGGCTGGGTCTCCTGAACTACTGAAGTCTCTTCCAACCTGGGCTGCTCTGGGCTGAGACTTGAAGTGGTTTGAACACGAGGGCAATAATCTATTTTGCACCATTATATGTGCAATACTGACCCATAGAGGTCAGTGTTTGCCTTTGAAAGGGAAGAGGATGGTGTGTCTGAAGTGCTAATACCTGTCACATAACATGCAACTTGCCTTCCTATCTGCTTCTACTGATTGCTCGGGGTTAATAATGTACCAGTGTCTTTCTAAGCTTGGAAGATATGGCTGAGAAGGCAAATACTAGTACATTTTAAGTTTTGCTATCTAACATTTTAAAGGCTAAAATATGGTATTTAAAAAAAAAAATCATGAAATATTTGCAGACCTACCTTAAACAAAATCATTTAGAGGGAGAACCTATCATATCTGTAGTTACAGTGTTAAATTTATTTCATGCAGTCATCTGGGTGGACATGTGGAATGTTTGCAGCAACGTGTTTGTAGGGTGAATCTCTCCCACCTGTGTATCATGGTTTGTCCATGATATTAAGAGTTGTGTCTACATGAGAGTAATTACATGTGAACTACTTGCCTCTGATTATGGAGGATGCTTTCAGAAATGAAGCTTGCAGAGTAGTGCTGGGTCAAGAAAGTATAAAAGTCACTCCTAAAAGAATGAATGGACATATTTTGTGTCTTTTGGAAGCAGTATTTTGTAGGGACTATCTTCTCAAATGTTATTAAAATGAGCCCTAGTCAGTGTTACCTAAGCATGTTAAAAATGATTAGTTTTGGTTTGTTTCTATATGCTTTTGCATGGTAAATGAGGTAAGAATGGGTTGCCCCATGTTTACTTGTTTTCTCAAGTATGTCAAACTGCTCCCAGGCTGTGCACATTGCAGTTTGTAATCATTTAAATGCTTGTTAAAGAGAATGTGAAATGTGTTTGCTAGCTGGATAAAAATCTTACCATACCATAAACAGAAAATTTGTTAACCAAAATAAGCATTCCTTTGCTTTGTCAGGTGTGACAGCTGGAAACCATTTTGAGCAGTATGGTTGGCTGAAAAACTGTCTGAGTTCCAGTGTCTCAAGCAAAGAAACCACTGCTGTTATTCACCATGTTCTCTAATCAGCTCAATTGCTTGTTGAAGAATAACTATTTTTCTACAAAATCAAAACAATTACCATAATTGGATAACATTTAGTATTCATTTTATTGTGAAGTTTATATGCATGCTGCTTCTTAATAAAAAGTTTGCAGAGATATGGTGCAGCCATTGCTTTTGAAAATGTATTAATAGGAATCTTCAACTGAAGTGCTTATGCCCCTGCTCTGATACTCTTTCTTCCTCTATAATAGCGTTTTAACCTACATGTTTCTACATGTTTTGGATGTGAAGTGAGAGGCTCCAATATGTTGAAATACCGTGAGTGTATCCTAGCTGTCTTTTTTTTTTTAATTAAATGTTTAAGATGGTAGTGCACAATTTCTGAATTTACATCTTAGCAAAAGATTACTGTGTTTTAGATCTTCCTTCAGACCTGTAACCAGAAGGGAGCACTCTTACTTAAGGCACAGAAATGTTCTCCTCAGCCTTTAGTTTCTGCTCTTTACCCAGAACAATGAGTAAAGGGTGAGCGTGGAATTTTTCAGTAGTGCACCTACAGTCTCTGTACAGATTTGTTGCCAAGTATTGAGAGATCTGTTTCTCACAGTCACTATAGTTGTACCATTGCTTGCTGAAATTGAATGAATGGCAATTCTGATTGAGATGGAGTTCTGCTACCGAATTCATGAAAGGAACTGGCATGTACAGATCTCCAACACAGTGATGTGTATCTTTTATTGCTTTTATTTTTTATTACTTCTATTTTTCTTTTCAGCATGAGTTGTGTTGTATCACCAATTTGGGAGTGCCACTGTTTGCCATGAACCAGGTGAGAAGGATTCTAAAAAGACAGGGATCTCCTACAGAGAGTCCAGAAGAGGGCCACAAAGACAAGTTAGGGATGTGGAGCATCTCCCATATGAGGAAAGACTCAGAGACTTGGGACTCTTCAGCCTGGAGAAGAGGAGGCTGAGAGGGAATCTCATCACTATTTATAAATATCTAAAGGGTGGAAGTCAAGTGGATGGGGCCAGGCTCTTTTCAGTGTTGTGCAGTGACAGAATGAGAGGTAATGGGCAGAAACTGGAACACAGGAAGTTCCATATTAACATGAGGAAGAGTTGCTCCACTGACAGAGTGACAGAGCACTGGAACAAGCTGCCCAGAAAGATTGTGGAGTCTCCTTCTCTGGAGATATTCAAGACCTGCCTGGACACTGTCCTGTGCTACCTGCTGTAGGGAACCTGCTTCAAGCAGGGGAATGGAACTTGATCTCCAGAGGTCCCTTCCAACCCCTACAATTCTGTGATTCTGTGATTACAGAAATCTGTTGTGAACACTTGTAACAGATTTAAAATATTTTGATGGAGAAGAAGGTTAGTCCAAAAACAAATCGAGTAAGCTGACCTGTAAGTCACTCTGCTGTTCAGTAGCTCTCAGCAGCCATGTGCAGGCAACTTGTGATGTCTTGTGTTCCTTCCCAAGGATTAATCAATGCTCCATGCACAGTTTAGCCAAGATTTTAAAAGCAAAGAGGAACCGTGTGTTCCCCAAAGGGAGTGCAGGCAATGCAGGTAACCTCCTTTAGCTATTGATTTAATGGGTAGACAATAGTAAAGATGACTGCTAGCTGCAGGTAGTACATGGGTGCTTGAATACGGGATGTTATGTGAGTTGCTCCAAAAGTAATGCCTCCCATGCTATTATGTTGCCCCATGATGTCATGGAAGTGCATATGAAGCACTGGAACTGAGCTCCTCCATGCAGAAAAATGGCATTCATTTACATTCGTTGACACCTGTGAGCATTTATGGAGACCAAACAGTGGCTGTGAGCACAGTGTGAGGTGGATGGTGAGTTTCAGCAGCAGTGACAGCGACAGTGGGTCACTTCTGCTGGTGCAGATCTTTATGAGTGTGACATAGTGGTTTGTGTCCACTGCTGTGGAAAATGTACAGTGGTGACTATGCTGAAAAAGAGTGTTTTGCAGCTGAGAATTTGCTCTATCAAATAATGTTATTGTTCTCTTTGAATCTGTCGTAGTTTCCATGGAAATAAATTGGAGGCATTACTTTCAAGCAACCCAGTTCCTGATCTGAAGAGGCTGCACTGAAACATTGCTGTCCTGCTGCTGTACACCTGGCTCATCTTGAGTTGGCTGATGTCTCCAAGAATGAGAGTGCTTGGGTCTTACATTAGAGCTGCAATGGCTGCATGATCCATCCTCCTCTGAGCAGTGTCCTTGAGGCCCCACAAGAGGTATTTGAGACCTCTCTTTTGTTTGCCTGTCTTGAAGAAAATCCAAACAAACCATTTCTAACAGTGAGGTGAGTGCACTGCTGCTCACTTCCTCAAGCTCTGTCTCAGATTTTTCTCTAATTGTAGTTACTCTGCCAAAGTTTATTTAAAATTTGAAAGTCATGGGTAGCAGGGAAGCCTGGTTCAGATCCTTTCTGGTCAACTAATTGCATGTGATAATCTTGTCTTTTTGCAGTGTATCAAGGGCATCTTTTTGGCAGATCTGTGGGGAATACACCACAGGAATGTCCTACTGCTCGTGCTTGTTCTCTGCATGCAAGGTTCAGGTGGAGGTTTGTGTGTAATGGTTACAGTTGGAATGTGGAGAGAGTAAATTATCATAAAATTAGGGGAAAAGGGTTGCGGGAGGACTAGGAATGTCTGGGACAGACATACAAAGGGGGTGGGCAGTTATTCATAGGTCCTAATATAATAATGCACGTCATCATGTGATTCAGATCTGACTGATGAATTTAGAGCAAAATGAGGAAATAAACTGGCAATGCAAACAGGTATTTAATCAGCATATAATCTCAGAAACATGTTTGGAAGGAACACTTCATTGGTCATTAGGTCTGTTCCCCTGCGTCATATGGAAGAGTTCAATTATTCTAAGCCACTCCTCCTTGGATGGATGTCAGACAGTTGCTATGTCCAATGCTATGTCCATTTCTGGGCAGTTTGCTGCACTTTCCTTGTCATAGAAACAAAAGCACTGAAATGTAATGTTGTTATACTCTGCAAAATGACAATAATTTGGGTTCCATGTTTACTGCTTCCCCTGCTTACAGTAATTTCTTACTGCTATTAATGCTTACAGTAATTTCTGCCTAAGTATTGTAAGTGGATAAGTAATCTTGTAATTTTGTTTTCTGAACAGGAGTCCGGAAAATGTCCTCTGGCAGTTGAAATTTTGGCTAGTTTGTGCTTTTTCTGTTTTAGCTTTTTACTAAAGCGTCTGTGTTCTATATATGTGTATTTTATATTGTCTCATATGACTATATGCATGTATATGTTCCTGTTCCATACCTATATAGACATGGCAGATTGTGTGTTTTAGAAATGATTGTTTCCTTGAAAGAACTGAGTAATTACAGTAAAAGTTTAATGAGTTGAAATTGTTTTTCCACTTAACATTCGCCCTTTAAGTGTAGAGAGTTCTTTGAACAGTCTGGACCTTATTCAGGTCTGTTCCTAGATGAAATTTTGCAGAGGAACTTGGAGCTTTATGTCTTTGCGCACATTTTCCTTGGGGTATTTTGAGATTTAAATTTCAGTGCTTGAAACTGAATAAACAAATCTGATTCCTGTTTCACTGGGAGAGTGTAGCTTCCTGTTGGGAAGGCCCAGGACAGGCTTATGCCAGCAAACTTCTGGTAACCAGGAATGTAGGAAGGCATCACAATGTGCCCAGCATTGTGATGTTCATATATCTCTCTTTCTGTGGAAAGAAATGGAAAAAAAACACACACACAGCATTCCAACCAAGCATGTTCCACAATCTGCCATGAGCAACACTCACAATCACCGTGTTCAAACTATTCATTTTCCATAGTTTAAACAACCGTCTCTTTCCGATCTTGTTTTACATTTGTTTTATCAGTACTTTTTTTTTCTGTTTGCTTAGTTCGCTTATAGATTA
Organism: Chrysolophus pictus; assembly: GCA_037305975.1. Lineage (NCBI taxonomy): Eukaryota > Metazoa > Chordata > Aves > Galliformes > Phasianidae > Chrysolophus > Chrysolophus pictus. The sequence goes on from CM074583.1 coordinate 598,812, forward strand.
TGAAATTAGTACAGATTGAATGAATGTAAAGAAAGACTGCGGACATGAATTATGCTTTCCAAATGATGTTTTTTCATTACCCTCTCAAGATAATATAGATCCATTCTTGTACCAGCCAAGGAAACTCTTGTCATCAAGTAAGTCTTGGTCTAATTGTGGACCTGGAGATGGAGGAGCAGCCTAGGCTACCAGCCTTTGCATCTCTAGCCTTTTTTGAGGACTTGCTATCATGGCCAGCTCTTGAGTTCTGGATCTTGTCTCCCTGCCTGCCTGGGTTTAGCACCTTATCAGCCCTCAACAAGTCTAGGCAGCTGAACCTAGTCATTTACTATTTCTGCTGGTATTGTTGCCATAGAATTGTTTTCATGTTCTAGTCGCTGTGTTGTGGCTCTGCTCTTTTTCTTGGTGAAAACTACTTACTTACTTTCTAAGGATAATTATTTATTTATTCATAGTATCCAATAAAGGGCAAATTTGAATTAGGAGATGAAAATTTTGAGAGTTTATTCTTGAAATGGTGGAACACAAGATTGTTTCAATTAGGATGAGCAACTGACACACTAGTGAGATGTGTTGGTTTAAATATATTGATTTTAATCTTAAAAAAAATAAAAAATAAAAAAAAAAGGTGAGATAATTAGTTTTTCCTTTGGGAATTCAAAATTCTTGGTACAAAGTATAGTGATTTGATCAAAGTTTTGGTGTTACCTCTTGATTATCTAAGTAGTTTCAACATGTTCTTTGGCTTTGCTCCTATACAGTGAAAATAATGGGCTAATTGCCTTACCTGACTGACAGGTATGTCAGATTTGCAAAGTTAAAAGATATGAAGTGGCTATAAATAGTCCCCTGGCCTTTTCTTGTTTCTTTGGGTATTTACTGCCTCATTTAACCTTTTGAAGAATTCCTTTGTTAAAACAACCAATCAGTGCCCGAGGAGGATTCTTGTCTAGTCTGACACGGTATTAATGGCGTTTAGCCCAACAGCATTATAATCTGGCAGATTCCAAATTCTAAGGGAAAGAGAAAGCTTTCCCTTGTCCTGGGGCTTTCACCTTCTCTATTATTTTAACTAATACATCTCTTGTTGGCTCTGATTCTTGCTTACTTCAAGTGATGTTAACATGTCTGTGCTGAAGGCTCTTCTCTTTTTTCCAGAAACCTCTCAAAGCTTTGTTTGTATCAATTATATTCCAGTACTGTAGCCTAATCAAGATTATGTCTTGCAATATTGCATGAGCCCAAAGGCCAGCCACCTTAATGGTGTGTATACCCATGGGGGATTATCTTGCATCCCTTTAGGGAAACCTGCGTCCTCTGCTCAGTTTTCTTCTCTGAAATGCCTGTATATCAATGCACACAGCATGGGGAATAAACAGGAAGAGTTAGAGGTATGTGTGCAGTTGCAGGGCCATGGTTTCATGGAGACATGATGGGACAGCTCCAATGCTGTCATGGATGGCTAAATATAAACAGATCAGCAAGGCAGGGTAGTGGAGTTTTTCTTTATGTGGGAGAACAACTTGAATTTATGGATCTCTGTCGAGGGATAAATAATGAAAAAGTGGAGAGCGTAAGGGTGAGAATTAAGGGGCACACAAATGTGGATGACACCACTGTGAGTGTTTATTACAGGCTACCTCATCAGGAGAAGGAAATTGATGAGGTCTTCCACAGATAGCTGAAAGTAGCATCACAACCATGGTTCTCATGGAGAACTTCAACCACCCTGATATTTGCTGGAAGAGCACCGCAGCCAAGCACACACAGTCCAGAAGGTTCCTACAGTGCATGGAAGATTACTATCTCATGCATTTGGTGCGGTGATGACAAGGAGAGATGTACTTCTGGAACTTGTTCTTACAAACAAGGAAGAATTGGTTGAAAATGTGAAGTCTGCAGGCAGCCTTAGATGCAATGACTCTGAGATAGCGAAGTTCAGGATCTTACATGAAAGAAACAGGGCAATGTGAAAGAGCACTGGAAAGTACGGGGGCCCAAGTGAGTTGGTTGACATTCAAGCACCACTTCTTCTAAGCTCAAGATTGGTGGATCCCTAAGAGTAAGAAATCAGGCAAAGGTGGCAGGAGACCTGCATTGATGAGCAAGGAGCTCATGGAAAAACTAAAATGAAGGAACAAATCTATGGAATGTGGAAAAAGGGTCTGACCACTTCAGAAAAATATGCGAATGTTATCTTCTTAAAGTATATCAATAATAAAAGGAAGACTATTGAAAATGCGGGTCCACTGCTAAATGAGGTGAGTCTCCTGGTAACAGAGGACACTGAGAAGGCAGAGTTACTGAATGCCTTCTTTGCTTCAGTCTTTACTGCTAAGACTGCCCCTTGGGAACTCCAGACCCTGGAGATTCCCAGGAGAGAGTCTGGGGAAAGGAAGACACCCATTTGTTTGAGGAGGATCTGATCAGAGATTGTCTAGACAAATTCAACACATAGAAATCTGTGGATACTGATGGGGCACACCCATGAGTACCGAGGGAGCTGACAGAAGTGATTGCCAAGCCGCAATCATCTTCAAAATGGGAGAGGTGACTGAAGACTGAAGGGTAGACAGTGTACTCCAGCCTTCAAGAAGAGCGAGAAGGAGAAGCCAGAAAACTACAGGAACGTCAGCCTCACCTCTGTTCCTGGTGGTGAATGAGAAGAGGAGAGGAGAGGAGAGGAGAGGAGAGGAGAGGAGAGGAGAGGAGAGGAGAGGAGAGGAGAGGAGAGGAGAGGAGAGGAGAGGAGAGGAGAGGAGAGGAGAGGAGAGGAGAGGAGAGGAGAGGAGAGGAGAGGAGAGGAGAGGAGAGGAGAGGAGAGGAGAGGAGAGGAGAGGAGAGGAAGCAACTTGTTCTGGATGTCATCTCCAAGCAATTGGAAGAGAAGAAGATTATCAGGAGTAGTCAGCATGGATTTATCAAGGCGAAGTCTTGCTAGACCAATCTGGTAGCCTTTTATGATGCTGTGTCTGTCTGGATAGGTGAGTGGAGAGCAGAGTACCTTGATTTTTGCAAGGCTTTTGACACTGTGTACTGAGAGTGTTTAGGAGGAGAAGACTGAGAGGTGATCTGGTCTATGTGTATAAATATCTAAAGGGTGGGAACCAAGTGAATGGGGACAGCCTCCTTTCAGTGGTGCACCGTGACAGGACAAGGTGCAGTGGGCACAAGCTGGAATATATGAAGTTCCAGACAGAGCACTGGAACAAGTTGCCCAGGTAAGTTGTGGATTCTCCTCCTCTGGAGATATTTAAGACCTGCCTGGACACTTTCCTGTGCGACCTACTGTAGGGACCCTGCTTCAGCAGGAGAGTTGGACTAGATGATCTCCAGAGGTTCTTTCCAATCCCTATGATTCTGTGATTTGAGTCGTCCTGTGGGGAGCCAGGGGTTGGACTTGGCAATTCCCTTCCAGCTCAGAATATTCTATGATTCTGTTGCACATCTGACATGAACAGAAGGAAAATGTCAAGCCACATTTCAGTTACTTTCATAGTTTTGATCAGAGAATTGAAGAAAAGCATATCAGCCAAAGGAAAGGCATTAGCATCGATCAAGTGTGTTGAATGAGTGCCTTGAAATGATTTGCTGGAGAAATGATACCAAAAGAAAAATGTATAAACTTCTCATTTATCTCAAACACCTGATGCAGTAATATTTTTTCTCAAGAAAAAAAATATGATAAAATTATATCACAGAGATGTAGATCACAAAGAACTTAGGGACTTTTAAATAGCAAGTAAGGCATAGCTAATAAGGAAATACTGCAGAGATGATGCAAGGGGTACACAGGAGGATGAAAGAGAAATGAAGGCGTAAGGTGAAATGAATATATATTGTTCTTTCCAAATGCAATAAAGAATCACAGTTTTATAAGCAATTGAAAATGGACTAAATGCTTTAAAAAGACCTCAACTTCCTTCTCCGTTCTTTTTCTATCTTGTCAACAGATAGAGATGCTGCAAGGGAACACACCTGCTTGTAATAACTCCAGCAGCCCCAAGGTCAGATATAACTGGTTTGAATTGTAGCAGGATGCTATGAGATATGTTATGTGATTGAATAGGCACATCTGGCCTCTACGTGGGGATTGCAAGGATGGCTTAAAGATTCTTTGGAGTTATCCCTCTCCAAGTTAAATGTATCCCACAGCTGTTCATGAAGACTGCCATTATTATCCTTTCCTGTATTTTTTCCATGTTTAGAATTTTATAAGGTAGAGTAATTTGGATGGGATTTTTGGACAGAGGCTTTCTCTCATTTTTTGTGATCTTTCCTAACCTCAACAGTGTGATTTGAGAACATTTTCCCAAATGGCTAAATAAAACTCTCTGATAATGGAAAAACTCATTTCCATGTTCCAGTAGTTTAAGTCTGAACTCGAAGTCCAGCCCTGTATTTTGGCTTCTCTCTGCTGCAGCAAGAAAACATGTAGATGAAAGCAGAGGAATTGGCTGTCTCCTGTTTCAAGGTATTTGCTATACACACTTGCATATTTCAATAGGTTGTTCCAATATAAATATTTAAAAAAGAAGGATAGGAAACCCCAAACTAAGTGGACAGCAGTTTCGAGAGCTGCTTTACAGAATGCCTGTGGCAGGAAAGCTCTTGAGAGTGAAGGAGTAGAGTACAGCATGTTATCAAAAGATAGAAGATAATTGCTAGGCAAAACTGTGAAACACTCCGGCGCTCACGTCTCCTGTGCTGATATCCAGACTGAAGAAAAACAGGCTTGGTGTCAGGCTGTGGGGGGCTGCTGCAGGAGGGGTGGAAGGGAACATACTAAACCACAGTCCTTCCTCTCTACTCCTCAAAATGTCAATGCGACTATTTCTCTTTGCTGTTCCGCACCACACGCATGATATTACTCGAGAATGTAAGCAGCCAGAGCACATCAGCACCCAGTCACGTCTGCGTGGCCCGTCTGCCTTGTGGCGATGCATCATGCTGCGGTCAGTACTGACATGGCAATGAGCAGAAGATGGCCATGTCTGGGGGATCTTCCTCCTCCTCGGGCTGTTCCTTTAAGGGGCTTAAAGTTGCCTGAAGACACCAGATAAAATTAGAAACTCTTAGTCCTATTATTCTTGTGTGCGAATGTTATTGCCAGTTACCAATGAAAGAGAATTTTCTGCTTATAGCCAAGGAGTACTGCAATAATGAAACTTTCTGCTTTGTTTGCTTGTGAAGCGTCATCACAATAGTTTGGGAATCCAGTGCAAGGAAAAATAGCAATTTCTGGTTTTGTTTGTCATCTTACTGATCTGCTATGAATACATTCTCTGAAAGAAAAGAAGTGCTCTGAAAACATATTTTGCATTTTTCTTTTGGCCAAGAATAGTTACTTTAGTCTCGTAAATTGCTGAGTACATATAAAATTGAAAACCTTCAGAAAATAAAACGCAGTCCATACTATGTACAAATCCAGTTTTGCATGCCAGACCGATTCCTGAAGAAAATCACATTAAAAACATATACTTTTTAAGAATAAGGAAACTTAATTCTCTTTTCTCCTCCCCTTCTTCTAGGCTAACTTACAATTTCTGAAATTGAAACTTTTTTTTTTTTTTTTTTTTACTGTTAAAAACCTGTTCAAATCAGTATTTGCAACATTAGTTGCTCTCATTTATGTGCTGTGTGGACTCCACACAACCTTCTTCTGCAGTGATTGGCAGAAGAGAGATGCGCTTCAGAAGATAATCAAAAGGTGGGAAAAAAAACCCTTTTTTTGAATCAAAATAACACATTTTCTGCTTTTTGTTGAAAAATTAAAGAAAAAAAGTTCCTTTGGTTTACTTTAGTGCCACACTAAGATGTCTTATTTCCTATTTACATTAATGATGTATTTAGATAGTGTTTTAATTTTTAATTTAAAGTTTATTGTAAAGATTTTGTTATGTTTGAAGTGAAACTTCCCAGTTACAGATCTCCAAATTCTGTTGAACTTTCTTTGTTCTTTCACCCTTGAAGCGAAAATAACGGACAATCAAAATCAAAATTCTGGGCTTTTTTTTTCACCCCAAGGTTATTCTATATTTTGTTGCTTGGAGGAGAGCTGAGGATGGTGTAAATCATGCTACTGTGCATAGAGTCTATTAATGCTTTTTGGGGGACCCATCCTTGTTCTATATTGGCTTTCTTTTCATTAGGTCTGACATTTGAGGGCTGACTTCTGAGAGGTGCTGGAAAGCATGAGGGTGCCATGTAGGTCTGTGCTGCATATCCAGAAGGCAGACCTCTGGTGTGATGGCTGAACTACAGGTGCAGCACCTGCCTGTACTGTGTGAACCTGCGCTACAGTCAAACTCAGCCACAAATAGGTGAGATCCGTGACATTATGCTGATTTATAGGAGAAATGACTATGTTCCATAGACTGAGGCACACTGTCTCGTAAGTAAATTAATTCATTCTGATTGTCAGACAGTGCTACCACCAGTCCTCAGCTTGTGTATGCAGAGCCAGTGATCGATGCCTTGGATGACCTTGGGTGTTTTGGCAAGATGGATGTTTGCAAGCACTGGCTGCCGACTGTTGTTTTATTGCTTTATGTAGTAAAGATGTGATCTGTATTTCCACCTTGTTATTGGAAACAATCGGCCAAGTTGCACAAGTAGTCAATTTAAAATACGTAGGTTCAAAATTAGCATAGGATAAGCAAACCATGATTAGAATGCCTGCTTCTTTAATGTAGTTTTCTAAACTCTCCTTGCCTACTACCATATCTTTGGTATTAGTAGAGAAAATGGTAAATCGTTTCACTTCAGACATAGGTGCCATTAGTTAGCTGCCACACCTATCTACAGCTTGCCTCCTTACTTCCCTGCATCCTGCTGGCCAATATGAAGTTTCTACATAGTGATAAGTCAGTGTACACCTGTAGTCAAGTTCCAGGCTTGAAATGAAAGATTTCTGAAGCTTGCAAAATCTCTAGACCACGTGTTTAACATCATCTTGAGAATCATGTGTGTTTAACATCATCACACTTAACATCACTGGAAGACAAAGGGACATGACCAGCTTCTTTTCAGTGGTCTTTGGGGAAGTGGTCATAAACTGGAGCATAGGAAGTTCTGAAGGAGCTTATTTATGGTGAGGGTGACAGAGCACTGGAACAGGCTGCCCAGGGAGGCTGTGGATTCTGCTTCTCTGAAAATATTCAAGACCTGCCTGGACACTGAGCTGTGTAGCCTGCTTGCTGTAGGTGGCCTGCTTTGCAGGGGGCTGGACTCGATGATCTCTTGAGGCCCCTTCCAAGCCCTTCAATTCTGTGATTCTGTCACTGAAATGTTACCTAATTCAGGAAAGGATTCCTACTGCCAGAAGATGATTTCTTCAACTATTCCTTCTAACTTTGCGTTCATATTTTCCTACTGTACTCATCGTAATGGTGTCAAAGCACTTTGTCAGTGATGCAGCTTTGAAATCCAGTGGATGTGTCACATATTTGCTGTTGCATATACTAGCCTGGGTTTCTTCTCCTTGCTAACATGGTGCGAATGCATGTAGCCACTTAACAGTGAAAACATGAATCACAGCCTATTGTATTATTTTTTTTACTCATTTTTTTTTCCAGCTTTCTGATTCATTGAAATGGAAGAAATTTCTATGGCAAAATTCGAGGTGTCAAAATATCCATCCCAAGAACACAATGCTTGATTGTCTTGGCTGCTGTAATTTCCTTCCTGGAAAACATGATGGTGGACCAAATACTGATGACTTATTTTCAGAAAAGAGAATTTATTTGACTTCTTGGAATTAGTAAAGTGGTATGTAAAGGATCTCCAAGTTTTCAGAAGAGTCCTGAGTGAGCAAGCTGGATGATGACCAGTAATGGGATTTAAAGAGAATAGCCTTAAACTTGTTCATTTCACATGAATAGTATATCCAGAAATGGAAGAGGTCATAATTGGTGTGTGGACTTCAGTGTACTGGTAATCAAGAAAATAGATTGAGTTAATGCGATCATTAGTGTTTAAATGCAAATTACTCGTGCCAACTTGTTGGCCTCATTGCAGCATGGTAGATAAAATTTCTTCCTCCTTCAGCAATAGTTCAAGTAAATGTGTTACTGCAGGTCATTTTGCCTTACAAATGACTTGGCAGGTGAGATTGCAGAAAATGGTTTAAATATGTGATAGCATAAAGGTAACTGATGAAGAGGCAGGAAATTTTTTTCTACTATAAAGTATCTGATGGAACTAAGTTCAATTAAAATTTTCATCGTCAGACTTCTCACTGTATTGAGAAATGTTTCACAGATCCCAGTCCTTGTCTTGTTAGTCCAACAGCACTGTAAGCGGGGAACCTCCAGTGTTTTCCAGTTGGGTTCCCTGCAGCATCATCAATTTCTGGCTTTTGCAATGCAGGCCTTAATGGCTAGAAAAGGACCCTTGGGTCTTCCAGCTCTGACTTCTGCTTTACCCTTAAACATGGCTACATAAGCTAGTCTTTAATACAACTGAGTCTAAAATATTTATTCCTTTAGATTTCAGGCCTCTTTGTTTTGTTTTGAAACAAACAAAATCGTAGTGCTTCATTGCTACTGGGGTGCTTGCGCAAGCTTAGGAGAATTGGATAAAAAGATGATGTCTTCTGGGGTCTTCTATATATTAAAAAGCTCTGCATCAGCTTTCCAGATCAGATGGTTCCCCTGATGTTTTGCCCAAGGTGAGTCAGCTTGCTGTGCAGCATATCTGAGCTGAGCGGCCCATGCTTGGAAGTCCCTGAGCCATAGCCTTGATGAAACAAATAGGTTCTACGCGCACAGGAAAACTGGCTTTAATCACCCTTAGTCTCCCAGAGAATGTCTCAGATTTTCTTAGAAGCTCCTGGTTTCTGAAATGTCAGCCAGAGGGCACTTTCCCATTATGAAAATAGAATTAAGATAAATGTCTTACTCCTAATAATTTCAGTCTCTATCAGGTTCTGTTTCCTGAAATCCTTCTAATCTCTGCTGAACTTCTCACAAAAGCTCTGGTTTTAATGGCCTTCTTGCTGGCCTTAAGATTGATTCTCAGTGTAACTTTACGGATTTAATTTTTCTTAAAATTCTAACTAAATCCTAATGCAGCTTTGGTATCAGCGGCAGTTGAGTTTCCTGAGTGTCTGAATAGAAGTCCTAAATTATACCCATAAAAAGAAAAACTGCTGTTACAACTAGCCTTTCAGTTGAATAGTAACTGAGAAATAATCTGCACATGTTTATTTCATTTTGAGCAATCAGTCTCATTTTAATCCTCTCTTAAAGGCAGAATGTGCCCTGCCAAACCACACTCTGGTGGGTTTTATAGTTTTCTTTAGCTCGGGATCGAATTGTGCTATTACTGCAGGTATTTGGGTCTGAAACTCAAATTAGAAAAATTAGAATAAGAAAGAATATGGGAAAGACAGGAATAAGGCAGTATAATAAACTCATATTCATCTCTCTGCTGAGGATAGAAGGATTTATACTCTAATCCCTTTCCTAAAATATAGCAAATCCCCTTTTAGTAAGGCTGAATGACTCCAATCATATTTGTCAGTGAGGAAAAGTGGCAGAGTTTATTTAACACAGCTCTAGTTGTAAAGCTATTCCCCCTAATATTTATTTTAAAAGCTACAGATATTTAACACCTTATTGACAAAATGTTTTCTTCCCCTTAAGCATCACAGAGAGCCGCTGTCTGCAGTGAGCACTGTTCTTGCTGCTGCTGTTTGCAAGGAATGCTTCCTGTTGGTGCATGTCTCCTGCAAGGCACACCTGTACCTGGTGGGATCCCTGTGCAGAGCCATGTGCTGCAAGGATTTGGTGACCTGTAGAGAGCAGCTCACTTTGCAGAACGTTCTCATGCACTTCATCTCGTCTCATCACTTCCTGGGAATGCAGCTTACAGGGAGCCTTGCTGCTCTGCGCTGCCTTAGCCATTGCCCCAGGACTTTTTTCCTTCCTTATGGTCTAGGTGTATGCATGCACACATGTGGATCCACATGCTCCTGGGCTGTGATTCTTTATGAAACATATACATGTGGGAAAGAACCCACAGCCCAGAAACAGCTGCTAATGGAACCAGTTCAAGCATCTTTACTTTGTTCAGAAACATCACTGAGAAAACAACATGCTGGAAAATGTCTCCTCCACCCCATCACTTTCTAAGCTGTCTTATCCACCTACTTCTCAGCTCCCAACCAGCTTGTGCAAATAAGGCAATAAAACCACATTGCTGTATCACCCCCAAGGCAGTAGGTATTTTTCCATACAACACTGAGCCCCAGAAATTCTGTTTTGTTACTTTTGATACTTGTTCAACAAAGTATGGGAATATCTGTTTGGTGAAGTTTCTTGCCATGTTATCAGGCTTCAGTGTTTTCTCAGTGCTTTGCTCCATTGGCCAATCTAGTTTTAAACACGCAGGACTGTGAGTGTGCTTAAAAAAAAAAAAAAAACACAACAAAAACAACAAACATTCCTATCAGGTTTTTTTGTTACTTTTCTGATAAAATTTCAGAGGAAGATTACTAACATGACTGCTGAGTAAGCTGACCTGTAAGTCACTCTGCTGTTCAGTAGCTCTCAGCAGCCATGTGCAGGCAACTTGTGATGGCTTGTGTTCCTTCCCAAGGATTAATCAATGCTCCATGCACAGTTTAGCCAAGATTTTAAAAGCAAAGAGGAACCGTGTGTTCCCCCTAAGGGAGTGCAGGCAATGCAGGTAACCTCCTTTAGCTATTGATTTAATGGGTAGACAATAGTAAAGATGACTGCTAGCTGCAGGTAGTACATGGGTGCTTGAATACAGGATGTTATGTGAGTTGTTCCAAAAGTAATGCCTCCCATGCTATTATGTTGCCCCATGATGTCAGGAGCAGATGTTGGTGGGATGGCAGTGGAGGCTGAACCTTCCTGACAGTATTCCGTTATATCTTCTTGCTGTGTGACAGATGGCAGCAGATAACAAAGTGACATCTGACTTGGGAGTGTATGATGCAAGGGAGTGGAACTGAGCTCCTCCATGCAGAAAAAATGGCACCGATTGACATTCACTGACACTTGTGAACATTTATGGAGACCGAACAGTGGATGTGAGCACAGTGTGAGGTGAATGGTGTATTTGGTGTATTTCAGCAAAGGTGACAGCGACATGAAAGAGAAGCCACGTTCCAGATGCTCATCCAGATTTTTATGAGCACAGCATGCAGGCTTGTGTTCATTGCTGGCAGAGATGCATAGATAATGGTGGTGACTGTTGAAAAATAGCACTTTGTAGCAGAGAATTTACTCTTATCAAATAATGTTCCATGGGAATAAATAGGAGGCATTACTTTCAGAGTGATCTACATATGGTACCAATAACATCTTCATGAGCACATAGCAAGTAAAATTTTTGAAATTTGCCTCTTTATTTACACATTTCTTGTCTGCGTCATTAAAGCTGATGGAAATTTCTTAGAAGTATTTAGGTCAATACTGGATGGTTGTTGGTGACTTCACAGTTAGTCGAAGATTTGGAGTCTTTAACAGAAATTAAAAATGAACTTCCCTTACCAATAATCATATTAAAATTGGCTACTGACATGATTCAATGTGGTATTTCCAAACGGTCTCCTGAAAAATAAGTCCTCTGTATTATTGTTTTGTGGGTTAGCAGAAAAGAGCAATGTTTTGGTTTCTAACTCACTGCAGTTAAAATTCTAGGGAGTTTTTCACAGTAAAGATCCCACTGGGCTGAGTACGTGAAATCATACACTGCAGTCAGCAGAAATGATCTTCATCTCTTGGCTTTTTTTCCCCTCATTTAATTGCTTAAGTATTTTGGATGGACTTACTCTGACCTTGTTCATCAGATGGCTAATCCTGACCACCGCTGCTGGAGCACTGTGCAGTGGTCATACTGATTCTGTTTTTGTCTCTCCTTTCTGATGGCAACCCTGCCCACGGCAGGGGGGTTGGAACTACATGATCTTTCAGGTCCCATCCAACCTAGGCCATTCTGTGATTTGGTGGAATACTATATTATGAGCAACGCTGCAGATTAGTCTTCCATGTTTATAGCAACAGCCATTATTTCTTAGTTCAAGTTTATTGAGAAGAAAGTCCTTTATGAAATTCAGTTCCTGGTATCAGGCCAACATTTTTGGTGGAGTAATAATGATACAGTTCCAATTCTGTGTTCAATTTGTGGCAATTCTTTACCTAATTTAAGTTTTAAAATCATTTTTTAATTTTTTCTTTAAGCTATAATTAACTTTAAAAAAACATTTTCTAGGATCTATAAAATTCTCAAAAGAATTTTTTTCTTCATATCTTCTTCCCAGGACCCCAGGAGGGGGTATGGGGTCCTTCCACACCAAGAGGACCCCAAATGGGACCTCAAAGAGGAGAATGTGGAAAAATATTTCATGTGTGTCCGTAGATTTGGGAATGTAATGTTTGTGCCTCGTACACAGGTGTAGTTATAATTAATTAATTAAGTGTATATATTCTATTTCTATATGTGACCATGTCTGAACTTTGTGTTAGTTATTATGCTTAGTTTGGGGGTAACTGTAGCTTCTTTCACACACAGTTATCTTTTTATATCAATCTTGACTGCATTTTAACCTAATCTTTCATCAGAAGTAAAACGTTTTATATTTTATGACTTTCTCACTTGATCTGTGTAGTTGCATTTCTATAATTGATTTCTAATTGATAACTGTGGCTGGGAACAGATTCTCCTTTGTTAACAATATATTGGTATATTGTAAGGTTGGTAATAGTAAAACATTTCCTTCATGAAAGGAAAACTGAAATCGGCATGGGAGAAGGCTATAATTTTTCCAAGGAAAATAAAACATAATCATGTGAAAAAACAATTGCTTAATTGTCACATTAAATAAATATATTAGGAAGCAGCAACCTCTAAGTCTGGTCTGAAATAAGTAGCTTCTCTAAGACGAAAATTTATGTGGACAACTTGATTCTCCACTCATAAAGCTAATTGGCTCATAATTTTGGAAATGAAAGTAAACCTTAATGTACTCAGTAGTATTAAAAGACATAACGATAAAACTTGAATAGTGGTATCCTTCTGCTAATTCAACATCTAAGAAATGATGATATTAGTAAATAGCATGGCTACACGAATTCCAAGGATTATAATTAGAAATCATTTTCTATTGGTTCCTTGATTCTAAAGAGAGGGAATTTGGAACAGAGAAATTTTGTGCACTAAATAAAAGCCTCAAGCTCTTTATACTTTATACAAGAGATAATTCTTGCCCCATAGTTATAACTGTTTCACTTTTCTATTTTTAATTGTTTGCAATTTGTTTCATAGGACAGACACTGCATTACAAAACTAGTGTAAATAGAAGTATTCCTTCATTTCTTGTTTGTTTAATGTTTGAACCAGCATTAATTATAACAATTTTATGAGTTTTTCACGTGAAACGCATGTAATTGAAGTAGAGGAAGATTAAATCTTGTGCAGGTTGTTTTGCAAATAAGAAATTCTTTTCCAGGAGCTTGCCCTAAAGAACTTTCAAGTTCCACTGGAATGAATTTGTGTTTTAAAAATACAATGCAGATATTGTAAGTTTATCTCCTTTTGTAGTAGCAATCTCAACATAAATACATAAAGGGATCGCTGGGGACAAGTGCTGGTAGAGGGCTTGATGTTTCCCTCACTCTCCCACTTAAATTAAATATTAAATCTATGTATATAATGATGAAAAAGAAGGTTTTAGTCTTTGTTAGAACCTTAAGGGCCTGTGTACCCAAGAGTCAGTACAGGGTTGTTTTTTTTTTCTTTTCTTTTTTTTTTTTTCTGTATTTAGTTGGAATTCAAAACTTAAAAGCATATTGTCCAAAGAGATCATCTCATGGTCACATAAAGCATAAAGACATAAAACATGGTCTGTCCAGGGCTGCTTCCAGAAGGATATTTGGAGAACAAATGCAGGGTAAGACCTTTCAAAGGCCAAATTGATTTGAAGGGTAATAGTAGCTGCTATTCTTAAAGTCTCTGAGAGGAGAAGGAACTAGAAATGCTATAAAATTTTCAGAACATCAGCTGATGATATCCTTTCCATGACATGGCCTCCGCTATCCTGGATAACGTGATATCGGGATATCTGTGACAAGAGAGCATAGTTTTAGGGAAGGTTTCAGCATTGCAGAAATCCAGTTCTTGGAGGCAAAGCCCCAAAGCAAGGGGCAAAAAAGCAGAAATTTTTTTTTTATGCTTTCTGCATTTTTCTAAGTTCCTTTTTTTAGCAACTTCTCTCACGTCCCATTTGGATATGCAAGCCCATGTTGTGTAGTGATGCGGAGTTAGCCGGTGACCTTTTTTGAGGGAAACTATCAACACTAGCTTTGGCATAATAGATGAGTGGGTTGTGTTTCATGGGTGGCCAGTCACCCTGTGTTTTTCCTCTGTCTAATTAGTGACCTAGCATGCTGGAGGAAGGTCTGCAAGGCAGGGAGATGCTCCATCCCAGGTATGATGCTCCCAGATGTCCCGGGTAGCTCCCCAGCACTGCTTCTTGTTGATAAAGGAACAGAAGGAAAACCACACAACTCCTGCTTCTGCCCCACCTCTGCCATGCAATACACAGAATGTGCCAGCAGTCTGCTTTTTGGGGTACACAGTGCAGGAGAGGCTCTGCTGTGGTGCTTGATGAATAGTGCATGGACATGGGCTGAGTGGCTTTAAATGAAGATTTAATTCCTCACAGCCAGTAAGATTTGCTCAAATTACTTGACAAGAAAATATATGACCAACATATCCTGCTTATTAAAAAAAAAGAAAAAAAAAAAGAAAAAAAGAGAAGAAGAGCTATTCAGTTTCTCAGAAGGGAAGATGTGCATTACATGGGGAACACATATGCTGACATGGCTGTATATGCTTGAGTACAGTGCGTGCATCAAGTGTCTCCTTCCGTGCATGAGGCAGCCACTGTCACTCCTCAGAGCTGCAGTGCAGCAGAGTGTCAGCATGCATGCAGTTGGAGAGGGTAAATGCTCAACAGGAAATAAGCTCATTCTGCATCTGTCATTTTAGCTTTAATTCTTAACATTTTCTTCAAAACGTTAGGCAAGATGTTGCATAACAAGGAAGTTTACTTTCTACTCATGCTAGCTTTCCCTCTAGACTTTCTTATTTTATGTAAGAGATAGTTTATTTTGCATGATTCAGGAGTGGCATTTTGGCTTTTAGCAGTTAAGATGATGGAAAGTTTTGTGAAAAGTATTCCCTGTCTGCCCAGGGAAGGATGGCAGATTCCTCAACCATAAGACTCCGGTACATGTGATTTAACAAACTTTGGCTTATATTGGGAACATAAACACTTTTAGTTGTTCAGAAGCAGTGAAATCAAGAACCCTTGTAGTGTACAAAGTTTAAAGAAACAAGGAAAGAATGCTGGCAAGAAGCCAAGAGCCATTTTTGAGCAGGAAGGGAAAATAGAGAAACAATGTGCATAACAGCGTGACTCCCATCTACAAAAAGGGAGGATTTGGGGAAC
This sequence comes from Chrysolophus pictus, assembly GCA_037305975.1. NCBI lineage: Eukaryota > Metazoa > Chordata > Aves > Galliformes > Phasianidae > Chrysolophus > Chrysolophus pictus. The sequence continues at coordinate 614,299 of CM074583.1, forward strand.
TACAGGCCTATCAGCCTGACCTCCGTGCCAGGGAAGGTTATGGAACATGTGTGGGACAACAGGGGGATCAAGCAGAGCCAGCAGGGGTTCATGAAAGGCAAGTCCTGACCAACCTCATCTCCTTCTACAGCCAGGTGACCCACCTGGTTGATATGGGAAAGGCTGTTGATGTAGTGTACCCAGTCTTCAGCAAAACCTTCAACACTGTCTCCCAAAGCATTCTCCTGGAGAAGCTGGCAGCCCATGGCTTGGACAAGTATACTCTGCTGGGCAAAGACTTGGCTGGAGGGCTGGGCTCAGAGAGTGGTGGTGAATGGAGTGACATCCGGATGGTGAACAATCAAGACTGGTGTTCCCCAGGGGTCAATACCTGGGCTTGTCTTGTTCAATATCTTTATTGATGATCTGAATGAGGGAACTGAGTGTGCCCTCAGCAAGTTTGCAGATGACACCAAGCTGGGAGGAAGTGTCAATCTACCTGAGGGTAGAAAGGCCCTACAGAGGGATCTGGACAAGCTGGATTGCTGAACTGAGACCAATGGGTTGAAGTTCAACAAAACAAAGTGCCGCGTCCTGCACTTAGGTCACAACAACCCAAGCAACACTACAGGCTTGGAGCAGAAGGCTGTGTGGAGGAAGAGGATCTGAGGGTGTTGGTTAACACTCAAAAGAACATGAGACAGCAGTGTGCCCAGGTGGCCAAGAAAATCAATTGTATCCTGGTTTATATCGGAAATAGTGCAGCCAACAGGAGCAGGGAGGTGATCATCCCCCATACTAGCACTGGTGAGGCCGCACCACAAGTATTGTGTTCAGTTTTGGGCTCCTCACTACAAGAAAGACATTGAGGCCCTGGAGCGTGTCCAGAGAAGGGCAACGAAACTGGTGAGGGGTCTGGAGCACAAGATAAGACATGGGGAGTGGCTGAGGAACTGGGATTGTTTAGTCTGGAGAACAGGAGGCTCAGGGGAGACTTTATTACTCTCTACAACTTCCTGAAGGGAGGTTGTGGTGAGGTGGGGGTTGGCCTCTTCTCCCAGCTAACAGCAAATACTGAATGGCTTCAAGTTGCACCAGGAGGGGATCAGGTTGGATATTGGGAAAATCTTCTCAGAAAGAGAAGCACTGGAACCAAGGGAGATGTTGGAGTCACTGTTTCTGGACATATTCAAGAAATGTGTGAATGTGAAGATGCTCCAGCACCTAACTGGAGCAGCTCCCAGAAATCTGTTGATATCCTACGTGGAAGAGGAGCAATTCAGAGTTAGGTTATGATAGCAGCAAATTTTCACTCTTTTGCTACAGATTCTTATCATCCAGAAATAGGGTTGTCTGAAACCTTCTTGTCTGCTCAAGGAATGATTCTTCTGAGTTAAGGGATGCATTCACAGGCTATGCTGTGGGGAGCTTGGATGGTCCAAGAGCGGGTGTGCTGAGTGAGATAAGGAATGAGGATGAGATGAAGGCAGTGATTGCTGAAGAATGAAGGAAAACAGAGAAGAAGGGCAAGACATGACAACCATGCATATTGATGCCTGGGGAAATGTCCATCTCCTGGCTCTTCTGTAGCACAGTCTCTCCCCTAAAATTTGTAAAGCTGCATCTTCTGAGACATTTCTTTCCTTAAAGCAGATGTTTTATTTTCTGCGGCACAGGTAATACTGCTATAGATAAAGGGAGATGCTCCTTTACTTGACTTCTATGGAGACAGGCTTTTTGGCATCCTGAAGCTTCTGTCCTCTCTGACCAGTTTGTGATGCTTGGTCCTGGGTGTCACTTACTCTGAGCCTCCATTGCAAGGGGTAGGAGGCTGTTTTGAAAACCTAGTCCCAGTGCTAACAATGAAAGCTTGTTAATGGTGATTGTTTTCAGCACCAGCTTTGAGTTCTGTAGTGCAGGCTATTCCCAGCAAAGTTGGAGATGACAAAACAGTTTCACAATCATCCCCTTGTGCACATGTAGTTGGAGGGAAATGCTGCTGCCCATGTGGAGAAATCCAGCTAGGAAGAACAGAGATGCAACTGTGAGTCTGGCCATCACGCCATTCTTTCTAAATAGTGTGGTGTGGCCACAGGAATGGAGGGGAAAGCAACTAGATGGTGAAATGCTGTGTGCATGGTGTGTGTAGCAGTTGTTGCAGACCACATGGTGCAGAGGCAATGCATCTGTAGCTGGGACTTTGAAAATTGTGTTGAATTGTCTGGTTGCCTATACCCTCTGAGGCCACCATGCACTGAGCCTGCTACTTTCACTATCTAGATCTAGAAAATATCTGCTGATATACGTGATTTTTTTTTAAGGTGCATATCTTCTCAATGTGCTTTTCTGTCTTCATTTCATTTAATCACAGCATCACAGAATGGCTGAGGTTGGAAGGGATGTTGGGGTCCTCCTGATCCAACCCATGCTCAAGCAGGAACACCCAGAGCAGGATATCCAAAATCGTTATTCAGATGATAAATTATTGTAATACAATACTTACATATTTCAACTTGTAATATTCCCTTGTGTGCAATTTTATCTCTCTTACAAATGACTGCACATTATATATTTCCACATTTAATCAAGGTGACACCTCCAACAGGAATAAAGTGGGCAGATTTAAACATAAGCTTCACTCAAATCATGATCTGCAAATAAAATGTCTTTTCTGATGTTTGTATCAGCTCACTTTTGTTTTTTTTTAAGCACAGTAATTTGCACTTTCCCAGGCTTCTTACTGCTCAGGCTGGGAAGGGAGATGGCGTGAGAAGCACTGGGGCAGGCTGGTGTTTGTCCAGCAGAAAACGGGAAATTCTGAGACCTCTCAGGCGACGGGTATTTCTCGACAGAACTTCCTGGTTGATTGCAGTCCAGGAAGAACTGCATAGGCTTGGAGAAGCACTAGAAATGGGTCAAAATAGGGCAATGCATACAGTGTATTTAATATGCGGAAGGAAGTGAAGTAACTAGTAAGTGTGTGCTTTCTTTCATGAACCCTGCTCTGTCACCCCTCTCCAGAAAAGAGTCTTTTAGGAGTGAAAAGTGGTGACAAATGCCTTTTCCCCCCCTGTCTTGGTCTTTCTGGAAAGCATCAGTAATGCAGAGACCTGGCTCTGACACCTATTTATGATGTCCCCTAAAATTTGGCATTTTCCTTGTGCTGAGCATGCAGTGTGGTGCATCTACCTGCCCACAAATCCACCTCAGACTTAAAAAAGGCAACAACCAGAGAACCAGGGGGGATGACAAATGTAAATGCATAAAATATAATTACGAGTGGCCTCACGTAGCTCTATGAACCGCTTTGAAACGTGTCCTAGGCTGAATTGGGCTGTCCATCTTCCTTTGCTCCATGCTCGCAAATCATGCCCAGTGTTCCCCTCAAGACTCACACTCTCCACTTGAAAATAAATTAAAACAATAAATAAACGAAGCCACTTCACCTACAGCATTGCTGCCCTGACCTCCCAGCCTCTGTACAGAACCATGGAGGTTGCTTGAGGCCATGCATGTCAACATGCTCCCTGTGGGAGCGAGGCTGTCTGCAGCCCTGGCCTTCCTGTAGTTCTGTTGGAAATACCTGGCCTTGTTTAAAAATATGATTTCATCTGCTCCAGATCGCAGAGTCCGTGGTGGCATTCCTGTCTGATGTGCTTGGAAAGCAGAATCATGGAGCTCTGAAGTTTAATTATAGCCGCCACAGGTGCTAATGCTGCCCTCCCACAGCTCCAGAAGGGCTTCCATCGCAACAGGGCAATGATTGGCAGGGGGAAGTGAATGAAGTCAGGGTGGTCTCAGGCTGAAAATCCAACCTGAAAGCTAGTGATGAAATTTGTTACTGCAACAGCTGGTTTGTTAAAAGCTTCCTGATTAATTTATCCTGTTCTGGGGGAAGGGAGGGCATGAAATTGCATTTTTTTTTTCATATATCTTCTGAGGAAAATATATTAAAAAAAAAAAAAATTCTTCCATATCAGATAGAAAATATGATGTTCTGTTTTACTCATTTTTTATGCTTCTTTCTGTGTGATGCTTCAGTGGCAGCAGTGATTTTTTATATCATTATTATGATCATATGTATTAATCCAAATACTTTTCCTTTTAATCTGAACAGGTTTTACAGAGGAAATCAGCCAACAGCACAAACTGGAACTGCTCCACTATTTGAAGAGTTTCTGTTTGTATTTTTGGCTTTTTTGCAACTGGATTAACAAAAAAACATTAATAAACAATGCAACAAGCAGCATAATGTCTGTCTTTGGTCTGTCTTGTTGTTGCTCTGAATTGGAAAGGAAAACATCAGATGTGTTTTCTCTGAAGGAGGAACATTTAGGATGTTCGTGTGTTATAGATGAGCTGGGTGCCTGGAGGCCAAGAGTGAGGAAGTGGAAGGGGCCTTCCTGGAGTAACACGAGGAGGCCTGGGCCTGGTTTCTTGGGGCTTTGTCCTCCTCAGCGTCTGCTGGGGGGCAGCCTGGGGGGCATGTACATCTAAGTCACCTGCTGTGCTCAGTGTGTGTAATTGTGTGTAACTGTGATGAAAAAGTTCTCTAGTGGTAAGAAGGGTGATGATGGGCATATGTAGCAATGAAAGCAGCAAGACAGCTGTTGGCCTGTCCACATGTCGTGACCTGACAGCAGTGGTTTGAATTGCTAAGACTTCTCAGCTCTGCTCCTGCAGCTTCTCCTGCCAGGAGTCACGCTTGTTCTTCTTGGGAAGGACTTCCATAGGCTACTGTGTCAAAACGTTGGGCTGTGTGCACTTTGGCTCACAGAGAGGTCATACAATCGTAGAATCATAGAATCACAAGGTTGGAAACGACCTGTAAGATCATCTAGTCCAACCGTCTTCTCATTACCACTGCTACCACAAACTAAAACATATCTCATAGCTTCTCATCCAAACGCCCCTGGGCAGCCATTCCAGTGCCTGACCACTCTCTGAGAGAAAAAGTTTTTCCTCATGTTTAACCTAAACCTCCTCTGGTACAACTTGCTGCCATTTCCCCAGGTCCTGTTTGTTGCCTGGGAGAAGAGGCCAAACCCCTCTTCACCACAACCTCCTTTCAGGAAGTTGTAGAGTGCAATGAGGTCTCCTCCGAGCCTCCTCTTCTCCAGACTGAACAATCCCAGCTCCCTCAGCCACTCCTCATAGGACTTGTGCTCCAGACCCCTCACCAGTTTTGTTGCCCTTCTCTGGACACGCTCCAGGGCCTCAATGTCTTTCCTGTAGTGAGGGGCCCAAAACTGAACACAGCACTCGAGGTGCGGCCTCACCAGTGCTGAGTACAGGGGGATGATCACCTCCCTGCTCCTGCTGGCCACACTATTTCTAATGCAGGCCAGGATGCCGTTGGCCCTCTTGGCCACCTGGGCACACTGTCGGCTCATGTTCAGCTGAGCATCAATCAACACCCCCGGGTCCCTTTGCTCTTCACAATCATCCAGCCACTGGTCCCCAAGCCCATAGCACTGCATGGGGTTGTGGCCAAAGTGCAGGACCTGGCACTTGGCCTTGTTGAACCTCATCCCATTCACCCAAGCCCAGCGATCCAGCTTATCTAAGTCCCTCTGAAGGGCCTCCCTACTCTCAGGCAGATCGACACTACCTCCCAACTTGGTGTCATCTGCAAACTTACTGAGGGTTCACTCAATCCCCTCATCTAGGTCATCAGTAAAGATATTAAACAACATGGGCCCCAGTACCGACCCCTGGGGGACACCACTTGTAACAGGTCACCAGGTGGACTTAACTCCATTAACCACTACCCGTTGGGCACGGCCTTCTAGCCAGTTTCTTACCCAAAGAAGGGTATATCTGTCCAGGCCATGGGCAGCCAGTTTCCCCAGAAACTGTTTGGGAGGATCTGAACTCAGCTTCATGATTGGGCACAATGTTAATCAAAAGGATGCTGAAGGCTGTAGTATCCCAAGCCCTGCTGGTGGCCCTGGACTCTGCCCTAGGTTCTCCAGAATGTGGTACTGCTTTGAAAGTTTTTCTCAGATGGATTTTCTTCATAGCCACTTCTAGGAAATTAGGAATAGGAAACCTTTTCATTATTCAAGAAATTCACCTTTTTCATAATAGCCACTGTGTTAAACTTGAGAAAGCTGGAAAAATTCCTGTCTCTTTTTCCTGGGCATTTTCTGTTCGTATTTTGGTGACAGATGTTTGTGGATTGCAGTGATGGAGGCAGCACATCACTTCTGCTAAGAAATTCGGGGATTTTTCAGTGATGCTCAGTTCCCATAAACGTGCTCAGTGCAACGTCCTCAGGAAGTTTCTCATGAGGGAGATGAAGGCTGCGGTCATGCTCTATGGAGCCCATAGCTCTGCTCCTGGTGGGCAGGTGTGCCTCAGCCCTGCTCCACAGATGGAGCAGGTGGTGGGATGAGATTCTGAGGAGTGAATGCAGTACTCCATGAGCAGCCCGAGGGGGAGGAATGGAAAAAAAAATTCTTCAAAAGGGAACACTTGTGTGGGCATGGGTTTCCTGGAAGGCCTGCCAGGGGGGAGGGTAAGGAATTAAGACAAACATTGTAGATGGGGTGGTCTGTTCTGAACACATCAATGAAACTTAACATTGTTCTTACTGTCTACATTTGTCTACATTTGTCTGTAGATTGTTTTTAATTGGCAGAGGTTTTGAAAAAGACACGACCTTGGAGTCCAATGCACAGCGCTCCAGTTTTAATTAAATAAAGGATTTTCATGAGAAGCAACTGCTAAAGTTCTTGAATTAGTGAAAGTTTTGCAGAAAAATAACATTTAAGATGTGTTCAAAACAAAATACTTGGTTTTCAAAAATATGATTGCTGGCATAGGAAGGAGCATTTGCTTCCCTCAGCAGGACAAGAGCAGAGACTGCTGTTGGTGTCTCTGCTCTGAGGTGGGTATCTTGCTCCCCAGTGCACCCAGGGCATCTCTGCTGAGAGATGCTCTCTGCCTGCATAGTGTGCAACTGTCCCCCTGCACCCATAGCTGGGGTCAGACACACGCCCTGACATGTGCAGGCACATTGCTGGAGAATGTCGAGACCTTGCGTTATTTCCATGAAACAAAAGCCCGGGTCCTCAGCCAGCTTTGCTTCTAATCTAGCAGCTATTTCACTGGGGGCTATGCATACTGCCTGCTCTGTGAGCTTGCCTTCTTTTGCCTGCCACGCTGCTTTAGATTTATAGCTGACATAACTAATTTATATATAGATTTAATTGTAGGTAATACCTCCCCTTTCCTATCTGATGCCTACCTAGACCAAATGTTGGATCGCACTGTCTTCAAAAGACCTTTTTTGGATAGTATTCTGTATTGCAGTAGCATCTTGTTTGTTTCCCTTACAGATACCCATTGCCATTGGAACATTTATCTCAAATTCAGGTGGATCCCACACTCAAGTGTAGAAAAAGTAAAACATTTAGTAAATCAAACATTTAGTATGTTGATAAAAGAATTTTTTGGTATTCCAGCCTGCCCTCTCTGTGTTCTTGTGAAGCATAATTTTAATCAATTTTTGAAATAATTCAAATGCTTGTGAGAAAAAATATTTAAATATTTCAAGATGAATACTCTGCCCATCTCTGCCTTCCAATTTTAATGACGAATTTGTTTCAGTAGCTGTTTAATGAAGCTAGACAAAACTTGAGTTGCAAGGGGCTTATTGCATTTGGTTTTAAAAGCAGAGAAAAAAATAGCTGATGGAATAATGAATGGATAAACATTCTTTCCTTTATGTGCTTAAAAGAGCAATGGAGATTTGATTTTTATCCTGCTGCTATATTTTGCTTGAAACTGATCCTGAAGCATCTCAGTGTGGCTGTTTGGTGGGCTCAAGACCAAGCCCTGGCTTGCACTGAACAATGTGTTTGTTAGCAAGGTCTCTGAAATCCTCATTTTATCTTGTGCTTGTTTGAGCTTTGCTACTAGAAGATGAAAAACGGACTCCACGTTGCATTTCCATACATGTGCATGAGCTCAGCTGAATCACCCGTTTCCAGAAAATCCCTCTCATGTGTAGCACTGTTTAGGTTGTGTGAGGCAGCCTCTGTAAATGTAGCATTAAACAAATGATTCAGAGTCTGCCTCATACACACAGCTCTGAAAGAGATGTGCACATTAGATGGACAGAGTCGGGAGCTATAAATAGTTGCCAGAGAACTGCGGTGTACCAAGGGAGCTCTGATACCCACAGGGAGCATTAACCGGTGTGCTTGTCTAGATGTTGAATGCAGTCACTTTTGTTTTGCTAAAGATAACCTAATCTCAAATTTCAGTAAAACTTCTACTAAAGCAGGCTTTAAACATGCCTTTAAAACACCAGATGATCTGCAACAAGAAGACAGAGATATATAACCTCAAAGACTACGTCTGAACTTATGCTATTCCTACTGCTGGAGTCTAGCTAATGTAGGTATTTGGGCTGCTCCCTTCTTCATTGCCACTTTAGTCTCTCCAGAGTTGTTCTGCAGGACACACACATTAAGATATGTCAGAAATTTACTATCAGCAAGATGAGCCTACCCTTGTGTTCAGATGAGAGGCAGACTTTTTGGATAAGGAGACCTGCACTTCTTAAGGTGCTTCAGGGAGATATCCTTGCTGAAAACTGGACAAAGGCCAGGTATAGGCAGAGCAAGCTGCATAATAGAGTGGAACAGAGACACTGAGCTAGGAGACAGAGTAGGAAAACAGGAAAATGCCCTTGCTGTCTGAGAAAGAAAGATGATGCAGAATAATTTTGGAAACTACCTCTTCGCTACCTTGGCACTGTAATAACAGCTGGTGTCTTTCCCAGCACCACTCATCATTTTGCATGTCCCATTCAATTTGCTTCCAGGTGCTGGCTGTGGCCAGCAGGAAGCAAGAGCATCCCAGCACATGACATTGTGTGTCATGTCTATGCACTACGTTCCCAAATAGTCGTGGAGCATGGCAGCAATGGAGCGTTACTTTGGATTACATCCTCCAAGAAAAGCCACTGCCTGCATGTGATTTATTCTGTCTCTCACTGAAGCTGCAGATGTCCATTAATCAAAAGAAGTTTTTAAGTACCTGTTCAAATAGAATGGGCAGAATGGATGCTGCCAGCTTGGGACACAGCCAGGTGAAGGATAAGAATAAGATGTTCTCCTACCACACTTCAAAGGTACTTGGATTTTTATAGAACTTGCTGGCTTGAGTTTTATGAGGGCATTAGAAACACAGGATGAGTTCAGAGTTTGAAACAAAGTTGGCCAGTAAAACTGCCTGTGAGGCTAACTCACAGTAAATAGCAATGCAGCAAGCATGTTATTAAGTGTTCTGTCCCTGGTGCCCTTTTTTTGAACATTTCTTAAATGGCAGAGCCTTGTTTTCTGAAAGCCTCACTTTGGCTTAACTGCAGCTCTTCATCTGTGACTGCTATTTTGTAATTCAATTATCACTATTGATGAATGTTAAAAGAGAAGCCAAATAAAATTTAGAGTATGTTTGCGGGTGCTACAAATGTTTTAAGTGAAATAAAGATTTCATAGGGTGTAAGGAAAAAACATACTGAGAAGCACTGATACTGAGATGCACCTATAGCAGGCAGACATAAGGGCTAATAAACAAGCTCACATGTGGCACATGCCAAGGCATACCTGGGAATTACATCTCTAAGAAGTCATAAACAGCTTGCCATTCACTATTTCTCCCTAAATTTCTCATAGGAGTTGACACAGGCTTCTAATGTTTTTCACTCTCCACTTGGTTGTGCAAGTTGTGCTGCGTCTGCTCACTTGGACCTCCAAACTAAGCATCTAGTGATGCAGAGTGTGGTGGGGTTTTTTAACTGTGAAATGAACTGCCTTCCCTGTTGGATGCTTTTCTGTGTTGCAAAATGAGTGCTTGTTTCCCTATTTTCCACTTTGCTATAAGGCTGAATACTCTTACTGTGTATGGTGGTGACGGCATGGGAAGAAACCTACTCAGTTCAAGGCATCATCAATAAACCTGGCTTTGCCACAAAATGTGCAGTATAAATAAATTCATGTTAAGGTAATAGAAAATGCGTAGTGTTTTAACATGAGAAACTTATCTTCCCAACCACTTAGGTTTGCTGTAATGGAACAACAGATGCAGTGAATCCCTGAATGTCTGTGTCAGGGAATAAGCAATTATTTGGGTGCTTCATGGTGTGGTCACCAGAGTTTAAATTTTCATTAATTAAAATCTGAGATCTTTGAGGAACCTCAGCACAAGCTTTGGGGAGGGCACATGTTTATTTGGCTGCACCTCTGGGGAGCACACTCCAGAAAAACCACTCCTTGCAGCTCTGGAGCACGTGCTGCAGGGAAAACTTGGGGTCTCATTAGTTCCTTGCTCACAGAGGCTACACAAGAGCCTGCATGCCCAGGGAGAGGGGACAATGTGGTTGTGGGAAGGAGGAGCTGACAGGCATTACATACATGCAGAAACCCAAAGACTGCAACAGTGCTGCTGCTCTCATGGGGGAAGCTTGCTGGGTCCGGCCAGTTTCAACCTGCAGTTTGGTGATCTATGTGTTTGTTTTGACAAGGGAGGTGATAAAATAGGGGTTCCTCCCCACCCCCTTTGGCTGTGGGTGTTCAGGTCATCGTGGTCTGGCTGCTGGGAAGCTGAGCAGGGAGAAGTCCTGCTTTTACTCTGTAAAACTCATCTGAGAAAGTCCATTTCCCATCCTGCCTATGTTCTTTTGAGGGGAAGCATGAAAAGGAAAGGGAGGGGGGAAAAAAAAAAAAAGCTACAATGAAAAGGGATCTTGCTTTCATCTCATGGAAAGCCTTCTATGAATAATAGTGGCTAAATACTTAAATTTCTTGGCATTACACTAAGGCAATTGCACTAATGCAATCTGATTCACCTGATAGAACTTACTGCAAGAGGAAGCCTGGTGAGGCTGGAAAACCTTTTCTTCTCGTACACCAAAGTGTTCATGAGATTGGAGTAAAGCAGCCATTCTGCTCCATGGAAAATTTAGGCACTTAGAAAAATGTTAATCAGAATTACATATGGAGTAGAAACTGATAAGGCTTTCCCACAAGGTTGTTCTTCCACTCTTCTCTTTTGAAGAGTCTGTTCTGGGTCAAGAAACTTCAGAACTCTGAGTCTGCCTGTGCAGAGCTTGTGTTTTGGGAACAGTTTTCTAAAATTAAGCATTTTCATGAAATAGTTGAGTTCAATAAAATGATATTATATAAAAACTTTTTCAAAAAAACAGTTAACCCTAGTTTCTTCTTTTTTTCTTATTTAACTGAAGGAGTGAGGAGAATGCTGCAGCCTCGTTGTCTCGGCCAGAAATCTAGATGAAAACATTTGCCTAACCTTAGTCTTGAAAATGGCCTGTTCCTAAAGCCTTTTTTTTTTTTTTTTTTCAGTAGAAAAATGCTGGTGAGCTGTGGATGACTCAGCTGATGGTTATTAGTGATTTTAGTATGTGTGCTAATTGTGGAATTGAACAAATTGTGTGCTTTCTAAAGATCTTAATCTAGAGTCATTAGACTGTTCCGTTTGGGGTGTGCTGGTATAGAAAAGGGGAATTTGGTAATTGCCATAGAAATTTTTGGGAGAACTAGTTCACAGAACATAAATGCTGTGTGGCATGACTGGAATTAAGATGTGAAACAACAATGGATTTTGAACAGATGACTCAGTGATGATGAAATGCTAACATCTAAATATGAGCAAATCTCCTGCAACATTCATGTAAGAAGGACAAGACTTCACAGGTTCGGGATGAGATAATGGTTGGTTTATAATGAACTTGTTCTAAATTTAGCAGTCTTTAAGAAAGACTTGCCTAAACGAGGTTTGTACCACCCATCTTGAGAATCTATCTGTCTGAGTGGAGGGACTCACACTCTGAACAGATTCACCTCTTATCTGCTGACCATAGATGACCAGATTGCTCAACTTTTACACTAATGAAGTGAAATGAGATGAATCTGAGCCAAAGTGTTTACCAACTTTGTATTTCTTCTAATTTTGGGGTATTTTGCAGCAGACACCAAGCACTACAGCCACTTTGCTTACTGGAGAGATGTTTTAAGTTACTGCAAAGGAAGTCTCTTAGAACTGATTACAGAGCTTCACTCTGTTAGGGCAGCCTGTAACAAGCTAAACTTGGCTTGCTGGAACAGAAGTTTCTTCTTTACTTTGGGGCTTGAATTGCACATCTTTGTGAAGAGATACATCTTGCAGTCTGTGAGGCTCGTTCTGGCAAGAAGCTTCATGTTTTTAATTCAAGACTGGTGAGAAGCCTGTGCTTCTTTCTGGGACTTGTTTGCTTTCCTCTCGGGCAAGAAGACCTCAGGGAAAGCAGAAGGCTTCAGATGTCTGCCCAAAGGCATGTGGCAAACTGGGGAAGAGAGGTGGGGCAGTAGGAAGAGTGCGTGTTGAATATCACCACCTGGATCAGTGCTGGCCATGCTGCTGGGAAAGGGGCATGTGAGCTTTTCTCACCATGTTAGATGTGGGCTGAAACCCTGGATTCGGACAGTGTAAAGATTAATCTCTTGCTGTCTGATCTCTTCCTCTCCTATAGAGTGAAAACTGATCTTGCGGTGGGTTAAAATATTTGTTCCCCATTACCCACCACTTAGTTTTTTTTTTAATTAACTTACTCAACTCACAGGAAAAAAATGTTCTGTTTGAGGCATGGAGGGAACTGAAGTTATTGTGTGTGTTTCTAGTGCAGACAAAATATCAGAGATGCTGTGAACCTTTAAAAATCTTGCTTCTGTACCATGTTAAATGTGATAAGCACCTGAATAATAATAAGGCAGTGAACCTAGCTTGATTATATCTTAATAGAACTAAGACAATGGTCCTTAATCAACTTCCCTCCTGCCCCGAAGCCAAAACCCTTCCCATGCAACTAAAGGGCTTGGGGAGAGCAGCCCTTCACTAATTTGGGATGAAGCCCCAGGAGCAGCCTTGTGCATCCAGCCCCATCCCACAAGAATGCTGCACTCCTGACACATGGCTCAACATCTCTGGCACAACTTCTGTTGTGTTCAGCTTGCTCGTTTCATGGGTAGAGCCTGCAGCCATGGGATGAAGAACTGTGATGGATCTTGGCAGGGGAGGACAAAGTCAAAGTAGCCAAGAAATAGTGATTATGTTAGTTAAATCTGGACTGTAAGGTTCTTACTCTTATCTGTGTAGTGACTGTATCTCTAGTGGATTTAAACAGGGTCTCAAAGAATACAAACCTTTAAAAGACATCTGAATACGTAGGATCCTCCAGTGCTTCTGTGCTTGTCCATGCAAATTTGCTTGTTTCTGTGGCCCAAATCTAGGTCTCATGAAGGCAGCTTGTCAAAGCACTGTGTGTTTTTTTAAGGCAGGTTTAGGTGGATTGTATTTTGGTGTACAGTAACTACAGAGAATTCATCCAGCTCCCAATCTACCGAAATCACTTTCATTTGTGAAGAGATTTTTTACTCCATAATTGTATTCATAAATATGCTTTAGAAAGAAGCCAAGCCCACAAAAAAGCAAACTCTAACTTTTACCTTTGCTTTTGGAGTAGAGGGAAAATCCCCCAAAACTAGTAGCTGAAACTTGAAGTATATGAATTTGAAATTTAATGCAATTTCAGTTCCCAAGTTTCCTCTTTCTGTATATTTTAAGACTAAAACTTGATGTGATGAGCATTCAGAAATAGTTTCCTCCTACAAAATGCTGCGTATTTTGATTGATTTCCCTTTTTTCACCTTGAACTCTTATGTATAGAGGTCAATGCTTTCAGGATACACAAAAGTGGCAAATGGTAACTTGATTTCAGATTTTTATAGGGGGGAAGTTAATTTATTTATTTGAGGTTATCACTGGGCAAACTGGACTCATTTAAAGAGGAACTGCAACAGTAAATGATAAAAGAAGTAACACTTTTCAGAGCACATAATTGAAAATGTGTTTCGTAAGCCTTTCCAGTGTCTCTACTTCTTCCCTTTCCTACATCACTTTATTCCGTAGTTTAACTGGCAAAGTCAATTTCAAGAACCAGAAAACATCGGTAATATGGTAGAAAAAAGTGATTTCATAAAAAAAATATCCTATCGAAGGTTCTTTCCCTTTTGTTATTGTCTATTTCAAAAACCATTAACTGTTAAGAAAGCTTTCTAGGAGAATTTAACCTTTTGTTTGTCTTTCTGATTCATTCCAAGATGACCTGAAATTAAAATCTGCATACAATTTATTTTTTTTAAACTATGAAGTTAAACGAGACACCTGAAATTGTCTATATCTAATTTTGTATTTATCTTTTTTTCCAAAATCTCAGTAGGAAAATAAAGGTTCTGTCATCCAGATACAGCACTGACCAGGCTGTACATTTTGAAATTGAAGCTCAATCCATGGTTTGAAATCATGCTTGTAGATGTAAAATGTAACATCATTCATCTCAAATATTTTTTACTTAGGTTGAATTAGATTATTAGTCATGTTTATGTTCGTACTGTATGCTAAGTATACATGGATAAGATGCTTAGCTCTGCACTGAGCTGAAAAAGGAAAGGTAACAGGTAGTAAATGAGATTGTGTTCCTTTCCCATGGGAAATTTGAGCTAACGCTAGACAAAGAGCACGCTCGCTTCTGCAGGGTTATTTCACTGTTGCTGTCATTTTATCAGTCATGAAGCAGAATTCTCTGCTTCACTTTTCTGAGGACAGGCTTTATCTGAATTCTGGAAGGGAAAGTGCCTCTGAGTCAGACGTGGTCAGGGATAGATATGGTGGGAGTTTTGCATGCCACTTGCAAATCACATATCTCATCAAGAAAAAAAAATTCATTTCCTTGGGGCTCCCCTTGGATCTGGGCAGATTTTTGGATGTTTTTCTTGGTGTAAGAGTTCTGAGTTTTGTTTTATAAGGCTTATGTCTTTTGAAAGGAGGTGGAGAGAGAAACCACATCTTAAAGGAGATGGCGAGAAAAACCACATCCTGCCCACTTTTATCTTGGTTTTTGTCAGTCAGAAATACAAGATGGGCTGTTACCAGCTGCTTTTCAGACTTCATGAAACTCCTCAACACAGATTTCCCATTGCAGATTGCGCAGTTTCCTCCTCTAATTTTGGTTCTCATCCTATATGAGCCAGTTATGGAAATGATTCCTTTTTCAAGGTGTAGGGCACTATCTTCAAAAATGACATCTCAGTTTTCAGGGGAAATTTGGAAAATTTTTGAAGGCTTCTATGGAAGAAAAAAGAAAGGCACCCACAGTGCATCCCAAGAAATCCCTCATGGAGAAGGGACACACGATGTTGAGTTCTTGACACTGAAAACATTTCAGGGAAAGACATAATTTATCGAGGAACTAGAGGCCAAAGTCACCAGGGTTGCAGTAGAAACTTGTCTGGTTACCTTCCCTTGGGCTTGGAGTTACTGGGAATCCCAGTGAACAGAGCCTGTTTTGGGAAAACTGTCATGGAGATGAATAGGAGTCTGGGAACCATTCTGCTTTCCAGTCAGACCAGTTAGGGTTTCCGGTTCTCGGAAGAACTCATGCTGGCAGCTGAAAATGACCAAGTCTTCCTGTGAAGAAAGTCCATGGCACTTGCTGGTGGGCTTCCAGCTGCCCAGGTCAGGAGCTTGGAGCCTGTGTAAGACTGATGCAGGAAGTTCTGGCTCAGTTTGGGCAGTGAGGGCTTGTGTCAAACTGGGGGATATTTGTCTCCCATGAGGAAATAGCCCAAAGTACCGTCCTGCTTTGAGACTTCGTCAGTTAAACCACCCTACTGAAATTCCTAGCCTGGAGCCTGACAACAGCATACAGGATTGTCTGATCTCTCTCCCCATTTGCAGGTTTTTGACATCTAAGTCGATGTCCATATCTTGAATCAGTGTTTAAACATGGCAAAAGCTGAGCAATTTACAATCAGTCCTGTATGGGTTAAGAGGTAGGTGATGGATTAGTATCTCAGAAGTGCTTGAGTTTTTCACTCTGCACATACAGAACATGTAGGACATGAATCAAATCTGATAATTAGAATAATAACAATTAATCCTTGGATTTTCATTACTCTGGCCAGCTGGCTATGCCAAATGCTAGGAAATTGGGTCATTATGTCTGTTGTATTCTTTTTCAGCACGACTGGAAGCTGATGCTATCTACAAGAATGCCATCTGGCTGGAATATGGAGGCTGCAGGACAAATGAAGAGCTGGGGGCACATGTATGTGGGTGACCACTATTTTATCCCCAAACCAACACTCTAGTTCAGGCCTTCAGGCATTCAGTCTTGTTCGGAAAAGTTACCAGCCATCAATTCTGTGGCTTCAGATTTACCACATATCTCCATTCCACGTCTGATATTTAAGATGAAAAAACGAAAGATTAGAAACAAAATACAAAGCAAAATGTGCAGCTCTACAGATGCTTGCAGTGAGGAATAACATAACTTGTATCTGCTACATATAGGAGCATTGATTTTTCTTCTCTGAGAAGGCAAAAATGAGTAGAACTAGGTTTGACCTGTCAGAACATCTGACTAAGGAACTGAGGTAATTTCAGATGTGTGTTGTTAGTTGGAGACAATCCAGATTGCTAGTGGTGTTGGAAGGTAAAAGGCATCAAAGAGGGATTTTTCTTCCTTCTCTGCTTCTAATTCTGGAAAGGGAGGACAATATGAATGTGAAATGGTTATTGTGATTGCCAATCTTTTTTCTCCTGTTTAATCCCGGAAGGGTGGATGTCTGTGCAGCACTTGCCATGACTGGCATTAAAGTGGTCTTATTCAGTGGCACAATGTTATGTAGTAGCACACTACTGAATGTATGGAGATGACCCATATATATAAAACAAAAAAAACAAACATAAAATCTTTTGATTTTGTTGGTTCTGATTCCATAATTTTGAAACAGTTTTAATAAGGAGCTTGAAAGCAAACTGATAATGAAACCAAAAAAAGCTTTCATTTTAGTAACTTCCTTCCCCTGCTGTTGCAGTTGTCATCAGCAACAGAGAGCTGGCTGATGTTGGTTGAAATCTACATTTAGCTGTTAACTTTTGGATTGAGCACTACTGAATGTGCTGTTTGTTGATTTGTATTTGTATTTGTGATCTAAAGTCAGATTCAAGCAAAAATCCTAATAAATAGAAAACACAGCAAGCAAGCCTCTTCTCTACCATGAAAACATGCATTGATTCAACACACCCTTACTTTCCTTAAATATATTGAGAATTTTTCTGAAGTAATTAGTTTTTGATCTGATTTTTCAACTCACTCCTCTCCACCAGAAAGCCAGCAGCCTGGATAAATGGTCACCTCCGTGAATTTTCATGTTTATTAATCATTATCTTTACACACTTTATTTTCATTTATTAACAGTAGGATAACTTGCTTTTTTGCTGAAGAAAAACAACTTTTATGTCAGTGAAATGATCTCCAGGAGGGGCAGGGTGGTGGGGTGGATGCAAGTGTACAGGAGCTGTGCGGTGTCCTGTCCATGCTGTAGCAGGACAGACAGACTTGGAAGGCTGCTGTGCATTTCCCCATCCTTAAAGCCTGTCTCAGAAGGGAGACAAAGAACAAACCTCCTCTCGGGACTGAAAATAAGCTTTTGAATGTTTTTCACAAGGAATGACTTCAGAATTTGATATCAGCTGATGCTCTACCAGACTTCTCTTTCTAAAAGAAAAGAAAAAAAAAAAGGGCTGTTCTTTCTATTGAAAAATTTGCATGAAATACAGGAGTTTCCAACAATTAGCCTGATTGCTAATAGTGGTTTTCCCCTTCCTCTTGGCAACATGTCAGTTAAGGTGTATCTGCTCCAACTACCCCTGCCCATATTTACTGTAAACTTTCAGGAGTTTTGCTTAAGCTTGAGGTAAAGCGTGGAATTATGACATCAGTACCTTATGCAAAGTTTTGTGGTGACGGTCACGTCAGGAAATTTTTCTCATATGAAAAATGTTTTCGAATTGGATGAAAAATGGTGACGCTTCCTGCCCTCAATGAGTCCTGTTCCCGTGGTGCTGTGAGGACTCTCCCATCTGTGTGGGAGAGAAAGAGACGCAGCACTTCCCTTCTGATCACTTTTCTACTGAACCGATGCCAAAGGCTTCATGTTGATTGACTAAAGAAAAGTACCACTTCAGCTTCCTCAGCCTTCAGGACATAATTCTCCAGCATGGAAAACTTCTGCTGAGTGCACCTGGAGCCTCCCCACAGCAGCTCCTGGATGCTGCTGAAGCCCTTTGTGGTGAAAAGCTGATCCGGTGAAAATTCAGCAGTGCTAGATGTGTCCAGCTTGCTGGTGAGCTCCTGGTTCACAGATCTGCTTTCTCTTGGAGACCTCTCAAACAAGCCCTAAATAAAAGATGTTTACCTTTTGGGAAAAGGTCATACTCTAAGAAACACAGCCCAGGGCTCACATTTCAAGGAAATATGCAGGAATAAAAACTCTCAGTCCCCTAGCACAAACTCTGAGGGGCCCTAAAATGGCCCTTCCAGTTTGCTTTCCTCATGCATGAAGTTAAGCTGAGCGGTTTTCTTTTAAGCTGAGATCTGTCCACATTATGCCATTTTAGAGGCCTTTCTGTCTTTTAGGCCAGGTTACGCATATGTGATAGCTGCAGTAGGCAATGGCTGTGCTGGTCCTGATGCCTTGACCTTGCCTGCCATCCCACAGTGCTGCTGTCGGCTCAGGCCAGCCCCACACGGCCTGGCAGCCACCGCCTGCTTTGTCTGCTGCTGGCCCTCCACGTGGGCAGGTTAAAAGGGGACTGGAAGGAGCTCTTTCCCATCCTCGCTGGGAAGAGCAAAGCTTACAAAGATGCCCCAGAAGTGCCCCATGAAGGTGTGAGCACACAGCAGTGCTTTGCATAGCACAGTTACTTTGTGCTGACAGTGTGCCCATGATTCAGGCATGTTGCATCAGCCCCATCACAGCCTACGTGCCTTTTCTGCCTGTAGGTCAAAGAAATTAAGGGGTTCTCCTTTTTATCTAGTCACTGTTCACATGCTCTCTGTATAGCCAAGGTCTGTTTACGTTTCCCTGAGATTATAAAACGTTACCTCTAACTCCTACTTGATTAGAGTGGAGATAATGAATCCTAAAATCTGCATTAGCCAATTGGCCTCAACAAGCTTCAGCCCTCCCGTTGTTTGCAGTGCAGCAGACCCAGATAGTGGAAACAATCAGGTATCTGATCAGCTGTCATTTCCCACAGCCAGCAATATGGAGAGACAAAAATGACGTTGTGTAATGGCAAGCTACATGATGCAATGTACAGAGAAGACTGGGGAGTCTTCAAACCCTGTGAAGTTACTCAGTGATTTACATTTAGAGAACTGGATGGCTATTTGTATCCAGATTCACAATGGAGTTTATTTATTAGCAGATCCTACCTTGTTATAAGAGACATCAAAGCTTCTTATAATAAAATCAACCTCCTGTGAGTCCTTCTATATTCTGCACTAGAGGAGGGATAGTGTTGTTCACACATTAATGCGTTTGATTGCTGAGCACCAGCAAACACACAGTACAAAAATTGCTGAAAAGGTCTAAATAACTTACATGGGTCTATGCTGCCTGTTCTGACTAAGGATACAGGACAGAGATACAGGAAATTATTTACTGTGCTTCTACTAATGTGCAGAACTTGCTCTGCTTGTTTGACATTTAACTGTATGAATAATTTGATTGAAATACAGATATTATGGAAGGAGAGCCTTTAATGTCTCATGACTTGCTTCCAGGAACAAACTTATCCACTAACTGTACTGAATAACATGAAGAACTTATTTCAAGATTTGAGTTTTATGAAACAAATCAGTTGTTTCATAACAGTTTTCTCTATCTTATCAGAAACTCTATGAGCAGAGTAAGTGCAGCTGCAGTGTTGAGAACAGTGTATCCATCAACAAAACTTCTAGCATTTTATTGAAAGTAATCTGAAGGCAGAGCAAGGATTATGATGCAAACCAGAACAGTTAAGTGCCTTGATCTCTTAGCAACTTTGACTTGAAAACAACCCTGTGTGGCCTGATGGGACTGCTGGTGGGTGGACAGCCTCAGTGAGGCTGGAATCAAGTTTCTTTGAATTCTGCAGATCTGGCTGGTCTGCTTTAAGCCTATAGCCTACAACTAGGGGATATTTCCTAGCAAAGAAAAGGGATGCAAAAGGGATGCACGCCTTAGTGGCCTAGAGTTTCCTCTTAGCAAAGATGAGGGTTGGCCATCATCACCATGTGGAGGGAGGAAGGGCTGAGATGAAGCAGCCTCTGTCTTTCTGCCTGGGGAAACTGACATGGTGCATCCACAAGTTTCACTTAGGCCTGTATTTCATGGTAGCAAAAAATACCTCTGGTGCTGACTGCTGGGGTGGATCACGAGAGCACACACACTTTTGCATGGACATTGGCTACAGTAGTCCAGAGACTGCAATTCCTCTCCATGCTGACTTGCAGCGCTGCTGATGGGGATCTACACACAGCCAGCATACAGTCTGGTACATAACAGATAACTGTTTTCCCAAGAATCAAAACACTTTCTACATCACATCTTTGAATCAAGCTAGCTATGACAATGAAAGCAAGTGTTACTGCTTCTGCATGCTGCAAAGCACGATTTGATGTTTGTACAGATGTTTGTTTTTCTTCAGTTGCGATGAGAATGGACACACAACACAATACTGATGTTTACATAACCAACAGTAATGCAGTCAGTATTACAGCATAGGTTAACACATTTAAACAAGGACTGTTTTGTCATTATAAAAATGCAGGAATACTGGTAACTTATTCATGAAGATGAATTTATAGTGCGTAAATATTTGCTAAGTCACTGGTTGTTAAGTTTGAGGAAACGGTTCATGCGGTCAGTGTGGTGATGCTAACAAATTTCTCCTACAGCGTATGTGCAATAAGTCTTTGTCAAAAATTGATGACATACTGTGCTTGCTCACTGATGCGTGCAGACAGTATCATGTCTACAACTTAGGGTCACAAAACAGCTCAGGTTGAAGGGGACCATGGGAGGCTTCTGGTCCAGCTCAGAGCTTGTCACCTCAGAGGTCAGAACTTGTTACTCAGAGCTTGAGTCAGTAGGGTCTTCCAAAACTCCAAGGATGGAGACAGGATAGCCTCCCTGGGCAACGTGAGCATGTGCAAAACTTCCTCCCACTCAGAATGAGCAGTGGTGCTCTGTCACTTCTACCCAAACAGCATTGTAATATTTGTTCCCAAAATAAATTCCATCACTGATGGTGAGTGCTCAGACTGGGGCTATAACATATTTTGGTCTCAAACCCATTTTTATTTTTCTGGTAGCCTCTTAAGTAGGTAAATTCCTAGGGAACTAAAATTATGGAGAAAAATGTTAGGTAATGTGTTTTATACAGAAATGTTAGAAAAAAATAAAATAGAATAAAACAGGAAAAAAAAATAATAATAAAAACAAGCTTGATAAAGTCCATGACCAGCCCCTGGTGAGTACAGAGATGGTTGGTAAGAGGAAAGGTGACAGGAATCTGCTTTGTGGACGTGGGCTTTCCATGTTTCAGGAAATAGAATGCATGGGCTGAATTCTTTCTTAAGACAGTTTTTTTCTTCTTCCTCTTTTTTTACGAGCTGCTTTTCAAGATCAAGTTCTGCAATCTGTGGGGGAAAAAAATGAATATACTGTTTCTGCTCCATTCTGTCTTATATTTCAAGGTCCACAGATCTTGGACACACCACAGAATTCTTGCTTTCATGTTCTTGCCTTGCAAAACAGAAGCAAGAACATCCTTTTCTTACCCAGACATTGCCCCATATGTGTACGTGGCAAGCTGTCCATGGCAAGGACATCTCATTTCTTACAAAACAAACTGGGATGAGCTGTAGTGAAGAACAGTTCCTGGAGGGCCAGTGAGCTGTCTGCTGCTTCTCATTGTCAAGTTTTCAAGAGAAAATAGTCCTCATTTGAAATTGCTGAGAATGGTAAGGTTATGGTGCCCAAATAGATTTGAGTGGATTTTCTTTTCTTTAAAACAGACTTTTATTAAAAATTCATTTTACAAAGGACTTTAAAAGAAGTCCTGGTCACAGCATCTTTAGAAAATGCTTCTTATCTACAGATATTTTAAGGAGGCTGTGGATTTAGAGGCCACAAATGGACTTGGTTATTCCTATAGTCTTTGCTAAAGTCTTCAAGGAAAACTGCTTGATTTATTTTCCTTGGCCTAGATATGATGTAAAAGAAAAATGATTTCCTAAAAGCAAGGAGATGGTCAAAGTATTCTTACTCATCCTTGATTATGAGACAGTTTTATTGCTTTTCTTTCAAGGAATAAACTGAATTCTACCTGTTTTCCATCCCTATTGTAGAATTATTTTTATGTAAAATGTTGATCATGCACAATATAAACAACGTGAAGGTGATTTATATTAGCTGCTCTAAGAGGAAGTGTCACAGAATGAAGCATTACAATATATTGCTCAAGGAGGTGAAATTCAAGTCAAAATCATTCTTCTGATTTCAGCTTTTTACAATGTTGACATATTGCTTAAAAAAGCTTTTGCGAAAGTTTTGACACTGCTGGTTTTGTTGTCAGCCTTTTTTTTTTTTTTTAATAAACTAGTCTATTCAAACTGTATTAAAAATGCACAGTCAAGAATGAGATTGTGCTTTATATTGATTAGCTAGTTTAATCTAAAGTCTACTTTGGATCGGCACAACTTTTAAGTAGGGATGGATAGGCAGCTTTTCTAATAGAGATATTTCAAAAAATACACACAAGATGTTACTGCTGGAAGCTTTTTATTGGTATAGTTGGAAGAATAATGGATTTCTTAAAAGCTGGAAAAAGTTTCAGGTTCATCAAACAAATATTTTTCAAGTTTAATGTCAGTACAACAGAGTTTGGTTGAAACACTTGAAGTATTCGACATCAGGACTTTTTTCACAGGAGAATGTTTCTCAATACACACTTCAAATGAAATACAGCAAGTGTTGAGAACTGGGTTTTGGGAAAAGAATCACAAAATCACAGAATGGCCCGGGTTGGAAGGGGCCTCAAGGATCATGAATCTCTAACCCCCCTGCCACAGGCAGGGCCACCAACCTCCACATTTAATAGCAGCTCAGGCTGCCCAGGGCCCCATCCAATCTGGCCTTGAACACCTCCAGGGATGGACGGGGCATCCACAGACTCTCTGGGCAGCTGTTCCAGCACCTCACCACTCCCATAGTAAAGAAGTTCCCCCTGACATCCAACCTCAATCTTCCCTCCTCAACTTAAAACCATTTCCCCTTGTCCTGCTGTTATCTACCCTTTCAAAGAGTTGACTCCCCTCCTGTTTGTAGGCACCCTTTAGGTACTGAAAGGCTGCAATGAGATCATCCCACAGCCTTCTTTTCTCCAGGCTGAACAAGCCCAGCTCCCTCAGCCTATCTTTGTAGGGGAGGTTCTCCAGCCCCCTGATCATCTTCTTGGCTCTCCTCCAGACCCTCTCCAACAGCTCCCTGTTTTTCTTGTACTGGGGGCTCCAGACCTGGACACAGTACTGCAGATGGGGCCTCACAAGAGCAGAGTAGAGAGGGACAATCACCTCCCTGTCCCTGCTGGCCACCCGTCTTCTGATGGAGCCCAGGATAGCATTTGCTTTCCGAGCTGCAAGAGCACGCTGCTGGCTCATGTTGGAGGATTTTTGGCTGAAACAATTGACACAAATTCTGGACTTAGACTGCAACAACTAAAACATCAGTCAGTTTCAATAGCTCACCTCTGAACCGCAATCTGAGTCTACTTTGGAGTTATGAGCAAGCATGTTGATCACAGTTGGCTTGTTGGCTGGCGCAGATCGGTGGATTTGTTTTGTAGTTGGAGCTGAGCTGGGAGCCAGGGATTTATGGGTTTAACCTCAATTTTTGCCTCCTTCTGTCACTCAGAATCAGAGAATCATAGAATGACTTAGGTTGAATGACAACTTAAAGATCACCTAATTCTAACCCTCTGCCATGGACAAGCTTTCCAGTCACTAGATCAGGCTGCCCAGGCCCCATGCAACCTGGCCTTGAATGCCTCTGGGGACAGGGCACCCACAACCTCTTCGGGCAACATGTTCCAGTGCCTCACCACTCTCTGAATAAAGAATTTCATCGTAACATCTAACCTAAACCCCCTCTCTTTTAATTTATAGCCATTCCCCCTTCTCCTGTCACTATCAGACCATGTAAAAAGTAAGTTCCCCTCCTACTCATAAGCTCTCTCCAGGTACTGGAAGGCTGCAATGAAGTCTCCTGCAGCCTTCTCCGAGATAAGCAAGTCCAGCTTCCTTAACCTTTTTTCATAGGAAAGATGCTCCAGCTCTCTTTTCATCTTTGTGGCATTCCTCCAGACCTGCTCCAACAACTCCGCATCCTTCTTGTACTGGGGGCCCCAGGCCTGGGCACAGTGCTCTGGGGGGGGCAATGACCTCCCTCTCCCTGCTGCCACCCCTCTTTCAATGTAGCCCAGGGTACCATTGGCCTTCCAAGATGCAAGAGTGCATTGCTGTCTCACGTCCAGCTTTTTGTCCTCTAGGACCACCAAGTTCTTCTCCACAGGGCTGCTCAATGAGTTCTTCTCCCAGCTTGTACTCCTGTCTGGGATTGCCTTTGTGCCCAGCAGAGCATATATAAATAATAAATGGAACAAGTGGGACTTCTGCTGGTCCAGGGCCCAGTAGGGCGGATCCACAGACGTGAAATATTTTTTGTGGACTAAACTATTCACATTTTTTCAATTTTGTGCTGGCCAGGGCTAATCTGTTCAGTCTGCACTGCAGAATGTTTTGCATTTCTTCCATTTCTGATTTTGTTCCTCTTAATTTTATCTACCTATCTGTCTTTCTGTCTATCTGTCTATCCATCTATCCATTTATGGTATGGGTTGGCAGAATACCCAACCTTTCTACACTATTTTGAAATCAAGACTTTTCTGATAAAAGTGATCAAACTGTTGTCTGCAATCAAACAAAATATTTCTTTTTTGCAAACTTTCCAAAGCCTAGAGATGTTTCGTTTCCATCTGAACTCGTTCTCACTATTTCATTTAAGCAGTCCAAAGTAAAGCGTGGTTTTTTGTTTTTTGGTTTTTGTTTTTTTTTTTTGCTTCTGCAGCTGCAACTTTAAAAAAAAAATCAATCTTTCCACAAGTATATTTAAATAAAATTTGCTGGAACCATAATTAAAATTAGCTTTAAAAGAGTTGAGAAGTCTCTTAATGAAAATAAAGCCTTGATTTTATTCTTTTATCCACCATAGTAGAAACCTTATTTCAAGCACTGGTAAATCCTGCAGTTCAAATCTACCACTTTTGCTTGCTTTGGTCATAAACAATGTTGAATGCCCAGTAACTCACAGAGCTGCTCCAGGTATAAGGAACTTGAGACGTCTCTCTGGATCACAGTAAGGTCAACACTAAATTCAGACCATGAATGTATCTAGATGGATCTTCAAAACTTCCAAGGGTGGAGGTGAAGCAATGCTCAAGGCAAGTTGCTCCTGTTCTTGAACTGCTTTCATGGTTAAAAAATGTATTCTGTAATGCAATCTGAATATCTCTTCTTTAAGTTTGTACTGGTTGTCTTCTGCCATGTCCCACTGAGAAGGGCCTGGCTAAACATTCTCACCTTCAACTCAGTGAGATAAGTACTTTTTCTCCTCTTCCAGGTAATTGATACAGATATTAAGAACCAGGACAGACCATTGTGCTATCCTACCATAGGAGCTAGGAAAGAATCCCTTAAGACAGGAGGACTTATGTTGCCCTCCCTGCAAGTGTAGGCATTTCACCGCAGGAGACAATCATGTTTGTCAGGCCATGCTTTTCCCAATCATCATGTTTTCCCTTATGTGTCCAGAAATGTGCTCCAAGAGGGCTCATTCCATGCCTTTCTGGGGATTGAAGTGATGATGTCTGACCTATGCTATCTCCATTCTCCTCTTTGTCCATTCTGCAGGTGGATTTACTGCAAGTAGCATTCAACTTTTCAGTTGTCTGTGTCCTCGAATCTCCAAGACATATCAAAGCTGACAGAGAGTGACCTTGCAAGGGCACCAGCCAGCATTCTCAGCTCTGGTATATGTGACATATCCCTTGGATTTGTATGGACCAAGATTTGTCAGGAATCCCTAACTTGGTCCTCTTGCCCTACTGCTAGATTTCATCTTTGAACCCTCTTCCAAAACTCAAGGGCCTATGAAAATTTCCTGGTGGGATATGAGACAAGACATTGGGACCTTATTCCAGTCTAATCAACTACCCTGCTTAGCAGTGGGCATACATTTTTGTGTTAACCTTTTTACTGCTGATGTTGTTGTAGAAACTCTTCTCATGGCCCTTGGCATTCCTTACAAGTATCAGTTTGAGATGAGATGAGACCTTCCTGGCACCATCCTTGCACACTTAGGCCATGTTTCAAAGTGCCTCTCTTCTAGCCTGTCCCTGCTCCCAGATCCTTTTTGGTTTGAGCCTCAGCATAGATGAGGCTGCCATACACCCCCAAATGGTATTTCCTTTATTTATGAGTAAATACTTCTTCAGTTTTGACAAGAAACAAAGTACAAAGACAGTTATTTCCTTCCGTGTTTATGTCTGAAAGCAAATCCTGACTTTTAACTGTTTTCTCGTTGTAGTGGATATGAGCAGCGTGTTCAGCTTCCTACCTGAATGTTAAGCCTGGTAAATATTCAAGTGAATATTTGGATGAGTAGTGCATCTGAATCATGAGTTGCCAGGAGGGAGTATTTATAGTTGCCATTGATGTTTATAGAAATGAAGAAACATAGGAAAGTTTGCTTACATGCGAAAAAGAAAAGTTTTTAAAGTGTTTATTCTAGAAGGCAGAGTTTAACTCTTATACGATTATGTGATGCTGTTGATATTCTACAGGCCCAGGCAGATCTCTGAATGTTTTTTCAAGGGCCACAATGACCTTTATATGCTATATTTAATGGTAACCTAGAGAAAAAGAAACATTATTTGCATACATTCTAGGATAATTGATTAATCCATGTTTACATATATAGTGAGTCATCAGATAAGTGCTAAAACTCTAAGAAGATAATGCTCACAACTTTGCAAAGTTCTTTTTCAAGGTAAACAACTCTGTGTTGCTACTGTGTGATATTTTTATACCCACTGTATTTAAAGAAGGTGCATTCAAGAAGGATGTGGTCAAGCATCAAACGGATTAAAGGATTAAAGTAATTTTCCCTGCTTTTGTTACAGTCAGCATGTTGTGAGAATTAATTGCTACAAACATTTAGCTTCCTAGAGTTCTATGAATACGCAGTGCACAGAAAGGTAATTCATGTTTTCATATAGTCCTAGGTACTTATTCCTGTTAGCTTCACAGGTGACATAATGGAACTAATTTTCATGTGCATAGTTAACTGTGCAGCTAATGGAAATTGGATGATTTTGACCCCATCGTATCTGTTAAGATTGGTAGAGTGTCTTTAGAAGGTGGCTCAGTATCCTTGTGAAGAGGCGCTTGAAATATATTTTATTTAGGAGACTTGTGATGAACAGACACTGCGTAACATTAAATTGCATATAAAACAGCCAGTTTCTTGTTCAATATTACAACAGTATCCTAGGTTTCCCTTTGTCCTTCTGAACTGTAGGTGTACATATGAATGTGAACAGGAAAGTAAATATACTACTTTTTCTGCAGTGAGTCTTGTCATGAGAGACTTCAGAGTTGCGTTATAACACATGGCTATAGCAACCAGATGATGAAATCAGTCTTTCAACGGCTGTTGATCCCAGTCACTATTATTTCTTATTCCTGATGCTGACATTTTTGAATCTTTTTCAACAGAATCTGTAGTCTGTGGCAAATTTTGAAAGCCTGTTTGTCTTTGAATTGCAACAAAACCAAGTTCAACACAAACTGAAAGTGCTCAAATTTTCTGGAAATTGAAAATGTTGAGTTTTGACGTGCTGTACGTAGCAGTCTTTTCTCTCAGCAATACAACCAGACTGAATCAATGCTTAATGTGGTCCTGTGACAACAGCAGGAAAACAATAGTAAGTGATATGAAAGACCTATTTGGCTGCTGGGGCGTGTGGTTGTGGCGAGTGTTGGTCACTTCCACCTCCCTGATACTCACAATTCATTTCAAAGGCTTTCTCCATTTCATGACCTCAGTGGAGATGTCTCAGATGAGAATATTTCTAAAATTCCCTTGGCAGGTTATTGCAGTTTTATAGATAGACATTATAAACAATACTTTTGTGAGCATGCTAAGTCCTTAAACATATATATATTTGTTAAAGCTTTTGCATGAGCTAATGTGAGCTAATGCAAGTTCTATAATAACTAGATGAGATAAAATGGACTTTCCCTCAGATGTGACAATGGAGGCACAGCACAGGGAAAAAAATAGCCAAGCAAAGTGAACCCTTGCACAACATAGGCATGGTGATACTGTTAGCTCTTGCTTCTCTGCCTTGAAAATGGAGGTCAAAACAGCTGATGTTGCAGACACTTGAATTTGATAGTTTTTTTTAATGCCAGCAGTTCTTAACATCAGTACTTTTCTTTTGTTCACACCCTAGGATTGATGTTTTGCTGTCACTTGTGTGGCTGGTTTTGCTGGCACTTTAGGACATATATTAAAATAAGGTATGGTTTCGTATTATAATGATGACCTTATTGTCTTGCATTTATTTATGACTAGTAATCAGTGAATGACCTTTCTTCTATTAATTATGACTAATTATTAAATCTGTTTGTGCATTAGGCTTCCCCAGTACATCACTGCAAAATTTTATTTTATAAGTTATATGAAAAAAAACCCATCCTTTACTTTAAAATTGCATTGGGTAATTTGAATAGCTATCAAGCTGTGTTGTGAGAAACAGTGACTGTTCAAGAGCTAGACATCTTCTGAATGCCATCTGGTCAGACGTTTATCTTGCAGGACTGAGGCAAGCATTCTGCAACCTGACCTGCTTTTACAATGGGGCTTAGACAGAAACCTCCTGAGGCATTAGGAGCCTGTTTGTCCCACCAGCCCAATCTCCTCCAAATTGGCTACTCTTAACATTATGTTGTTTATTTTCAGTAGAAACAGTTCTGTTTTTTGTCATCCTTATCTTTCTGTTTTTACTTTTTTCTCTTTTCTTTGGGATGGGGAACTGGTAAGTCCAAGGGTCCCAGTTGCTTCTATTACTTTTCCCATGGAACATATATATCTTCCTTGCAGGCCTTTTGTGTTCTGCTGCAAGCTAGTTAACAGGCAATATCAAGATCAGATAAATGTGCTGAGTTTTGCTGTTGTATTTGAATAATGTACAGTGCAAAGCTGTGCTTATGAGAAAAAATTCAACAGGTGTAACTTTGCTGTTCTTTAATATTCTCTAATTCACTCCTAACAGCACTGGTTCATATTGAACACTCATCCTTTAGTCAGCTAACCTTGAGAACTGCACCAAGAGACCTTTTAATGGTGCCTGGAAATGAATTACTTTGTGTCACTAATGACTTCTGCTTTTGAACTGGTGAGCTACCAAATGATTATTATTTTACTTTATCTTCAGTTTCAAAATTCAGCCAGTATTTGGTATTTCGTTTAGGGATTTCAGCTTATGAAAAGGCAATTATTATTTATTGTCATTCAGAATGACTGCATAAATACCAAAGAAATAACGTTTTCCAGGAATCCAGGAATGAGACTAGGAATATTTGAGGAAAGGCTTTCAGGCTTTAGATTCAGACACTCTGTTCTGCTGTACTCACCCACAGACACCTAGACTGTCTGTTAGACTGACCCGATGTCTATTTCTGGTAAAAGAAAGAAATTCATTGAAGATTCACAAAAGACAGTCTCTGAAAGTTAAAGTTTCTTTAAATTCGGACTATTAATATATGCAGTGCATAAAATTGAAGTTAGTCAGCAGCAGTAAATTATATTACACATGTAATGGACTATGCTATAGTTTTAAAAAACATTTCAGGTGTCATCATAGAAGTCTCTTGGTGCTTGTTTGGATGCTAGTTTATAAGGTGTACGTGCTGTTTATGATATATACTGCAACATGATAATTCTCATTTGTGAAAGACAGTGTTTCAAAGGGGGATGGTAAAGTGAAAATTTATGATCAACATCTAACATGAAACCAAACAGATAGAATTAGTGAAGGTAGTGAAAGGGCTTTGTTTTAATGGACTAGAAAGCTTTATCCTACACTGGTGCTTGCGGTCTCAGTCTGGGTGCTGCTGTGCTAGCCAGAAGAGAAGCAAATGGAAAAACAATTAGTCTGCATAGCTACATTTTTCTAGAAGTCATCATTTTTTTCCTAGTAATAACCAGACAATGTCACAGTCCGGGGAGTTAAAAAAAAAAAATTCTTTTTAAATTATTGCTGTCGTTCCATAAAATGCTGAAACGAGTGGGTTGTTATGCAGCTATTCAAGAGATAGATGAGAGAAGGCATGGCTATGAAAAACTTTTCAAGTATCATAATACAGCTCCTTGCTGTCTAAGCCTGTGTGCTTTCATAGTCTTCCTAGTCTCCAATTTGTAGGCTTTTGGGCTGTGAAGCAAAGGAATTTTATTTTATTAGAGTTCTCACAATTCTGGTTTATGATGATGTGATTACACTCTTCTCTATGAAATGCTTTACTCTGGACAGTATCTTGTTGCTTGAATGACAGCATTAATATCTGAGAGGACAGAAATCATTTCTACTTATGAACTGTACCATCTTTTGGCTATTCTGTACATTCAAAACCCTCTAAAAGATGGAGAGGTTGCTATTCTAAGTTATTTAAAGACCAATCCTAAAATTTTCATTTTATTTCATCGCTACCAAGTGACTCATATTTTTCCCCCTATATTTTACTATGGCTCATAGATCATGCAGCTATAGCAAGCATTATGATTTCAGAAATTTTAGGAAGGTTTCCAAAAACCAAAGCACTTCAGAAAACTAAGATGCTCTGAATCATCCTTTGTAGGTACACAGCTCTGAGAAGAAAAGGTTCCTTTTTGGGACCTCTAAGTCACAACTAAGTTGGATTCCTAAACAGGAGGAGAAGGATTGGATAGGAGGTAGACCACGGTTTGCCTCTTCCCCTTGGGAGAAGATTCCTGGAATTTGTCAGTGTCAGAGTCCTGGCCCTGCCATGGTGGATGATTTCGGTGGCCAGTATGGGCCAAAACAGCCCATACAGGGCTCACAGGAGAAATTCTTCCTCTTCTGGAAAGTGACCAAAGGGGCTCTTGTACCCAATCAGTGTAATTCAAAGATGGACACACTGTTTTGAACCATAGCTTCTTCCAGCCCTGTACCCATCTCCGGCCTGGGAAAGAAGCCCTATCTTCCCAGCCTGATGTGGATTCACACTCAAAACACAATGATTTTTTCTGTGCACTAATGCAGCTCCCCCGTGTAATTCTTCCACCTTATTCTGGAGACCAGAAGGTGACAAATATCTCCCAACAATGTATGATCCTTGCTGCAGACCTCTTTTACATCCTCTGTGGCCCCTTACATCTTATGTCGGAGCACAGTGACCCCCCCAGTGAGGTTTTCTCACCGCACGCTTCAGCAAGTCTCATCCAGCTGATTTGCAAGTGGGCTCCACGATGGCAGATTGATGGATTCCTGTGGTTTTTAGCCCATTTACTTCAGTAAGATAGGAGATGACAAATGAATGGAGCTCGCCTATGGATGTCACCTGTTGGTGTGATGCTCCTGGAGACCCTTGCATCAGCCCTCAAAACTGCTTCCATGCAAGGACTTGTGTGGCTATCTGGTGGGTGTGCGCTGCGGGGGCTGCTGCATCCCAAAGGAGGATGACGTGCTGGACTCTCCCAGCTGTTCCCAGCAGCTGGAAAATCTGTTCTCTTCACAGGAAAGTGTCAAAGGGCTGGAGGCCCCTTGTGTGGTTATTATCTGAAACACATTTGGCTATCTCTGACAGAAATCCATCTTAAAAATCGAAATTGGCATTTTCCTCCAAATCTTTTGGCAATGTTTTGTGATGAGAAAAATGAGTACCATTCGCTCAGCACTTGCAGGGATAAAGCGCTGAGCACTGGGGCACTATGTGTACTGCAGGTGGAGGGTGTGCCATATAAAGCACACCACGTATTTTTCCCCTACTGCTGGGAGAGTGACTTTTGCATTGTTTCCTTAAGGCTTCTGTAGCCCAGCTTTCCTGATCAGAACTGAGCTGGCAGCTTCTGGGGAGAAAATTTTCTGAAAAAGTGATCAAAACTCTGTTGGGAAACTGCTGCTGGGGAGAGGGGAAAAGTAAGGGAAAAAAAGGCTGAAAAGAAAAAAGGGACCAAGAAAAGGCGAGACAGGAACAGGACTGAATGGAAATGTATGTAATGGAATGGTGACTGTAGTAAGAGGCAAAAGAATTAAAACTGAGGGAAGTGCTGCAATGAGGAGATGTGAAGGACATGCCCTGCCCGTGGTGTTCCCATGGATGTACTGGTCAAACATGCTGGCCTCAGGCAGCCCCCAGTGCAAACGGAGGCCCCAGCACAGCTGCAGCACTCCTGCCCCAATAGCCGTGGTGCGGGGTTGTTCACACAGCTGGGCCTCAGCAGACTGCTTGCTTCCGCCACGGCCCACACTCGGGGCTTGTCTGCCTGACCTCACACTGTGCTTTCACTGTTTTTTCTCCATCCATGCCTTTCTGCTGCCATTCTTAATTTATCCTCAGCTTTTCTTCCTCCTTTTTCTATGCTGCCTCCTTCTCTTTTTGCTCCATCCTTGCTATTTTTTCCCTCTACACATGTGGTTACTCAGCTTTTTGCGTTGATACTTTGCTTCTCATCTGTGTTTTGTCGTACTAGAAAGAAACCCATCACATAAAAGTCTGCGATTTTCTTAGCTTCCACACCACAAAACCTGCTCCCCACAGAGTCTCTGGGCACCAGGACAACATAAATAGCAATAGCTAGTGGAGCAGCGCAGGCACAAAAAAGATGGCAGAGCTACATGGTGCAACAGTTTGGGAGTGCACGCAGCCATTAACAGGAGGCCGTCGAGGTATTTCTCCTGAGCTGCAGAAGCCCTTACTTCTTCAGTCTTCTCTTGGCTTCCAGGAGTTACTCAATTAACACATGGGCAGAGCTGGGGCTATTTCAATACGGAAACAACCTGTTTACGAGTTTAATGAGCAATAGCTGCGGATAGAAGTAGGAGCATTGGCCAGGTTTTTGCGGGGCCTGTTCCGCTGCCACTAGCCAATGAACAACTTACAGATGCTAAAGTGCTTTTCCATATAGCAGTGTCTATCAACCTACATCTGCTGGCAGTACCTGACAAACAAGCTCACAAAGCAATGCCCTTTCCTGTAACTTCCTTACCAAATGTCCCTACCTGAAAAGAGGGATTTCTGGGTTTCCTCTGACATCTGCAGTGGTGCATACTGACACCAGTGCCAAGAGCAGTTGTGGCACTTCAGGAGGCAGTGAGCTGAGAGGTGACATCGGGCTGTGACAACAGGTGTCTTCCGAGTTTCTGAGGATTTTGCGCCTGCAGAGAGCTCCAGTGGAGAAGAGGGCAGTGAGGAGCAGTAGGGTGCAATGCGAACAAGGCCTGGAGGCTCTTCCACCCACAGCTGGGAGCCATCTGCCTTCTCCAGGACCTTGGAATAACTGCCAAACAGTTCTCCCCAGCAGCTCTATGGTAGCACACTGGCACTTGAGGTCAGGCCCACTGCTACCAGGATTCAGCAGGTTTCACTTCTAGTGTCCCATACTACATGTCTGAGGAGATGTGCACAGGAGATGCCACAAATTTTCTTACAGCTTGGATTGGCTGGGATGATCCTCTTGCACATTGTGATGCTGCTGTGATCTATGACTACAGCCTCTCACTGCTGACACTGTAAAATTGCAGATGCTCTATGGTGGCAGCCCCAGGGACCACAGCACCCCATAGATGGGTATTTTTAGGTTTGTATTCAAACAAGAATTGCCAGACTGGCTTCATGGTGACTGGAGTTGGTTCCAAAATGGGCCCGGCCACTGGACACTTCAGTGCCTTGTGCTGTGTATGTGCTGTGTATGGCTAAAATGGGTTTGGTATAAACAGCTGGCTGGTCAGTTGCTGTATAGTTCATAAGTCTATGTAAGAAAGGACGTCACAAAAGTCTAGAACAAACAAACACATGTTTTTTCTTCCTTGTCAATTTAAATACATTTATTTTGCTTCCCAGAGACACTTTTACTCTTGCATATCTTTTTGTGCTTAGCAATGACTGTATTTCGTATGTTTAGTGAACTTTAAGAGCTTTTTCTATATACCAGTTCACTTGAAGACAATATAAAATATCTCCAACCTTTCCTTATGCTTCCATCCCCAAGACAACTTACACATCCTGTTTTATACATCTTTTTCTATGGTAATGTAAGGGCCACCATTCAGGTAGTGCAATGTGATTTTGTCCAGAGCACTTCTTTTCAGAGCCTGTTGGGCCTGGGAGTATGCTTGCTCTCCTGGCATGCTGTGTTTGAGTCAGCTGTCCCTAATAACAGTATTTCAGGCTTTTTTTTCATGGCATTCATAGTCCCTTTTTTGTAAAAAATCCCTCTGACAGCTTAAAAGACTGGCATGAGCAATGTGTATATCTCTGGACTTGGATCTTCAGCACTTCTGTTCACACTGCAACTCCTCATAGGAGAGGGGTGAGCCTGGCTTAGCAATCTGCATGTTTCCTGCTCCCTTCCACTCTTGGACCCAAGAAAGGGAGAGGAAAGCTGAGGTAAACCAGTGGATCCTGGAGGCCTCCTATATTTAGGAGGCAGCTCCCTTTTGGATAGAAAAAGCTCCAGGTGCTTGTAGAATTTATTGGTATTTATTGATGGTAAATAGAGGCACGTGAAATGCAAGTCTGGACAGAAGAGTTAAAGCATTGCTTGCCTACTTGCCTACTGTCTTCTGAATCCAGTCAACAACTAAATATGTTATATTTTGGGGAGGGAGAGATTGTGAGATGTTCATCAACAACCAGCAGCTATATGGAGCATTTCAGTAAGAGACAACAGATCAGCATGGCATTATTTTTTAATTGCAATGTTTCATTAACTTTACAATCCCTGTTTAAGCATTCATGCTTAAATGGGTGACTCTACAGTGTGCTTTTCAAGGAAACCTTTTGGAGAAAACAATTATTTTTTTAAAGTGCTAGGCCCATTATGAGGTGAGAAATATTTGCACAGATTACTGCTGGACAGTAAAAGGTTTGTCATCCTACAAAAATCTTTTCTTGTTTTATGGTGAATGGAAAAGAAAATTTGAAGTTGTATTTCTTTTTAAATGAAAAACCAAGGAAGTGATCAGTGGGGAAGGAGTGATCCTGTAGTAGGTGACTAATATTGGTGACTAATGCCTTTATCAGTAAGATGAAAGCGTTGCAAAAGCTTATCCTGAGCACTTGTCTGAGAGCATCCATAGAGAAGTAAACAGAGTAAACCTCTATGTGATCTATCAAATAGAGTGGAGGGAAAGAGTTCAGCTGTGTTTTGATCAGAGTTTCCTTGCTAGACCCGACAAATACTTCCCAAGGACAGCTTAGTTGAGATTGGCTCAATTCCATAAAACTTTCCAATAAAGGATAAATTGTCCAAAAACTTCCATCCAGAAACATTTCCTCTCTTTCCAGAATCCGAAGAGTTGAAAACAACCTTTTATTTTCTAAGGAGGGTGTCTCCAAGTACTGAATGAATGTGGCTCCACATGTTCACTTCTTACTCATTATGACTAGACTCAACACAATATTATTAAGCAAAATAAACTTCTCATTAAAGATGGTTTTGTATGAGATCAGGAAAAGGCCAGGAAAAGTTTGAAAAGAATTACAAGTGAATTTCCGTTGCATGGGCAGTGGCCCACCTTGTCTGAAAACAAAAGCTTGATTATCATCTGCAAACAGTGCTTTTTCATTTATTGTTGATGACAGGGTGAGGGATTAAAACTTGGCTAGTGATATAAGTATTTATAAGTAGATTGGAAAAATGTTAAGAAAAAATAATGGAGGGTTAAATACAACTTTTCTTACCTAAGTAAGTGTTATGATCAACCAGGGGAAACTTAGCACTCCCTGTTCACAGTATTTTTCTCCCATTATGGAGTCTGGTTATAATAAACAAATAATACATCCATTTCATTTTACCTGCTTTGACTTCTTTACCTCTCCTGGGCTCGTTCAGCCTGGAGAAGAGAAGGCTGTGAGGAGACCTCATTGCAGCCTTCCAGTATTTAAAAGGGAATTATAAAAAGGAGAGGAATCAACTTTTTACTTGGGTAGTCAGTGACAGGACAAGGGGGAATGGTTTTAAGCTGAAGGAGGAAAGGTTTAGATTGGATGTCAGGGGGAAGTTCTTTACAGAGAGAGCGGTGAGGTGCTGGAACAGCTGCCCAGAGAGGCTGTGGATGCCCCGTCCATCCCTGGAGGTGATCAAGGCCAGGTTGGATGGGGCCCTGGGCAGCCTGGTTTGGTATTAAACGGAAAGGTTGGTGGCCCTGCATGTGGCAGGGGGGTTGGAGATTCATCATCCTTGTGGTCCCTTTCAAGCCTGGCCGTTCTGTGATTTTGTAATTCTAGGACTCTATGATTCTATAATTTTATATCAGTGTAGAGTAAAGCTAAAGCTGTATATTGCTTTGGCAGTCTTAATAGGTTTGTATTTCTTTTAAACATTAACTTTATATCATTCATTACAACAGTCATATTTTATTCCAAATTAAAATTGCTCTTTTTCATATATATATATATATACATATATATATATACACTATAGTCAGGTGTAAAAGTAAACAAGAAGCCATAAATAAATCTTATGCTGCTTTGGAGTATTTTAAATTATGACAAGAAAAAACTTGAAGATGTTTGTTATAACTTTTACAATTAGATTCAGTACTACACACCAGTTTTTACCTCAGAAGGCAATAAATGGGAAGCAGTTAAACTGGCTTTGCATCTGATACATATATATATGGTTTTTTTTTTTTTTTTTTTTGCCAGGACTGTTAATAGCACCAAATATAGCTTAAAAATTAGACAGGGCTTCTTCCCACCGCTTGTGCTGCCCCTAGTGCTTTGTGTGCTGTTGTGTTGCCCATACATGAATGCTCCTGCCTGTGGGAAAATGTTGATATCACTCAAGTGCATACATGCACATGCACACGTACGTGTGACCTTGGGTAATGTCTGCTGAGGAGCTCTGGTTCAATGGACACAGGAATGAGGCTCACCAGCCTGTAGTTCCCTGGGTCCTCCTTCCTCTCCTTGTAAATGGGAGTGATGTTTCCCTTTTTCCAGTCCCCAGGGACTTTGCCTGACAGCCATGACTTTTCAAATATGATGGAGAATGGCTCAGCAGCCATATCAGCCAGCTCCTTTAGGACTTTGGGATGCAAGTCATTCAGCTCCATAGACTTGCATACATTCAGCCTCATGAGGAGGTCTCAAACTTTCTCTGCCCTTACAGTGGGGAGGGATATATTCCCCCAGGTCCCACCTAGGAGCCCAGGGATACAAGTTTCAGGGATGTGAGAAGTACAAGAACCGTGGCTGCCAGTGAAGACCGAGGCAAAAACACATTTAATGCTTCAGCCTTCTCCATATCTGTCAAAGCCAGTTCTCCTTTCTCATTTTCCAAAGGAGGTACGCTCTCTTTGGCCTGCCTCTTCTGGCCAATGTACCTATAGAATCCCTTCTTGTCGTATTTAACATGAGCTAGATTTATACTGTTAGAAACTGGCTGAATAAAATAAGCTAGAATAGAAAATCTTCAGAGAAAATAATTTATGCAGTTCAATTTTCAAGTAGATGCACTTTTTACTATTTCTTATCACCTTAGAATCTGTGCCCTCAGGCTTATGAGAAACAGGGAGTGTAGTGAGGAAATCAAGAGGGGGTTTTGTGAAGGAACCAAAAGCTTACATTTAATTATTAAATTCTTTAATATTTGACACCAACAATGAAGTAAGGCGAACTTGACCTTATGTGAGAAGAATCAAGCATGGCTATGAACTTGAAGGTGGGGCTGGTTTTATGCGAGTCATGCATATCTAGACTAGTCCAAAATCTGATGACGGATTGCTCTTTCAAAGCCTTATTAAGATGGGTGCATTTATGGCCATTGAACAGTATGGAATCTTATTCATAATCCCCCATTCTTCCCACCCATTCATGGATTGAATCATAAGTAATGTAACTTATTTTCTGAAGGAAGGGACTTCCTGTGGAAGTGCAGCTTGGGGCAAATAAATAAATAAATATATTAGACACAAGAAAATTTACATCTTCTGGATTTCAGTTCTTCCAGTACATTTTGTTATTATAGAGAATGAGCAAGCAGTTTTTATATCTTGGAAGATAGTATATCCTTTCTGTCAAAATCAATTCTTTTTTCAAACCAACCATTATGAAAATGCTGAAGCAAATAATCGGTCAGTCTGCCTTCTGGCTCTTGCTCAGTAAGGGGACGACAAGGGGTTAAAGATCTGGGCTATGGGCTACTCTTTTAGTATCTTACTATGATTGAAAGCGGAAGTGTCAGAAACGTCATGGGAACATTTAATAGGAAGCTTCTTCCCTGTTCATTTTTTGCAAAGTCACAGATACAAAAAAGCTCTTCTGCTTTTCAAAATTAATTTCTAAATCTGATACTGAGTTACTAGAAGAATTTTTCAAGTTGTTTCACAGTACTGAGAGCCGCAGAGTGCTGCTTTACATTTAATAACACCTGTTGATTTTTTCTGTCCCCTTACAAATAGCTTGTAAGTCTAATAATGGCTTTGAACCTGTCTACCACTGCATCCTTCTGAATATGGAGATTGGAAGTACTGCTAAAGTAGCTGCTCCTTGCTCCTCATAAAGGGCATAAATTTGCAGATGGTGTTTTCAGCAGAACAATGTAGTTTAAAGCTTGTGCAACTTCTACAATGTCAGTTTTTATTACAATAGCTGGTGGAATTGTAGAATCGACTGTTGAATAAGCAAGTATTTGAGAAGACCGTGGTTAATATTCTCTATTTGCAAAAAAGGCTGAAAGAGTTCTGAGAAATATTTGCAACCAAGTATGACTGAGAAAGAGATTTTAAAGAGGAAATCATCTTTCCCCAAAAAGAGGAATCTCAGAGATTTTAATTCTCTATTCACAAAGCCTTCTTTTGAGAAATGCATGATTTCACTTTGTATTTTGCTACAGTTTAGTATGAAACATCATTGATCTTGCCTCATTGGTAAGCCACTGTTTGCTCTTATTTTTTTCCTTTATCTTGTCTGTGGTCATGTTTTGGTTTGAAAAGCCTTACATATTTGGTACCTACTTACCTTGTGATATAGAGCTCTTGCTGGCTCTCTGGCACAGCCCTGAATGATTGCTGTAAATTTCACTGTCAGTATATCTCTAGAGACATTTTCAGAAGTGACAAAATATTGCAGAAGATGAAATCCCAGGATCTGTTATGGCAGAATCACTTTTTGAGGGCTCATCTTTAGTTAAAAGTTTTAGCATTAGCTTTGCAGTTATGGGAGGCACTAACTTGGCACTCACTGGGGGCTTTCATGTGCTTCATAGATTTTCCTCAAAAGGAGAAAAAAGTCCTTTCTCTCATTTTAAATTGTGGAAGAACTATTTGAAACTTCAGTACAGTGTTTTATCCATTTCCCCACTTGTCTTGCATCTGTGTGAAAAGCAGACATAGTGATTGTGTCTGGCAGAGAGATGATATTCAGTGCCCTGAACTTTCCTGGCCTGAGGAGATGAGCTAGAGACCAGGCCAGAGCTTGCCAGCCAACGTGGGATGAAGCTGGTGCTTCCCCTGCAACTCATGAAAAGGAGAAATGGCTAAA
This sequence comes from Chrysolophus pictus, assembly GCA_037305975.1. Lineage (NCBI taxonomy): Eukaryota > Metazoa > Chordata > Aves > Galliformes > Phasianidae > Chrysolophus > Chrysolophus pictus. Next base: position 654,089 of record CM074583.1, read on the forward strand.
AACAGTCACAAATGTCTGAAGGAGGAAATGCAGATTAAAACACAGATGTGCATAAAATTTGTTACCACTGATCTTTCATGTTTTTGCTGGAATTCTTTGCAGGAGATGTACTTATTGCCAGGACTTGCCAAGTTTGTTCTAGAGGTTATTTCCAGAAGTGCTGGAAAATTTATTTTTTACATGGTATTTGACTTGGTCTAGGTAGTTGTAGGAGGTATAAATTATCATAATACTGGTGTGGAAAAACATTTGTATTCCCCTCTATGTTATATGAATCAGATGGCCATTGACAAATGCAGCCTCACAGACTCTCACTTCCTAAGGCTGCTAATTGCAAACTCGATTAGCAGGTTTCCGGCATATTTTTCCAGTGAGGTGAGCACTGAGAGATCTTGCAATCACTACAACACTTCTGCACGCCTCCTGTGCTTCTTCTGCTTCAAGAAGAATCTACCCTAAGCAAATAACTTTTGTCTTGATGGTTGTTTACAGTATAACATATTTTTGAACTAAAACGGTTGGAGCATCTGCCAACAGTGTGTTCTAAAAGGGTACGTTGGAAATTGATATTCCCCTCCTCTATGCATGTCTTGTCCCCTGGGAGAAAACAAAAATCTTTCCCCTGGGGAGGCAGCACTTAGTCAGCCCTGACAGAGGGTAGGGCATGGCAGGGATATTGAAGAGGAATGATAATTGGAGTCCTTTATTGTGTTTCAAAATAATCACTATTTAGAAAAAAAATCAGTGTGTCAGAGTGCAACTGTGCGTGTCCCAACCAACTACTTCGGGAAGGCATGCAGGTTTGATGATATGGGGAATGAATTGCTCGGGAAGGCGCAGTCCTGGGATATACTCCAAAGGCAAAGGGACTTGTGAGTTTTTATCCAGTGTGAGATGTAGGAAGTGAAAAAACAGCAGCTGAGTTTGAAGTGGTATGGTGGAGAGGTGGTTGATTCATTCTTGGTGTTCAGTGGGAGCTAGTTCCTATCTCCATTGCTGAGAACTGATGGTTGAGATGCAAAATCCTTCTGACTTGCCTAAGCACTGTCAGAATCTGGAAAGCTGTTATGAGAATGAAACTGCAAAGCCACAAAAGAAAATAATAATAAAGAAACACTAAACATGCCACTGAAACCTCTCAAAAAGGCGTAAAGGTGAGATCTGCCATAGTACACAGCAACCTCATTAACAGGCATTGCAGAAGTCCTGACTCTTGGTTACTCTGCAAATCCACAAATAACTGCATTGGAGAAGTGGTGGCCTAGGTGGCCTACAAACATTTTTTTTCCCTAATCTTCTCAGTCTCAGATACTGTGTGGGTCTGAAAGGGTATTTGATGAACTTGACTGTAGATATAATAGGTAGAAAAGGATGTCCATTGTCCTCAGAGTCGTTTTGTGCAAAACAAGGGTATAGAGACTTTCATTTCTCAGAGGTTAAACAGAACAAACTGCAGAAATCAGGGAAAATATCCTCACGCTCTGTTTCCTAATTTTGAAAGCAAACTGAGTTATCTCTTTCACTTCTGAATTACATTAAGATTGAAGTAATCTGCATTTCAAAATTCTCTGAAGATAACCCAACAGCTGTGATGAAAATGAAGACAAAAAATTCACTATAAAAATATCTGTTGGTTATGGGATAATCTTTAAAGAGTATTTTGATCAGACTTGTTATTCTGCGAGAGATAAAGTGCTTAACTAAATAGTTTGAATACAATCATAAAATAAAACTTAAGGAGCTGACCTGTGGGCCTGCTTTTGAAAAACAGCTACTGCTGTTCTCTGCAGGCTCCTGCCCTTGGTTTCAGTGCTAGCACCTCCTCAGTGCAATGCTACATGCTGTCTCTGATGGAACACAGGAGTGCTCTGTCATGTTAGCAAAGGCTAGGATGGCCCAATGCAGTTTCACCATATGCCTGTAGAGGCCCATTATTCTCCTACTTAAAATTGAATGAAAAATTAGTATCAGATTAGACTAAAGATTATAGAGAATATCTAAATGAATTTGCTATACATTGATGCCAAGTTGTGTTTTGGATTAAGTTGTATCTTTTTTTTTTTTTATCTATAAAAGAACCTGCAGCTTCATTGTCATGTTAAGAAGTCTGTTGTTTACCATAAAAAATCGAGGTATAATGTCAAATATTGAAATACTTCCCCTAGAAAATAGTGAAAAGAATCTGATTTCATTGTTCTGTGAATAAAAATTTGCCATATATTCAATCAATTATTTGTCTGAAATTATATTCTTTTGTTGGACACTGAGAAAATTCAGTCAGTTTCTAATTTGGAAATGCATTTTTTCTACTTTCACTGAAATTCTATGTCATGAAATCTCAACCTTGACTTACATGGAACAGACTCTACTTTCCTGAGTCAGAGGAAATAATACCTTTTTAACAGCTCCTCTAAGATACGATCAGATCACCAATGTTACATCACAATCTTATGTAAGATTGTATTTCACAGCTGAACAACCTCAACAAATTTTTATTTTAATTATTACCTATGACTACCACTTAGCAACTATGCCATTATTAGTAAAGTAGGATTAAATAATATTGTCTAGGCAAGAGACTTTATAGCTGCAACTGAAAGGATACTGAGCTGTGTCAATTCTCAGGGTAAATTTTTGAAGGTGCTCAAGAACGTATCTGGAACTGGCACTGCTGCCTGTAGCCATGTTATATTGCTCTGACAGAATTCACTGAAGCTTTTCAGGGCTTAAAATCATACAGAACAACTGATGCCTGGCTGGGTTTTTATAGCAAAGTCTTGTCACTTCTTGGGGTCATGTTCTCATCTATATCTGAAGACATGGCAGCATAAACTGATAAATATCCTGATTAGCAGTCATGCATTAGAGTGCTGTGTTGAAGCAGCAAGACATGCAATATGGTTTGTTGATGAATACTCACAAAAATATTTTCTTTGGGTAGAACTTTTGCGCTATAGTGCGAAGCAAGACAAGGCAAGGTGCTGCTTGAAACATGATGCTCAGTGAGATGGATATTGCTTTCAACCAACTCTTCCTCTTGCTCACCTTTGTGGGGAAGAAAACAGTAAAAAGTTTCATGTGCTCTCATAGAAATGTCTACCACAAATGCAGTCATTTTACAGAAAATGAATGGGTGTTAAATTTCCTTGTCAGCAGGGCAGGTTTCAACAAGGATGCTTGCACACACCTATATGCACTACTGTGTAAAACGAGCTACACCTGGTTACCATTAAAAAATAGAGTGCCTTTTCCAAAAGATCCTCCTTTATTTTTTTGAGTATTTTCTTTGCTCATACAGAGGCATTAATATGTTGCTACTGAATTATGTAAAGAACTGAAGCACTTGGAAGCAGGGAGCTCCTACTTATGTGACACTGCATTTTCACAGTGTTTTTCTTGGAAGAGCTATTAATTAACAGGGGAGAAAAAAAAAAAGGATGTAAGGATAAGAATTGGTTAGTAGATGAAATAAATAAATTTTCAATTTTGGAAAACTTCTTAAGACTCTTTCCTTTTCATACACATTTTGAGTGGCTTTTTGTTGTTGTTGTTGTTTTTTCTTTAAAAAACTTCCAAATTCTATTTATGTTTTTGTAACCAAAACTAAGAAGCAAGGGGAAAAAGATACTTTTGAGAGATCTATTTCCTGTTTTTTTGGAAGTGAACACATTTAATCATACCCAGTTTGGTAGACAGCAGAAAAATCTACAACCCTTTGCAATTCTGATTAAATCAGTGAAGTTGTCCTTAAATAAAAAAATTTCCAACATTTGCATTATATACTTGAATAGGATACAGACAATGGCCACAGATTTTAGTAGTCTAAAAGACTAGGTGTGAAAGTCAGAGTGAGTTTCTGTGTATGTACCCTGCTATGGACCAGGTACTCGAATGGTATGGAATAGTTTGAAAGTAGTTGTTTTGAACATTATTTGCCTTCCTCCCCCAAATTAGGAATTCAGTGTTTTGCTTTTTGCCTGATGGCAAACACTTTCTTCACCTGGCATGGCTTGCCCAGCACTGAGGAATCAAGAGGAGGGGAATCAACTTTTTATTCAGATAGATAGTGATAAGACAAGGGAAAATGATTTCAAACTCAAGGAGGAAGATTTAGATTGGATATCAGGGGGAAGTTCTTCACACAGAGAGTGGTGAGGTGCTGGAACAGCTGCCCAGAGAGGCTGTGGGTTCTCCATCCCTGGAAGCGTTCAAGGCCAGATTGGATGGGGCCCTGGGCAGCCTGGTCTAATATTAGTTATGGAGGTTGTTGGCCCTGCCTGTGGCAGAGGGGCTGGATCCTTGGGGTTCCTTTCAACCCAAGCCATTCTGTGATTCTATGATCAGCATTGGGCAAGCCCTCTCCTGATGGAAAACCAGTGAGACCTCACAAACTGTAATATTATCTTGTACTTGGTTGTGTTCAGCTCTTGGCTTGGCCAGACCACCTCCAATTGTTTGATTTCTTATGTGGAGGTAAATAGCCTTACTGTGGCTGTAAGGGAAAGCTGAGATTTTCGTTACAGTCTTTGGTTTTTCAGATAGAAAAAAAATCCCCTAAAGGAAAATTTTTGAATTCCTTGTCTCACCCCTTCCTGTTTCTCTTTCTTGACATCTGTGTGCATGTACATTTCAATCTTGAACAGCACATGAGGAAAGTAGTGAATTTTTTGGTTGTGAAAGTCTCTTGTAGTCAATATTAATTAAAATAGCTGCACCAATCATATTATATCAAAGTACAATATTATTTTAAAAGTGAAGCCTCTAATTGAAGTAAGATGAGTACTCAGCTCTTGCCAAGGAGAGGTTTTCTCCTTGTAATGTTTCTTGTGATGCTGCTATGTTTCTGCATTGTGTGGTTTCAGGTTTTTGCGTGTCTTTTAGCAAAAATGTTAGGATTTTTCTACTCATCTCCTTTTCCATATTTATTTTTCTACAGCCTTTCTGCCCAGCATATATCCTTACATCTTCCAAGACTTTTCCTTTCTGGTTCCCGGAAGGAAGCAGCATGTCTTTGCCAAAGCCTTTTCCAGCACTGTTCCCCAGTGTCACTGTCTGCGGCAGTGCAAGGCACAGGAACCAATGTCCATCTCCCTGTCAGAAGCGGCTCCTATGTCTGTGCCTTCTCTCTTGTTCACACTCTTCCTACAGGTTGTTCAAACTACCTGGCTGATTTTTCTGTGGATTACGCTGAAAGCTGAAGGAGTACTTTCTAGCAAAGCTGGAACTGTTTCTGCTACAGATGTCTCTTGGAAGGTAGGTAATGTGTGTCAAGGTGTAAGGCAGTTGTCTTGGGAGAATTGGTGCTCCAGAATAAAAGTAAGCACGCCTCTAGCGAGTGCATCAGAATTAATGAACATGGTCAGATGCCCACGAGGCTCCGACTCACTGCCCATAAAGAGCTCTTACGCAGTGGGCATGCGAGAAAATGACGTACAGCCAAAGTCCTCGATGAAGGCGATCGTGTATGGTGACCTGCCTACCGAAGCGTTCCATTCTTGTGCTCCTTGAGGGACTTGTCTCCAAGGTGCGGCTCGGACGCTGACCCCCTCCTTCCCCTCCCCTTTTTGGCATCTTTCTGGGTGAAACAGTTACCTCAGCTCAGTCCCAAGAGAAAGCATTTTTCACAGGGCAGGTTTCCCCTGGGGAACATTCTTGCCTCTTGTATCATCGGGACATGCCCCTGCTCAGAGGGAAGGAGGAGCTCCTCCATGATTGAGCTATCTCATCCATCACGCTCCAAATCCATCCCGGACCGGCCCATCCCTAATTAGGGCAGCACTCACCTGAAACACCATTTGCACAGATGACCTCTGTGCTGTGCCCCCTCACAAAGCACCCGGCTGCCCCAGGGCCACAGCAGAACCGGCCCACCGCTGCCCTCTGAAGTGCTGGACCTGTTGTGCCACACCACTCCTTTCAGGGCATGCTTATTGCACTTTTGGGGCCAGTGTTTGCAGCGGTACTGGGCACTTTCCCCCCCACTCTGGGCCTCAGGAATTGCTGTGTTTACTTGGGAGACATATAATAATCTTTTTTTCACAATTGAGTGAAACCCCCAGAAATGCTTGAGGCTGTCTAATTGCAGCTGTTGGGCTGCAGATGTGTGGCGTTTCTGCATTTCTTTAATCAAGGTGAGAGCACAGCATGCCAGTGTATCCTCCCTTTCTTTCCTTCCACTGCACTCTCTGTTTCTTGGAGTGCTTGAGCAAAGCCACAAGACAGACTCGGAACCCTCCCTTGCTGAGTCAGAGCAGCCACCGTCAGGAGTCTCCCCGCGAGACATGGCCGCAGGCCCTGCGCTGTGCACCGTGCTCACTCTCGCCAGTTGCACCAAAGCACTTTGGTGTTTATGGGACAGGGACAGATGTGTGAGAGGGCCTATGGGTTCCCTGAGGGAACTGGCAGCAGCCACATCTCTCACGGGCGGGCAGGGAAATGTTCTTCTCCCCCACATCAGAGGGCCTTAAGAAATGTGCCAGAAATGAATTAAATCATAGCATTAATGGGCTATAAAGAAAAATTAACCCACATTGCTAACACAAGGTCTGCATGTGATTCCATTCACACCCACTGTCTGAGGCCAGGAGAGATGCTTTTGACAGGGCTCTCCAGACCAGATGTATTTTCAGGGCTAAAGTGATCAGAACTGGGTCTCAATTTATTAAGAGTTGCTGAAGATTTTCTTTCTACATGTTAGCAGAAATGGAAAGCTACAGAGCAGAGGCAAGAGAACAGTCACATGGGTGTATGGACTTGTGAGTCACTGGGTTGAACCTCGGACCAAAGAGATTTTGAATGGCTGGCAGGAAGGTGACTAGCTAGAGGAGGTTCAGGCGCTAGGACGGGGCTATGAGGGAGCACTGCCAGTATGGGGATGGGTGACTAATGGGGATAATCACTGCAGGATACTGTAGGTGCTGAAAGTAGCATTTGCTCAGCAGCTGTGTGGAGGTGGTAGTCAGTACAAGGTGCTGGATCTCCTCAGGGATACCTTCTATAGCTTTCTTTAGTGAGATGAAAATTAAAGGGAGAAACTGGGTTACTCGTTGTGTTCTCTGAAGGAGAGGAACCAGTGCAACCAATCCTGTCTCTGGATTTTATTAACTGTACTGCTTCTCTTGTCCTAGCCCCATCATTCACCATTCTGACTTGCAGAATTCTTTGCAAAAGCTAGTCAAAGGTGCCTTTGCTACTTTTCCCCCTCAAGCAAAGCTGGATCCTCAAAGGTAAGACATCTGATAGGTGGTGTTCATAGAGAACATAACTGATTTAGCCTCACTTGCTTCAAAAGGAGGTTGCTCTCTGACAGCAGTGGCAAACTACCATAGAGGAAAACAACACAGAAGGCTATTTCTAGTTATTACTTCTATCCCACATCACCTTTCCCTTTCAAAGTCTATTAAGCCCCTATGAACCATCTGTGCTTCAGAGAGCCTGAATAGTCACAAGGAAGGGATATGAGTTAAACTACCACACTGGCAAGTGATTCCAGTAGTGACCCCTCCCTCCAAAACACTTCAGTACAAAGACAGCATTGCTGGCATGCAGTATGGTGAGTGCTCTATAGATTTCATAGTGAAATCTCTTTTTATGGGTGGCAGAAAAGATGATGGTAGCTGGATGATGTACAACTTCCTTCAACAATACTTGGCATGAAACAAAGGAGTCCATCGATATAATGTTTTCAATTTATTTATATAAACAATTGCATTTTAAAAAACCATTCTTGTCCTATAAAAATAGAGTGAAAAACAATTCACAGAATTTTAAATAAATAATCTCAAACATACACATTTATCACGATCAACTTGAACCCAGCCAAACCCAGCAGGTTGGGTCACAGATAAACATGGCTTCAGAGTACAAAGCGTAGAGTGAACTGGATTGAGTGAACTGGATTCCTTTCCAAAGCAGCTTGTAAGAACAAGGCTGAAATGAACTTATTTTCTTTTTTTTTTTTTTAAATGAATTCTTTTTTACCTACCTCAAAATAACTAGATCTGCCCAGACTTGTCTCCCTTTGATTTTAAGCCATACAGTTTTCCTTGCGAATGGTACGTAAGTGCTCTAAAGCATGTTCCAAAGGTGGTCTGAATGATAGCTACATACTTAACCAATAATTAAGTAGCTTTCATTAATTGAACACAGTACTGCCCCCCTTCTTTTTTTTGTTGTTATAAGGTTATTGAATTTTCTTCCTTCTTTGTGCCTCAAATATGAAAACAAAACACCCTTCCATCTCCCAAAAGCATTCATACCAACGACCACCTCAAATCAGTCACTAGTATCAATTGCTGTAGGAGATCTGGAGTCAGCTATTTGTGCTACCAGTTACAAGTTTGCACTGTAGAACATGATCAGCATCTTTAAACAAATCAATAAAAATACAGAAGTCACAGTCAAACTATACTAGTACCACAGTCATTACAACACAAGCCTCTACAAGCATTCAAGAGATTCAGACAGAAATATAAAACAAGTCCTTTTCCACAAGTAGCCAAGGAATTTTGGCTGGGGACATAGAATACCAGGTTGCTGCTCTACTCCAGTCTGAAGTAACATTCTTTTTATCTACAGTTCCCCAGCTGATTTTATGGGAAGATCATCTTCTACATTTCCTCTCTAGAAATTAAAAAAAGATACCCTTATATGCAAAGGTTGAAGTGCTGGTACAAGATCCCACTTAAGTTCTTACGTGCCCCCATGAGACGAGATACTTTAGTGCTGGACCAGGACAAATGTGTCTGGGATATTTTGTGCTTAGCTAGCTATTATTTTTTTCTCCTTAGAGCTCAAGCCACTCCTTTAAAATGCCTCTGTTTATACTTTAATAAATAAAACATTAATATCCCCCCTCCAACCAAATAAACAATTTACAGTCATGAGCTAGACCTCTATTTATGTAGACCTAGACTAACAAAGCCTTGGTGCCTTGAAGTTCAGCTCACTCAGTGCTACTTATGTTTATATAGCGTCCCAATTTTTTTTTTTTTTTAATTTTCTAAATTATTCCCCGATAATTTCCATTTGGCTACATAAACCTATATTATAGTCATGTCCTTAAGGACAAAAGGAATGTATAGTTTTATCTAGAATGACAAATTTATACCATCCAGAGAATTTATATTGACTAGACAATTACAGCTACAAAAAAACAAAAAACCAAAGCAACCCCACACTAATAGACTTTGGATTAAGTTTAAGATCTCCCCAAACTTGCAAAGTAAAATGTCTACTGATATACAAGCAGCCTTGTTTTCCTGCCTGACAGTCGTGTCTAAGCTCAGTACCACTGTTAACATCATCTCACATAAATAATACTTCTGCGACACATGCTTCAAAAACAAGTAGCATCTCAGACGAGTTCTATTATCCTTAAATAATTAAATTAATAATTAAATTAAAAATGATGAAAAAGTATAATGCCACACAAAAGGACAGACTTACAAAAAAAATCAATCATGTAAATTACTGTACAAAGTGCCTTATTTGCATGAGGGAGAGGTAGTATCACTGACAAACGCAATGCATTTTCTGACTATAAATAAGCAAGTCTCAAACATGTATTTGTTAATCTTGGAATGCTCATACGGAATTCAGAATCTTTTTTAGCAGTTTTCATTAAATCATGTTCTCATTTTTAGTCTGAAGGTCATTTTCAAGTTTAAAAAATTGCTGAGGCAATAACTTGCTTTTTGTAGTGTTACGTGACCTATCAAAGTGAGAAGACAACCCTAACACCCTTTGTCAAGTATTAAAACAAGTAAAAAACCGGAACTTGGTCCATTTTGGAATACGTAGTTCTGCTACAGAAGGCTTTAAACAAGGGATTCACTACTGCGGAGCTGAAACATAGAAAATCCCTTTTTCTAAAACGAAACCTTACCTGAGTAAGGAATCTAGGGCAACCCTCAAAGTGAAGATGCAAAGGGTTGCTTTTTGTTTTCTAAATACTAGATCTATAAATAGAATAACTTAGATAAATAAATAAATTAGATGGCTAATTTACAACTCAGCAGATCGCTCTTTCAGTAGTAGTGTGGGGTTGATATCTTCCATTGCTGTGTTTGAGGTACTAACATTAATAGTTGCCTCTGTGGGTTCAGGATTTAAGACATGGAAAGCAGTGAAAGGACAGCCTTTCACATTGTTGCAGATGAGCTTCTGTAAGGAGGCAGTATTGATTATTTCAAACCCCACTTTTCCACCAAAGGTGCTTGGCTTCCAGTACTCAGGGGAGCATATTGTATTTCCCATCAGTCCTTTCAGAGAGAACGGTGCACCAATTTCCACCATTGTTTCACCAAAGATGGCACCTGGTCTTGGCTTTTCTACAAGAAGGCCTGGATACAGTTCCATAGCATCTATGTCTCCATAAAGCTCTTCTAGTTCAGCAGCCATTTCTTTTTCTCCTGTAATTATTAATGAATAAGAACAGTAAGTGGAAAGTCCTGTTTCAACAGCAGCAATACCTGCTGAAGTTCAGAAATAGCGCCGCAGGTTTCTATTACCCACTTTAAGGAAAAATGGAACTTGTTTATAAGGAAAGATTAAAAACTGTTACCTGTAAGTTCTTCAAATGATTTGAATGGTTTCAACATGAAGCGTTTCCTGTACTCATTCAAGGACTGGTATCTCATTTGTCTGCTTTGGTCAATTGAAGCCTTTGCTACTTTCTGTACTGCAGCTGGAACATTTTTCCCACCAGCAACCTATTTGCCAGAAACAAAAGAAAGTAGTAAGATCTCCAGATAAGAGTTGAGAAAGTTGTATCTTTATATTATTAGTTCTGGATAGATCTATTGCATTGTTGGTCAACCCCCAAGTTGATGTCTCTGTTTACTAGAAACTTGAGGAAAATACCTACCCTGCCAGCACTTTGCTTGGAGAAAGATTTCACCATATGGGAAAGGCCATGTTCCAGCATTATGGAGTTGTTGTAGAGGAACTGCTGGAAAGTATACTCCTGGTCATGTATCTGAAAAGTGTCAGGCAGAAGTGGGTGCCAGTGGTACAGAGTATTGAATTCAGCTGCAATTCGGTTCTGGTATTGAAAACGCTGGTTGAACAGAAGCTCAGGATCAAACTTCAGTTTGAAGTGGTAGCCACTCAAGTGCTGCACATAATCTTCAATAACTATCTTGATTGTTTCTCCTGTTGGAGAATAAAAAGGATACAGAAATTAATACTGCTTCCCTAAGAAACACCAGGCAGTTACCCTGCTCTGAGGACATATTTCTAAGCTTCTCTAGGGGAACAAATAAACACATAGAAGACCTACAAGAACTATAGAAATCAAGATACCACCCTCATTAGCATTCTGTAGTATCTTATGGAATGGAGATTTATATTTTGGGAGATAAGTTTTCCCCCCTACCACCTCCATAGCTTGCTCCACTCTGCTTATCCTCTCCCAGACTACACTTCCTTTGGTTTTCTACAAAATCTGTAGGAAATCATTAATTACTGTCTACATTGCATTTGATTATACAATGCTATCTAGGATAGGGGTAGGAAGAAAAGGAAGTCAGCATCTCAAGGCAATCTCTCAGCTTCTGAGCTGCTTAATGTAATTGCTTTCTCTTGGTTTACTGTTTCATTCAGTATTTAGGCACAGACTTTTTCCAACTGCGTGCATCAAGATTAATAAGATGCAAGACCACTTAACAGAAAGTAAGAAGTCAGAAGTGGCTGTACATGTTTCTTACATAACTACAACCCATCTCAAAGCATACCTGAATTCACCCAGTTCCAGAAGAAAAAGAAATTGTCAGTTTGGAGCAACTGAGGTCACCTAACCTCACAGGCTCTCTCTCTGAAAAACTAACCTTAGCTTCCTGCTTTTTCAGTTCTGCTTCCCTGAGATAAAGGGAACTGTCTATCACTTGACTCCATTTTCTTCATTTTGGTATTTAACATGGGCAGGAGGAAACTGTATTTTAATACAGTTTCAATGAGGGATCATGAAGGCTCTGATTTACTCCCTCACATATCAATTAAACAGTTCTTCCTCTTATTATATTTACTGCAGCTGCCATAGGAATGGACAGAAGTGTCAAGCTCAAGAGAATGTTAAGAGTTTCACATGCAAAAGTAACACACCTATCAATATGAGTCTTGTAGTCTGAAATAGCCGCTCATCATCCCACTCCGGATGCTCCTGTTTCAAGATGTCACAGACTCTGTTGTGTTCTCTCAGCCATATTGTTGCATACATCATTAGGCCTGGGACCAAGCCAAACACCTCCTGCCCAACAGAAAACTGCAGGTGCTCAGGAACATGAGGAGGGTAGATCATCTCTGCTTGAGTGTCCTTTACTGTTGGTGGATACATTTCTCCATCAATCATCTGCCAGGGAGGAGGCACAGAAGACAGAACAAGAGAATTATAAGCTAAGATGCTTACAAGTTATACCAACTTTAGACAAGCTATGCTGTGAACAGAGCATTAATTTTAAGAAACGTGTCATCCAATAAAACAGTGGCAGTTGAGATGTACCTGATACTTTAGTTTTCCATCCTTGCGAAGTCTTAATTTAAGTTGCCTCTCCAGAGTCTCTCCATAAATGTGGTTCAAGTCAACCTGTAAAATAAGAGCATTAAGAACATGAAGACAAGCCACATTTTTTGCTATTTTAGGACAGGTCCTATTTCTAATAGATGATCTGGCATCCACAGATGTTTACCTTTTGATTACAGTATTGTTACCTTATAAGTATCACACACTGATATTTAAGATGAAGCCAAATTATTTCCTGGCAACTGCAGCAATCTCTGCATTAAGTTTTTAAATCAGACTGGCAATTTAAGAGGACTCTGTTTAGAGTGTCAATGGCATTTTATTAAGCAGACAGCTCTTTGTATATACAAAGATGTTACAGATTTCTGCTTTAGACATGCAAACTATATTTATATTGAGAATTTCAATATCCCAAACCTGTTTTTTTGTAGATAAATATCCACAAGTCCAAATTTGCTTTTCAAGTTCTTTTAAAACCATCTACTTAGCAGCACAAAATAAGATACTGTATAAAGCATCTCTGCAACTGATGGAAAGAGTCCAGAGTAGTTCTAAAAACATTCATTACACCTAGCACACTTCAGGTAAAAGCAGATTCTTTGAAGAAATCACAGCCCTCACTGTACAGAGATTTTAAGCAGAATTACATGCTTGGCACAAACAATTCTGACCTAAGAGATGCTACTGAGTTGCTGGAATTTTGCCTAAAGAGAAGCCATGTAAGGAGTAAAGCCAACAGTTGCTGTGTGGCACAGTATTTGCGTATTTTGACTACCTGTAAGATATCATCCTAACTAACTGCTTGGTAGCTCCTGAGAGCTTAGTGCTGCATTCAAGTTCCAAAGCTATGATCTTACCCCATGGCCATAAGCTTTAGTGAAGCCAGGCCCTTTCTTATGGTCTGTCTTAAAGAACTGATGAGTGAAGTGCTGGGCAAAGAATGTGAACATCACATTTGTGCCTTGTGGGTCAGGAATGAATTTTCTCCGCAGCAAGAATTTCTCCACAATCACCTTTGAATCTGGGAGCTCTTTTTTACCTAGAAGAAAAAATTCCTTATAGCAAGATATTCATGACAATTATGCTTCATACTTATTTTTGCTCCTAACAACCAAACAGGTTTCCTATTTTCAACTCTTTAACAAAGGACAGCAGCTTACTAACAAGGGGAACTATCAACTATCTTCTTTTTGTTGGTCATAGCTTTCCCATGCTTATTTTTTTGAATTTATTAGAAGCTTTCTAATTCCTGTTGAACTGTTTTAGAACAGTTCAATAATGAGTGCCAGAATGATTATCTTTTAGGTTCATTACACAATATAACTCATTCATTGCCATTCTCAAAGTCAGCAATGCATTAGGATGGTTGTAGACAAGCAGATCTCTTGGGGTTTTCTAGGACAAAAAGATAAATAAGTGTTCATTTCTAGGAATCTATGTATCTGTTTTGTTCCTTACCTTTAACACCCATTGGTGTTGGACAGTCGTGTCCTACTGGTGGAAGGCTTCTTGTGTAATAGGAAAGATTGGAATAAGCTTCCCAGGATTTGTAATTATAGTCAGTATTGTATGTTGGTGGGCTGTCAATCAAGTGGGATCTTGCTGGAAGAGGAAAAAAAAAAGATATATGTATTTCACATATATTTAAATGGAGATTAAGAAGTACAAGAAGTCACAGTGCTACACTGTTTCCATGTGAATGCAACTGCTGCCAAAAATACAAGTTCCACACATACAATCCCATTTGACTCCAGTAACTTGTGGCTAATGAATAACTGGAACTGGTCCCAGTTTACCAGTTGGATCCAGCTATTCTATAGCAAATGATGCAGATTGTGTTAGCAAAACTGGAGATTCTATCTGAGATGAGGAAAAAAAAAAGCATGTCTGAAAGACTAATTTCACACCAAGCGTGAATATGCTTATAGATCCTAAGTTTTCTTTAGAGTGCTTTTACCATAACACATTTTATTTTGCTATTTTATCAATAAACTAATCAAATAAAGTATTTGGAGCCCTACATGTAGCTCCTGTCAATTAGGAGTACTGGAAGAGTGAATGTATACTTACACGTCAACACGTATCTCATAATAGTATCTCGTAAGAAGGAAATGTTGTTGATGATGTTCCAGACTCCTTTGAAGTGGGTGAGAATGTAGTGGACAGTATTTGGTGTAGGTTTCAATGTTAATTTCAGCCACGTGAAGAATTCCGCTGTGAGCAAAGATGGAAAGATTGTAAGTTGCCATTCAGAATAACCTCCAATTCTGTAATTGAGTTCTCAGGCTCCATTTCCGTGCAAAGAGATCAGAGGTACTTACGTGTCGTACAGTTTTCCCCATAATAGCCTGTCCTCGTGCAGTCGCATTCATACCGATCAAATCCTGTTGTCATGCACACACCTCTGTTCTGACACGGAAGGGAGCAGCAAGGGTTGGCTGGAAATGAAATCAAACGCCGGAGTTAAAAGAGCGCCTTCTCTACTGGATCAGCATCACAGGGCGCTCAGCAGAACGAGTTCCACCCGCACGAGAAATCGGGCAGCTCCCAGCAACATCGGTGACACAAGTAGGGAAGCGCACTGTTTGCGGGCTGCAACGAACCAGCTCCGAACGCTGGCTCAGAGGGGGTTCGACAGCCCTCCTGCTACGCTAACTTCGGAGTCACGAAGTAAAACAGAAGCCCTACGCTCCGGCTGCGAGCATCGCCGCGGGCCCGGCCCGCCGCCGCCTGTCCGGGAGCTCCCCGCACCGCGGCCGTGCGGCACCGCGCAGCACCGGGACGCAGAGCCGGAACCCCCGTGGCCAGCCGCCCGCCGCGCCCCACACTCACCTGCGTGACCGGCAGCCAGGAGAGCGGCCAGCAGCGCACAAGGCACGAGCATATCCCGGCGGGCTTCTTTACGCTTTCCTCGCAGCTACTGAAATCCCAAGGACGCTCGAAATCGCACAAATCGTACTGCAGCCAGGTACTCACCCTCATTTATACATCCCGCCGTGAGTCACCTCCCCCCCCCGGCCCGGAAACTAATGAAAGATTGGGGGATTTTGTTGCCTTTGCTCCGCCCCGTCCCGCCCCTCTCTTCCACCTGCTGGGGGCGCCCCCGGGCGCGGGCCGTGCTTCGTTCGTCTCGGTCCGGTCTGATGCGGTCCGGGCGCGGCGCGGCGCGGCGCGGTACGTGAGGGGGCGATGGGGGAGAGCGCCGGGCTCGGGGCGGGGGAGCGCAGCACCGCGGGATGCCACGGAGCGCTGTGAGAGCGCGGAGCGGGCAGCCACGGGATCGTGTGCGCCGGGCTCCTTCCGCCGGACGCTGCTGACCCCCCGCTGACCCAGCCTTGGTTGGATTATGGCTCGTTCGCTTTTAGTGAGGTCATCTCGGCAGTTTCATTTAGTGAAGCGCGCTTCCTCACGCGCGGAGCAGAGCCCGTCGCACAGCGTGGTGCTGCAGACGGATGCTGCGGGGTGAGACGGGTGTTCGGGGCGTGCTTGGTTTGATTTTTGCACGTTTGCCAATCCCGTTATTAGGTGTCTTAACTCAAAACGAGCAACGCTGCTTTTTTTCTTGCCTTCGCCTTAAAGTGCCCCTGCTGCTGCTGAGCACGGTCACGTTGTAAACAAAATCTTAGCTCATTTCCTCCCAGCAGCACGCAGACGGGATGCTTTTTGTCACAGATTTCTAACCGGCACACGTTACCTCTATTTTTACTCTTTGTTGCGCACGGAAGGTTACGAAACAACAGGACGTTGCCGAGTTGTGCAAGGGCCGCGCGCTGCTGGGCCCACCGCTGCCTCCCCCGCTGCCTGCACGCTCCGGGAGCAGAGAGCCACGGCCGGTCTGTAACGACACGCCTCGAGATCTGAGGTGATGGTGTTTACATTGCGAATCGTTGCCTTGAAAAGGGATTTAGTCCGATTTAAACAAAATCTTATTTTTGGCTCTGAAGAAACACGCTGTGGTTGAGTGAATAATTTGTGCACATCGGTAATAGGTCATCCGAGACGTTTTAGAGAGCGGTGCACAAAGGTCTGTCATTGCGTGATTCTTCTGCAGTAGCACAAGGCACATCTTCTCATTTTATGCTCACACACACGGAGATATGTGTAGGTGTCAGTGTCCCTACAAAGCACTGCTAGCCTCGGCCGCACATCTGGAGCGCAGCGTGGTGTCGGGAGCCTGTCCCTGCGTGCACTGCTGCATGCTGTGCCTTTGTGCAGGTTGTTCAGCCCTCCATGGTGTGAAACAGGGAGCCTGGCTCCTGCATTATGAGCTCAACGACCAGTCGTGAAACACAAGTGGTGTTAGAATCATAGAATCACAAGGTTGGAAAGGACTACAAGATCATCTAGTCCAACCGTCCTCCCATCATCATTGCTACCACAAGCACTAAACCACATCTCGTAGCTCCTCATCCAGACGTCTCTTGAACACTGCCAGGGATGCCGACTCCACCACCTCCCTGTGCAGCCATTCCAGTGCCTGACCACTCTCTGAGAGAAAAAGTTCTTCCTTATGTCTAATCTAAGCCTCTTCTGGTACAGCGGCCATTTCCTCGGGTCCTGTTTGTTGCCTGGGAGAAGAGGCCAAACCCCTCCTCTCACAACCTCCCTTCAGGAAGTTGTATGGTATAGTGTTCCATGGGTATAGAGAGGGACATCCCCTACACACGGCACCATGGATTGAGGTCTAACCTTGCAGGTTTTACATTTCCATTTCACACCGTTCCTATTCTGTTTCACAGAGCGGTGATGGATGTTGGGCACTAAGATCTCACTGAAAACATCAGACAAGCGAGGTGTTACTTTTTAACAAGATGTGTGGGAATTGGTAAACGCAGAAACTATTTCTGAGATGTAGAAGCAACAGTGCTAAAGGGAAAACTGAATGAGTTGCATAGTAGAGAATTATCTTTGAAATGATTAAATGTTGCTTGGGTAACATGTAGATATGGGAAATGTATTAGTAAAAGTTTTGAATTATAAAAACAGACGTTATACATCTTGAGCAACAGAGCAGAACTTGTCTGCTGAGAGTGAGGGGATGCTGCTGCTGGCACCACGCCGTACCTGCTCCAGGCAGGGTGTGTGGTGAAACATGAGCTCTCTTCAGTCTGCTTTATGCTGGGAAGGGGCATTTATGCAGTGAATGGCTGTGCTGGAGCTGGAGGCATCCATCGCTTGCTCTGGCGGGTTGAAGCAGGATGATGGAAAATCAGGCGGGTGGGGTATGGTTGTTTTTCCAAGGGGTGCCCTTCATCCTCACGTGTTGTTTTGAAATTGCTTGTAATCAAGATCTGATCATATTCTTGAATGAGATTTTTTCTTATGAATAAATTGTTTTTGCTGTGGCAGCATTCAACACCAGGTGTAGAGTCTTTGCATCAACAAGTTCATTATTTATTTAACATATGAAGTGTCCATTAAAAAAATCACCATTATTTTTACTTCTCCAGTGATCGTTTCAAATATCCTTTGCTCTAGATGAAGCAGTGTGTGGAACAGAGTAGCTTCCTCTGCCTGAACATTTTCACTTTGAAATTTCTGAAGATGGTGATTCCCATGTTTCCCTTATGTCCTGTTTCTGTTCCAAGTAGTTCTGTCTAGAGCATCTGCTGGATTCACAGTTCTTTACTGAGGCCAGCTTGCTGGCTCCTGATGGCTGAGTTTCAGGAAAGCACTAGGAGAAAATTCAGCAATCTGGCATGCTTCAGTAATGCCCCTGAGGGACACAATGGACATCCTTATCCTTCTGCATTACCCACCACGTGCACCCAGGTCTCTGAGCAAAAGCAGTCCCACAGATACGCTTGCCTTTGTCTGAAATCCTGAAAACTTAGGCAAATTGTGTTGTTCTGATAAGAATGATGATGTTCCTGAGATGGCGTGTTTGTGGTGGTGAGATCGAAGTTTTGCGAAGTGGGAATGTTTGTCCATCGTTCATCTTCCTTGCAAGGTGTGTACAGTGTTTAAGCATAGCTTTCAAAGCCACCATTTTTTATTTTAATTTTATTATATATATTTTTTAACAAATGCAGTTTTTCGTCTCCTGATTATCTTCATTCATTCATTTTATCTGTAGCCATGGCTTGGAGGGAAAAATTAGGAAAAGCTTCATTTGTCATTTGGAGTGTTTATACCCCTGAAATTTGTCTCTGCCACTCTGATATGTTTGTTAACGACACATGGAAATTAAGTGATAGTTCTATATACATAGTGGAATATAAAGTAACATAGATTTCCTCCATGTTAGTAGGCAGAACCCCACCTGGCCTGTTTATAAAAGCTCTGCTTAAAGAAGCAGAAAGTGTCTGAATCAAGGAATATCCTAGGTTGGAGGGGACCCATAGACATCACTGAGTCCAACTCCTGGCTCCACACAGGACTACCCAAAATCTGAACCCTATGCCTGAGAATGTTGTCTTAATGCCCCCTCAGCTCCAGCAGCCCTGGGCAGCCTGCTCCATGCCCAACCACTGGTACAGACTCTTTCCCTAACCCCCCACCAGCCCCTCCCCAATTGCTCCGTGCCTCCAGGCCCTGCTGCTGTGACAGAGAGCAGAGCTCAGAGCAACCCTTCTGCTCCCCATCATGAGAAAGCCACAGGCCACCATGGGGCCTCCGCTCAGCCTCATCTTCTCTGGGTTGAACAAACCGAGGGACCTCAGCCACGCTTCACATCTCTTTCCCTCCAGACCCTTTATCATCTTTGTAGCCCTCCTTTGGACACACTCAGACAGTTCTATTCCTTTTTGTACTGTGGTGCCCACAACTGCACGGTGCAATGTAGACAGTCACTTGTCTTGGCCAGTTTGCAACACTGGAGTGCTTGATGCACTCCAGGATACAGTTGGCCTTCCTGGCTGCCCGGGCACAATGTTGACTCATGTTCAACTTGCTGTTGAGCAGGTCCCTTTCAGTGGGGCTGCTGTCCAGCATCACTCCCCAGTACAGATAGCCAGGAAATGCAGAAGGATTCACTGAATGTTACTGCCCCCTTCTGCTGGATGGTTTTTTCTATTGTATGGCATGATAAATGATGATATTCATGTCATCAAGATGTTTTGGGTTTTTTTGCCATTTAGATGAGTGGCACTTTGTTTTCAAGGTGAGCTCTAATAAGTCACTCATTCACGAAACATGCCACATAGTGTTCTGTTTTGTAACTGAACTCCATAAGATGAAGTTGTTAGATTCTTAAACAAAAATGTATATGTACATGTTAAGTAACTTCACTATAAATGCATAATTAGAATTTTTGCTCTTGCAAAATTTCAAACTGTAACTATTCAAAGTGGAATTGAAGAAATGCTTGAGGTAGCAGATTATATTGTTCTGCCAAAAAACGCTGCCTTTCTTGTAGGATGCCTGGGATGGCACGGCTCCTGCGGGCTGCCACGCTGAGCTGGGTGCTGCGTGTCAGAGGGATGAGAACTGGAAACTATGATTTATAATTTGCTGGAAAAAAAGAGAAGTGGTAAACATCAAGTGTTTATAATATTGCCACTTAATGATCATAAATCACCTTTCTTACTTGGTTTAAGAATCAAGTATTAAGAATAGCTTCGGAATGCCTTTTTCCTTTTCTTATTGTTTTCTACCTGCCCTCTCCTTCCATATGGTCAAGAAGTTAAGCTTTATAAGGAGAAGGTGTAAGTTTATTCTTATTTTGCATCATATGGGGTGAAAATGACAAAAGATAATCTGCCGCTAAGTTACGGACCTATTAAACTTTTAATTGTAGTGAGTGGAAGGATCTTGTGCATCTAAAAGAATCCCTGGGAAAACTGCTTTTGCAGGTAAAAAAAATACTCCAAAACCTGATTCTTTTCGTTGAGCAGTATGCTGTTGAGTAGAAGTAAAATAGAGCATGAGAAGCTGTGATTTAGACGTCTGCCGTGTTCACCTGTGTGGTGGGTTTTCTTGTTGCTCCAAGATATGATGGGTAGCAGAAAGACTCTTTTCTGTTGGGAATGTTCTGGAGAGGGAGCATCAATCTCCAAAGACTGCTTGTGTTTCCCAGTGAGGTGCTGATACACTGTGCTGGTCAGCTCCTTTAATGAACGGATTGGATTTTGTAAATGAATAAGTATACAATGCACGGTGTCAAGTAAAGGCATGTTTCTGCTGATAATTACAAAGATCCATGTCTGAACATGTAACAGTTTTGTGTTCATTATGAGCTCCAAGTCTAACATCTGTCACAACTGTTACAAATTAAGTGTGGTATTTGTGCCACATTCATGGAAACATGAATCAAACATTTATAGGCACTTTAGAGGATGGAATGAAACAAAGTGCATTTTTTTTCCTATCCACTTTTTGCCTTTATGGGTTGCTAAGAAAATAAAAAACAGCCCGATCAGTGAGTTGTGTGGGATGCACACATTGCATGGTAAAAATGGTAAAACCAAAGACTTGTTGCATCAGCTGGTATTGAAATCAGAGGGGCTGCTTGCACTGAAGCTGCAGTGAATTTATTTTCACTTCTTTTTAATATGTTTCAAATGTTTTCCCTTCCTTTGTGATTGTAGGAGTCTCATCGTCATGTTATTTCCTGGCAAACAGACCTGTTATATATTTCTTCAGCCTGTACTTTTCTGCTCTTTTATTGCAAAATGTGCTTGATCTGAAGCTCACTGTCACCATCATGTTAAATATGTTGCAGCACAAACACTCTGCAGAGTTGTTGGGTACAAAGATATGATAACAACTCTGCGTGTTCTGAAAACATTCTTGAAAACTGAAGGACTTGAGGAGGAAGTCTGTCTTTATGCTTCTTTTGCTGCCTTCTGCTCATCAGAGATGTGTTAACAGAAATATGTGGTTGTGTACTTGCTTTAAACTCTCATGAAACCAGCCGGTTTGTCTGGCCAGGGTTGCCATTTTTCTGTCTTTTTTTCTGTGTTCTCTTGGAGAATTCTGGGCATTTGGGTGTCAGTTTCACTGGGACCCCTACATTCTGCAGCAAAATACTCAGTTACCTGGTTTCAATAAAGGAGATCTATTTTTTTCCAGGTTTAAAAAAAAAAACAAAAACATGGTAAAAACAATTTCTGGAGCTTCTAGACTGCTTCAGTTTTGCTTTTGTTGTCTGGAATGCAAGAGAAATGCGTTCTAGTGAAAGCTGAGTATGAATGGGAAATCTGTGAGGTCCAGGATATGGGCAGCTGTGCTCGGAAGCACAACCCCATGGACAGTGTGTGGGCCCTGCCTGCCAGCATAGAGCTGCTTCAGGGAGCAAAGTGGGTTGAGATGGGAGGCCAGTCAGGTGTGGATATTGCTTAGGAAAAAGGAGCTGTACTTTAAATCCAAATCAGCTCTTTCTTCCAGAATTATCCCAGAAAGAAACTGGCAGAACTAATGGGTAGGTGGAGAAAAGAGCTGCTAATTTAGGGAAGAGCTGAGTGAATTTGGTCCCAAATTAATTTTTGTTTTCTGTTTAAGGAAGCTTGCCCATGCACTTCATCTGCTGAAAAAGAAACAAATCCACTGCTTGTGTTTTATTTGAAAGCCGAGAGGAATTTTGGATTATGCTTTCCAATATGGGAAGATTGCAGTTTCTATCACTAATGTCTTCTGAAGTAACTCTTTCCTTCTGTTTTATTAATGCCTGATTTTTTGTTTTAATCCTCTGAATCATTCTGCACGGATGCAATAAAGAGTGAAAGGCCAGACTGAAACTAAGTTGAAAAGAATGACTTAATGTCAGATTTAACTAGTGAGATGAGGTGTGAAATGAGACACCTCATTGCGTGGCATCCTGGTCAGGTATTTCCCAGTGCTGTTTGCTTGCTTTATAGATTATTTGCCATTTGCATGCGTTATAACACAGCTGTAGAGAGACTGTGTGTTTCTTGGTGCTTGATAAGCAGCAGTTTGTCACGCAACCAGACAGAAAATAAGAATCCCCAGGTAAAAATTGAGTATCTGCCTTATTCAAAGCAAGGGTGAGCTCTCTACTTTGGGAAGTGACTAGATGTGGGATTCACGTTATTTTAAATGAAAATTAATCCATGATTCTTCTGCAAAAATGGCTTCCAGAACCACGTCTCCTGTTTTTCAGATGAATTGTATTAGACAGAATTGCTCTTTTCCTCATTTGCAAACTTGGTAGTCACAAAATCAGTCCTGCCCAACTAGTTCCTGAAAAACAAACTCTAAATGACTTAAACTCAGCTGGAAGCACTCTAGGATGAATTTTTTCCAAGGAGTGTAGGCAATGGTGTATGAAACAGAACATTTTTATCCTATGGGGTAGTTTGAGTTTGCGGCAGAGGCTGCCCTAGATATTTCACCCTCACTGCTATCTGTCATATTTTGTTTAGGTCGCAAGACTTTTCATTTCTTTTATGGGTGAATTTAAAGGAAAAGGCCATAAATGAAAGCTATCAGGTTTCTTTTTGTCAGCCTGGATGCATCAAATCTATGGATTATTATTGTTTCTTTTTTTTTTATATAGCTAAAAATTTTTCAGGAAGCCTTGTTTGGATGCCCTTGCCTTTGAGATTTTCTTCCTGTTTTAAGAGTACCTGTGAGAATGGAAAACATTTTTCATTGTTACTTGAATGAAAGGAAATAGATTTTCATTATTGGTAATCAGCACCCAACTTCTCTGCTATTGTGATTTTTTGTGTGTGTGATTTTTTTTTTTCCCAGTAGTTTCCATTTTTCCTCCATGTAGTCTCAATGTGTTTTCTATTTCCTATGAACACATTTGATCTATTGGATGTGACAAATACGTCATGAGATTTTATAACTTTCTTACATAAAGAAGCATCAGCTGACATTTTGTCTGCTTTGTCATCTCACAAAGCTGTAAATTGTATGAGGGTAATTGATCGTGTTACGCCATTTATAATAAGCATTTTAGATCAAAACAATCAAAAGGTTACCTTTCCGTGGAAAATCCATCCATAGAGAGAACGTTTGCAAATGCTGCTCCCTTCCTCATTGCAGATGCTGGAATTTTCTCTTAGCTACTTCCTGCTTAACTTAGTGAATTCTTTCACGCAATCTCACGCTCTTTTGTCGTGCAGCTGAAAACCAGTCATTTGTTACAGCAGTGAATATTTTATCTTGGAATTTTCCATCACTACCAAAGGGAAGAAAAGGAGCACTTTGGCATAAACAATGTAAAATGGACTGTGACAGGGTTACCTGAATAAAAGATTAAATCTAACTCAGTGTAAAGCATTTATCCATATATGTATGCTATATAAATACTCTCCATATATAACTAGGAAAACGAGGAATAATCTGTAATTAACAGAACAGCATGGCAGAGCGTTCAGACCCCAATTGCAGTGCAACAGATTTGAGGCTGAGAGGTATGCAGAACAGCTGTGCAGGACTGCAGCCCTATATCCTAAACGCTCCGTGGTTGTCGGTGTGTGTGCAGGGATGGACTCTCTTCGCTGCAAGCCTCTGTCCCTAAAGCAGTGCTCAGTGGAAATACTGGGATATTTTATTTTTTGCTACCTTAAATGCACAAGTGTAATGTCTCATCGGGACTTGCCATTCTCTAATCTAACGCATCATAGAATCATAGAATATCCCGACTTGGAATGGACCCACGAGGATCATCAGGTTACCACAACAGGCTGTCTGTATGTGAATCTCCAGGGTGAGTAATAATTGGGACATTTGATGTGTGCAGTGCGGTAAGGCAGGCTTTTGGTCAGGGCTCCGACATGTTTAATATGGGACAAGAGCAGAATCTCAGGAGATGGGTACACCTCCTTCCTGCTGTGAGCATTCATGCAGGGCCCACGTGAGCAGGTGCCATCAGGGTGCGTTCTCGTTAAGGACTGGATGTGGATTAAGGTGTTGGTGTTAAGATGTTGAGTTCATTAAAACTGACTCTTCCCATTGCAGAGGCTGGAGGAGTCACTGGGTGTCAGGCAAAAATGTTCCATGACACAGATCTGGTGGCAGTGCTTTGTGATGGGCAGGGACCGTGCGGGCACAAATTGCAGCGGTGTCTCACAAGGTGTCTAGGGAGTTTGTGCTCCAGGCTGGGCTCCCAGTGTGGACTGCCCAAACCATGTCTTCTTGCTGGTTATCCCTGCTCCCAGGTGTAAGTCAGGACCAGTGTCCCAGTGTCCCTGTAATTGCTTGTTGTTTTTCTCTCCTCCAACTTGTTCTCATCACACACACACACACACACACACACACAATTAAAAAAAAAAAAAAAAGAAAGAAATTTTGAAAGAAAAAGGTTGAAAAAGACTCAGAGACTAGAGAAAAACTGTTCCATGTGATCGTTTTCCTTAAAGACCTTTGGAAACTCGAGCTAGGTGGGTAACTTGCTGTAATTTCTCGCAATTACCAATGTGAACTGAAGGCACTGGGGAATATCGTGAGTTGTACTGCTTAGATCAGAACAGGAATTGTAATGCAGGATGATTCTGCCAGCAAAATATGGGGCTCAGGAGAGAAAATCTGGAGAAAGTCCCGCCTTTTTCAAAGCGAAATTTGATTGTGCAGGAGACATCACATCATGTTATGTCTTGCCAGACATACGATCCTTACCAAAGAAAAAATAATTCAGAAATTGTTCAAATGCTTTTATGCTTTAAAAGACGGCCAGTTATGTAATGGCACCAGCAACTGACTTGCTCGCTGGGCTGAAAACCAAGCCCCCGAGGGAAATAAAGTCTCACTGTTTACTCTCTGAAGATCTTTAATTTCTTTTCCCTAGAATTTTCAATTAAGGGTAATGTGTAACAATCAAAATTATGTTAAAATACAAAATAATTAAGGAGATATAAACACTGGAATGGCTGTACTAGATCAGACTCACAGCCTGTCTAGTCAAGTATCTGCCAGGGAAAATATCTGTCATTGCTTGAACTGTGTTAGAGGTTTTAGCCTGCTTACTGTGAAAGGAAAGTCAGCTACTTTTAATTTCTATCTTAGTTCATTAGTGTACCAGAACACAGCAATTCCACTGCTGAAATGCATCTTTTGCCAGTAGAACATCCTTTTGCAAAGCAGGAGAAGGTCTGCTTCCTGGGAGGATATTTTTTCAGGAAAGGGTATGTGCTTATTTCTTTCAGGTATAGCCGAATTCCAGGTGCTGGATTATCAGCACACAGTCTGAAGGACTAACTCAGGCCTAGCTGATAATGTCATTACCATTAGTAAGTGCTATGCATCTGATCTTGTGATTAGTTCTATTATTTCACTCCACACGTTATGTCTTATATCACAAACGTTGATGGTGTTTCTTGGTGGGCCCGAAGCAATTGTCTGTTTGGTATCATACTGCTGTGACTCTGTTTCACTATTTATCTGTTCATACAGTGGATACCGCTGAAATATGTTTCCATTTATTTCTCATCCTATGCCCCAAGGAGGAGAAGTGGGCTGAGTGCTATCACTGCTTCTCCTTACAGGCCACTCATTAAGTAAATGAGGGCTTTCCAGCATGCTATGGCAACGCGTGTTATTTTGGGTCATCGCTTTGTGTGGCAGTTTTCCTGAGCTTGTTTGGAGAGAGTTGTCAGAGACCTCAGGACTGCCAGCCCTCGGCTTCTCTGGAGGCCAGGTCTGGAAGGAAATGGCAGAGCACCTCATCAGCACAGAGCTTGTCTTGGGAGCCGGCTCTGTGCCGGAGCTGTTGCTTCTCTGGGCCACCATCAGCTCCTCTGAAGGGACTGGTTTCCAGCTATTGCAGTGGCTGTCAGCATCTCGTGACGCAGCTGATGAGTTCCTGGGTCAACAGCTGGTACCAGGGGTTACTAGCTATGAGCTTTTCTTCCTCACCTTTGGTCGGGAGAGGGGCAGACTCATTTAGGGCTTTTAGCTCCTGCTGGGAGAGGAGCGGCTGGCACTCTGCAGTGCTTGCCTTTCCTCTGGACTTGACTGTGTAGGGCTGTGGCTGCTGTGCAAACAGCTCTCCCACCACCCTGACCGCAGGACACCTCCCAGAGCGTCCCAGCCCACTCTCTGCCCTCGCTGTCTTCGGCTGGCTCTGGGTGAGGCCCACAGGCACCTCAGGGCACTGCGAATGGAACATGGAGGGGGCAAGCACGGCCTTGTGAACTTCCTTTCGATGTACTCGTTAGAGCACTCCTCCTGTGGCAATTAAACATGCAAAGTATTTCTTGAGTGTTATAACTTAGCTCTTGGGGATTTGGGATGCTTATACACTTTCCCGAGGGAAGGAAAAGGAGAAATATTTATGTGTAGAACACTTTGTCGTTTCCTTTTGCTGGTGAGAATGATTTGCCCTCTTACCTGAGGCTCCTTGTCCCCTGCTCTAACACAAATTAATGTAAATGACATGTCGGCGGTACTGTACTGTGAGAAGTCAGGTATTATTGTCACACTATGAGCAATGCTGAATGGGAAAAAAAATCCCCAGCAAATGCAAAGCACTTTGCAGAGCAGGAATTTCTAGGTAGTGTGGGTAACATTCTTTGCTGCACCACGCTGTGCAGCAGTACTGTGCTGTTGGCTCATGGTTACCCGCTCCCCAACAAGTCTGTGCAGCTCCATGGGGATTTACACAGCAATGTTTTGGATACTCTACCAGCACTGTCCTGGGGATGGAATGTTTCAGTGTTCTCCTACTGCCTGGAAGCCCTTCTCAACACAAATTGGTATAAGATTAATGTGAAATAAAGAATTTATGCCCACCATCAACATTTGGTCAGCTGAACTGTTGTGGAAAACAGCAGAAAAAGAAGCCCATATGCAGAAATCTGTCTTCAGATCAAATGCAGAAGGTTTCTTGCAGTTTACCTGATCGGTGAATCGCGCTTGTCTAACTGTTCAACTGGGGAACCGGTTCCTGTACCAAGCTTGTGTCTGTGGGTTTGCTGTCATGAAGAGTAACGCTGACTGAGATAGATGGGCTTCACTTTATGTCCTAAGCCAGTTTGGATTTTATCCAGATGAAAATCCCCTTCTTGGAGTGCTCTGATTCTAGCTTAACTAGGAAGTCAATTTTAATCTTCTTTTTGCTAAACTATTCTATGTTGCTCAGATACTTAACCAAAATATTAATGAGTTGTTAACTTACTTTGGATTAAAGCGAGTCTTTGTCATCTGGCATAGCCATGCCCTTATCTTAAAGAAAATCTCCTCTTTTTCTGACTTCAAGGGCTCCAAATGTAGTGCCTCCTATTTTATGATGTTGGCCCATGATGTAGGAGGCAGATTTTGCTTGTTTGGCAGTAGAGGTTGAACCTTCCCACCAACACCCCATTACATGTTGTTGCCCTACAACAGATGGCAGCAGAGGGGCAGCCTGACAGAATGGTGCCTGACATGGAAGTGTGTATGAAGCAAAGGAGAGTCATTAAATTCCTTAATGAGGAAAAAATGGCACCTACTGACATTCACTGACACCTGCTGAACATTTATGGAGACCAAACAGTGGATGTGAGCACAGTGAGGTGGTCAGTGGTGCATTTCAACAGTGGTGACAGTGATGGGAAAGGCAAGCCACATTTTGGAGAGCCACACACAGCTGTCATACCACAAAATGAAGAGCATCTCAATCAACTCATCTGCACAAATTGGCTATAGTAGTGACTGTATTAAAAAATAGTGTTTGTTGCTGAGAATTTGCTCTATCAAATAGTGTTATTGCTCCCTTTGTATCCTTTGTGATTTCCATGGAAAAAATTGGAGGCATTACTTTCAGAGTAGCTTATGTATATTGATGCTTGCTATATCCATATTCATACCCAGGATTGAAAGGCAACCTTCAAGCTTGCCTCAAACGATGTGTTCCTCATTTGCATAATTTTGGTTTAAAATACAGCACCATGCTGTTCATCGGGCATACACAAAGTACTTCCTTCTGACAAGGGCTGACTGTTTCAGCCCCACCTGCCATATGGACGTGTTCCTCTGCTCATCCAGTGTGTCTGTTGTAGATCAGACTGTGGCTCTCAGGAGTTTTTTTTTTTACTGGTTTTGGAAGACCACAGACCATTAGGAAAATGTCACAAGCAGAACTTGGGCAGTCAGTTCTGGAAGAAAACTTGTCACTTTTTGTCCAAAAGCACATCTAGAGCAGAACTATCATGGTATGGTTGTACTGCATGGTTTCTTGATATAGATGAACCACGGCAGAAGAGCTTCCAAATTGGCTTGCACAGGTATGTGTAAGGACCCATGTAAATAGTATTTCGTTATGTTTTGCAGTGTATGGAGAATTTGAAGCTCCTCTTGGGCTTACAAAAGTCATAAAACAAGAAACTGCCAATGCATTTAATGGTCATTTGTGCCCAATTAATTTGATCGGTTTCATTGGACAAGAGCTGATTTATTTCCTGAATTAAATATCACTTCAAAAGTGTATTCACTCTATGCCTGCTAATTTGGGACGTGAAGCATCATTTTGTTGACTTCTGTACAAAAAGGAATAGGTAACCAAAATCTCCTTTTCTCCCCCCCTTTTAATTACTGCCTTCATCTTTTTCTAGTGAGAAGACAAAACAAAAATGACACTTTTGAGAGCTAATGAATCTTCGGGCTATGGCAGCTAAGCGGAAGACCTCTAAAAACCCACAGAATTTGCTAACCTTAAAAATAAAATGCAATAATTTACAAAAAGGCAAACAACCCTACCAGCAGTAGATGTTCTATGCAGTTACTGAATAAAGTACCGTTATACAAATCAGCTTGCAAATTTGACTTGAAGTACGAATTATACAGGAAATGCATCTTGAAATATAAATGTAGTGATAGCCACCTTTTTGTTCCCTGAACTCACTCCTCTTTTTGTCTATGTGGCATGGCATGGCGTGGCATGGCATGGCATGGGAACTGTGCGAGGGGACTATTTGCCTTCTCCTGTTATAAGAACTTTCCAGCTCACAGAGGCTGTCAGAAACCCCACTTCTTGAAGAGCTTGGGGACTGAGGTGAGCTGCCAGCTGCACATCACAGGTTATTCCCGTGTAGCTGGGGAAATGCCCGGAAATTGGACTTAATAAATAATGGGAACAGCCAGTTTATTGATTTTTCACCCAGAGAATATGGGGGAGAACTTATTAAGACTGAAAGTGATTGTCCATTTGCAGGTTCTCCTCCTCTTCCAGTCTCCCCACTTTCTTTTCAAAAAGGAAAATCGTTGATTTTGCAATGTTTGCCAACTGAAAATGTACAGTGAGTTGCTCTTGGTTGGGTGTGTACATGGACATGATTCAGAGCCCTTGCTGAAATTTGTGAGAACATACACATAAAACAGTAAGCACAAAGAGCAATGTACACATAATGCCCGGTTTTATGTCCTCTCAGGTTCTATGCCCAACATTTTCCTTGCCAGGTTTCTAGTTTTTTTCTATTGTATGAATTCAGTGAGAGAAATATGCAGAAAGGTGAATTCATTATATCTAAACATAGCCTATTAATTGCAAAAAGAGAGTAACAAATAATCTCAAACAAGTTAACATTTTTGGGAGCAGACTCAAAGTTTATCTGCTCATAGCCCCCAAGAGTCAAATTCCCAAAGGGATTTGCTTGTGAGGAACAGAGCTACAGAGGGCTACTTTGAGTAGGATCAAGCTTCATGCAGGTCAAGCTTCTGTGAAATAGTCGTTCTTTTTGTGATGTCTCACTACATCTTAAAAATGGGAAAGCTAAGTGCCAAATGAGGCTGATATTGTGGAGTACTTTGATTTTAAAACATGCTGTGAACATCTACATTGAGAGGGGTATGACTGTGTCCCCAGGCTTTTTTCACAGGATTATGATTAGGAGAAGTGGTCACTCTTGAGTTTATTATGGTGATGGTGTGTACAATACATACAGTCTATGAATTTGATACTGCTTTGCTGAATCTGATCAATTGATACTGATTTTAACAGACGTAGCTCTGAACAGTCACAGTTCTCTGCAAGGGTAACAAAAGAGGAGTTATGCAAGTGGCATCCTCCTGGAAAAACTTTTCAACAGGAAAAAATTGAGTTCATTGTTTTTGTTCTTAAGCTACTAATATAAAACTTAGAAAAAAACATAATGTAAATTTATGCACGATGTTAAAGCTTTTTCTGTGATAATGCTTCTCCTGTTTCAAATGGTAACCATTCCATTTACAGGAGGAAATTTCCATACGCCAACTGTAGACATTTAAGGTCTTCTGCGCTCCTACAAAATGTGATGTCTGGATTGCAGCTCCAGTGGGAGTCTCTGGTGGCAGAAATTGCAAATAATCCCCAAAACAAGGAGGACTGAGAGTTTGGGATTTGGGATTGCAAAGAGTGAACATAAACATGATTTATGCCCATTAAATCAGACCTCTTTGTACATTTTCAGCTAAGTTTTCAGGTTCTTCTCATGCATAGCAAAAAGGGATCTGCTAACATAGTTGTCTCTGGAAAAAAAACAACATTTATGATGTGCTCAAATAGTTTACATTAAAATGTAGCTGAGTACAATGACTGATATGTATTTAACCCTCTGACTGGTACAGGGGTGATTCCGCGACTCAGCTTTCTGCCTAATTTGGGGTATTTTTTTTCTACCAGCAGCACTGGGTAGCACCCAAGGTCAGGTTACGTTCTTACCTACTTCCTTGGATTACCAGTGGCAGTGACCATTCTGAGCCTTTGTGGCTCCTGCTCTGTGGCCTCTTGCCATCTATTTCTATGGGCTGCGACACCCAAGAGGCTGAAGCTGCTCCTGATGAGAAATGTGCTACTGCGGTGAGGTCCTGGTGGTGAACATCAGTGGGGACCACAGCTCACCTCCATCACTGAGATGGAAGCTGTTTTCTGGTTCTTTTTACGTGTTGTTAGCTTTAGCTACAGCTACCTTAGCTTAGTACTGTGGCGTATCTGGAAGGAATTGGACTTTAGCATTTCCGTTAAGTCCGGGTTTAACAGTAAAGACTTTTTTGGCCTTCTTGGCTTTGTGCAGGTGTATATTTTTTGTCTTACACTAACTAGTCCCGAGAAACTCCCACAGAAATTCCATAAAAATCCCATCCTCACCCTACCTCAGCACAGAAGGGTGGTGGGCATTGTACTGGAGAGCTACCGGAGAGCTCCATGCTGCAGTACTCGAGAACAACAGGATGGACCTGATGGTGAAGAGACAAAGGTTGCAGGTATTTTGATTACCCAGGTCTGCTGGATCAAAAGCTGAACATGAAGTTGTAAAGAATTTTTCATCATTTGGCAAAAAATAGTGTATGAAATTCAAAGTAAAGCATCCAAGGAGAAACACTCTTAATTGTGCATAATCAGTGGTGCAATGCTAAAGCAAGTCCATGAGCAAGACGATGTGGAGCTTCCATGTTTTGTTTAAATCTTTAAAGCCATAGGAAGAACTGAAGTGAGTTCCTGACACATGAATGTATGCTAATTCATATGTCTATGGATGTTTAGTTAGGTGTATCAGTGCTTAGACCCAGCTTGATGATTTTCCAGACACCATTCCACATGACATCCCTTCTTCTAGGATGGCTCTGCTTGCTCTCCACCGCTTGACATCTTGCTGAGTAAGATCTCTGTTACACAGTTCAGGTACATGGCCAGAATATTTCCAACCAAAGTTTGGATGATAATGATATCTATCCATCTGCCTATCGGGCTGTCTCCCTTCCAGCAAATGTTTTAGCTGTGCTTTGTATCCCTTTTAGCTCCAGTCAGCACAGTGACATTTACGGCTTGTGTGTTGTGATTTAACCTGTTGGGCAGCTCAACACCATAAAGGGGATTGCAGAGAGAATGGAAAATAAACAACAAAGTAGAACTTGTGGGCTGAGATAAAAACTAAGTTTTACTAAGACAGAAAATGAAGAAGAAAAATGATAATAGTAATGATAGTAATATTTACAGGTTGCATCCACTGTTTGGTCTCCATAAACATAAACAAGTGTTGATGAATGACAGTGGGTGCCATTTATCTTTATATATTTATTTAAGACAAGTGATGCAGAAGCAATTACCACCTGCCAACTGATGCCCACTCAGTCCCCAAACAGCAGCTGCCTGCCTGGCCAACTCCCCACCCTTTTTTATTTTTATTTATTTATTTTTTTTCATGATGCCATATGGGATAGAATATCCCTGTGACCAGTTGAGGGTAGCTGTCCTGGTTCTGTCCCCTTCCAGCTCCTCGTGCCTTCCCAGTCCCTTGCAGTGAGATCCAAAACATCCTTGGCTCTGTGCAGCCCTGCTCAGCAACAACTGGAACATCAGTGTTTTATCAACATTGTTTTTCTTCTAAAGCCAAAACACAGCATCATACCAGACACTGAAGAAAGTCAACTCTATCCCAGCTAAAACCAGCACAATGTGCCTGTTGTGATCAGAAAAATCAGATTTTACCAATCCTTCAGACTAACAAAGAAAGGAGCGGCTGAGCAGGGCCATAGCTAGGAAGTGGTGATATGGATCATCTGAGAGAAGAGCTAAGAACTAAACCTGATAACATAGTTCAGCCATTTCTTCCACATGGTGAGAGACTGGACAGGATTACGTCCCATGAAAACACCCAAGATTTGCATTATTTGGTGAAAATCCAGAATCAATAGGAGACACAGAATGATGAGTCAGCTGGACACAGGGACTACTCTTAATGCTGATGAGTATTTGGCTGCTAGAGCGGGACGAGTGGCATTCTTAGTCCTCCTGCTGCAGTAAGAGCATTTTGCTAAACAGCAGAGGATCCGCTTGTATGGAGAAAGCTCAGCTGGTAAGGATTTCTCTTTTGATTTCTTCTAATGCTGCTCGGTTGTTCTTCTCTTTGCTGTCGGTATTACATGCAATGATGCAGATTGCTCACTATATTGATTATACCACACTGATATATCAGTACAAAGGGTATTTGTGTGCGTATGCATGTGGCACATCTGGCTATATAGTTGTATATGTACAGGGTTTTCTGAGAGCCCAGGATGAAGCACAGTTTGCTTTGACCTAATTTTAATCTGTATCAGAAATCTAAAGTGTAATTTCCGAGGGGTCTGGCTGAAGACAAAATGTCTTTACAATACTGGTTTGCGGAACTTGGGACCACCTCAGTCTATATGTGCAGTGTGTATTGTATTATAGGCTGACACAACAGGTGATTGATGTGGATGAAGAGACTCTGTGGTGCTGGTGGTTTCAGACACTGTGAGTCCCACACGCACCTGGACTTACTGTGCTCATAAAAGGCAAGAACAGCGATGACAGATCAGTTTCCTGGCCTTCTTTCTCATCCTTTCCTCTTGCATTTCTGTGCAATTACCTTATTCTGTGGCTGAGAAAATGGCACAGGTATTTCTCTAATTTGGGAAGGAAGCTCAATACTATACGTGTGTGCACTGTGTGCAGCATAATCTGAGGCATTACATATCTTCAAGAACAGCACACAGAGCTGCTCCGGTGTTGTTAAAGTTGGCATCAAAGAGGAACAGCATGCTTGGCTGAATAAACACTTCCCTATTAAGTAAGACATATTGCAAACACAGAGGTGTCCTTGGCATTCTTGTAATTCTGTACAGCTTTTACCGCTGTGCTAAATTTAAACTGGAAATATTGCTTCCATGTAATTATTAGGAAAGGAACAGTTAGGATTTTCATCCTAATCTTTCCTTGCTAATGACCTTCCATGTCTTCGGGCAGCTAAGTGCACTTTTTCTCCGATACATTACACCCATGTGAAAGATGATTAAAATGTACTTTGTGCATTACATCTCATAAATCTACTGATTACAGTTAATCCCAGTGAGAAGTAAGGGTGCTGTGTGGACAATAGGAGTTGGTTACTTCCACTCAAGCTTTTCCTTAATTTCAGTGAGCTTGTCAGCAGGAATGAGTTCACTTTGGCAACCGGTGTTTTCTGAGATAAAAAGCAAGGATTCTTAACCTGAGTTTCAAATGTGAGAATTTGGAGCATCAAAGATCTTTGAATCATTGCTCAGTTCTTAGACACAGTTAAACTTCTGGATGTTGTATGCTGAAGGAAGAAAGTCTGAAAAAATTAAGTTTAGGGAAAAAGAGTCTTACTCCAAGTTATCTGTCTCTGTCTTTATATCTCTGTCTCTATCTATGTAGTGAATCAAATTTTAAAAAATTCAGATGTTGTTTATTCCACTTTAGACCCAGGAAAAGGAATTCACGTGTGACTGTAGGTTTCCCCCCTCCCACTTCCCTCTCTGCCCCTCCAACATTCCTTCTTAAGGGAGTTTTGCAAAAGTAGTGGCTGAAGAGACAGCAACACATAATAAATCAAAACTTAAGTAAAACATTGTCAAAAGGAATAAAATTGAAATCCTGCCATCTCAAGTTCAAAACTACTTGAAATTTCTGTAGGCTGACAATGGGCTATGTACAGTAGTAAATAAAAGGTAATCAATGATAATAATTTACTTACAAAAGCAAGTATCCAGTCAATTGTAATTGAAATTGAGTTAGTTGATTATCTGTAAGTGAATGCTAATGAAATTTGGGACATTTACAAAATAAGAAAAGTCATGCTTTAATAGGATTATGAATATTTTTAAATGAAGAAACTAATTATTAGTGGTGGCTTCAACAAGATGGTAGTGTATTCTTTTAAATTTGTGGCAATATGGAGAAGTCATAGCCTATAAAGATGTAGTAATACTTCATTATCTTTTAATTCTTTACTGTTTTAGGCTTCAGATAGATGAAGTGTTACAAACATGTCTGTGAAATGACATTAAGTGGCAGGAAGTTGTTAGGTCAAGAAGACGCCAAAGTAAACATACAGTAACTAATTAGCTGAAGTCTAATTAGTTGGGAAAAAAAAATATACAAAATGAAATTCAGGATGGGAACCGCAGAAATGTGCAGCCAAAAGGAAATCATCTGAAACAAACAAACAACAACAAAAGAACCCAACCAGAGTGAAAGATAGGAATGGGGAAAAAAATATGCTATTGAAATTCTGGTATAAAAACTCACAGCAAGTTGGTCAAAATTACTCAGAACAGCTCAGTATGATTTTGAGGTTGGTCCCATTATGTACCAGAGTGAAACATAGTGTTGCTAATGCAATTATATCCAGATCGTGGCATTCCCTTCTAAGCAGAATGCACTTGGGAGAGGTTGAGAGAGAACCCAGAAATAAAAAAGATAAGTGGCTGGAAGGTTTGGGTTATGAGATGATGTAAAAAAAGGTAAATATACTGCATAACTTGGCTAAATGACAACTCGCTGGACAGCTAATTGTCTGCAGACACTGGAAGGGCATATACAGGAGGATGACAGAGAAGTTTCAGGTGTCTTTAAAAATAACAGGCAAAGTAACAGAGGAAACATTTCATCTGGATGAGAGGAGAGGCTCTCGTAACAGTGATCTCTCACAGGCCACCACGGGAAACAGTGGAAACGATCTTGAGGATGTTGAACAAGGGATGAGGAGGTGGCAGCAAGAAGCAAAGCAGGCACAAATGAGGGGCAGAAGAGGGAGAAGAAGAGCAATGTCTTGTTCTCTCCTCTGCATAACCATGACCGGCTGGTCCTGCCACTGCTGTGCTGTAGCGGATTTCAGGAGGACAGCTTCCCGCAGTGCTGGCTCCATCTATAAGAGCCATTCCAGGCCCAGCATATTTGAACGATTGATCTCAGTGACTGAGAATTCACTCAGTCCTGCTGAGAACATGCATTCCATACAAATGACAGTGGGCTTTTAGTTAGCAGCACACACCTTAATTGACTTTTCTCAAGTGACTGGTAACAAGAATCCAGTAAGATGCTCTAATGTAAAGAGACCAGAGAGGATGCATGCCCATCCAGAGCAGTCAGAGCAAGAGATGTCTGCAATGGCACCAACTAACTGGGGAGTCATTTCAGGAATTATAATATTCCAGGTCTGTAGCAATGCATTTTATTCCTAATGGGCCAACAGAAGAGAAAACAGAAAGTTTGAGAACAAAACTGGGAAGATGCAGAATGGAGTAGTGGCTAATGGCCGGCAAATTTGTTCGGTGACCTTGACCTGATGGTGGTATTAAAATACATTCTAAGGAAATATACTGAGGAAATTGGTTGTTTGAAACAATTAATGGCCTGAAAGAGTAGCTCGCAGCCTAAGGGAAAGCTTAAAACCAAAGACTTAGCAAGTTAATCATTAACAGTAGTAATGTTTTGTTTTCAACAGTTTATTATAAGAAAAACAGTGTTTTAATGTCATGTCTGAGAATTGTTATTCAAGCTTTAGAAATTTCTTCTGGTTAGGCTTGGGATGGTTTGCACATACAGAATGTAGAATAAACTTATGCATGAATACAAGAGTTAGTTCCCCTGGGGGAGACGCACGACCCCGTAAGATTTTTAATGAACGCAGAAGTTGGCCATCTATGACCCATTTCAGAGCAGCCTTTAAGCATACAATTAAAGCAACGCATATGCTTACGTTTCCTTGACGTCAATGGGCCTTCAGCAGGGCTTACGAGGTGTCCTGATTAGCAAAGCTTCCATCACCTCCTGCTTCTGCTTATTTAAAACTGGACCTTAACAGAAGTTCTTAAAGCCTCGGTGCCATTTCATGTGGTGGTACTGTTCCACTCTATCAGATATACACACAGTGGAATAAAAATGCATTGAGAAGTCTCATTCAGAACCAGAGCTATCTGGAGTATTTACTGCAAGTTTTTGTACGGGTTTCACACCATCTTCTACACAGGGAGCTTGTTTTGGGATGTACACAAAGATATTTCTGCATGGGGAGAGGCAGCAGGGAAGAATTTTCCATTCATTGAATCAGATGTAGTCCTGATATGTGAGCAGGGAGAGAAGAGGTAGCCAGCAAGGAAGCACAGTTCTTGTTCTGATGAGCATAATGCTTGAACAAGTTTGTTGCTCTGGGCATCAAATTAGAGGTGGTACTGATGGAAATGATGCTAAAGTTGCTGTCAAGTCCAGTTAGCTGTTTAGCAAGAAGAGTTCTGCTTGCTAGGATTTGTGCACTGACTGCTTGTTGAAATCTGCCAGTTCATGTGAGAACTAAAGAAGCAAGATCAGGGTTTGTAAGTGCCAAAGTGAAGGGTGCAACAGCCATTGAGAGACGTGGTTTCTACCCAAAGGGATTTTCTCTTGTGCAACCTTTGCAAGTGCTGCTGTGCAGGGCTCTGCCAGAGACGAGACAAACTCTGCAGGCACCTCATACGTATGTACCATTCTGCTCTATTTTAATTTCCGCTTCTTTACTATTTCTAATAACTTGCACGCTTGATTTTCTTGTTACCAAAACCACTCTTCATTATTCCTCAAAGTAAAGTAGAAATACTGTCTGTCCGCTGTTCTTCTCATGTCTGTCATTCACTCAACTCCCTCTCCAAGCGCCCAATCCTGTGTCCTTCTGCCAGTAATGAGCTGGTTTGTCTTGATGAAACATCCCAGCGTCCCATATTAATAAAAATATTGTTTATACATCCATCTTTAACTGTTTATTCTTTAGCTGCTTTATTTGGCAGCTTTGCACTGATTTGCAGGAAATCCAAGTGCCATGTCACTTTGTGGCAGATGTGGTTGTTCTGCAGCTCAGGGTGTAACGTGAAGCACAGCAGCTGTGTGTGCAGGGAGGGGATCAAAGAGAGAGCCGTCCCTTCACACAGCTGATGTATGGCGTGAAAACCTCAGACAATGGGCCTGAGCCCAGTACGGAGTGGATATTTGGAGAAACTAGTTCCCCTCGTGGGCAGGCTGGCAGCAGCAGGGGTGGCCCTGAGATGCTGTGCTGCCTCCATCCTTGGAGGTTTCCAAGTCCTGACTTGATCAAGCACTGGGAAGCCTGGCCTGAATTACAGAGCTTCCCCAGCTTTGAGCTGCATGTTGGACCAGAATCCTCCTGAGATCTCTTTCCAGCCTGAGTTATCCTGCAATCCTACCATTTTCTGAGGTCAGACATTACAGATATAACAGCAGACAATTACAGAGACTAACTTCTTCCTAAATATGAAGGTTTCACCCAACATGCTGTACTTCAAGCTCTCAGAAGATATTTCGGGATTGCAGCATTGTGTCTAAGACCTGCTGTTATTTCAGCCTTTCGTGTTTGTTTTCCTAACTGCCATGGGTGACTCGGCCACAGCCTGAGCAAACCACCATGTAGGTGGAAGAAGGGACAGAAAGCAGGGCTCTGCCAAAGCACTGGGCACCTGAGCAGAATTCACTTTGAGTGCAAATTTTCCTCATTCGCAGTGGAAAGTCTGCCAGAATGATTAGTTATTTTTTAAGTGTTGAGGAGGAATGTTTGCGTGTGGATATGGGGGACTGAGTGCAGAGCAATGAAGAAATTTCAGTTTTCCGCTGTGATGATGTGTCTGATAAATTGCCTCAGAGGAGCCAACTGGAAACCTGGAGTGCATGTATTCTGCAGAATGTCTTTGATAAGAGGCACTGAGATGGCAGCTTTTAGCTGTGAATTCAGCTTCAGCCAGGGACCCAGCTCTTCAGATTGTGCAACTGATAAGCAAATGGCTATTTATCATTACAGGCAATCTTAAAAACAAGAGTTACATTTCCCCCCCCCCCTTCCCCTGTGGTGTTCTATATAATGGATGAAACTATTTTTACCTCAGAAAAGACACATTTTGTCTCTGCATGGGCAAGTGTTTGTCGCAGAGGTCCTGGGGAGGTGGAACTGAAGGTAGTCCTTCAATAGCTGGAGTTTGTAGACCTAACCAAGGAGTGATTTTTTTTCTTTTTTTTTTCTGATGCACTGTGAGGTGTTTGTGACTAAAAGAAAATTCCAGGTTTGTGTTAAGCATCTGACAAAATATCCCTTTTTGTTTCCTTAGATGATTGTTTGTCCTGATATGACCAGTCTTGCTTTTCGGTGGTTTTGCCTACAGTTTTGTCTGAGCCTTGACGCTCAAGAGCAGCACACTTAAAATGCCCTCTGTAATTTGTCATAGCTTCCCTTACAAGTCTGCTTCAGAAAAGACCTTTGTCTGCTTGGTACTTCACAATGCCATTCCCACACCCTCTAATTGCCTCACTGCAGCTCATGGCTTGTTTCCACTGCTGGCCACGCCAACGGCTGATTTGCCACCGTCATAGGGAGAAGCCGAGAAGGTGGCTCTGGGTCTGAAGGCTTTGGCCAAACACCTCCCTCCTCCCAGAGACAGAGACGAGTCAGGCCAGGGAGGGCAGGACCTTGTGGGGCGTCCTAGAATGAATGGCAGCATCAGCAGGTAGTTGTTAGTGGGCTGAAGTAGTCTGAAACAACAAAATAAAAACCAACAATACTTTTCACATGAAAGAGAGTGGAAGGAGGTTTCCTAACCCAGTTAATTCAGACATTGTTTGGCCAGGCACCCACAAAAGATTACAAGGACGTAATGGGGTGAGTAATGGGCTACCATGCAGGGGGTAGAGCAAGGGAGCAGGGAGGGCATCTGCTCAGCTGGTTTGGTCACAGGAAAAAAAAAATGACAAGCTCTACCCGTAATTTTCTTGAAGAAATGGGATGAAGACGAAAAATAACTTTCATAATATTATGAGAAATAACAGGAACAGTCAAAAAAAGAAATGAAAGCTTTTCATTTCTTGTCTGTCAGAAGAAGCAGAGGAATTTTTTCTCCCCTCATTAGTCAGCTCCTTATCAAGAGTCTGTGTTGCTTCCTTGGGCAGGGAAAAATCAATGTTGCTACTGAGAACTAAATGGGGGATTTTCAATGGAAATACTGGAATTCCCCATTTGTTGTTGATATCCAGAACCATACCCTGGCAATAACATTTTGCATATATTTAAAATGTGAGATTGGAGATGAAATGTGGGCTTGGCACAGCTGTGGGACAGGTAATGAAGCCTGTGGGCAGCGTGTGGCTTCAGAACCTTATGTATAAGCAGAGCGAAATCATGCCAGGATGGAGATGTTGGGGAGCAAGTCAGGTCCTTGGAAACAACGCTGTTGGCTCATACCCAACATGGTGGGTGCAGATGGTGACCTCTGAGATGATGGCTCAGCTTCTGGGAACGCTGCCTCTCCAACACTCTGCAGGATGTGGTACGTTTCTTCAGCAATTCAAAATAAAATTTGGGCAAGTAGATAAGAGGAAAGCTGGTCATACCCTCAGCTTTGCCAGCAGGGAAGAAAGTAACAGGTTTCCTAAGAGCAATCATATTCACGCCATCTGTCATTTCTACATGTCTTAAAACTGTTACTGAGCTCTACTGACATATTCTGAAGTGTCCTTTCCTATCAAAAGACTGAGTGGAGGGTGATCTTCAGAGAGCAGTTGACTCGGGAGTCAAAAGTACCCAAATAATGACACCATAGTGGGTTTGCTGCCTTTTTCTGGTTAATGTTCCCTCAAATATGCACAATGAAGAAATGGGTGAAGAGGCTGTCCACATCAAATAAATGCTTTCTGAGCTGGCAGTCCTGAGGCTGCTTTCCAAACACAGCCTTGCCCTTTTTTGTGACAGTGCCCACAGGACAGCACTTTCCTACCATGCCTTTTTTTTCCTTACAAGATGAGACAGAAAACGAAGTTAAAAGTAATGGTCAGAGTTGCTCAGCTCTTTCAGTGCATCATAGCAGAAGACTACTAAAATTATGGAGAAAATGAGGTTTCTGCCTGGCATTGCTTTGCAGGAAGGAGTGGCTCATTTTCCCCTAATTGTGGCTACCAGCTTACCACACTTCTAGGAACCTTGTTAATAGGATCTGAATGCTGCCTACTTACCTCTCACTTGTGGAAGCCTACCCTTTGGTTTTCTGCACTTTCAAGGCAGTTTTTTCCTTAATCTACTCTCGTTTTTTGGCACCTAAGGAAGAACAAGCTTTATGGGGTACGCTGAGGCCAGGGCTGGGTGAGCGGCAGCTGAAGCCCGGCAGGTTCTCCTGCTGACCCACGATGGAGTCCACAAACCCAAGTGGGACTTTTTTTTTTTAATCTCATGATAATGATACAGCAAATACTTGTTTACAAACGTATGTTAATATGCTTCAAAATACATCATTTTAAAATCCTTTAAAGAAAAACAGAACAAATGCGGAGGAGGAATTTAAAGACATTTTAGATCTTTGCAGAAGTGATAGAATTAATGAAAACCAGTGCATTGTCATTAATACCAGCCCGAAGCAGCCAGCTGCTTCCACGAAGCTCTTCCTCTCCTTCCACCAGGAAAGACCATTGCACAAACCCAAAATGTAGAGATCTGGGTTTGATCTATGCCAGATGAGGTGTAGTTTGGATAAGGCACGACCGGGGTGTATTTCAGAGTCAAATTTTTAACGGTACTGAAGCGTGAGGAGCTGCAGTCTGAGCCGTGCATCAAGAGGAGGGACTCTACGTGTGCGCGAGCCGCTTCGTCCTCGTGAGTTTCGGGCTGGCGGCAGTGAAACCCGGGCTCCACAGCAGAGACGGAACCCGGGGATTTCAGGGCGCCCCGCCACGCAGCCGGCAGGACGCAGCCTGGCACGGAGCCACGCGAGCCCGACCGCAGCCCGGCGTGCCATCCTCGGCGGGCGGTGCGGGCGGTCCGCACGGCTCCAACGCGCCCAAGCTCCCGCAGGCCGCAGCTCCGCGCGTCGCGCAGCCCCGGCGCTCGGCTCGCCTCCTTAAGAGCGGCGGTCAGCTGACGGCAGGCGCCTCCCCCGCCGCGCGGCTGCAAAGTGCCGAATGCCCGCAACGCGGAGCGCGACGGCACCCGGACCGGCAGGGACTGCCGAGCGTGAGGGACCTCGCGCAGCCGTAAGCGCCTCGGGCCGGGCGAGGGGGAGCGCGGGGCTCGGGCTGCTGTGAATCGCCGGGGAGGAGATCCCTCCCGGGATCTGAAGCCTCGGGGGGCGGCGCGGAGCCGAGCGGGGCGACCTCCGCCCGGAGCGGGGAGCGCGTTGGCGCGGCGGAGCGGAGCGGAGGTGGGGGACCCCGCGGGGCTGTGCGCACGCACGTGGGAGGAGGGAGACGGGAGCTGCGTCACGCTCGTTGCTCACGCGGCCCCGGGGCGCGGGGTGGGCGCGCAGCTGTCCCGGAGCTGCCCGCGGCGAAGGCTGCACCGAGCGCTGCCGCGCTGACGGCGAGTAGCGCGCCCGCTGCGTGGAGGTGCGAGCGGCACGGAGATGCGAGCTGCCCGCGAGCAGCGCGCCCGCTCACGGAGGCGTCGCCGCTTGCGTGCTGTGCCGCCCCACCCCCTGCGGCCGGCCCGGGGCCGTGCGCTCGGCTCATCCCTCCGTTAGGGAACGGCTGTGTGTGGGTGTGTGTGTGTGTGTGCGGCGTGAGGCGCTCATCTGCCGTGTCCGTGTACCGCCGTCTTGCCGCGGTCGTGTTTGAAGACACGTAGCAGGAGAGACGTGGAAATGCTCACTCACACCTGAATCGCGCCACTCCATCTCCTGGCGGCGGTGCTACCCGCTGCCTGTTGAAACAGACAAAAGGGGAAAGAATTCCGATGTTATTGCTTCATTGAGGCTGCATACTTCGCTTCTGAACTGCTTTTTTCTTAGCACAGTTATCCTAAGATGCCCCTCCTGTATTTTCTCAGTGCTGTATGCAGCTTTACCCACTGCCCTGAAACTGCCACACCGAGGTTCTGCAGCCCAGCTGTTTGCCTTAGGACATGTCAGTCCGGAGCGCTGTGCCGGTCCTGAGCTCTGCCTGCAGCCTGGGCCCTGAGCCCTGCTGCTCCCTCTGGGGCCTTCGCGGTGCCAGTCCTGCATGGCCATGTCTGCCCGGCACACACCTCGAGGATAACAGAGATGGCTGTGTGTAAAGGCACCAGTTGGTGTACGGCTGTGGAAGCAGTGTCACTGCATGTGGGCCAGCTGGAGGTGGTCTTTGCTATGGGCTGGAGCTGCCCTTGGTGATCAGGAACTGAGCTCATGCTGAGAGCAGGTCACTGCCTAGCATGAGCTGGAGAGCATCGGGAGCAGGCTCGTGTAGCAGCCAGAGAAGGATGCACATCCTATCCTGCACGTGTCCAGGCAGGCACAGGAAAGCTGTCCACACAGTACAACAGGTACTCAGCTTGCTCCGAGCCCACACAGAGCCAAAGCCCACCCGCTGCCTCTTGGCTGTGGTGACTTGCTGCCAGGCCGCTGACCCTTAGCATGGATTGGGGCTGAGATGGGAGCGTGTGTTCATGTTTATTTCCTACCTGGTACAAAACACGGTGGATTGGTCTTCTCATCCTTCGGGACAGTGTCTGAAGAACAGAGGTGACCTTGAGGGAATAGAAACAAAGCTGTGTCTGAGCACTTGCTTTGTGCTGATGGGAAAGCCCACGTTTCCCATGGTTATTCTGAAGAGTGACAAAGCGTGTTTTCCTACAATTCTGGTTACACTGGTGTTTAAGCTTCCAGGCAGAGACTGGGGGTCTGATCACCGGACATGCTTTTAGACTGCGTTTATGGGCTGGCCTGCTGTTATTTTGTTCTCTTCTTTATAAATAAGAGCTCCTTGTCATCTCTGAAAGGAATTTTCTCTACTTTCCTGGCCCACGGCAGCATTGACTATCATGCTATGAGGCAATGAACTTTGCCTCTGTGCTTCCTATCCCTCAGTGATATAACTTCATCTCTCCAGGCTGAAAAACAAGATTCAGAACCTGCTTTAGTAATGGAAATGAGCT
This sequence comes from Chrysolophus pictus, assembly GCA_037305975.1. NCBI lineage: Eukaryota > Metazoa > Chordata > Aves > Galliformes > Phasianidae > Chrysolophus > Chrysolophus pictus. The sequence continues at coordinate 698,105 of CM074583.1, forward strand.
CATCTGGGTTATAATAATGTGATGTAATAACAGAACGCTTTGAAAATAACTCTTTGTTTATTTTTTTTTTCTTTCTTAAAACTGTTATTCAGACTTTCCTGAGGGCTTTCCTTTGCTTCTTACTTCAGAGAAAGGATAGGAATTTCCTGACTGTGTGGACTTCCAGTAGCCTGTGTGTCAATGTCTGGAGCAGAATTACTCAGCCCGTGGTGCAGGGATGGGCGGTGGGCTCGAGGGCACGGACAGTGCTTTGCAAGGCAAGCTGTATGCCATGAATGGCCAACCTGTTTTTGTTGCCCTTTCTTTAGTGTTTCAATAAAAATACGAAAAACAAAAAGGTTTATGACATACGTTAGCTATATTGTGTGTTTTATACAAGGCCCAAAAAAATTCATCCCTTACTCAGTTGTCGGGAAAGTTGAAGTGATTAACCAACATTTGAGCTTCAGCTTGAGTTTTATGAATGAAGAGGATTGTGGTGATGCTGCAGAAGTGCTGGTTGACTTTAGAAAGATCAATGAGTCATTCATCTTACAGGTACTGCATTCCATGAGATGTTTTCTTTAAGAGTAAGGTTATGGTGTTGGTCAGAATGGGAGCCTGTCTGCTCGTGCTGGCATGCACTGTGATGGAAACACACAGACATAGGAGCTGATGTGTGAGTGAGATGGCCAGGCTCTTCAGGTAATCCCTGAAGGAAGTACATGCAATCCCAGGGTAAAATTGGTGTAATCCTACAGCAGGTATCCACACAAGTTGTGCCACGAGTGCCTGCTTCTCCCTGTGGGCCAAGGGCAGACGAACACTTGTGTATGGCAGGCGTTTGGAGTTAGGTGAGGGGAATCCCGTGCAGACTGCACAGTGCTGCAGGCGAGCCCTTGTTTCTCAGTTTTGATGTACAGCACTATGGAATGGGTGGTAGTGTTGCCACTGCTGCATGCTGGGACTAAGAGCAAAGAAAGTCATGTTTCTTTATCTCTTAGATAACAAAACTAGTTGGGCATTTTTAGGCTTAATTACTGAATTAAATGTTGCTCATTGTTATTTTTCACCAACTTGTGATGGTGAAAGCACATTTTTTCCTTCTCTCTCTTCTTGTCTCTGAACTGCTGTAGCTCCCATCCCTAAAAGTACAGATTAATGAAGGAGAAACTTAGCTCCACATGTGAAAGTTCAGAGCTGTACTGACTCTGAATTTGACTCTGTCGTACTTTGTGTGTTTCTGTGGTTAACTGATAATGGACCCATCAAACTCAAGCTGATATTGATCTCATATTTTCGTTAAATGATCTCAGTATAAAACACTGAAACTTTTATTTGTTTTCCTGTGAATAATATCTAACTGTGCTTTTATCCTTAGCTAAGATTTGAGGGAATGTGCACTCAATTTAATAAACTATCCTTATATATTTAAACACAATGATTATTAACTTTTAAATATGTGTTTGTATATATATAAATTAATCCTTGCATACACAGAATCACAGAAACACCAAGGTTGGAAAAGACCTACAAGATCATCCAGTCCAACCATCCACCCATTACCAATAGATCTCACTAAACCATGTCCCTCAACACAAAATCCAAATGTTCCTTGAACACCTCCAGGCTCGGTGACTGCACCACCTCCCTGAGCAGCCCATTCCACTGCCTGACCATTCTTCCAGAAAAGCAGTATTTCCTAACATCCAGCCTAAATCTCCCCTGGTGCAGCTTGAAGCCATTCCCTCTAGTTCTATCACCAGTTAAACAAGAGAAGAGGCCGACCCCCAGCTCACTACAACCTCCCTTCAGGAAGTTGTAGAGTGCAATGAGGTCTCCCCTGAGCCTCCTCTTCTCCAGACTGAACAATCCCAGCTCTCTCAGCTGCTCCTCATCAGGCCTGTGCTCCAGACCCCTCACCAGCTTTGTCACCCTTCTTTGAACCCACTCCAGGGCCTCAATGCCTTTCTAGCAGTGAGGGGCCCAAAAGTGGACGCAGCACTCGAGGTGTGGCCTCACCAGAGCTGAGTACAGGGGGACAATCACTTCCCTGTTCCTGCTGGCAACACCGTTTCTGATGCAAAACTTTACAGTCATTGTGTGTATACATATTTATATGCACACATACAGACACAGATCTTAAGATAGTGCATTTATTTAAGAAGTGACCATCATGGCCCTCAGAAGATTGCATTTTGGAAGATGTGCATGGCGGACAAGACTAAGAAGTGGGATACTGCACTAATGGAGATGGGGTCATAAGGGTGATGAATGCAGTTGTGTGGGCTGTGCCATTCCCCTTGGCTAACTGAATTTGCCAGGCTGTTAAACAGAAAGATCTGGCTTTTGGAAAGCCTGGTGGGGTGGTTTTGTTTTGTATGTTTGTTTTGTGTGTACTCTGTGGCCATGTGCGTCTCCAGGATGTAAATTGTAAATGCGACTTAACTACTAGAACTATATTTTTCATTCATTTAACTTAGTGTGTTGTCAGTTGTGCAGTAAAAACAAATGCTTCAAGTAGAATGTTTGGCTTTGGCCTTAACTTTAGTGGGAAAGCAAACAACACTCCTGTGTGACTTCTGCCAGACATGGAGAAGCTCTCGCTGTGGCCGGAGCCATTGTTTTGCATGCTCTGTTAGAGACATTGTGCTGCTGGCCTCAGTATGCAAAAGTGTATGCAGAATCAGCAGCTGCTGTGTAAGGTTGCCATCCTGTTGGAAAAAACACGTGGAAGCTATGCTACTTCTGGAGGAAAGTGACTCTACAGACCCTTGGAATGCTACTAATTAGAACACTTCTGGATGGTACTCCTGTGTGCCATCTCTTAAAAACAGTCCACAATAGAGAACTGTAAAGGGATGGCTTTTGATGCACTTCTGTTCTTAAGTTTCATGAATATGGATGCCTATGTAAATGAACATCTGGAATAGCGATGGTATCCTGACCTGGACGATTGCTGTATAGGTATGAAGCCAGCCATGGTGCAGGGTTCCTCTGGGCAGCTGGTGTGGTGTGTGTGCTGGCAGGACTGAAAGGAGAGCTGGAAAGTTATTTTCTAATATTTTCTATCTGCCCATCCCTTGTATTTCTGGTGTTTTCCACTTTGAAATGCACATGCTCACACAGACCTTCTTGGTACGAGGCTGATTGCATTTGGCTGGGACATACTGCCACAATAATTTTGTTTTTCATACTTGGATTCCTTTTGGTCCAAGCATTCCAGATTTATGAACTTAATGAGATCTTCAACTCTCCTGTGGCCGAGTGAGTGTAGATTTCATTTTTATAAGGGAATTTTTGTAATACGAAAACAAAGTAACTTCGTCCTGCTTAAAGTCAAGTTTGGATCCGTAGTGTTATACCGATGTGTGGCTTTCTCTTTTTATTGTTTTTTGTTGTGTTACTGAGGTTCTTTTGTGACTTAGAAACTGAAATATTGGAAAGTGTGAAAAAAATGTTTGATATGGCTGAAGTAAAGGAAGACAGGTTTTGTTGCTTGCAAAATTTACTTCACGTTTACTTGCGGGGAAAAAAAGGAGGCTTGGCTTTTCCCTCCAGTCCCTTCTCTTTAAAATGGTGCATAGGTGTGTCTGTGGTCAGCTGTGGCACAGAGAGTTGCTTCTGAAGGAAGCTGAGGAGAACTCTGGCTGCCAGCTCGGTGTGGAGGGGATGAAGGCAGTGCCCGGGCTCTTTGCCACAAAGTTCTGCTGAAAAACTTGTCCCTGGAGCTCCTGTATGCTATTTGGTTGGCTGTGGGACCATCTCATTTCTTGGCATTGTTCCATGTGCATAACTGATGGCCAGAGGGAGACTGACATGTGATGCCCTCTTGCCAAAAGGAGCGTTATCAAAACTGATCTGGTAATGATAGCTTTTTGCTTTGGCAAGTTGACATTTTTTGACCGAAAACTTCTTTGCTGAAGAGTGCTTGGACATCTTTGCTGTGTTCATTTCCCTGTTGTATAGTTTGTAGCTATCATTTCAGTACCACGTAGGCACGTCAGCTTTAATACGCTGAGGATTGAGCTGGTGAGGGAGGTTCTAAGTCCCTGGTGTCTTAAGAAAACAGTAAATGAATTGTTAAGGCAAATTTGTAAGAGCGTAGTCATAGTTCATGCAAAACTCTGCTGAACTTTCTCTGACTTAACAATCTTGATGCATCAGAGCTAAAACAAGAAAGTCCCTCTCGTGTCCCTGATTTTGCAAAGCAGTTTTAACAAGAGGATATGTAGGTTTGGCATTTCTTCCTGACTTTGATTGCTCTTAATTATTTTTTTAGTCATCATCTGTGGCTCCTTAGTGAATTAGGCAGTACCGCATTCCTGTAGGCCAGCCCTGTTTAAGGTCTGGGTACCTAGCAGTTAGTTCTGTATTTCTGTTTTGAAACCTCTGGCATTGCTAACCTCTTAGTAGTGGTAGAATCAAATTGCAGTGAGGCCTGGCATATCTCATGATGGCTTATGATAAATAGGAAACTTTCCAGTATCTATATGAAATCAAAATACTATTTTTAGTTCTAATCCGTATGCAAAGCCCTGGTTGATGATGGTGTGCACACATTCAGGGTGGTTCCTTCTCAGCCTCTCAAGATTGGGCTGCATTGTTAATGGTAGCACTTAGATGGTTGTCTAAAAGTGAAGCAGGCATGACCCAGTTCAAAACTTTCTTAAATCAGCATTCTTAGTGTTGTTCCTCTGAGCTTGGTGGAAGTGGTGAAGCAAACAATGCAAGCAGTTCTGCAACTGCTAGAGCCCTGGGAGGTAGCTGGGAGAGAAAGTGGTAAATGACCAGGGAACGGAAGGAGCCTCAGAGCTCTGAGAGGCATGGAGCAGAAAGAGGAAGCTGAGGAAGAGCGGAAGGACGTACCACTTCCTTGCGTAGTTGCCCAGGAGGAAGATGTGTGTGTGACTTCTCAGCTGAGTGGACAAGTGTGGGGCAGGCTCCTTTCAGTGTGCACGGAAACACAAAAGCTTGGGGTAAATAATTTCTTTGGTTAAGAGGAGGCTTGGGGGACACCTTATCGCTCTCTATAACTCCCTGAAAGGAGATTTTCTTCAGGTGGGGTTCAGCCTCTTCTCCCACATAACTGTGCTAGGATGAGAGGTAATGGGTTCAAGTTCTGCCAGGGGATGTTCAGTTGAATACTAAGGAAAGTTTATTCTGAGAAGAAGTGGCAATTCACTGGAACAGACTGCCCAGAGAGGTGGCAGTGCTGCTGTCCTTGGAAGTTTGAGAAACATGGAGATGTGGCACGTAAGGATGGGGTTTAGTGGGCATGGTGGTGGTGGGTTGACGGTTGGACTGGATGATCTTTGTGGTCTTTTCCAGGATGAGTGATATCGTGATTTTACATTGCTGATGTAACTCTGGCTTCAGACCAGCTGGTAAGTTGGGAGCTCCTTTGTAACTGCCCAGATTTTGAGCTGCATGGGGTCAGGCACGCTTTGACTCGTGTTGTTTGGTTTTGTGTGACAGCCATGCACATGATGCAGATCAATAACATGCATGTTGGTACATTTTCTGTTTCAGTTGTTTGCTGATAAAACTACTGAAAAGAGCCAAGACTTTTCACAGTATAAATTCACCCACCACCCTGTTTGATTCTTTAAGAGTACAGTGTGCAGCAGGGATGCCTCTGTCTGTTCATGTGCGAGACCTACATTTCTGTTAAATATTCAGACTCCAGCTTGGCAGAAATCATAAAACATTTCCATACAAATTTTACTCACATAGTTTAAAAGCTGCTGAGAAATCTCATCGTCAGAAGTTTATTCATAAGTACTTTTACTAGAAAGTCCTGACCAATTTCCGTGAGGGCACACCCATCAGGCACCCTAACTACTTTGTCATGCTTTGAATGTGATGACCATGCAGACCAGAGGAAATGCCACACAATTGTCCCCTTTATTGCGGACAGTGGCCAGAGCTTGTGTTTTCAATAAATGGTCCAAAGCCAGAGCGCGACACTTGTAATGTTGAGTCATGTGCAGCCGTGCTGAGTGATGCTGACGAAATGCACCTTGCCTCCGCTCCAGTCGCGCTGTGCCAGCGGGGCACCGGGCTGCCTTGTGGGCTGCACTGCAATTTGTTACACTCCAATGCTAGGAAATCAGTGTGGGGAAAAAAAACCCGACGGTTTGGGAGACTTACTCTGGACGCAGAAAGAAGTTGAAGTGTTTGCCTGACTTTCAGCTATATTTGTTTTGCTGCTGACATCTTTGACCATGACAGAACCCAGCTGTTAATTTCACTGGCTCTTTGCATTTTTAGCTATTATTGCGGTTGCTCTTTTGTGTGTAACCACTGCATATCTGTAGTGCAGAGGCACTTTCCTTTGCAATTGAAACCTGAGAGCATTGGAGCGCTTTGCCTGCAGTGCAACAGATTACCTCTTCCCCAAAGGCAAAATGTAAAAACTTACGGAGAACATAAGAATAGTGTTTTAAGATTAAACTTTTTGTATTGAACCATCCCTATTTTACAGCGGGGAAGAGAAAGAAGGTGTAGAAAGATTAGAAATATGTAAGAACCAAACTCTAATTCCTCATTGTAATTCATTATTCTAATTAATTAAAAAAAAATCAAAAATATCAATTAATTTTAGAAGTTACTTTTTAAGAGTTTGCATTTCTGGCAACACTTTCGAAGCTGTGACTGATATTAAATTTTCCATTTCTGATAGCCTGCCTTGATATCTCAAACATACTGTGTAGTTGGGGCACCCCTTACGTGGATCCTGAAGTGGAAACGCGTGTTCTTTATTGCCATAAGCTGGGCTTCTGAAAGTGAGAACATATCTAAACGAACAACTGTTATATATGTGAAAAGCTTATTTGTAGAGTAACTAAATCCCCAAATCCTGAAGTACGAAAACATTGGGCATTTTAAATCTCACTTCTTTTGAATTGAAATGTGCACATAACAAATAGATGATCCCCTTGAAATGATTTAAGCAATTTGTGGCTTGGCTATCTGCAAGAAAAGACAGTGATCTCTACCTCTTTCCTTGGCTTCCATCAGCTGAATTTAGTTATATTCAGGGCTGAGTTCTGTTTTTTGTTTGTTATTTGTAGTACAGTTTCACTGGAACTAAAATATAAAGCACTGGAGAAAAGTTGCATAAAGGTATTAAGACAATCTTTCATTCTCAGTCTGAATTCATTCCTAAAGTTCTAGGAAGATCCAGTTCTGTTCCTTTTTCTGACTTCTCTGTAAGTTGGATGTGTAGTAAAACACATATGATGACATGGCTCTTTTCGTAACCTCTTGTGAACCGTTGCAGTGAGTGTTTCTTGTTAACCCTTCCTTGCGTAAGTGGTATAATTGTAGGATAAACCAGAATGCACTGAATCAGTCACCTCTTCCTCTCAGGCCTGTAGTTAGTGACCATGGAGAAAATGCAATATTTGGCTAGAAAGGAAATGTACTGGGAACTCCTATGACTGCCGTGTGATGTGTGTCAGGTATTCAGGCAGAAGTGTTTCCAGCCTAGTGAGTATTTGTTGGCTAGGTATTTGCTTGCTGAACATAGCGAGTTTTTCTGCTGGGTTAAGCCCAGCCCAATTAAGTTGGTTACGGGAGCGTGTCTACTTCCCCCTGACTCACCATTCCTGTCTCCTGTTACAGGAGGTTGCTGTAGCTTGGAGACTTCCAGGAGATGCTGGGCAGCTTGTACCTAGAAAACTGGCCTGACAGCAGTTCATCCATCCTCACTCTTGTCTTCTCAAGTAGCCTCCAGCACTAGATAAGGTGTAAATTTACCTCGCTAAAGTCTTTGGAGATGTTTCAGGAGTTTTAGCCCTTCTGGTGTGCTTGGCATCTCTCTTCCACTGAGAGGAAATCTTGCTCTCGGTGCTACCTGTAGCATCAGTAATTGCTTACAGGCCACCAGGTCATCTTTCAAAAAGACATTCACAATCCTTTCATCTCTGTCCTTTCTAGCAGGAAGTCAGATGTTGTTTCCCAATCTTAAAATCTCCTCTTCAGTCAACTTCCTTACCAAACTTTGCCCCACGGCATCCTCCAAAAATGTGGCACAGAGGTCAAGCTTTTTGCTTTTCTGTCAGGATCCTTCCTTCCACCCATGCTCTCAGCAAGGCATGGGAAGAATGCTCGTTAAATGTTGAAGCATATAATTTTTTACTTGTGATGAAAACCGAGTGATGAGTACCCTGCAGAGAGTAAACGGTAATCCTTTCTTGTGTGGGAAGACCTAAATTAAGAAATAACGTTTCAGTGATTTTCCAGGATGCTTGACTAAATCATGTAGAAACAGATTATTTATTTCTACTGTACAATCACAAGATCAATCTGTAACCAAATAAAATTCTGCTGTCTGATCTGATAAAAGTGGATGGTGACATTCATACCAAAACCCTGAGACAGTATTGAAATTTTTCTGTACCTTTATCGTATCATTAATGAGCATTAATGACTGTATTGCTGAGTCATACTTATTCACTATCTTTTACTTGTGTCTTTGATTTTAAAGAAAATTGGTCAACTTGATATAAACAGCGTCCCTTTGTGATTGTCTTAGAATCTCGAGGACTTACTGTGGTGGTAGTATTTATACTGTGTTGTAATTTACTCATCTTCGGAGTTCTGTCTGTGCACTAACCTCATGCTCAGCATGGAGCAGGAAAACCTCATTATTCATGTGTTTCATCCTGCACAACTGTGAGGTAGCGGTAAGTGGTGTTACTGGATCAACGCTGGGAAGTAGAGCACTTCCAGTAATAATCTGTGTGTGCGTCAGCTTCTTTTTGGGGAAGGGCACTGTTTATTGTTGGTCATTATAGTTGCTTTCCTTATCCTTTTCAGTTTGTTACCTCATGTGAAAATGGGCTAAGATCAAAAAAGTCTTGTTTTAAACCGGACAACACCTGCCCTGTAATAGCTTGTTACCGTCGATGTCTGAAACTGTGCCTAACGATTACTCTTGTGCTGACAAAATAGAGCAACTTGAGTGCAAGTGAGATTCAGGAGCTGAACAGAAAGCTGCCTGTTTCATGTGGTCATGCTAAATGGTAGTCTGATCAAGATGCTGTGTTCGTTTTTCCACTTTGTGTATCGCATCAGGCTCTGCTTGCTCATGGCTGTTGTTTTCTCTCTTTTAATGATCGATTTTTTTTTTCCTGAACTCCTGTCTTGTGTGTCTGTGTTTTTGATAGAGCTGCTAATTACGTGATTGCATATTTGTCTGTTTGCATGATCCTTGCCTCATTCAACATGGAGGACAGATGACACTTGGGAAGTCATTGTTGCGCAGTACTCAAAGAGGCTGTTGTTTGTAGGATCCCAAACATGTTTCCTGCAGATGTTGAAATAAATGAGGCAGGGGGTTGTAGGAGCAGTGAGGATGATCTCATGTCTAAGGCAGATGAACAGCAGAATAATGATCTGGGGAGCTGGATCCCTGCCTCCAGGACAAGCCTTTCAACTTGGCCTGTCCAGCCCTCCTCTCCTGCAGGCAGCAGCCGCCTCCACTGCTTGGTGGATCTTCCCAAAACGAGCGTGGTAACCTGCTGGAACTTTAGCTGACACTTAGGGAAAAGGCACATTTTCTGTTTTATTGACTTAGAGATTTTTCAGCATCACAGTCACTGGGTATTCCTCACTGTTCCCTTTTCCTCTTTCTTGTGCAGTCCATACAGAAGGGCTTGTTTATCAAGATTCCAGTGTCCTGCTCTAACTAGGACATCAGCCAGAATAAACTTGACTGTTGCAAATCAACTGTATGATATTTTTGCAAACGCTTCTCTCCCATCTGCCTGTTTATATCATTGCTGAACTTGGCTGAAATAATTTTAATGAAAATCAGTCCTTGCAGTTGTGATCACAGTAGGGTAAAATAATGTTACAGTAGGGCATTTTTGTGTGAGGGAGCTTCCTGTAAGTCTGAGGAGCTGTTTTGCTCTCTGTAACGAAGGTGACTTGTTCCTGATACCCTGACACTGAGCTGCTTTGAATCAAAACTGTGAGTTGAAGGCATGGTGAAGTTTTTGTTTAGACTTTCTTAGACTGCAATTAGTAAGTTAAATTAATAAAGTCAGGGTAATTTCTAGCCTCCCGCTCCTGTTGGAGCCGAAAAGATCAAAGAATGGATGTGATATATTCTAATTACTAAAAGTTTTATGGAAAAGCATGCACATAGTTGCTTGAGAGTGACTTTTCTGGTAATGACAAAAGTCATCGTTCTTCAGGGCTTATGCTGTCCTTTAGAAATGGAAGATAAGGCAGCTTTTCCTTGAGACCAATTCTCCCATGGGGTGCTTTGTTCTTCTCGTTCCCAGCCTGCCCGCCTGTGGATCTCTGCCAGCTGCTGACTGCTCAGGGCCGAGCCACTGCTCTGCTGGAACTGCCTCTGCAGCTGTACAGAGGGCAGTGTTGCTGCTGGTTTATCACTTAACGAAAGCAGCTTGATAAGCCACCTGGGCTATTAGCACCCAGATCTGCATTGAGGAGGCTGAGCAGAGCTGTGTGAGGCAGGATGCTGCCTGCCATGCCTGAACCTTTCAGTCTGAATTTCACAGCTCGGTCTGAGCGCAGGACATAGCCTTGTGCATCACTGTGTGAGGGGAGGGAGCACAAAGAGGAGCTTTATCTCTGTGCCCTGACTGTGTGCAGGTAAACTACAGGGACCAAGAATGGATCATTACAATAAAAACGCAATTAATGAAGCAGTGATTTTTTTTCTTCCTTACGTGCATTGTAGTGCATGGAGCTTAAACAGTTGTTTTATTCTTTTGTTTATCCGTAGATCTGACAGAAGCACTTGGATGTCTGGAATTCAGGATACTTTTTTTGTGCTCTTAAGCTGAAGTAGAACAAATAAGTGCAAGAGATTTCTCTAGTTCAGGCAAGTAGATATACCTTCACAACATGTATGAAATCAAGATTCTGCTTAACAAATGTGGGAACCTTGTTTAAATGAGGGAACTCATTTGTTCTGTTACAGCATACAATTTAAAAGGAACAGAAGGATTTTAATATTTGACTTTCATTTTTTTATTATTTAATACTTACAGGTCATACTGAATTCTGCTTTGAATAACTGAGAAGCCTCTTTGGTGTGGAATTGCACAAGACATTTGGCAGTTGTCTTGAATAAAAATTGAGAAATTTTTTTGAGAAGATTTGAGAAAAGAAATGTCCTTCATAGATCCTTATCAACACATTGTGGTAAGTAGCTATGAATCTCCTATATATAATTTCTTGTATACTGTCTTGTGCCATGTATTCTGTAACAAGTTATTCTGAAGACACACACTGCATTAGAAGTAGCTTAAATTTGTTTAAGTAATGTTAGGTGAATAGAGCAAATTTATGAAGAAACTTGTTTGAATGAAATATGAAAGACAGCCAGCTTATCAGGCAGTGACTTGGAGAGTGATTTCATGTATAAGTTGCAACAGAGCACAGGGTCCTACCTTAACTAATGGGTGTAATGTCACTGTGATGGTGTTCTGAGGGAGCTGCCTCTTGGAAACGTTTCATCAAAATGCTTGTATTTGTCTGGTTTTTCATAACTAATTGGCAGTCAGAACTGTATCCTACAAAAGTAACATTGTGTTACTATCTTTCTCCTTTCCAATACAATTTTTCTATACTATTCTATAAACTGAGTAATGTTTTCCCATGAAAGTGGGTAGAGAGATGAATTGGCAATTTTGGATGCATAAGTCCTGAAGCAGTGTCTGCCAGTGATGTTTGTTCAGAGACTCTAAAGTATGAGACTCTTGTTCAGAGACTCTTACCTGTAGGCTCCAGGTAAGGATCAGTGAGATGACCTGTGCCACTCAACAACACATCGATGCCACTGTGTTCCCTTCTTCCCACAGCCTCCCAGTCTTCTCCCTGCACCCACCATAGCAGATCAGAAGCACAGCTAGTCCTGACCTTGCTGAACTGGGAGAAAACCAGTGCAAAAGTTCAGTTGTGTGTTGTCAGGGCCAAGCCATGGGAAGCACAGAACCACATGAGCATGGGCTGTGTCAGTGGAGAAGTAAGAGCTAAGATGGGAAATGGGAGCAGCACTGCCTGCTGAGTGCTGGAAGGCAGCAGGACGGCTCGCTGCTGGCTGGACTTTCGGCTGTAATGTGCTCTCATGTGTTGCTGCTTGAATGACTTTCCAGATTAAATATTACCATTCCTATCCCAACCAAAATCTTGGAACAAGCACGTCTGTTCTTATCAGCCATTTTTCATAACAATCTCATGGCAGGAAACTAGATACATGCTTAAAGATAGTTCCTACACTTGTCATAAAGTTGAACTTTTTACGTTACTAAAAATGTAGCGTGTGCTTCCTTGAAAAGATCTCTTATCAGTTTTGTGGTTTCCACCCCACACAGTCACATCCTTTATATGAGTTAGCAGCCAACAGATGTGAAACTCATGTTCAATTTATCCGTAGCTCTGTGAAGACCACTGTAATGACAGGCTTCAGGGTCATTGATGCCTGTATTTAACAGCATTTAAAACAATACATGAATTTATTCCTCTCTGTGTCAGTGCCCTCTCCTGGATGGAATGTTTGCTCTGCTCTGAACCTCTGTGGAAGCAGTCTGAGGCATTCCCATCGTTCACTTAAAAGATCTCTTTTGACACCATAGTGAGGAAAACTCAGCTTTAGAAGTATAAGTAATTATAGCAGTGCTGAATTCTAATTGAGGAATGTTGTTACAGGAATACTGTTAATGCGAGAAACTTTCTTCTTTTTCTTTTCATATGAATTTAAATTACAAGGAAAGTTGCACTAAAATTGGAACACTGAGGGCAGCAAGCAAAAACAATGTGTTTTTAATAACAGTTGACATTAGAAGACTCAGAAGTCAGCGTTTTCCAAAAGTCCTGCTAAATACTGTGTGTTTTCTGCTCTCTTTATCTTTTCCCTTCCCTGTTTTATGAAAGCTGAGAGAATGAAAGCAGGCACTCGCAAAGTCACTGCAGGGACAGGTAGATCTGACTGCACCAAAAATACTGTCAGATAAATAAATAGCTGTGAGTTAATGCACCTTGTTAAATTGTTATTGGGGTTAAATATTGAAATAATGGATAAAGTTATTTCAAGACTTACATGCAGAACTATCTTCCTTAATTTGTAGCATCTGTGTGAAAGGACAGTGTGGTCTTCATGGATATCTGTTATTTAAGAAAATAGGCAAACATTTTCCTTTGTCTGACTCAATTGTCAGCTCAGGTGTCCTGCATAAAGTTGAGGAAGTAAAAGCAGTAATTCCTTATTACACAATGTATACCAGACTTTCCTGGTTTGTATTTTGTGTGTATCTCCAGATTGAGTTACATTTCGTGACTCAGCATTCTAGGGCATGAAAAATACTGTATTCAATGCATGCAAATTCTATGCTTTCTTTGAAAGTGTGGGAAGTTCATATGCAAAACCTGGTTGTCTTACAGCAGATTTTTAGAGCATCATCTGTGATGGGAAAGTAATGATTTTGTGCAAATATGTAACAATAGGTGAAAAATAAAGGGAGTTAGATAACAAGTGAAAGTTTATGGGGAGGACAGAACAGCTAAAGGTGGAAGAGGAAGGAAGAAGGCAGAAGGGGGGTTTAAAAAACAACAGATTGAGAGTTGTGTGAGGGCAGGAGATATTGAGCAGTGGATCTTCGGCAGCCTTGTGCTTGTATCTCAGAGGGGGAGATCAAACATGGGAGTGTCCTTCATGCAGAAAACCCATCTTTGGAGAAGGCAAATTGAAGGTTATTTTTATTTTAACTTCTTCCTTCTTCCTATTTATAAAGAGGAAATAAAATGAAACAAATACTTAAAGCCAGGCCTCATTAGGAGAGAGTATTTAGGCTTTTGAGTTCTGTGATCTTCTGAAATTTTAACCCGACTTGTGTTTGTAAAGGTATGCAGATATTGCTCCACTCAGTGTTGCAATGCTTAAGTGATTTGTGTGCAGTCTTGTTTTTTTCAGAAGTAATTGAGAAGTTGGCAATGTACAGATTTTTATCAAGACTTAATATGAACATATATCACTTGAAAATGAAGCTTTGTCATCTAAATTATTAAGGGCTGGATTTACAAAGGTATTCAGAGTCAATATGTTGTATTTTCAGGGCTTCTTGCTTCTGTAGAAGTTAGCCTTTCCAAAAGACAACAAAGAAGTGATCCCCAAAGGTGTGCTAGCTGTTAATGTGGATATTTATTACTCTTAGAAACAGGATCCAAAGTGGAAAAACGCCTTTACTTCTGATAGCACTGAGTTGCATCAAAAACATTTTGGGATAAGAAAAGAGCTGGACTTTCAAGCTTCTTGTGTTTCCCTGTATACATTTTTTTTCTAAGAAGGCGATAGTTTATTTTAGTACTGTGTTGTTACAAAACTCTCCTAAGCATGTGATTATAGCCAGATATTAATAACTCTATAATTATAAACCTCGCTGTGTTATTTTGGGTGAGGTATGGGGAAAGAAGATAATGCTTTTATGTTGTTTTGCCATTGCTATGTGTACATTCATTTTGAAGGGTACCAAAAGTTATTCCACAGCTAACAGTTTGCAGCCCAATCTGGTGGGGGCAGCCAGCCAATGGCAGGGGCTGAGGCTGAAAGGCCCCTTCCAACCCAGCCATTCTGTGATTTGACAGTGGGCAATTTATTGATGCGTATGAGTTTGATAAATAGGACCAAGGTGCAGGCAGGCTGCCTTCCAGTGGTACTGTCTCTAAGGGAGCACCTTTGCAGCGCTGTGGGGCACCAGAACTGCGCTTGAGCTGCCCAGCTGAGAACTAAATCCAGCACTCTGATGTCCTGTACTTGTAACTGAATGACAGCTCGATCCTCCTCTTTGTTGCTAAATGCTCAGTGATCTCCGGTTCAAGGTCTCAAGTAAGGACAGGATCTTTCCTAACAGTTAGAACAAGGGGAAGGGCGGTGCGTTTGCACTTTGGACATTTCTTTTTAATTATAAGGTTGTGTATAACAAAGCAACAGCACCAGTTTGTGTGAGCAAACACTGGGCCAGTGCTGCGTTGTGAAACCTTCAGCAGTCTGACCTGCATGTGGACGTGGCGGCACCAATAAAACAGCCCTGAGCACTCGTAAAGTGAACTGGAAACGGGGTGATGAGAGAAGCTGCCTTCTGGAGATTCAGAGCATCTGAAAATTCACAAAGCCACATAAATGGCAGAGCTGGGGAACTTCCACATAGCTCACAGCAGTCTCAGCTACCCACCAACCCACCTCTTCTCTGCTGTGGTGGAAAGTGTGTTCAGGGAGAGGTTCCATCCTCCTTCCCATTCACGCAGCTCATGCAAGTTGCAGTGCAGAAGGTGGATATTATGAAGTTACTGGGCTGTTCTGCATGTAAGTTTTTTTTTGGCTCTTCAGCTTATTCCTTTAAAAAAAGACGTGTTTTTATTTATTTATTTATTTTATTTTAATGTGTCCAAAAGAAAACATAGCAGGAAAGCACCAGACACAGCTTGAATGGACACGTCCCATGTCAGAGGTAATGTGTGTCATTTTAAACAGGCTTCAAGGAATTTCCTGATTTCCGTAGTTCCTTTTTTAATTCTGATTGGAAACCTTTGCAAGATAATCTGGTTAATTGCTCAGATTTTAATGATTCATAAGCAGTGTTTATCTTACTATATTTCACAAAGCTGGTGGACGTTGAAGAAGAGATAGAAGAAGGATACCCCGAGTGGAGACCCAGGGCACAGGTGTGTCAGTGTGGTTTCAGGAGAGCACCTAGAACCCCAGGGGGTGTGCAGGGCCTTGTGCAGCCTTGGTGCCTGGGGCTGCAGAGCCCAGCAGCTGGGACTCAGCGCTCTCTGCATGGAAGAGCTCAGGGCTGAAGACGTGCCTAGATTTCTTGCCAGGAGACCAAGCTTGTACTGGGTGAACCAATGCTGCATAGGCAGTCAGACAGCCCAGGTAAGGCTGGGCACCAAGCAGACAGTGTAGGTGTAGTACTGGGAGAGTTGGTGTGCCTGGCTGCAGGGCTGGGTGCTCGCAGCTTGCCTGCAAGCCCTTGAGCCCTTCCTGTGGAAGGAAGGCCATGGCACCTGCTGGCAGTGCCAGGATGGTTCTCAGTGGCATTCAGTGGGTTGGTCAAATGTGTGAGTACGTAGATGATGAAAAGAGGTTTTTACTTTTGTTTCTTAATTTCACATCCTTTTCTACTTCCCTATTTCATTTGGGACATACGTTCCGGCTGCTCTTAGAAGGTCAGCTCCTGCTGTTGCTTGGTCTTTGCAGGAAACAGGAAGCTCCAAGAACTGTGTGCAGTTTACTTGTGGGCATTGTAACAGCTTGCTTTTCACATTTACTCCACTTTGTTGGGGATACTTGTGCTTTGAGTGTTGATGTGTACTAAAAGCTATACCATGTTTTACTGATTTTTTTTTTTTAATCCTTTTTTTGCACCCATTTCTATTGGAGGAAAGTAATTGTAAAATGAGCATATGGTAAAATAGTACCCCCCACTATCTTTTTTTTATCATACCAGGTTGCCCTTGACTGACTAAATGCCTTAAAGCAGATTCTCTAGAGGAGGAGTATTATTCACTGAGATCAGTAGGTGTGGCTGCAGGAAAATCAAGCAACCCCAGTATAAGGTCTGACCTTTCAGTAAAGCTACGGGGTGCAGTTCAGCTTTATGATGCTCTATCCAGTATGCATTTTTTTATTTTTATTTTTTTTTTTTTTTTTTTACATTTTCACTTGGAGATTTCTTTCTTTCAGTTCTCAGATGAAGTGAAAGGTGTTTCTAATAGCTACATTTTGGTTCTGGAGTTTAATCAAATTTAACTCTCTGACTTCTAGGTGGAACACCAGTACTCACACATATTCACTGTGACAGTAAGGAAAGCCACAAATGTCACAAAAGGAGCCATTGGTGACATGCGTGAGTATACCTCTTTCTGTTTTGCTTCTTTTTTCTAGGAGACTGTTCCATAGGTGGGAGGGGAGGGGGAGTGCCACAACACACTTGTCATGAATTAAAAGATTGGTTGTGTTTTGTCTTTTCTGTCTGTTTTGTTAAAGTGAGAGCAGTTACCCATTTTGTTGCTCGCTCATTTCAAATTAGAAAGCAGATTTGCCGCTCCTTCTTTCTGTTGATCCAGGGAAGATGAGTGAGTTGTAAACAATTTGCCTACGAGCAAACATACCTATGTTTAGTTTTTTGGCTTTGTAAGAAGTGCTGTTCTGAGGATAGTGAATCTGGCTCTTGTATCTTCAAAAGGCTGTGGTTTGGTGTTACTAACAGTTGAAAAGAAAGAAGCCTAGAGCTCTGCTGAGTCAACGCAATAGAAAAAGAAAGGGGGGAAAGAATAAGCAGATCTCACGTTGGAGTGCTGCATAAGACACTACTGCTTCTTCCCCTTTCTGTTATACTTCTGAGTCTCCAGGCTGAGCAGCTGAACAGGAAGCCACCAGGAAAGAACCATGAAAACTCTTGCCTGTTCTTAAGGAGGAAAGGAGATAATAATATACTGGCTCAGTCTGTAAGAAGAGTATTCCTGCTTCCTTTATTATGAGTGTTTGGCTCTCAGGTTGTCACTCATTTCTCTGGCACTTCTTCCCTTACTTAGCCTGGAACTGCATCTGAGGAGGAGGAGCATGGTAGTACCTTGCTTCTCCTCTTTGGTCAGGCTTGTTTGAGAGGCAGTCATTTCTTTCCCAGCGCATTCTTGGAAGCTGCTTTCAGGTCAGACTACAGCAGCTGCTCTCATACACAGATTTGCTTTGGCAAGTGAATGATTCTTCTATACTTAGTTGCCAGCACTGATATTAAACATGGCATGTAGGTGGGGAGTGATGGCAGGGAGCTTGGCAGGGGAAGACTTGGGAATCTGATATCTACTGTGGGGTCTTCACTTAAAAGAAAACAAAAAACATGGGAGAAGTGCTGTAAAGACTAGAACAAGGGCCTCGCAAATTTACGTGTAGGTGAAGAGGGGTTCAGTGGAAGGACACAGGATCCTGGCACAAGAGAGTGGGGAGATGGGAAGGGAAGAAAGGATGGGTGGCTTGAAGTATAGGTAGTATGAAAGAGAGTAAGGAAAATGTTAAAAAGAAAACCAGAAGACCACCAGGACCAGGGTGTGGTCCTAAGGTATAAATTCCAGATATTATCCATCAGTAATGTTGTATTTCCATCCAGTAAGTCTGAAAACTTACTGAATTATTGAAATGGAATGTTTACTCATAAAAAACTTGGATACAACCTGGCAGAACTATCTCAGGGGTTACTGAAACCTGCTTGGTTTCCTGTCTGAGGCACCTGCCAACACTCCATAGCCTGGTGCACCTCAGTGAGCTTTCATGTTCCCCGGGCTTGTTCTTGGAGTCCTGGCAAATCCCCCAGAGTGAAATAAAAACCAGCAAAAGGCATGTGATTGCTTCTGCTTCTATTTTGGAAATGTTTCTATTTCCCATGTATATACAAATCCTGGTGTATTGGAGCCTGGAAGCTATTTGATCAAATCTGTAACCTTGTGCATCTTTATTTGGTATCAGCAAGCTGTGAGTAGCGCAGATCCTTCACAGTTGGTTGTGGCAGTCAGCATTTTTTTCATTTGATTTGTTAAAAATAACTCGTTGAAGGAACTTCTGAACATTTACATCAGTTTCTCACCTCAAATATAGGCTTTGATAGCAGAGAGAATGTCTGTGTTATGTGACATGAGATAAGTCTATTTGTATAAGTTAAGAGAGTTAACTTGTAGTGGTGATGGAGGTTCTGGGGAAGATCAGTGGTATGCTTTTCTTCCTTTTCCCATGTCACAAGTGAATGCCTCAGATGCTAAGAGTCTCCTGCTAGAAAATTCTCAATTCATTTATATTTATGTTTCTCAGGCTGTAATCTGAAACTCTCTCTTCTTTGGAAAGGGCTTCTTAAATGCTGGTATCTTCAGGATGTCAAATGTTAGGTTCTGAAGGGGTTCTCATCCCCTGGCTTAGAAGGTATGGGTGGCCAACAGCTTTTCATCATGCTGCTGTTCTTTGCAGCCACGTCATTCATTTTACATCTTTGCCATCTTTTATGAGACTGACAGCTTTCTGGAACAGTGTTGAAGGATCTGGGTAGATTTAAGTTTATTGTGGAAGGACTTACTACTTTGCTGTATTCCTACCATAAGGATCTGAGGTCTGCCTCTGCCCAAGAAGCCTTGTGTCTGGTGTATATGGGGTTCTGACTGTGCTTGGGCATCAAGAGTGTGTGGTATACTATCCACTCTTCTATCCTCCCAGGCCTAGACTGGAGAGATGTGCAGAATTTTAAGCAGACTTTTCAAGTTCTCCTGAACACTTCATTAATGAAGAGTATAAATGGATGTGTCATCCTTAAAACTCAGTAATGGATGTATACTGCAACTTCCACAGGCTATGTTTCCTTGTGTGAACAGTTCATATGCAGCATTGCTGACTCAAGATATATGCTTTGTTTCCTGGCTGACTGGAGCAACAGAGAAAACTGGAGAATAGCTTCAGGCCCTTTTTTGTTTTTCTCACTGAGATTTACCATTGTCTCTATAAGCTTTAAAATCTTTATAGAGTGGTCTGACAAATACTGGCAATCAGATCTGAATCTGGATCATACCAGCATCTGAGTAGCTAAGGTACACTAGCTCATTTTTGACAGCTCTTTCAGCCTGGAGGTGTTCCATTCCTTGGATCATTTTTGTGTCCTTCCTCTGGATGCCCTCCAATAGGTCCATGTATCTCCTGTATTGAAGACTCCACATCTGGATGCAGTGCTCCAGGTGAGGTCTCAAAGTGCAGAGCAGAGGGGCAGATCCTCTCCCTCTACCTGCTGACCTCTCTGCTTTTGATGTAGCCCAGGGTACGGTTGGCCTTCTGTGAGGGCACATTGCTAGCAGTACTCCCAGGACCTTTTTGGCAAGGTTGTGCTTAGTCATTGCATCCCCTAACTTGTACTGATAGCAGGGGTTGCCATCACCGAGCTGCAGAACCTTGCACTTGGCTTTCATGAATTTCATGAACCTTGGCTTTCTGCGCCCACTGCTCAGACTGTCTAGGTCACTTTGGATAACATCCTATTCCATGGGTGTATCATCTGCATCCCATGGCTTGGTGTCATCTGCAAACTTGCTGATGACACTGATGACAATCCCACTGTTGATGTTACTGATGAAGATATTGAAGGGCATTGATCCCTGTACTGATTCCAGATGGATGTTTCCTGGTGAAACATCATAGTGGGACTCTTGGGAGTCTCTTCATGGAGCTGAAGACACCATTCTTTCTACATTTTGAGCCTTTCTCTTTTAGGAATGGCTCTCCCTCCTTTTCTTGCTTGTCCTCTGTAGAAGCTTGATTTCTTCCTGCTTTCTTCTCTTCTTGTGGTTTTATTGAGGCATGAGGTTTATGTAACCAACCTCAGCCTGCACTTGTCTGTGGTCCTGCTGGGTTTGGGCAGTTCCAGGCTCTTGAAGTCCCACTGACAACAGCTGTCAGAATCAGAAAGCCAGAGGAAGAGCCCCTCAGAGATTCTGAGGCTGTGCTTCAGCATCGCGGTGCACGGAGCTCTGTAGCCACTGGTAAAAGACCAAAACCTCTAAAGCCCCATGATACCAAGCACAGATCCAGTATAAACTTGTTCTGCGGATTCAGAAAACGTTGACAGTTTCAGTTAGCATTAGCAGACTTTATGCCAGACTAGAACTAAGTTGTACTTATCAGCATGTAGAAGTTACACTGTGGGCTTGAGTAATTTACCAGGAATGTGATGATATACCTAAGCCTACACCAGCCCCAGTTGTCGCTGCCCAGACCTGGCATCAGCATGGACCCACAGCTGCATGGGGCATGTGGCAGTGACAGAGGGAAAGGGTTCATAGATGTGGCACTAACAGTGCTCATAAGAGCTAAGCATTTCAATTGAAGAAGGAAAAAACAAACACCTTGAATTCTACTGTACCACCAGAAAAATGGATTTCTCTCTGGACCATTACAAACTGATGTTTTAGTTGTTTTTCCCTCTGTCTCTACAAAGGCAGCTGGAGAGAGAACCTAGAGAAGGGAATTTTTTCTCTTGGCAGTTTGATGTACCTGTTGTGAACCTATTAAAAGGTTCAGTTGGCAATGTTTTTTTACTTTTTTTGTCAAACCTGCATCAGGAAAACTGGTGGTGGTGTCCCTTCTGCCAGTGAAATAGGCGGTAATGCACTCCCTGAGCTGGGAGCTCAGTCCTTTTCTTCACCCAAAGAGTGCCAGAGCTGAAAAGCATTGTAATACAAGGAAGTAATAATCTTTAACAAATCAGTTACTCAGTGATGGAATTTCTCAGAGCAAAGCTGCTGTTCTGGGAGCAGTGTCACCTCACTTGCAGTCACCTTCCACAAATGGAATCTAGTCCTGCATCATCCTCTTTTCAACATCTGTCTGATGAGGCCAGAAACTTTGGCAGTGCTTATAGTACCTGGAACACAGGCAGCAAATAACCTCATGCCTCCTACTTGTGGCCCCTTGCTGGCAGACCATTAATTTGTTCGAAGGCTTTCAGAAGCAATTGCTCCAAATTAATGGGAAGATTGAATTTAAATGTAGTAATTAGACTGCATTAGTACCTATTGTGAATACTCTTTCAGAATTGGCATCACTGAAGTTAAATTGATTTATGAGACAGCCTATGTAGGGATTTAATTAAACTTAGCTAATATGCTTTGCAGGTTAATTGTATTTATTTTATAAGTTCAAATCAGCCAATTTAAAAAAGCTAAAATAGCTGAAACAGTCTCATCTGAAGTATGGGTGACACAGGGGGTTGGAGGCCACCACTGCTAACCTGGGAGGAGTGCACTAAGCCACGGTCCTCTTGATAAGTGGAAATTCAGAACAAACTTGGGAAGACAGATCATGGCCTAGCTGCTTTTCAGATTCTGCTGTTGGCTGCTGGAGATTTTAATGTAAAGATTACCCAATGGAGTCGTAAGATGCTTCTTTGTGTTGCAGCCTGACACAGCCAGTTCTGCTGCATTGTGTTCCTGGCTCCACCTACCCAAGTAGGAGAAGAACTGTTTAGTTTCCGGAGTTGCACCTCCAGCCCGTGTGAATCAAATGAGGTTCAACAAGGTCAAGTGCAAAGTGCTGCACTTGAGTTGGGACAATCCCAGAGTACAGGCTGGGGGAAGAACTCATTGAATGGCCCTGCTGCAAAGGACCTGGGGGTCCTGCAGAACAAAAAGCTGGACATGAGCCAGCAGTGTGCACTTGCAGCCTAGAAGGCCAATGGTATCCTGGGCTGCATTGAAAAAGAGGTGGCAGCAGGGAGAGGGAGGTCATTGCCCCCTCTCTTCTGCCCTGCTGGGCTGGAGTACTGCATCCAAGCCTGTGGCTCCCAGCACGGGAAGAATGCGCAGCTGTTGGAATTTGTCTGGTGGAGTGCCACAAGGATGTGCTCCAGCCCTTCAATCCTTTTTTATGAAGAAAGGTTGAATGAGTTGGGCTTGTTCACCTTAGAGAAGGCTTCTAGGACCCTTACTGTGGCCTACCAGTACTTGAGGGTAGTTTATAAACAGGAGACTGGCTTTTTACATGGTCTGATAATGATAGGACAAAGGGTAGAGTCTTTAAACTAAAAGAGAGGAGATGTAGGTTAGACGCTAGAAAGAAATTCTTCACTCAGAGGGTGGCGATGCACTGGCACAGGCTGCCCAGAGATGTTATGGGTGCCCCGTCCTTGGAGGCATTGAATGCCAGGTTGGATTGGGCCCTGGGCAGCCTGATCTAGTGGTTGGCACCCAGCCCATGGCAGGAGGTTGGAACTAGATGATCTTTGAGGTCCATTCTAACCCAAGCCATTCTATGATTCTGTGTTTCTATGATTTTATGGATGACAGGGCATGCTTAATTGTTGCCCGCTGCAGGGAGAGACACCCAAGTGATGTCTTACCCAGAGCACCAGGCAACCCAGTCAGGGTGCTCACTGCCACTGTTCACATGCCCAAGTGGCACTGCTGGAACTCTGTGTGGGACCTGGCAGCTCTGACATTTCCATTCCTCCCTGGCTACTTGCAAGTAAGTAGTTAATGGTGCTTCTGTTCTCCTGGACACACATTGTCAGGCCTTGCGTTAACCTGTTCTTTCATTAATTTCAGCAGAGCGAGGGCAAGACAAATCTAGTGATACAAATACTTATTAATACTTTGGGGAACATTTGTTATTTGGCAATTACTCATGATGGACAGTCGTTGATAAACAGTCTTTTTTATTCATGAAAATGGTAAAAGACATTTACACTCGACTGTGATAGTGATAGCAACTCATATTTCCATGCCACTATAAAGCACATTGTGAAATGAACCCGACAAAATTCACCATTAAAACAAAAATGTGACTGTCAAAGCTATGCTTCTGGCCTGCAAAGAGATTCACATAGCTTGCATGATGCTGGTTTGAGCAATCAGTGCTAATTAATGTTCAACTTGTTGAAGCACCTTGCTTAGGATCCTGTAGGGAAATAGCAGGTTCAGTAGCTTCCAGACCCTTCTGTCATACCTTCCTGCTGCACAGCCTCCTCTATTCCCTTCCACAGTAAGAGCTGCTTGCTCCTAAGGATGGCTGCTATTTCCTTCCTCCACTGGGAGGAGAGGGGAGACAGCAGATAAGATGTCAGGGATATTTTTCACCAGATGTAGTGAGATGCTGGAACGGGCTGCCCAGAGATGTTGTGGTTGCCCTGTCCCTGGGGGTGTTCAAGGCCAGATCGGATGAGGCCCCAGGGAACCTCATCTAGTATTTGATCTAGTGTTTGGCAACCCTGCCAGTGGCAGGGAGGTCGGAACTTAATGATCCTTGAGGTCCTTTTCAACCCATGTCATTCTATGATCCTACCACTGGCTGTGCTCAGGGTGCCCTTAAATTTGTGCCGTTACCTCTGAAATCCAAGTATCGACACAGTGTGTGGCACAGGGGGGAGTTGGCCTTGATGTTCTTGGTATCATGGGAGGAAAGAATAATGGAAATTGGGAAGGTAGGTTGAATGGTATCTGTGAAGTCAGGAGAAGCTTGTGTTAATTCATGTTAATTCATTTCATCCTCACTGTTCGTACTTAAAGAAGAATGAGATGTGACAAAGATTAGTTAGAGCTTCGATCTTAATGAAGTTGCACTGCGGTACTATGAGCCAAAAAATGGGTGGAAGGTAGACTAAGATGGTAATTTGGGACCTCATGATAATTATGAACGCGGTAGCACATAATTGTAGAGGATGTTAGTTACCCAGAAGGTGAAAAAACTTCAGTCAACCAAATCAACAAAATTCTTTAAAGTAGTTCTGCAATACGCTTGCTAAAATATTCCTGTAAGTACATAGGTATGATGCCTGGAAGTCATGGGTCCAAAGTGTCTGGATCCAGATTTGCTTTCTGTAGTGCTAGGCGTATATCAACCAAAATTAATGTTAATATAGTTTTCACAGAATCCCAGAATTGCAGGGGTTGGAAGGGACCTCAAGGGATCACTCAGTCCAATCCCCTGCTAAAGCAGGCACCCTACAGTAGGTTGCACATGTCCAGAAGGTCTATTCATCTCCATAGAAGTAGACTCCACCACCTCTCTGAGCAGCCTGTTCCAGTGCTCTGGCACCCTTACTGTAAAGAAGTTCTTCCTCGTGTTAGTACAGAACTTTCTGTGTTCAAGGCTTAGGCCGTTACTCCTTGTTCTATCACTGTGCACCACTGAGAAGAGCCTGGCCTCATCCATTTTCCTCCCACCTCCCCTTAGATATTTATCAACATTATCAGACCCCTCCCCCCCAATCTTCTTTTCCCCGGGCTGAACAGACTCAGATTACTCAGCCTTTCTTCACACAGGAGGTGCTCCAGGCCCTTAATAGTCTTTGTGGCCCTCCGCTGGACTCCTTCTAGGAGATCCCTGTCTGTGTTGAACAGGGGAGCCCAGAACTGGACGCGGTAGTCTAAGTGTGGCCTCACCAGTTTTATTTAATAATCCATTAATAGTTTGTTTAAAAATCCAAGATTATTATCCAATGATAACAAGTATTTATAATAAGCTTATAATAAGTAGGATAAAGAAGACGGATTCTTCAGTAGTAAATTGGATTTTTGAATGCTTCAAGAGCTTTGCATTTCTTTCATGCTTTGATAAACCAATTAGATGAATTTTAATGTATAATACAGGTGGCTTTATCCCTTCTGGTTTAGATTTGAACAAGTTTTCTGTAAATTCTGGGTCTGTTATAGTACTGAAATAATTGAAATTGGAATGACTGAAATATATACTGTTAATTATATTAATATGGAGGCCTGATCGCAGCCATCCTGCCAAATGGATAGGACAGAACAAGGTTTCCAGTCATTGTAGAGAATTATACAGTTTTCTTTAGTATATTGCTTCATTTTTCACGTGAGAATGATCGGTTGTAATTAATGTCCATTGTGTGTTTCGCTTTATGATTCATTTTGTTGTTCAGAGGTAGGATTCTATAGGAATTATATATGTGGAGATAGAAGTCATTAAAACCTTACTTCCTACCTCTTGGCCATTTGTTAAGACAATTTGTTTATAAGTTTGTTAAAAAAACAAATCAACAGCACCTTTATACTCTGACTCTGCTTTTGTATTGGATCTCTCCAAGCCCTTGGGAAATGGCAGATGCTGTAAATCTTTCAGAATGTGTATTATAAACATTTTGTTAACCACCTTTATAATTCATCCACCTCTAAGCTAATAATTGTAGGACCCATTGAAATCAATGCTGGAACTAAATTTATACTTTGTATAAAGGCGGATTTTTGGCTACATTTGTCAGTTATCTTCCTTTTTTCTCTGATGAATACTACTAGTGTCTGGTGCCTCTGTTCTGTAGCACGTCTATGCCACCGTGTGTGCAGCTCTTAGTTGCTTCTGGAAGTGTCTTGTGTTTATTGTCTGCAAATACTGAGGCTCTTACAGCATAGAGTCACACTGCCAGGAAGGGAGGAATATGAAGTCATACACTACAGTCACTGTCTACCAATAGTTCATGTGTCCATAGGTCTATCATTTGCAACCCTTGCAAGCATTTCAGCTGCATGAAAAAATTAAGATGCAGGGCAGATTGCTAACCAACAAATTACAAAGGAGACATGCAGGAAGCTGAGAACAGCCCAGAGTCCATTGGAGCTGCATAGAAATGCTGCTTTCTGCAGAAGTGTCCTGAGGAAGAAGTGTGAATACTTAGAGATTGCCTCTCGTGGAGAGTCTTCAAAGTTAGTTGTGTTTCTTTCCAGTTTTGCTTCACTTCAGTCAAGGAACAATTCTCCAACAGTGTTTCCCCTACATATGCGAATTTAGTTCTCTTACAATGATTACAGTTTTAAAGCAACAGCTTTTGACCCACGAGCCATTTCATTATAATGTTGGTTTTTTTTAATATCAAAACACAAAGATAACAGCAGTGATCAAGCTGTTTTTCATTTTTTGAGATTCTTTTTCTTTTTTTTTAAACATACCTAGGAAATCAACGGGCAAAAACATGTACAGGAATAAATGGATCTGTGCAAAGAGATGCACACACCATCTATTTTACCTGCACATTAAATATATTAAGCAACTTTGCGTTACTTGCCAGATTGCTGGTAGCTACTTTGTGAGTGCCATCCCCAAGTGATAAAAAGGAGTACAATTTTTATGTATATAGCATGGCTTGTAGCAATATCTTAATCAGAGCACACAGTCTTCCAGTATTTTTCCTCTTCGGCAGAAGAAGGAAGTTTGAAAAGAATAGATTTTCATTTTCTTAATTGAAAATAGCACAAAATAAACTTTAAAACATGAAAGGGCGGATGATTAACTCCTAGCCTCGGGTTAAAAAACATAATAAAGGCAGGGAGTGAGGGGGAGGCTTGGCATTGCTCAGTTACCAAGATATTTCTTTTATTTATTTTAGTTGCTGATTTTCTAAGTTTATCTGCTCTGTGCCTTGGTTTAGGTTCTGCTTCAGTGCTCACTTACATTCTCTCTGGTGAGGAGTCAGTAATGGCAGCTGGCTGCCAGCTGTGCTGAGGCCTGAGTTTTCCACATGCTTTGGGGTTTGGAATACAGATGGGGAGCCATTGGCTTTTTGTGTTTAAAACAAAAATCAAAGTTTTGTAACTTCCAGTTAGAGCTGATCCCATAATCACATACAAATTGAACGGAAGGAGAGGCATCAAAGTTTTGTTCAGAATGCTGCTTAGTGTTGGTATTTTTATTATAAGCCAAGCTTCTGGGGGCACGTTCAGCCTCTTGACAGTGTGCATCTCTAGGGTTTGTTGCCTAGGTATTGCTCGATGTCCAGACTTACAGATGAGATCTTGTCACTGCTCACTGCAGTAGGTGTTTTGCTGTGCAGACTCATGGGGCTTTGAATTCCCTGCCTTTAGGCACAGATTTGTGTTGTAATTCAAGAGAGGTAGCGCAGCCAGTAGAAGTTGGCAATTAGTTACATCCGTCAGTGGAAAAAGAAAGATGTAAAATACACCTGGGGATTGATCCCATCTCTTCCCCTGACTAAGAGACAAGCTAAGACAAAAATTCTCAAGAGCTAATGAAGAGTGCTTACTAAAGGCTTGCCACACCATTCCCTAGCTTTAAATAGCTCCTCGTTAATTAACAGGTAACAGTGTGACCTGCCAAGTTGTAGCAATTAGCTGAGACCCACAGATACAGAGCACGACATAAAAATCTGTCTGAGTCTTGTATGTTGTTCTGCTTCTCCACAGGGATTATAAGTACTTTTTTGTGCAAGTTCAGTACTTTCTCTGTTGGTAGTGTCAGAAGTCACGTTAGCTCCAGCCGATGTTCCCAAGTAGCAGTGGCAGGAGGCTGGAATGTTCTGACTCCATTCTGCCTTGGTACACAAAACCTCCTGAGCCTTTTCAGAAAGGCTTCTTTTGTGTTTTCCAAAAGGAGATCGACTCCTGAAAGTATTGATATGTACTTTGTTGTTTATTCTTTCTCCTGGCTGTAGGGACCCCTTGGCTCTTGGCTTCAGCACACTCTGATAATGTATTGAAATCAGGAACCTCTGAGCACATCTGGCTTTGTTGAAAAAAGTATCTTTAGACTTGAAGTTTATACAAGGAGGGATGTTCAGACCTGTTTGACCTAGTGATGGATTTTAATCTCTTTCCTAAAGACATCTTTAATAGAAGGATTCTTGTTTATAGTGAGCAGAATGTTTCCTTTAAAGTATTTCCCAAGAGCAGAGGACAAGTTTTGCAGAGAGGCTGGGGAGCTGTGTGTGTTTTACCATGTTACAGCTGGTGGCTTTATATGGAAAGGTCAACACCAGCCTGTTTCTTGTATTTGTAGGATAATAAATTGTTGCAAAAAATACTTAGTTAAACCTTGATTGACAGTGATGAGATGAAGAAAAGGGAAATCCATGCTATTACTGAATATATGTTTGAAGCAAAATAAACTAATATGGAGTTAGAAAAAAATAAGTCAGAAAAAGGTAGTGATGCTGACAGTGCGTGTACTTCTAATCATACCTACTGCTTTCTGTAACAGGTTGGCTGAATTTCTTCTGTTGATAAAACGCGCTAGTGACGTTCTACTTCCACAGTGCCCTCTATCTTTTATGAGTTGAACTTAAATGTGAAAACATGATAGAATCTCTTCTGCAGTTACAATGTGATGCTATTCAAGGATCATGACAACTGAAATTTCTCATTTAGGAATGAACTGTCATTCATAATAGTGACTTTGACACTGGTGATGGTTAAATGTCAGCCAAAAAATAATCTCCTTTGAGTGAAAAATCTCATTTGTCAGAAGAAAATTACTGGCTTTAATGGATTGGAAATGTTGGACTGCCAACAATGCATTCTTTGCTTTCAGGATGGAATGGCTTTTATTGAACGTCAGATGAATTTTTTCAAGGTGTACTTTTTCTCCCACTAATAATTCTGATTAGATAAAGTTGTCATATGTTACTGTATTTTCAGTCAGGGTTCTGCAGTTGTTTTTTAAATATAATGTGCTAGCAAGGTCTTGGTTCTGTGGTGTCCTCCACAAAGTCAAACAGGTGAAAGGGGATCCAAAGCTAGACACCCCATTGCTTGTCTTCATTTTTAATTGAGGACCGTTTTGTGGAATGTTCTTGTGTCAGTGCTGTGACACTTGGATGAGGAAGGGGTAAGAGCTTTTGAAAATAATTACCACTGCTAGGTAGAAGTACACATATTTCCAATAAGCGTGAATCTTTCTCAGTGCCCTTCTGTTTGTTCAAGTCTCTCTTCACCTAACAGCATAACTTCTGTTTCCTTCTGAGGTACTGGTAATATTGTTTTATCACTTATGTCATTATATTCATTATATAGAATTTGTATCGTTAAGTTTAAATATATTTCTGCCATAGATCATGAGATAATCAGCGTTTTCACATAACAGTTACAACTCAGATTTGAGTTACATGGAATCCTGCGTTGTTTGTCTCTGTAGTTGACACTCCAGACCCCTATGTGAAACTGTTCATCCCTTCCACTCCTGACTGCAGGAAGAGAACTAAACATTTCAATAATGATGTGAATCCTGTGTGGAATGAGACCTTCGAGTTCATTCTGGACCCCAACCAGGAGAATGTTCTTGAGGTAAATAAAGTGACTGAGCTGCTTGTGGAAATGGAAGTCAAAAAATGTCTGGAAGTTTAAAATAACAGTACTTTGTTCATCTGTTGTGTTGACATTTCGGAGTTTGTGGTGGTGGTGTTGTTTTTTATTATTTAACATTAAAGGCTGGATTTTGCCTTTAGTCATGGTGCTAGGTGAGAGGTATTGTATTCAATGAGTAGCCTTAAGAGTCATTGTAAGATCACATCAGCCATAAATTATTTTCTCATTGCTTCTTTCACTGATTCTGCTATTATGGGCAGTGAATACATGGGGAATGTAAAGTCAAGCCCTCTGCCCATTCATTTCCTGCTTTTCCCTCAGGAGTCAAAATGCAGAAGTGTGGTTCTGCTTTATCCTCAGTGCACACACAGTGATGTTTTGGAACTCTTAGTCTATGTGCAGGCTTGCTGTCTGAGCCATTGTCTAATATCAGTATGTTAAGCCTTCCTGGGTTGTGTACCAAAGGTGAGTGTTATATGTAATTATTTTACCAGTCCATATAGTAAGAATGTAAGTTCTTCTGTGGTGCTGTGTTAGCTTGGTTCTTCAAAGGACATGGCCCTGACATGTGAATTGCTCTGACGTAAGCATACAGGTTTTCAGCCTAAATTAAATGGACAACAAGGGCAGAAGATAAAGCCTGGAAAGCTATTTGTTGACCTAGTAACTATAACCTCTTGAGGCTAAAGGGATCAAGATCCTAAAATTGTGTTGTGCTTCCATCAATGCTCTCTCTGCTCCTGGGGAGAGGATCAGATTTGCAGTTCAAGGAAGAAGAATCAAGTGGTCAGCCTACTGGAGCACAAAGAACTTTCATGTCCATCCTACCCATGTGACGATGACTTCGGGGAAGTCAGAGTAACTTCACAATCGTTCTGCAGAAAAGAGATTATGCAAAACAGCTTCTGACATTTTATCTTGTGCAGCAGTCACCTGAGTTGATTCTCACTAAATGTTTTGGTCTTAGTCATGCAGCCTGGCCAAGTGAAACCAGGGAAAAGGTTGGAATCTTTAACTTAGTTGCTATTTTTTCATGAAAATATAGGTGAATAGTAATCAGGACTTAGAAAGAGAAATGCAGTGATCGTGTGGAGAAATAGAAAGTAAGAATTTGGGTTCATCAACCTGCCTTTGTTGCTGTATATGTTTTATGAGGGCTGCTCCAAAAGTAATGCCTCATATTTTATTGTGTCAGCCTACAATATTAGAGGTGGATGTTGGTGGGATGGCAATAGAGGCTGAACCTTCCTGCCTACATTCCGTTACATGTTGTTGCAGTGTGACAGATGGCAGCAAAGGGGCAGTCTGACAGAATGACGTCTGAAGTGGAAGTGCGTATGAAGCAGAGGTGTGGAACTGAATTCCTTCATGCAGAAAAAAAATTACACCCATTGACTTTCATCAGCACATGCTGAATGTTGATGGAGACCAAACAGTGGATGTGAGCAGAGTGAGGGGTGGGTGGTTCGTTTCAGCAGTGGAGACAACAACAGTGGATCGCCTCCTCTCGTGCAGATTTTTACCAGCATGGCATTCAGGCTCTTGTTCATTGCTGGTGAAAGTGCATAGCTAGTAGTGGTGACCATGTTAACAACTACTTTTTGTAGCTGAGAATCTGCTCTATCAAATAGTGTTATTGTACTTTTTGTATGTGTTATGGTTTCCATGGAAATAAATAGGAGGCATTACTTTTGGAGAGACTTATGTATGTGCTGCCCAAGACAACTCATTTTCACGCAGCATGGCCCAGGCAAGCCAAAAGGACAGCCATGCTGTAAGAGAGGGCAGCAGATTTCATTAGAAGTAGAATTTGGAAATGTATCTTTACAGTAACTAAAGATCATTGCTGTTTTATGAGGCAAGTGCTATAAAATGTTATGGAAATTGCCTGCGATACCATGTAGTAATGGTTAATTTTGGACCTGTTTGATTTATGTCTGCATAAACAAATATATACTGTTTGTGGTAAACCTTCTCTTCCCCATGAAAAACATGTTCTTTAGGTTAGGGCTGGTATTTTCGTTCTGCCATTGTGGTACACGCACAGAGTCCATAGCAGAGCCTTTGGATTCGGTGCAGAGGACGGCATCAGAATTCAAATCAGCAAAATCCACCTAACGCTTATTTTGTGAATTCCCAGGCTCACGCAGACTCCACAATCCCTTCTACTCCTCAAGTTGTATAAATGTTTAATACTGTCACAAGTGCAGTTTTTACTTTGAAGTGCAAGAAGCTCTCTAAAATCCTGCTATAAAGTTCTTACTGTTGCTGCTGCTTTCATAAATCAGCCCTCAGAGGTTACAACAATGAGTATCAAGTTCTGTGAGGAAACAGAAGAATGCAGATGATGTTAGAATACCGATGTCACTAAAATACAGTTCATTTCAAAGAATCGGTAGTGGCACAGGATGAGACAAATTCTCTATAGCTGAGCAGAGGTTGAGCTCAGATTTAACAAATAGTCATGCAAATGTCTGTGTCTTGATTGCATTTGTTTTACGCAAAATATATGCTTCAAGCCACAAACATGGTATTTCAGAAGAAACTAATCCGCAAAGTGGAAAAAAATCATAAGCCAAATGAATTTGGGTAACTCATTTACTAGAAACCACGAAAACAGTCATTTGAAACTCTTTTTGAGCATCTTACTTGAGAGTAACTTACTTGAAAGGCTGCCTCTGAGAAAAAAAGACAGCTAGATATAGGCACAGGAGAATTAGGGCAAATGCACTGGACAGTGTTCTCTGCTATTTTCATCAATGCTTGGATAGTATTGCATTTGAAAAGTTATATGTTCTGATTTGGAAGATGAGAAGAGACTTGAAGGTCTGGTTTGATACTGGGAAAAGCTTTGTGTTGTTTGGAATGCTGTGCTTTCTTGCTATGAAATTCTTGGTCTGTGAATGGAAGAGTAGGACATATGGATTCCATCTTAGCTGAAAAGTTGCATTATGTTTTTTGGCATATGATGCTTAAAACACTATTGTCTTCTCCACAGAGAAGATTTACGAGCTAGAAACTGAAATAATTATATATATAATTCATATAATTTGAAGTAATTGCATCTGTTTAGAATTGTGGCAGAAATCTGTTCAGATTTACTGACAGAAAACGTGCACAAATGAAAAATGCTTTATGAATGATACTGTTGTACTCACTCCACTGAATGCCTTAAAAAAGCCACCTACACTGTATGCTAGCTTATCCTGCCTAAAGAGCATATCCTTGGGTGTTGACTATGTCAGGTTAGTTACATTCTTTTCCATATCCCTTTTTAAAAGTTACTTTAGACATAATCTGTGTGGACCTAAAAAGGGATTTATCAGTGTTGAATTGAATGCCATTTATCTTTTTAGGTTACTTTGATGGATGCCAACTACGTTATGGATGAGACTCTTGGTACAGCAACATTTCCTATATCCTCTCTGAAACTGGGAGAGAAGAAGGAGGTCCAATTAACTTTCAACAATGTGAGTTGCAACATTTGTGGCTTTGCCTTTGCTATGTGGCTGTGAATCTGTTGGGAAGTTTGTAATCAATGCAATCAGTGCCTGACTGAGAGCACCTAAACCACTGTGTAATGTGGATATACGTGGTTAGATACAGCTTCTTCACAAATCATGTTGAAGTTGGTGCTTAGAAAGCCTGAGCGATGTTTCCTAAGGAATCTCACTGAGTCCGATGTTAAGCAGAGTTTACACTTAGTCACTTCATAAGAAAAACATTTAGTCCGCACTTGCAACCCAGATTAAAAATCCAAGGCTTCTTCATTGCTATTTCTGGCTTGTTTTATCAACATAGTTTTGAATTTAAAATAGAAAATGAGGCATTATATCCCTCATTGGGTAATGGCAGTCTGTAGGTCAGGAAATAGCTACATCTTTGGAGGCTTTGGGGGCGGGGGAAAATCTCAGCTGAGGTTTGCACACCTGGTCCTGAAGCTGGTTTCCTGAGCATTCACTGCTGGCCACGGTTAAGCACTGGGCTGCCTGCTGGCACTGTGTTTATCTCTTTGCAGTACTGCTGAGAAGATAGTGAAGAAACAGAGTAACACTGAATGCTTTTCTTTCTGAGGCAATTCTCTGTACAAGTCTAGTATCAAACAGGTTTCTGCACCACTTGGTTCAATTTTGTTTAATGGTCTTTGTTATATGGATTTTATTGTGCTGCATATTATCTCTACTACTTGAAGCTTGTGACTTCCAGAAAGCTAACAAAAATTCTTTTATTAGTGTGCATTGCAGTTGTAATGAATGGCTTGTTGTAACACAGCCCTAGTTAACATTAATGATGCATTACTGCATATGGTGCTGGAAAAAAAAAGACAAGTTCTAGTTTGATTATTTTCTTTAAACTCGTATACAAAACAAATGGTGTCAGTTTAACAAGGATTGCCTGTCTGCATAGTAACTCCTGGAAATGGTTGTTAAATCTGTAAATAATTTAATTTGTTCTACATGGATTACAGTATCACAGTATTGGAGGCCATTCTGAACATAATTCAGTTGTGATTATATCCCTCACATCTGCTCATCTTTTTATATACCATGTGCATATATTATATGTGTTATCAATACTGTATGCATTCCTGCTTGGGGCTATGATCATGACATGGTCAGAGCTCCTGATTTGTGGCTGCTCTGCTATTTTCAGCCTGATACAACTTTAACAGTAGGTTTGGTTACAGCAAATAAACAACTAAAGCCTGTTTGTTGGGAAGCAGGGAGTGCACAAACCTTAGAGTTTAACTAGGGTCAGGCTGAGTCCTGTGCAGACAGTTTGCATCCACAGCACATATCCCTGAGATTTCCTGGGCAGCCTGTGTAAGGTAAAAAGGACACGCTCTTTCTCTGCTGGAACATTTCTCTTCAAGGGTTTATGTAGTACTGTGTGCATACATTTCTTCAACCATTGAATCATTGCATGTTTTCTGAAGTGCTTTCTAAATTAATACTGTCAGGTGCTGGAATTACGTAATTGCTACTCTGCCTTTGATGTGTTTCCATAAATGACTCTTCGCACTGTTCTTTCATGTTCTCCCTCTGCCTTTCCTTTCTCCAGCCCTGCTGCTATGCCTCCCTCCCTGCGTGCAGTGCTGGTGTGGGAGGCAGCAGAGTGTGCCCCGTCCATACCTGCTCTACACTCAACGGGGCTGTTCATCCTCTTCTAACCCTGTGCTCTGATCACATACTGCACACAGGAAGGAGAATCCACATATAGCAAGAGGCAGAGTAAAGGAAGACAGTGTATGTTATACTCCAGCAGGGCTGTGCTGGTGTGTCAGCAGCCATTTCCTGCAAGGTCTTGGGGAGATGAACGTGCTTATCTCTGTCCTTATTCTGGCAACCTTGTACTCTCGGATTGGTGCTAATGAGTGTGATCGGTGCTTTAACCATCTTTTTGTAAACTTCTGCTTGCAGGGAACCCTCTTAAGTGCTCTATGAAGGAGGCAGAGAGAACCAAGCTATAGCTATGTCCAGGTAGATCCATGTAGCCTGCAGCAGTGCTGCAAGATTCCTGTCCCTCACTGTGTGAATACTATCTTCTGCATGTGCAGCTGATCAGCTGGTTATTGCCAGGGCTGTTACATTTGCTAAAAAACAAACCGTGGCCACATCTTCCGTGTATGAAAAGAATCAGATACCTTTAGGTCAAACATGAGTAACTGTCAAAAAGTGATTGTTATTGAAAAAATGGAAGATAATGCCATCTAACCAGTGAAAGCCAGCACCTAGCTGCACCTAGCAGCATTTTCTTGTGTTTTTGGTGCTATGCCAAAAGTAAACTCACTGACACATTTTAGCAATTTCTTTTTTTCAATGAAGTGATCTAAAAAAGCCTATAAGACTAGTGATTTTGTATTCCAGGTGCCTGTGTGGGTTTTTTTCCTGCTGAAAGTGTTGTAATTTGATTTAAATCTCTTTTGTGTAGGTTACAGAAATGACTTTGGAGCTGTCTCTTGAAGTGTGGTAAGTATCTCCTATCGAAACCCAGAAATAAATAAATAAAAGGAAAATATACTAGCAACAAAAACCTTTATTTAAAATTTGTTCCATTTGTTGTAGTTTTCTTTTAGACATGCCATGTAGAGTACAATAATTCTTAGTTTTAACATTGAAATACCAAGGACTAAATAAATCAAAGACTTGAAAATTGAAGGTTATTTTCAAACAGCAGTTGTCTCATCGACTTGAACAGTGTTACTTTTCTGAATAGGTTTTCCTTTTCCAAATGTTTGAGGGCCAAGGCTATTGGCCTTCTCATGTTGGTTTGTGTTAAGTACTTTCCTTTTCAAGAGCTCTCCCTAATGAACTCTTAGATATCAGATTCAGCTTGTTGTTTTACTTTCTGTAGTGACTTTGCATCTCATGGTAGCTTTCATTATGAGTGTGCAGTCATTACAAAGCTGCCCTGAAGTGCACCTCAGTGTAGTACTGAGGTAAAAATGGAATATCTCATTCTGGCTAGGATTTCCCATGAAGCTGAGCAGATACCTGCTTTTTTTGTTTTATTTTAATCTTCTTTCTTTCAGTGTCTTTATCCCTCTATCTTGGTCTATCCAGGTGAAAGACAAAAAATCACCTTGAGGCATAATCAGAAAAATGTCTTTTAAGTCTAGAAATGAATTTCTGAGAACAAGGTGTTTAAAGAGTCTTTTTTTTTTTTTTTTTTGCTGGAACTATAAATAACAGTGCTGAGCCTGTAACTAAACGTATGTAATGACTCTGAAGGCTGACAGACAGCCCCCAGGGATCATTTTTGTTCATCATTTGATGCTAATACAGATGGATATGTGGGTGGTTCTTGAGACCACCCCTAAAACATTCAGAGCTCTTAATTACGAGTATTTCATATCTCAGACTTAAATGAACGTAAGATGCTTGACTGTGTCTGGCTGTTGCATTGGCAGTAGACACTGAAGTAGTAAAGTAGAAGGATCCAGTTGAGTTCTACTCTGCTATGCACTGACAGTCACACGACTTTGGGTTCTGTGGGGCTCTCCAGTTCATATACTTTCATGGGATGTGGCTTGTAAACAGTCCTTTTTTCAAAAATATGGGAATTTCACTGAGGCAATTGCAAGAAAGAATCTGTGTGCCTACCCTCACTGCTACCTGGCAGAAGCAGTGTTGCAGCAGGTCGCTCCTGTGCAAGTGTCTGTCACTCACCCACATGGCCGTGTATGAGAGGGACCCTGCTGAGCTCTGTGATGCATATTCACAAAAGGGGTCTTAAGCAGGAGATGGCTTCTTGGCTGGCAGTAGTGAGACTTTTTCTGAAGACCTTTTTCTAAAGGGAGAAAAGGTCTGTCAGGCTCTGAAAACTGGCAGTGCTGTAGTTTAGACCATGGGGTAGCATGCTGACTCAGTTCCTGCCTTGTTATCTGAAATGAGAAGTGGGAGCTGAAGCTGTGGCTGTTATTCAGATAGGGTATTGAGGTCTTCACACAGCCCTGAGCGTGCTTGTGATCATGTGGGGTAGGAAAACAGCTGGAGAAAGAGGTTTTGTTTTTTCTGTCTCCATTCAGTACAATCTCTGCTGAGATCCATACAGCTTTTGATAGTAAGACTGTATGGGTATGGCATCAAAATTGCCCTCTCCTTCCCTTAATAGTATACAGTAGTACATATGAAAGTTTTTTCACTGTAGTTGGTTTTTTTTTTTGGTGGATAAATAGAGAATTCAAACTTCTAGACTAAAAATTTGTAGTTGCTTCATCACTCACAGTTATTAACTTAATGTTACTTTCTGAGACTACACCACTAAAAGCTGCTTATTTTGTGCCTTCTTTTACTCTAGAATGTGAACAGTGAGGTTTCTATATGAAATACATATCTCAGCGACACGATGTCATTGTTTTGTGCTTCCTTCACTGTGTCAAATCATGTTATGCAGCTGTTGCATGAGTATATGTTTATTTTATTCTGTTTTATTTTATTTTGATCTCATAGTTGGTCTTCAGAGTTCTGTTCTGAATAGGGGCTTTCGCTAATTCCTGTCTGTTCTGATAAACAGCTCTTCAACTGACCTCCGGTTCAGCATGGCTCTGTGTGACGAGGAGAAGAAATTCCGGCAACAGCGGAAGGATAATATCATGCAGAGTATGAAGTCATTCCTAGGAGAGGAAAACAGCAAGAACTTGACCACTTCCCGTGATGTAAGTTTGCAGAATCCACATAAAAATAAATATCCCCTGTGGAGTCCTGTATTTGTGTCTCAGCTGAAGGAGTGACACGCATTAGGTAGAATGGTCCAATGTAATGAGAGATGACAAAAGCAAAACAATTGTTTTCCCTTTGTGCTTAGGATGAGGAATGATTTTTCTCATGCCCTAAGTTTATAGATAAAAGTTTAAGGAGACAAAATCCTGTGCCAAAATGAAGCTGCACTTGAATAAAATTGTATGCAAAAGGACAGAACTGCAGAAATGCTGTTTTAGGGTAGAAATCACAGCTTTTTATCTGTGTACCTTAAAAAATCCAGTGTGAGTTCCAACCTGGTTCTCGGTTTTAATTTTTGAAAGCAATGTCTGGGTTAGAATTGGGCAAAGGAGGAGACATATCAGTGCGTTTCATTTCACTCTCTTAAGATGGCCTTGGCTCTATGGCCTTTGTGTGTAAAGGACTAGGCAGAAAAAGAGTGGTTTTAATATTAGAGTTCGTTTATAAATGGTTTCTTTCTTTTACTGTAGCCTGTTCTGTAGAGCTGGACTTACGGAGTTTAATTCTTTGAGAGTATGGAAGCTGCAGCCTTCATTAACTCACTAGTGCTCTGTGCTAGTGAGCCCAGTAGAGAATGAGCTGGGCAGAGCTAGATGGATTGGTTGGATTGATGGTGGTATGGGTCACATGGAAGATATAAAGTGTGCTGAATCTTACCACTCCTTACTGTGATTCTGTGTAACAGTGCTTTATTTTCAGTTAATGAAGGATAAATTCAGTACACGTTCAGTTATTTGTGTTGTTCTGGCTTATCCATACTCTTCATTCTTCCCTGCTTGTTCCCTATCCTGTTTTGCTTCCAGGCTTGCAATATGATGATGAACAAAACTGGTAAATTTATCTGACTTTAAAATATTGATTCCATTTGTGCTGTTTAGTAGAAGCAGAATGTGACAGTATTTCGCAGAAACCAGAACCAATACAGAAGAATTTCCTTCTAAATTTTTGTGAAGTTTTGAGTAGGGAGTGACTGTGTTATTGATGTATAGCTTTGAACTTGTTCTTACTTAGTAAAGTGTGCTTGCATGATTTTACTGAGTAGGATGAAAATGTGAAAGTGTTGTGCATATTTTATTTGTAGTGATATATATCATACACTTAGTATAGGAATATTTTTTTATTATATGGGATTTTTATTTTGTTTTAAATGAGGTGCAGTTATTTTACTGTTCACACATACCAGGGTAGATACCTATGAATGA
Organism: Chrysolophus pictus; assembly: GCA_037305975.1. NCBI lineage: Eukaryota > Metazoa > Chordata > Aves > Galliformes > Phasianidae > Chrysolophus > Chrysolophus pictus. The sequence goes on from CM074583.1 coordinate 737,121, forward strand.
TATTGGTCTGGTCTTCTATAGCAGGCATATATTTGTCAGAAAATATGTAAAAATGTTCTGCCAAGTTCCAGGTAAAATTGGAGTGAAGCTTAGTGCCTGAAATATCAGTTCTATGCAGGTGGCATATGTGCATAAGTTAATCTCATTACTGAAAAAGCTAGGTAAGCTTTCATATTCTTTTCGTTGTCATCTTCCCTTGGTATTCCTCGCTGTCTCAAAGTTCATCAGTTAAGAGTATTTGTATTCTTATCAGCCCTAGAAGGACTGAGGTAATGCAATCACCCTCCTTTTCGTTTGTCAAGTATGTATTTCTCAGCTGACATGTCAAATATTATAGCTGCTTCCAGGGATGAAAAATCATTTTTGTTCAAATTAAAATACAGTTGTGTCCTTATAGCTTGCCATTTCTCTTTCTATTGCTAGAAATATGAGATAGCAGGAGGATTTATGGTGTGTTTGAAGTCTTAACATGGCTTCAGGACTCAAGAGACGTGAGTGTTCTTAGCTGCCTGTGGTTTTAAACAAGTCACCTACTTAGAGTTCATGTAAGTTTCTTCATCTGTCAGTGGCAGCATGTGCTTTGCAAGGATGCTAGGAGACTTGAACACCTGTGAAATAATTACACCACCCTGGAAGATAATTGTGTACTTCCAATTTCCTTAGTTAATTCAGAAGCACATTCAGAAAACACAGAAGATGAGATTTCTCATACCTGTATTATTTCTTATTTTTATAGTTTTCACTTAAACAGTTTTCTAAAAATATCAAAATCAGAGAAGGAATATAATCCTCTGAGTCAAAATTTTCAGAACAATTTTTAATAATAATCATCAGTGTACCTCATAGCAAGTACTTTTACACTTCAGACCTTTATGTCCAGGCTTTGTGCACTGTGTTTCCAGGGCAGTTGAATGAGAACATCTGCTGCAGTCATTCTCAAAACGTAATTTAATATTTAATATTTTAGCTTTTTTTTTTTTTGCCAGGTTACTGAAAAATATGACCGAGATGGTCCTTTTCAGAGCTTGTTTTCCTGAAATCATATCTTGTTTCCCAGATCTTTTTCATTTTCTTGATCAGTTAAGGAGATAAAGTAGCCAGCACTTGTTGAAATGAGATGCCTGATGACTGAAGTTTTGCACTGAGCCTGTTCACGTTTCATGCTGCTACTTGGTTCCTACAAGCAGTAAGAGTGTATTGATGAAACTCTTTATCAAAGTTGTGAAGTCCTGTTCAGTGGAGTTTGGATGATATAATTTTTTTCAGAACTAGCTTGGTGCCATGCAGACCAACAATAAGAAAAAGAAACCCAAGCCAATATAGCTTTTTGCTTGTTCAGAGAAGTGTGCAACCTTATAGAAGTAGATGTTCAAGATCAGGTTGGATGGGGCATGGGCAGCCTGATCTGGTAGGTGACAACCTTGCCCACAACAGGGGGGTTGGAACTCAGTGATCTTTAAGGTCCCTTCCACCCAAGCCATTCTGTGATTCTAAGTAGATATGGCAGTATGGCCAAAGATCAGAGTAAGGGGCTTTTGTTAACAAGACTTGATTTCACAATGTTGCCATTGACTCACTGCATGACATCCTTGTGAGTCCCTTGCCTTTTTGGTCTTGGTTGCTGATTTGCTTGAATAGAGTCCCTCAGAAGAGCAGAGTGCTTAGCAACGGTCTGTGCATGAAGGTGTATGCATGCCTTGGTCTCCTCTGTTCTTTCTCAGTGCTGAGGTGGCATCTTCTTCTCCCGTTGTCCTCTGTCTGCAGCTACTTTGACCCTGCTTCTGCCCTATTTATCTTAGAGTGGAACTTGTAGGATGTAAGTGATTTCAGATTTTGCCATTTCTTACCCTTAAACCTTAGAGACCCTGCTAGAAACTGAATTGCAGCTGAAATGCTGCTTTAACAAACCTACTTACTAGTAGTAGTAAAAAAGCTCTTTGCATTCTTTTGCACAGCAGGAAAGGACTCACACCTTCATCACCTTGCTTATATCTCCATGTCAATTAGTATTAGTTTGGTCAAAATAAATGGATGTAGATATGCAGAAGATGCTTCTCTCCAGTTATATTTTCAGTATTTAAAGAAGTCGTTTACCATGGGACACTTGCTTCAGCTATTGCCCTCTGCTCTAGAGCTCTTTCAGTGCATTTCTGGAGATAAAGTAGTAAATTCAGTTCTTCATGTTTTGCTTTGATTGAAAATTGAGATTCCTATACATACACATACCTCTTTGCATACCCCTCTTTTTCCAGTATAGGTAACTCTGATTCTCGGGATGTCTGTGTATTAAGTATACATAAACATTTGCATTCAGATGGTAGTGACTCTTCTTGACATTCTTTGTTGATCCTACTAGCAGACTTCTCTGAAGGAAGCTCAAATTTTCCCTTGTGCTCTTGCCACTTTACTGATGAATAGATTTGTTGAACAGTGGTGCTTTGAAAGTATCCTCACATACTTTTTTCCAGCCTTGCACCTGCAAACCACCCTCTTCATCCTGTCGGGATTTGTCTATGTAGGTTAATTAGGTAGTGTTTGTAAAGAGCTTTCAAAGCCTAACATACGTTATTAAATTTCTGATTAGTAATATGGCTCTTCTGTTCAAAGCTAATGCTCCATTACTGAGGTGTTGGCTTAACAAAACAAGGCATGTCCTAAATCTTTACCTTTGCTTTGTCATTTTTGGGTAGATAGCTATCTGTGGATGTGCATGATGAATACTGATGCCAGTAAATACCTGTGGTTTATATTACTAAAGCTTAACACTTACAAAGAAGATGATCGAATAATCTGGTTGCATCAGGAATAAGTAGTTTTTGCAGAATGTAAGCCTCAGGAAATGTCTCAACTTACTGGTCACTATGCATGATCATTTCCATGGGGCTATACAGTTTTGTTCTGCACAGAAGCTTCACTACTTGGAATATGGAGTCTACAGAAAGAAACCGAACTCAGTAGTCACGTGGTTCTGTTTCTTATAACTCATCCCATCCATTGGCAGCTTGAGTTTCAGTGACATTTTTGACTGATTACCAGTTCGATCAGATACAGTCTTTCTACTCAGCTGTGTGAGTTTTTTACACTTAGTAACAGCCAAGAAGTTGCCTAATCACACTGAACAGTGGAAAATTCTAGATTTCTGAAAACGGGAGCCAGGTGGGACTTTTGCTCAGTCTAAAATTCTTGATACTGGTAGCAATTGTGCTTGTGTTCTATTCTATCTTCTTTCCAAATACTGTGGGAAGCTATGCAGTAGCTAATTAGGTAAAGATGCCTATAAATTCTCCTTGTCTCACCAGTAGCTTTTGTAAGGTTGGTGTAAATTTGAGACTGGCTTCATGCTATATAGCAATATATTTTTTTTTCTTTTTTTTTTTTAATTATTATTATCAAATATGGTTTAAATCTCCTAACCAAAATATTATTTGTTTGTCTTCTGGTTCTTATTAGTAACTCTTCCTGCCTTTGGCTCTGTCACTTAGATGTCATTTGGATTAGAGCTGCTCTTCAGATTGCTTCAAAAATTTCTGTGGCTTTGTGACTAAGAAGTTACTGAATAACTGCATTTAATGTTTTTTCTGTTTTGTTTATTTCCTGGCTTATACAAAATCAGAACCAACAGTCTAAAGAAATTTGGAGTATATTTTTATTAAGAATTCTTGCTAAAAGTGGAGGCTTCTTCAAATAAATTCTGATTATTAAGATATTGGGCAATTAGTGTTCTAAGTAACAGGATATTGTGGGTCCACCAGCTTACCCTTGCCAAGACCTACCTTGGTTTATTCAGGCAGTCTGTAGATGTACTGATTGTACTTTGAGTCTGTACTGTTACGAGCCCCTGAAGGAGCCTCCTGAAGGGAGGCTCGTACCAGTAGTATTTGACTTTCACTATGCATACTTATTTTACTGTTTGACCCAAGAAATCAGAAAAATCAGGCACCTTCTGTGCCAGTAAGGAACCTAAAATTAAGAATTCTGCACAGTGATAATATTGCCCTCCGTCAGCAAGTAGTGAATAAGAATTAAGATATAATAACTGCAGAGTTACTGTTTGGAAGGAACCTCTGAAGATCAGCTAGTTCAGTTGTGCTTGGATGGATACATTGCAAACACTCACTCAACTGCTAACAGAGAAAATCAGGGGCATTCTGTGTCATGGGTCTCAGCAAAATTAGAGTTCAGTGTGCTGCAGAGTCCTACCTCTGGTGTTCATCTCTGCAACCTTGGCCTGGTTCTCAGCTCAGTCACCTCACAGTGCCCGCAGCCCAAGCAGTTCCCAGTGGCCATCTTTGCCCCTGGTACAGCATTGCCAGTCGGTCCCTCTAGCATTTGCAGTAGGCTGTTGGCTCCTGTGAAGTCTACAGACTTCTTTGATGGTTTGTACAGTGTTACCCTTTGTGCTCTGTAAGGATCACAGCCAGATTAGGAGACTAATGTTTTTTTTAGAGAAAGCCTGACTCACTTGATCCAGTTGGTTCACCAGTCCAAATCAGACTGCCCCAACATCTCTTATCTTGACCCAGAAGCTCCCCAAAGGTAAGTCTTCGGTTTCATCCTGATGAAAATTTGTTCAGGAAAATATTCCTCCCTCTGTTGGTTAAGAGGATAATTTATTTTCCCAGTGGACCATTTTCATCATCAAGGCTTCACAGTCATGACAAGAGTCTCCTGGTGATACCACCTGTGCGTGACAAGATCAGCCTGAGCTATTCCTCTTCCAGACTGAAAAGATCAAGTCCACAGGCCACAGGCTTGGGGCCTTGTGCCCCTTATTCCTCTTTAAAGGGGAGTCAGAGCCCCTCTCATCTTCATCTATATCAGTAATGCCACATGGGTGAGTGGTGAGGAACTGGAAGGCCAAATGAGACTCGGCCTTCTCTGCATGCTGTCCTGGATCCTGAGTCTCAATGAGCAGCAGACCTCCCTGTACAAGCTGGTCTGGCTGTCGGGTTGGCCTGTGTCCCTGAGAGGAGGGAGTAACCAGCTGCTTGTAACTTTGTAACCTTGTTTCTTAGAGAGTAACCAGTCCAAAATCCTCCCTGACAGCATTTGTTCATCCGTCTCTGTCACTAGAGGTCTGAACTAAGGCGAAGGGCTGGGGGTGGCAGGGGGGATTTCCCTCACCACCTGAAGTAGCAGGTTTGCTACTGGCCAATCTGGAAGCTCATGCTTCCTTCCTACCCTTGTGTTGCCTTAGTTGTGTGTCTTTCTTCTTGCTCACCTGGGAGCTATGCCCAAGTAGCCTCCTTTTACATCCCTTCATACCCGGTGGTGCCTTTCATTTGCGCCTTCTGGTTACTGGTACCAGATAAATAGGAGACTGAAAGGAAATCTGCCCTTGCATGAGGTTTTCACCATGGCAGAACCTCAAATCTTTTGCTGTTGGTTGATTCCTGGTTGCTCTTGCTTGTGGTCCCATGCTGCAGTCTGTAAGTACTTCTGCTGTACAGTTCTTGGTGAAGCAGAAGGCCTAAGCAAACTATGTACAGAAGCTGTACATCACTCCTCGTCCCAGTAATGCGAAGGTAGACAGCCTCATGGTGCACTCGTGGCACTCTTCCTATTTCAATGTCATATCTCAGAGCGCTTTAGTAAAGTTGTTTTCCACTCTCTTATACATGTGCCACTAAGAAACTGCAAAATACTTTCTATTTGTCTTGTTAGAACTTGTTACACACAGATAAGTGTAGGTCTTGTGTCTGCTGTGAGGTTTACTGTGTGGTGACTTTATTAATTGCACAAAGTTACTATGTTTGGCTGGTGATTAGTGAATAACATTTATTTACTACTTAAGTCTGTAACTGAGCTGATGTGATGACAGACTGCTCTTTTAATCTCTGCAGGTACCAGTGATAGCAGTATTGGGTTCAGGAGGTGGATTTCGTGCCATGGTTGGGTTTGCTGGAGTTATGAAAGCGCTTTATGAATCAGGAGTTTTAGACTGTGCAACTTACATCGCTGGTCTTTCTGGATCCACGTGGTAAGAAATGTTTCTTTTTCTTTTTCTTTTTTTCCTCAGGAAGTTTTAGAACAAATTTTCATGAAAGTAAACTTATTTCTAAGGCTGCTATTCACATCAAATCATCACTATCAGAAGGTAAGAGGCTCACAGAGCCAATTGTCTTACAGGTCAGCATGTCAGTAGAGCAGATCTTCTGGAGGAGGTATTCCAGAATGCCTGGAAGGGTAAAGACAGCTTGGTCTCCAGGTGGTCTTCCTGGGAGCAAGAGATGAAAAGAAGTGCTACACATGTGCACCCACATTTCTGTATCTGTCATCAATGCTGAATATATTAGAGCTGTGTAACTAATTTTTTTCATCTTGATGGGTGAACAAAAAAAATTCATGCTGTTGATATAAATCCAACTATTTTCTTTTTTGTTTTCTTTCTCTGATTAAATGAAAAAAAAAATAAAATAAATCTTCAGTTTGAAGATGAAAGCTCATTCAACCCCAAGTGGATAATATCCTCTTGGGGCACTTCTCAGCAATTCTCAAAATCATTGAAAGGGCTTCTGCTCCATTTTTAGACTCACTGCTCTCTTTCATAGTGGTTACTGGTGATGTCCAGCGCCTAATTGGGAATCATTTCATAGCATAAGGAAATCGGAGCAGATGTATTTCAGCTTTTAGGAAAGGATACAGTTTGCCATGCTGCAGGTGATACTGATTGCATTGTATCAGAAAATATGTTGGGTTTTTTTTGTTGTTTTTTTTTTTTTTTTTAACAAAATATGTCATTTAGATGGAAGAAAAGATCTTCCAAGATGTCTCAATTTGAGAATGCCCTCATCAGGTAGCTGCGATGTCCTTCTGACTCAGTGAATACTTCATGCCGGTAACAGGAGAAAATCAGATTGACAACACTATGAAGGGCACTCTCTGGATGTTATGGGCTCAGGGCTTTTTAGGCAGCAGAATAATTTGAACCCTGGTGTTACTTCTGCTTTGATCAGTCTTCTTAAAAAGAGGGTTGCTATTCTCCCTGACCAGTGTTATGAATTTGCAGCCTTTTGTCTTCTTGGCTTTTATAAAAGTTATACCAAATTACACTTATTACAAATGTTGAAACTATTTGTTTTCACATTTCTTAAATGAAATGATGTAACATTTTAAAAGGCTGTGTGATTTGCATCAGCCAAAGACATCTGGCAAATACAAGCCAAATTTCTTAACTGTTTGGCCTCCTTTGCACTACGTTTTCTTTGTTAAGTGGAAACTGCATTTTTTATTGTCTAACTAAAACTCAGTTTTAATGTCAGTTGGTCAGTTTGCAGTAGAGGATGTTGCATCTTAAGAAAATTTTGAACTTTTCAAAGAAGTATCCCAAATGTTGCAATAAATTATTTTAACATAACTCGTTCCTTTTGTATGTACCACTTTGAATACTGGAACTGAATTTGAATCAGTTTAGGGTGACCTAATATAAGAAAGGTGTCCACAGGTTAAATGAATTCCACCAAATTACTGCCTATGCAATTAGGGGAGTCGAGTTCTTGGAAAGCTGAGGTAGATGGATTTTTTCTGACTTGAGGAGGGAAGGCAAAATTAGTGGTATGGGGAGGTCTTGCTGCTATCTTCAGCAACCTAATGAGTAAAGAAAACAGGCTCTTTGGAGATATAGAGAAGGAACAAGAATAATGGCTGTAAGTTACAGCAAGAGAAATTTTGTTAGCTGTTAGGAAAATTGTTTTGCAGTGAGAATGGTCAGTGTAATGGATTGCTCCATCATTACTTGACTGGGCTGGATAGGATGTCTGACTCAGGATGTCTGAATGCTTGCTGTGGAAGGATAACTTGACTGAACAAAGCCCTGAGCAACTTGATCTGACTTTTCAGCTGGCTCTGCATTGAGCAGAAGCTTGGACTGGAGGCCTCGAAGTTCCAGTCTAAATCACACGATTATATGAATGTCTAGTTGTTTCTTTAAGACTGAGGGGAAATGGCTATTTTTGGAATAGTGGGAGACGTACCTGAGATGAGATTTGAAGAGGAGGCTCACGGGAGACCTTATTGTTCTCTATTACTACCTGAAAAGAGGTTGTAGCTCTGAAAGAATAGTCAGGCACTGAAATGGGCTGCCCAGGGAGGTGGGGGAGTCACCAACTCTGGAGATGTTCAAGGAACGTTTGGATTTTGTGTTGAGGGACATGATTTAGTGAGAATTGTTGGTGATAGGTGGATGGTTGGACTGGGTGTTCTTGAAGTTCTTTTCCAACCTTGGTGATTCTGCGATTATCCACTTGTCTAACTCTAAGCAAGTACATGAATTGTGGTTACACGTTCTAAGGAAACACTTTTAAAGTTGCTATTTGAAATAATTAATAATTTGTTCTATTTCTTGTTATTTTTTTCAATTATTTTCAACTTTGGGGTGAAGCTTGAACCCACTCCCATACAGGAAGTTTCTGAATCTTTTTAAATGCCAGAACAGACTCTGAACTAAAAATAAGAATTTGTGATTCAGATTTAACTGTAAGAGGCTGGAACTTGTTTCTGCTAGATTTTCTGGTTGGTGTGAAAGATTACTGATCTCTGTTAAGTGATCTGGATGTACCTTTTCCAATTTGCAGCAAAAGGGAAGGTCTCCTTGGACTGTATGACGAGCAGTTGAACTGTGTGTGCAGCTGGGCATGCGGTCCTTTCTCTAGAAAAGCCAGTTGTGAATACAAAGGTCACCCAATATAAACCTATAGAACATGTTTTAAAATAGCAGGATTATCTGAACTGATTCAGTCAGAACCATATTTGAAAGCAATTGTATTTAAACAATTTTGCTTTTGCTGTCTTTGTGATGTCACTATTCAGAATTTCCTTGCTTGATAAATAAATAAATTGACACTTTTGCACACTTTCTATTCTTTTTTTTCCATGCATTCTGATAGTTTGCAATAATGCTCTTTTCTTTCTGTATTTCTTGAAGGGTGGAGTATCCCTTTCTTAGACGGAGTGTCAGATTTTCGCTTGTTTACTCAGATGCGTGACAAACCTTGGAGCAATGCATTTACCTACTTGACTGTTTCATCTGTCTTCTTGTTTCGACCTTGTGCTGAATTCTTCATCCTGCGTTTTCCTTTCTCTGCTCGGATGGAAGCTTGCTGCTATATTTCTTCCACCCACGGGCTGACGTGCATGCTGAGCTTTAGAGACTGCACAAGGGCTTAGTGAATCAAGTTCTTACATCTTGCATGTGACGAAGTTCAACATGCCGTCAGCTAAATTGCAGAGTAGTGACCTCAGGGCCAAGATTACACAGTGTGTGTGAAACTGCTATGCAGAATTATGCGTGAAGCATGGTATGTATATATAATCTAGCTAATTGAATAAATAATAGTGAAAGGAGCCTCTACTAGGTTTGGATGGCATATCTAGAGTCTTCAACCATAGTTTTAATTGAGCCAGCCAAGCGAAAACCGCAGTTGTCTACATCTGAATCTAAACTTTGTTTTGAGTAAACAAAACCTCAGTTTCCAGAGTTACTCAATGACAAAATTACAATTTGCCCAATAGGCCTTTACTAAATCCCCAGTTAAATCCCTGCACAGGTTGTAGTTTATTACGCTTCACCCTATTATGAAAACATCTACGTACTGGAAAGTATGCTAGTACACTAGTATATTTCAGGGTTTTTTGAATCTGTGTATACTCACAGAATATCCAGTCCTCCTGTTTTTCAGCCTTCTACAATTCTGTCCAGTATCCCTTAAACAGATAAATGATAAACACATTAGAATTTTACATCGTAAATATCATGGAAGTGTTTGTTGAGTACTTGCTTGTATGTTTCCACTTACAACAAATTGTGTAGCTTTCTGTACTTGGGAGAAAAAACAAAAAGATTTACAGTGAGTAAAGTAATCAGCAAGTGAACAAGGCTTTGGCACTGACAGAGCCTGTTTTCCATTGCAGGTACATGTCAACTTTATATTCACACCCGGATTTTCCAGAAAAAGGACCAAAGGAGATTAATCAAGAATTGATGAACTCCGTCAGTCACAACCCCCTTCTGCTGCTCACTCCTCAAAAAGTCAAGCGCTACATTGAAGCACTGTGGAATAAAAAAAGCTCAGGGCAGCCAGTCACCTTTACTGATATCTTTGGAATGTTAATAGGAGAAACGCTTATTCATAATGTGAGTGCATTTTTTTTAATGAATATTAAAGCTGTGAAACTATTGCTCGTTTGATCTGTTGCTGTTTTGTTTTTTTGTTTGTTTGTTTTAAATGACCGTGGTAACTTTTTGCAAAGCATATTTAGCATTAGGAATATTCGAAGTGGCTGCTGAACAGACACTGGGTAAGAAGATTGTAAAATGCTTTCTGTGCTCTGGGGTATGTTTGGAATGGTTCTCATTTCAGTAAGAGCTAGGAAAACATACATTCATGTGCAACGGAAATGAACTCAACTGCTGGATAATTGCAGCATGCTCATAGCATGCATATCATCCATAGAAGTTGCTGATCGACCATTTTCAACAAACAGTTACGCAATGTTTCAACATCTTTGCACATATTCTGCTATGAGAGAAGCAGCAGTTACTTAACAAAATATTATTTTCAATGGGAAAAACCAGATCCACATCTCTAATACTAATTGTTTTTCTGAGAAGTGAGACAATAGCAGTGTTTCATACTGTTGTATTTTATTATTGACAAATCCTATTTGACTGAATCAGGCACAGACTTCAAGTTGAAATGAGTCAAGTAAGCAGAATTTGAATTTGATCTTATCGTAAGATTGAAATGTGTTAATAGATTAGCAGACTTTTTAATGCACATGTTCATTTCATAAGTATATATGCTAGTTTTAAACACTAAAATACTGAAAAACAGACAACACAACAAAGGAATGTTGATGATCCTGTGAGGCTGGTTAGAAGTCCCTGTATGCTAAGGAGTTAAGCAAATGCACAGATGTTTAGCTGACGCTGTCAGTAAGTAAAGAATATAAAGCTCTTGGTTTTTTGCAGGTAACAAGTCCTAATCCTATTGTGCCATAACTATTTTCATTCTTTTCTTGATCGCAGTCTCCAGAATACTATCTGGGGGAGATGCAGGCCCTTAGTTAGCCTCTTAATGGTCCGTTTGCTTTTCCTAGCTTTTCCTGAGTTCCTAGGAACAGCACAGACTGAAAAACATTACATGATTGTTAATGTCTGTTCTGAATGAGAGGTTTTTCATTTAATGGTTTGCAGCAGCAGCGGGGAAAAGCCTGCATTGACCAACAGTACTGTTTCCTTTGTGATTATGTTATCTTGGATTCTGCATAGACTGCAGTGAAAGTAATGCCTCCTATTTATTTCCAAGGAATCTATAACAGATACAAAGAGCACAATGGCACTGTTTGATAAGCAAATTCTCAGCTACAAAGCACTCTTTTTCGGCATGTCACCACTATTGTGCATTTTTACCAGTGATGAAATGATGCCTCTGTGCCACAATGGTAAAAATCTGCATGGCTGTCTGGAACATGACTTGTCTTTCACGTCTCTATCACCACCACTTCACTGTGCTCACATCCATTGTTTGGTCTTCATAAACGTTCACAAGTGTCAGTGAATGTCAGTGGATGCCATTTTTTTCTGCATGGAGGAGTTCAATTCCACTCCTTTGCTTCATACATACATCCATGTCAGGCACCATTCTGTCAGACTGCCTCTCTGCTGCCATCTGTCATGCAGCAACAACATATAACAGGATTTTGGTGTGAAGGTTCAACCTCTATTACCATCCCACCAACATCTGCATCTGATGTGATGGACCAACAGCATAACATAGGAGGCATTACTTTCAGAGTAGCCCTCATATAATTCATGCTTGTATCATCTTTCTTTCAACTCTTTGCCCATCCCTTCCCTCCTGAGTTATCAACTCTTTGAAAGGGTAGATAACAGCAGGATAAGGGCAAATGATTTTGAATTGAGGGAGGGAAGATTTAGGTTGGATGTCAGGTGGAAGCTCTTTACAGAGGGAGTGGTGAGGTGCTGGAACAGGCTGCCCAGAGAAGCTGTGGATGCCCCATCTCTGGAGGTGTTCAAGGCCAGGCCCTTGGCAGCCTGGTCTGGTATTAAATGGGGAGGTTGGTGGCCCTGCCTGTGACAGGGGGGTTGGAGATTCATGATCTTTGAGGTCCCTTCCAACCTGGGCTATTCTGTGATTCTGTGTTGTGCAGATAAAAGGCATTCAAATTGCTTCCTTTTACAAGTTCTTCTGTTTTATTGGAATTATTTTGTCCATTTTTGAGTGAAATTTGTAGTCTCCAAAGTATCAGCAGGCTGTCACAGGATCTCTTTGGATGTAACTTCTTTCTTTTCACACAGAGAATGGACACCACTCTGAGTGACATGAAGGAGAAAGTCAATGAAGCACAGTGTGCTCTTCCACTCTTTACATGTCTCCATGTCAAACCAGATGTCTCAGAGCTTATGTTTGCAGGTATGTTTTCAATCTGTCTGCAGAATCATTTGTGAAAAGGAATGAGAAGTGCATGATTGAAAAGACGAAAAGCCTGTTGTTTTTTTTTTCTAACCTCTGAAAATAATTGTGTCGTGTAACTTGACTGCACTTCATTTTCCTTGTGGCAAGTACTAGGTAAGAGCCTGGCGTTTTATTAAACATTCTTCTGAGTTTATCAAAATTCACAGTGCTATGAACTGACTAAAAGGAGCTCTCATTTAAAACAAGAATAGAAACCTGCGATAAAGAATGTACCAAAGCAAAACAGTTCTGACTGTTTGGAAAGATGATGAGGAAATAGACATGTTTGTGCTCAGTGGCTGCTGGGAGTCTGACAGTAGAATCTGCAAGATGTTTCAAGGATCAGTGAGCACGTCCTTATGTTGCACTTGGTTGGTTGGGGCAGTATGTGGACACAGTCTATCAGAGCAAAGCAGTTTTGAAAAGAGATGTTGAATACTTCTATTCCTCATGGCATAGCCTGGAGCTGAGCTTTTGCTTGTCTTTTATGGTGCATCTTTTCCTGTCCCTATTACCAAGTAAATCAGAAAGACAAATAGAGTGAGTTTTAAATCAACTGCTTTTTTTCTTTTCGTTTCCTGGAATTAATTCTACCACTGTTTCAGGCTTCTATGGAATCAAAAATTCTGTTCTCTATCTCTTGCAGGAAAAAAAAAAAAAAAAAAAAAAAAAAAAGATTTCCTGCCAATTGTAAAGAATATCACTTATCCATGTAGTAGCTCAGTAGTTTGAGGAGTCAAGGTAAAAGCTGGTGGTTCTCCATCAGCAGAATGCCACTCAACATTGGAATTCCAAAAAGGTAGAGGGAAACATATTCAGTCAGGCAAAGTTATTCCAACAGATGTACTCCTTTTTATTTCTTGCATGGTATATGGTACTGTTGGTGACTTAAAAGAGACTTTTACTTTTATTCATAGCTTCTTGGCCCATCTTGGAGCCTGTTTTGAGGGCAAGTCTGCTGGAACTAGCTGCTGTACAAGTAAAGGGATCTCTGTGCCTTACATGACTGAGAAAGGAAGCCCTGAGTGACTTGGCAGAGGTTTAGAAGTGACATTATATCCACATTTCCCAAAAAGCATTTGGAAACCTTACTGCCAAAAATTTGTTCATAATAGAAAATGAGATTGTAAGTTTACAGTTTTCGTAGGAGAATTTCTGCTTTTCTCCTCAAAAACTTGAAAGCTCATCAGTTTAACATACAAGCGTTCTGTTTTCTGATGACTTTCTGTTTTATGAGGAATTTTGGTTTGGTTTCTTCTTTACTGTTTCTAAAAATAAAATGATCTTTCATTAAGAGCAGCCTTCTCGGCTGGTTGATTTCTCCAGCCTTCCTAATTAGGTTAGAAAAAATACTACCTCTGTCAGTGGATCTTGTTTTTCCTTTATTGAGACTATCATCTTTGTCATCGTAGAGAATGATCTTGATTGTTTCCATTCTAAGATTCCTTTCTTCTTTTAGAACTGAGCAGGCTTTGAACTAAAATATTTTTGCTTTCTTATTTACTAGATTATAGACGTAGGTGAGATCTTTCATGTTGTTTCAGAGTTGAGATGCATTAGTTACATCAGGTAACGTTCCTTGGAGGAGTGATGGTGCAAGATTTCCTGCAGCTGCTAATTGCCCTCATGCCCCAGGCTCTGCATGCTTTGCCAGTACTCCTGACCCTGGCGGCGCTGGCTGTACCCAGAACTGCAGTAATCGCTGTAACTGAACATAATTACAATCTTCTAGTTGAAGACTGCTTCTTAAATTACTTTTTATTACTATTTTTTTTATTAAGATATCTTGCTAAATGATAAAAAGATACTGATATCGAGTGATATCCAGAGAGGAGAGGAGAGACTTCTGACATTGGTACATTTTGGAACAAGCCACCAATGAGGAACTAACCCTCTTGACAGGGATGGAAACTCCTAGAAACACTTTAGTGTTTCTCATGGTATAAGGTTCCATTCTCACTCTGTCTTTCAGTGTGAGGCTCCTCTCTTGGGACACTGATTTGAATGGCTGCTGTCTCAGGGAACTTCAGGAATGGCAGAAGCTAAGGCAGAAGTCCTTTCATTTAAGACAGCTGCCTTATCTCTGTGAATAGAGTATGTTTTCAGAAATCATTATCATTAGTGCAAATAGAAAAATGAAAGCAGACAATCACAGATTTAAGTTAATTCTGATTCTAAATTGTTTCACTACCAGCATGATTCTAAAATATGTACCTGCCGAAGCTTGTTGGTGACACAAAAGGCAAATAGCTTTAAGTTTCTGGACTGGATCTTTAAAGGAATTTCCTTCTGTTCTAATAACTGAAAATTTATTTGTGGGTGGTTTATTTGGAAAGTAGGATGTTGTATTTGACTCATGTAGTTAAGCATTGCCCCACGAAATGAAACTCATAGCAGTCGTGATTAAATCTTTCCATTTTGAGACAGATGGTTAACTTACTTACTTACTCTTACTGTTTCAAATGAAATGTTGAATACCTGCATGAGTGGATAGCATCCTGTGATCTGTGGGGATTTCTGAAAACTCCTTCTTTTGACTTTTTGCTTCAGGGTTATTTCTAATCTATAGTTACATAAGTGGCCAAATTGGTCATACTAAAAATCTGGAAGATAAAGCAGATGACTAAAGTAGTGAAAATGTAGGATATTTTTTATTCACTTTTGCTCAAAGATGAAGGAAATTCTCTAGTAGAAACAGTTCCACTTGTACAAAAACAGTAGTTCAAAATCAGCTAAAATACATTTTCTACAGACATAAACTGTAGAATGTAAATCACTTCTGGAATTTTCTTCTGAGGTCAGAAAATGCATTAGAATATTTTGCTTTGTGTTTGAATGAATTTTCTATTTGTCAAGCTAGTGTATACATTAAAAAATATATTAATATAGTTTGGTACTAATAACTTTCTGAAGTGCCTCTCAGCTTTGACTTATCTTGTTGCATTTCTCAGGAAACATTTTTGGTGTAACCTTAATGCCTCTGCTATAATCCTTCACAACATCACACTCTTTCTTGCCATGTTAAATAATTTTTCTGCTGCCTTTGTTGCTGTTATCCACAATTTGGATAGCATATTTGGTGGGAGCGAAGGAAAAGAAAGCTGGAACTAAGACCCATATTGGTGCTTTGTGTAACAAGGAATCATATGGGACCGTGAGATGAAAACGAGATGTCATTTTGTTTTTCTTGTTTGTGTTTGCTGTTTTTTTCCTTTTGTTCTTCCAAACTTTTATTTCTCCTCCAAACGTTGTTGTGATAAGAGGGAATGGAAATGACAGTTCTTCCTTTGCTGTGATGTAAGGCTGTTCTTCATTTGCAAACAAAATGTTCAAGGCTGCACGATGTAAGAGACTTTACTGTTGGTTCAGAACCAATTTAATTCATATTTGTTTTCTTGGATGGGAGCCTCAGCCATTGATGTGTGAACATCCTCTGTTTCTATTCAGATTGAGATTGCGATGCAAATTTCTTATTTTGCAGACTGGGTGGAATTCAGTCCCTATGAGATCGGTATGGCAAAGTATGGCACTTTTATGTCTCCTGATTTGTTTGGAAGCAAATTTTTTATGGGAACAGTGGTGAAGAAGTACAATGAAAATCCTTTGCATTTCTTAATGGGTAAGTATGTGATGGAAGGAAACTTGAAACTAATTTTAATAGTTCATTAACAGGTGCTTATAAAGACAAGCACAAAATATGGGAAGCAAGAAGTAGCATTTTAGTTGGTGAGAAGACAAACATTTGGAAGATTTCACAGACATGGATTGTCATTTCCTAGCTTTGGGTTTCTGGTAAATCTGAATTTGACATGACGTGTTCCATAATCACAAGTCTGTTCAGAATGAAAGCAATGACTTAAATATTGTAGTATGTGGTTGGTTTTTGTTTTTATTATTTCTTTTTTCTTCTTCTACCAGCCTCCATTCATTTTTTATTTTCACTTTACAGGTGTCTGGGGCAGCGCGTTTTCTATATTGTTTAACAGGGTGCTTGGTGTCTCCAATTCTCAAAACAAAGGTCCCACTATGGAAGAAGAACTAGGTAACTTTAGTAAATAATTATACTATTAAGCAGAACAATTCCTAACAAGATTCAGTGGACTCTCTGTTGAAAGATGGCGCTTTGTTGGTAGTGACTGTAAGAATGTGTAATGCAAGCAATTTGAACTGCTGACATTGCTAGGTCCTAGTGAGGGTAGGGAAAGAAAACTAGAACTTTTCTTACTTTCTTTTCTGACCAGTATCAGATGAACTCACACGCTTATATCTACCTAATATTTTCATAGAGGTGTAAGATTCTACCACTCTTTCTTATGCTAGTTTTTACAGATTGAAAGATGACAAATGCTTTTTTAGGTTTTTTTTTAAGTTACTTTTATAATCTCTTGACACAGTGCTGTATTATTCTAGAAATTAGTCAAGTAAACATAAATTTTATCATTTCTGAATTGTTAGACTACTTATTTCTAATCACAATTCAGCTGCTGATTTCTGATCCTTCGTTTAATAATTTGGTGATTTTGTTTCCATTCCTAATGTACAAAGGGCAAAATAACTGTAACAAAAGAGTTGTAGTTTGCTTGGGTTAGACTGCTATGTTTTATTTGAGAATGATTGAGATGATTTTTTTTTAGAATGCAGATGAAGATGATTAAAAACCAAATCCTTAAGCCCCTCAGCTGTGTCTCTCTTCTAATAGATGTTACTCAGCTGTTTGATACTGTACTTCTTTATGAAAGAAAATGGGGCCTGTGCTTCAGGTTCATATACCTTGTACCCCTCATGAGTGTTAACACCCATGGAGGGTATCTGTTAATAAATTTGCTAGTAGAAGTTTATGTAATTGCAATTTTTATCTCCTATCCCTGGCTAATGTCTGTATTTATTTCACATGTAATTTAAAAAGTGTATTCTAAGATGTTAAAATACTAATTAGAGGAGAACCACAATCTGTTACCAGAGCTGCAGATGTCCCAGTAAAATCTCAGTACCACTAAAGTGTGTGGCTAAATGCCGTTGGGCATCAGAAGAGCCAGAGTTGTACAGAGAATCTGTTAGTCATACTTAGCAGCAGCAAACAAGCAATTATTCTTAAGATTTGCTTTAAAGAGATGATGTAATGTCCTAAAACTGGATTTGTTATTTTTGTTATCTTCCTTTTTGATTGCTGATGTTAATTTTCACCTGTTTTCTATGTCATGGCTTTAGAATTAGAATGTTTGTCTTTGGTATGTGTGTGTATGTTATTGATATTTTTTGGATAGTGATTGAGGATCCCTGAGTATTAAAAAGTCTTTAAGGAAAAAACCATGATGACAAGAGCTCTTTTGTTTTGTTAAGTGATTTTATATAGCTATATATATCTTCAGAAAAAGCAACAATGGTAGTCATCTGTATTTGTTATTCTTTACAGAGATTAATAAAGCTCTTTTTACAGTTGACATTACAGTAAATCTCTCTCCTTTCAGTCTATCCGCTTATAGGAAAGAGGTTTTAACCTTGAACTAAAATAACAGAGTGATATTGCCATTGCTTTAATACGACATATGATGGAAATGACAACCTAAAAGATGAATGTACCATCATAGAATATGATGATAGAATATTCCAAGTTGGAAGTGACCCCCACAGATCACAGAGTCCAACCATTGGCTTCACACAGAACCACCGAAAACCCAAACCCTACATCTGAGAGCAGTGTCCCAGAGCTCCAGCAGTGTTCCTCTGTTTGAATATTAACAGTGGATTAAAGGATCTCCTGTTATCTTCCTAGTTTGGTAGGAGTTACTGAGACAATAGAGGCTATACATCTGAATTTTACTTCAGGTGAAAGAGATGTGTCAAGTGTGATGCAGTAGCAGGTAGTGTGTACTGCTTTAGGTTTTCCTTTTGTTGGGTTTTTTTTTTTTTAAACCTTTTGGTTAATCTGCTTATTTCAGGAGCTTGGCAAAAATTGCAAGCTAACGCCAATATATTCTGATCAGATTCTGAACATAGAGATGTCCACAACAGATGAAATCTCTTAGCTGTGTTCTCTATTATGAAAAATATCACAGTTTTATGCCTCTAATTGGTTTGAAATTCTTAGCTATCCTGACAATTAAGCTGTAGTAGTTCAAAGTAATTTTGTATTTCTTTTAACAGAAAATATTAGGCTAAAGCACCTTGTAAGTAATGACAGCTCTGACAGTGAAGATGAATCACAGCATCCAAAAGGTAAGGAAATCAGCACATTTTATTTCATACTTTACTTTCTTCATCAGCTTTCTTGTAACATGTTCAAATTTAGTGGATGTTGTCAAATCCCATTTTCCTTTGTCTTATCACTCTTGCTAGTGATAGCAGTGGTAAAACTTAACTATTTAGCAGAAGGGTTTTAAGGGAGCCAGTGGCTCAGGAAACCTGAGATATCTCGTTTGAAAGCCCTTGGTAGGCCTTTGGCTTGACCTTGAGTCTCCTGCTCAAATCAGTGAGTAAGCGACTCTCTTGCATGCCGTCAGTCTTAGCATCCACCCAGCAAGGCTTCACAATGATCTGCACTTTCACATACATCCAAAAATCAGACTTTCTGAGCCAGTGATCTCCTGAAGTTCAGCAAGCTACTCAGCTCAGAGGCGTGCTTGAATTGTTATCAGCATAGCAAACTAGCACTACCCATTGTTATGAAGGACTCCTTATCAAATATTTACTTGAGAGTGGTTTACTTTGTGTTTCCAGTATTCATAGATATCTTCCAGCACCTGTACAAACAATATCTGATACAGGAAATTCCTAGTGGTTGGCGTAGTGCTTTAAACAGTGCCCAAATCCAGTTTCCCAGAACAGGCACAACCACATGTGGTAAGAAAAGATCCTACTGAAAAAATTCAGGCATCTGAACCACCTGAGGATGTATGAGATTTCAGTCTGCGTTCCGGTCTCATCCTAATAACATTTTCTGTACATGATGATACTTTTAGGGATAATAGTGATTTTCATCTGAAAAATTCAGTTATTTTTTAATAACTTAGGCAAGGATGGGAATGGCTCTGTGTGCTCATTTGTGATTTTAAAGTCTGCAGGAAAAAAAGAAAATCTTGTGAGATGAGCCTTTGATCGGGTCATTAGCTGAGCTGAATGATTGCTTCTTCGTTTCCCTTATGTGTAAAATAACAGGGAGGGGTGATACCACTTTTTATGCTGCAGATTTCCTGTTTAAGTACTAGAAGCTCTGTTTAAGCCAGCAAGAAACACTACATTTCTTTCACAGAGTGTACCATAATGGAGGACAACCTACAGATCTGTTCTGTGTGCACTTGCTTATCTTCTGTAGGATATTTTTCTATGGGTATTGGACCTCAGAACTCCATGGTGTTTGATGTTTGTTCTCTCTCTACTTGTATAAAGAGCCTGAGCTTGAGCTATCTCAATGTATAAAGCAATGGAAAAGCTGTGTTATGGCAGGTTATAAATGGTCACACCAATCCAAGTCATTTTAGTGTTTATAACATCTAGTTGTAGATATCTAAGTTTGGACATTTTGTTGTCCTACTTAATTAAAATTAAATATTGATTATTGTCTCTAGTGAAGTTATATTTTTCAGATATTTTAGAATTTCTGTGTGATAGCATTCTCATTTATGCAGATATCACAGAATTTAATATCTACAACTTTATGCATACTTCCGTATCCACTATGACTGTGAAGAATACATCTAACTCTGTGATTGTCTGCAGTTAAGTAAAATAGAAATGACCTCTTTTTAAGCAGAGGCCACCCAGAGCCAGCGTAAATACTGTATCTCCATCTAAAAGTGGTATTTTTCAAGGATACAGTAAGGAGATGTGCTAAGGAGAACCAAACAAAGATTTTATGAAGATTCAGAGGTCTAGCTCTGGTTCCTTAAGGAAAGCTGGATTTCTAGCACTCAGCAAAGGATGAGGAAGGAGAGAATGTCAGTATATATCCAAATGAATTTGAGTCCACAGTATACAGATATTGGTGACTCAAGTTTCTCACCTGAGTCTAGGACAGATAAAGTCATGTTTTCATTGCCTTTGCCATCCAGACTAGCTAAAATCTAACTCAGGTCATCTAACATAGTCCCAGCATGTTTTCCTGTTGGACATATCCATACTGCTATTTGCTGGCTTGTGATGGTGAGAGGATGATTTCTATCCATTCTCTCCATAAAATTGTTGCAGCAGAGCTCCTTCATTCAATCTGTGGCTCTTTGAAAGAAGGCAATGGCCTAGTTCTGTTTATTTTAATTGGTCTTTTATTTCAAAAGACCCAGAAATTTTGGTTTAATACTTCACATGTTAATTATCTCACCACTGAATTTTTTTCTTCGTCCTCTAAAGGCACTGAAAATTCAGAGGCAAATGAAGAGTATCAGAACAGCAACCAAGAAAGCTGGGTGCAGCGAATGCTGATGGCTTTGGTGGGTGACAGTGCCCTTTTCAATACCAGGGAAGGGCGTGCTGGGAAAGTGCACAACTTCATGCTGGGATTGAACCTCAACAGCTGTTACCCACTGTCTCCTCTGGCAGACTTCCTGACTCAGGAATCTGTGGAAGAAGATGAACTAGATGCAGCTGTTGCAGGTTAGTTTGCAGAAAGCCTGTGTTCCTGCATGTTCGTTGGTTAAACTGTGTCCCTCAGTGTGGTAACATTTACTCAAACTACAAAGCTTACAACTGCTCTTGAACAAAGGTGGGACGACATTTCTCTATAAGCAATCATGAGTACTGACCAGCACTGAAGATTGTCAGATGACTGGGAGTCACAAAAGGCACTGCACATCATTTTCTGCCTACTGCCTACTTCCTGAATCCTCTGACAAGCTCTACAGCACAAGTGCTACCGTTCTGGCTTTGTTTTCAAGGAGATGCTGACAGAGGTCATCAAGCCGCTTTTGTGTATGGCACCCTTCGTTAAGGCTGCTTCTCACTCACTTGGGCTGCTCCGAGGGATGGTCTATGTTCTAAGCCTTTGGATGGAAGTAGAACCTCTCCCCTACAGCGCTTTTCTGTAGCTTCTCTGACACCTTTGTTTTCCTCTGACAATCCTGTGGAGGCAGTGCACTTCTTTAGTTGAACATCCTTGCTTTCCTGACTCCATGTTCCTCCCAATGTAACTGATCTGCCAGACGCATCTGCATTTCAGAGAATCACAGGGGTTGGAAGGGACCTCAAGAGATCACAAGAGTCCAAACCCCTTGCTAAAGCAGGCACCCTACAATAGGTGGTACAGGTCAGCATCCAGATGGGGCTTGAATAGAAGGGGCTTCATAGAAGGAGACTCCACAACTTCTCTGGGCAGCCTGTTCCAGTGCTCCATCGCTGCAAAGAAGTTTGTCTGCATGTTAGTACAGAACTTTCAAGTTCAATGTTTAGGCCATTACTCTTTGTCCTATCACTACACACCACTGAGAAGAGCCTGGCCTCATCTATTTTCCTTCCACTTCCCTTTAGATATTTATTAACATTCATCTG
Organism: Chrysolophus pictus; assembly: GCA_037305975.1. Classification (NCBI taxonomy): domain Eukaryota; kingdom Metazoa; phylum Chordata; class Aves; order Galliformes; family Phasianidae; genus Chrysolophus; species Chrysolophus pictus. Next base: position 759,074 of record CM074583.1, read on the forward strand.
ATCCCACCCTCCACCCCCCAATCTTCTTTTCCCCTTGCTAAACACACCCCGGTCTTTCAGAATTTCCTCACACAGGAGAGATGCTCCAGGCCCTTCATCATCTTTGTGGCCCTCTACTAGAGTCCTTGGAGGTCCCTATTTTGTACAGGGGAGCCCAGAACTGGACGCAGTAGTCTAACTGTGGCCTCGCCAGGACAGAGCAGAGGGGGAGAATCACCTCCCTCAACCTGCTGGCCACGCTCTTTTTAATGCACTGCAGGACAGCATTGGCCTTCTTGGCCACCAGGGCACACTGCTGGCTCATGGCCAACCTGTTGTCCAGCGGGACACCCAGGCCCTTCTCCAGAGCTGCTCTCCAGCAGGTCAGCCCCCAGCCTGTACTGATACTTGTGATTATTCCTTCCCAGGTGCAAGACTCTACACTTGCTCTTGTTAAACCTCATTAGGGTCCTTCCTGCCCAATTTCATCTTGTCATAAGCGGGAAGCAAGCATGCTGGTGGCAAACTTGAATTTAAGAAAAAAAACAATTTGCAGAAGTTGTTCAGTGCCTTTCCCCACCCCCCTGCATGAACTGCGTGGTGAATAGGATGGTAGGTGCAGAGAATTAGGTATCACATTTAATTAGCATTTTGAAGACTTCCTATAGGCAGTGTTAATTACACTCTGCTCAGTGAAAGCCTCTGAATTTCTGAGTTTCCTTTTGTCTCTGGTGCACTTTTTTTCTTCCTTAGTAGACAACAGAGCACTGTGTTATGGTTGTGGTTTTTCCTATAGAGACGTTAAGTCACAGTCAAGATACAGCGTGGAGTTTTTGCAGTACAAACTGCAATGCTTGTGGATTATTGTTGACATCTTTCAAGTCAAGGAGCTGCCATTCTCTGTTCCTTCCATGTTCTTGTGTGGCAGCACAGCACTGTCAACCTTCCCACGTTCTAGCAGTCACTTCAGCCCCTATTTTCTATCCAGAGGAAATAGATTGTTCCAGTCAGTCATTAAGCAATAGTAAATACCAGATGTCGTTTAAAAGCTTAAGGAGCAGGCGCTGTCTAATGTGTATTTGTTAATGTAACAAATCCCTTTGAGTGGTTGTATAGTAATTTCCATCTGTGCTCCACTTTCTAAATATTTTTACCATCTCAGAGGTGTTTACAACTGGGTAATCTTAATATTTATAGTGGTTCTAAAAGAGGCAGGAAAGCGGGTAGTAAATTTATGGTTGGAAAAAGTGACAGTTGAGGAGAATTTTGCATAATTAAGACACGTGGATAATCTTCAACATCAACTATCAGCTTCCTGGATTTTAATTTCAGTTGAAGTAAAATGCAGGCTTGACAGAATGAGTCTGTTCCTCTGAGGCAATTACTTGACCGTCTGTCACCTGAAAATTCTTGGGCTAAAATGTCTGGTGGAAGTTTGCTATAGCTGCAAGTTTTTAGTGTTTTTGGGAGCCCGGACTCATAAACCTGAATTGACAACTAAAATCTAACAGCTGTGAATGGCCCCGATGTAGCCAGGAGTAGTAAAAAGCCAAAACAAAGCACAAAATGTCAGCAGTTAATCTAAACATTAATCATTCAGTAGTGCAGAACGTGTCCACATTTTAATGCTGCTGGTGAATTTTGCTAATAGATGTAAGAACTTGGGAATCCAGAGAAATAGATAGAAAGGAAACTTAGGTATAAATTTGAAATACCATGTATTACCATGGCACTGGATAAATTTAAACACTGCATTTTTATTCCTATCAATAAGAATTTTCCTAGCAGCTTGAGAGAAGTCTGGATTACTTGGACTTCGCTTTTATTAGCAGACCCCAAACAGAAAAGTAAATGAATCAAAATGGATATAAGTAATGTTTTACATCTCCAGTAATCTCAAACCTTTCACAGACACAAATCATGCTCTGGGAGTTCAGCATGGGTGTGCAGTCTGCTTGGAAAGAAACACTCCTACAGACCAGATGATTCTGTTCTTCTGACAACCAGTGGGATTACTGCTGCCTAAGTCAGCGGGCCAGCATCGAACTCCTTAAGCACTGAAGCAGAGAGTGTACATGAGAAAACTGCTTTTGCAGTGGGCTCATTAAGAGCTGTAAATTGGTGAAAATGCCAGTCTAGCATCTGTATTTGAACTGTATTGTGATTTTGTTTTTTTCATGTGTGTGCTGTAGTGTGGGAATTCTGTCTCTTTGGTGCTTACATTCCCAGCTTATATAACGAAAATACTTGGCATCATTTTGCTATGGATTCCATTTGTGCTGAGAGTTTTCTTAACTGACTTCAAATATGCTTTAAAAGTTTACTTTTCTTGAGCAGTTTCATTGTGAACTCAGAATTGTTTTATTTCTTAATATTACAACACACCAAAATTCCTTGAGAAAATGCAATATGAATAACAATAGGGAAAAAAAAACAACTTACAATCTCCACTTCCTTACTTATAATCTCCACTTCCTTGCTTCATTATTTATGGAAACTCTGCTATAGTAGATGCACGTCAATAGCAAATGCCATTTTCATCCCCCTTCCTTTCATTGAAGCTGCCATCTGTGACAAAGTTTGGTCTCTAGAACACAGTCTTTTTTTATTTCCAAGCAGCTCTTGTTTATTTCCAAGCTGGCTGTGTATCTGATTGCTGCAGACCAGGCAAGCATTTCGTGCTTCTCTCTGTTGGCTGTTCCATGATCTGAAAGCTTCTCTTCATACAGATACATCTTTCAGAAGAGCAGTCTGCCTAATCTGAAAATTCACATCCCAGGCTCTCAAAACATAAATATTCCTTTCAGCCTTCACTCTGGTGCATAATGGTAGGCTGACATAGTGAGGCTACAGGAGTATGTAGTGTGATTGTCCTGGGAGCATGTGTTGTAAAATATAAAAAGAATAAAGGTTTCTTACCCAGCCCTTTAAAATAACTGCAGCATAGGGTATAAAGTAAGCAGTGCTTCTTTCAGCGTGGTTCAGTCTGGCTGCTTGTCTTATCTCACTGGTTCTACTGCTGGCCTCCATCTCCACTGTGAAAATCCAACCAAACTACATGCTGAGTCTGCACTTAAGTTCAGGACGTTGAAATAACTAACTAACTACTGGATAATCTTCACTGCGTTTTTAATTCTGGACACACAACATGGACGTAGGTTATGTTTTGGAACTTTTCTTCTCAGTTCAAAAACAAAATGTACTTCTAAAAGATTCTGTGATAAAAAGAAAAAGCCCTAAAATTGAATTTCTCTTGTTATTACAGGAGTCCATGAACAATGATGACAACCCATGTGGTCATTGTAAATTCAGTGATGATATTACAATGCTTTATCCTATTAAGTATCTTAACAATTATGTTATGATAAGTTGGAAGATAGAATCATGAACGCTGTCTCCATAGAGCTGTTTTATTTTTGGTATATTTATGTAATGCAGTAGCATAAAAAATACAAGAGGTGGTACAAACTTAATTTAAAAGATCACCGTTAACTTGACTTTGGCTTCAAATTCAAGTTTTATAAAGAAATCTAATACAAAATTTGACCAAAGATGTTTTTTCAATTTTTGGAAATTCTATCAAGATCAAAGGTTTAAAATAAATAATAGATTGTTTGAAATACAGTCTTGAAAAAAGGAGGGGGAGATCAGATCTGTTTTAATTGTGCTAGAGGTATGTGTAGTAAGTTTATCTTTTTAATGGCAGATTTTTGATTGTAAGGAACCTGATAAATGCTAATATATTTTCATTGATTTATGCTAATTGACAGGTATGAAATACACCTGTTTTTAAAATAAGTCTCTTATTTAGCTCTATAGCACCAAGCAGTAATTTGAAGATGTTTCTTATAGGAATCTGAGCAAATATTAGGAAACTGGTGGATCATTTTTTATCATTTTTTATCCAAGTGCAGTTTAGTGAATAATAATAAAAGAACTAACAAAATAAATGATCAGAGATGTTTTGCTGCTCGTAACAGTACGTTTTTCTCATGGATCCTGAAATGAAGAAAGAATTTTGTTCTTTCAAACTGAAATTTGAATCAGTTTTTGTCTTCTTTTTTCATGTTAAAATATCTTTCTTTCAGGTAATTTCTACCACTAATAAGTAGATGATAGTGAATTTAATCATACAAGAAATAGTTACAGCATTCTATTCAGCATTGCTTAGATTACACTGCCCTCTATAGATACTGTCATTTGGTTTTAGTCAAAAAGCTAAACCAGGAATCAGAAATATTTTTAAAATCTGGAGCTAGAAATAATTGTCAGGAGCAAATTTTTAACTACTTAAATAGTTTAACATTATCCAGAGATTGGATAAACACAAAAACACCCACCAAAACTCATTTGATTTTTCCTGAGTTGCACCCAGGGAATATTGGGATTGAAAGGAAAATATCATCTTCCTCAGCCCTCCATTTGGACATTGATGGAATGACTTGACTCGGAAGGAATCTTAAATTAGGTCGTCTAGTTTGAAAACATTAGGCATAGGAACTATTTTATAATGACAGTAAGTAGCTAATTCTGTCCACTGCTTAATGTGAATATGGGTTACAGTAATGAGGTCATGAAGTTTGGAGTGGGTTGAAAAGCAAGTTGTTTGACTTGTTAGCCCGAACAGTCAGGAACAGACATAGACAAGCAGTGCCCCAGAGCAGATCCACTTCGAAGCTCTGTGGGAGAATTCCAGTTATTTGGGTGAAGAGGAGCTGGGAAGAACAGAAGGTTTAGGTGAGAAACTTGGGGAGAAGGTTAGGCAGGGATTGTAGGGCACGGGATGTAGGTTAGGATTCTATCTTGGCATCCCATCTTGTGTTGTCGGGTTAAGGGATAAAGCTAGTAAGGCCAGGGTTAAAGCTGGGTATGTCCTCATCAGTTATACCTCGAGCCACTTCTGCTTCTGCCTCGAGGCAGGGTGTTGCTGTAAGTGACCTACTGGGCCCATCCCACCTCTGTTTCTTTTTCTCCTTCTCTAGTTGTTAAGATGAGATTTAAGGTTATATATGTGTTCTTTTAATGGTTAGCTGGAATACTGAGCATTTTAAAATTTGTAGATTCTTCATTACTTGGGGAAACATTAAAAACTCCATCAAAATTGCAGTTTTTAATTGATGTGTTCCTGTTGTTTTGTTTTCATTTGTTCTGCATAGATCCTGATGAGTTTGAGAGGATATATGAGCCACTAGATGTGAAGAGCAAAAAGATTCACATCGTGGACAGTGGTCTTACATTTAACCTGCCATATCCACTTATCCTAAGACCTCAAAGAGGAGTTGATCTCATCATCTCTTTTGATTTTTCAGCAAGGCCAAGTGATTCCAGTCCACCTTTCAAAGTAAGTAAGATAAGGTATTCTCTTATTTGCATTAATAAACTTAAGTTAAATTTTCTTTTTCCAGTTGGACTGGTTGCACACTTAATGGTTACAGCTGGCCATTCTGTCTGTCTACAGCATTGAAACAACTTGTTTCCACACCAAGGCAGAATATTCCACTCTGCCTCAGTTCCTGTTTACATGACTCACACAAGACAAGTGACACAAAGTAGAAGAATGTAATTTGCATCTCTGCAAACCACTATTTGGAGTAGTAGCTGTGTTGCTTTTTATGAAAGTCTTGCTGTCACGCTGAATTGCAGATTTTATATCAATAGTTAACAGTTAAGCTTACTGTTGTGCTTTTAGCTCTGTACAGCTGTTTTCTTCTGTGATGCAAACTAATATTCTTCTGTCATTGCCTTGTCGAAACAGGTTTTCACTCAGCTACTCTGGTATTGCTAAATATATAACATTTTAACTAATAATAAACTAACTGTTCATTTCCATCTCTTTAGGATAATCTCTGTGCTGTTTTAAGTAGTATTCCTAAATGTGTTCATGCCAAAGCAAAAACCACAGAAAAATACAGATTGAATGACCTGCTTACTTTCTTTAGCAGGTGTAGAAAGCACGGCTCTTAGGTCATGCAGTCTGTACAAGTTTTGCATCCAGACAGCTCCAGCTGATCAAAAAAGATTGATGTTGAATGATTGGTAACTGATAATGAAATAGCAGCACTTCATAGTCTACTGTGAGGCTCTTAAAGAAGAGGGAACGTTTATTTGAAACCTGAGTGAATTTTAATAAATAATTTTTAAGGAAACCAAGAAAGCATGCTAATTGAGAAACACCTGGTGTTCTTTGTTGGTTTACAGGTAACTTTCAGTTAGAACAAAGAAAGAGCTTTTTTTTTCCTTCTGACTATCAAGGAACAAAACCTGAAACAACATTAAAAAATAACATCTGTAGCAAAATGAAATCCAGATCACTGTTTTCAAATGCAAAGAAAAACAAGAGGACTAGAAAAGAATAATTTCCATAATCTCCAGGTCTCTTGGGGGCTGCTGAGAAGAGTAGAACTCTAAGAGGAACTGGAGTAGTGCCAGGACCTTTCATTTTTCCTTGATTCAATCCCAGAGTCATCTTTCTTCCTCTTAAGTTTTTATTCATTTAAAAATTTCTTTCCTTATTTGTCATGACTACCTTCCATGTCAGCTGGATTTACTGATACAATTCTGTCATCTCCTCTGGAACCTTTATTACACTCTTTTTTATGTTCTGCACATGGGGTCTATGTAGAAGGCTATACGTAGTTGTTTCTATTACTCTTCCTACGCTTTCTATCTCAATCCATTACAGTTTTCTGTGCTGTTTTGGTGAACATATCTGGATGGTGTCCTGAAAGTTTTTCTATAAATTCTAAGTTTGAAAAGGCGAACTCATTTTACACAAGAAAGGATGGTGAGAAAATTAAATGATGCCTTGGGATTTTGTAAAGCCACCGTTGAAGGGAATGGTTCATTTGTTCCTGAAGCACAAATATGTGTATAATAAAAATAGTGATGTACCTCTAGCTAATGCACGTATAGCCCACAGGCAGAGGTTGTATGATAATGGGCTAAAGGACAGAAACCAGTTTTGTTTACTGGCTGTGCATAGTGCTACGAAGAGTAGATGTCAGTTCAACAGTTGAGCTTGTTCTGTCTATAGTAGCACTCTGATACACTTTTAGTACTCTACCACATTGGAAAGCCAGCCAGCTGAAGGCAAATGGCTCCACACTTGTTTTATCATTTTATCATTTTATACCCACTATCTCTTAATCTCTTGTGTATCCAAAACATTTGCTCCAAGAAAGGTCCTATTTCATATAAAAGCAAGATTGAATATGTTGACTTTCCTTCCCCTCCCTTTCGCACACCCTCATTAAATGCTTTTGAGTCATTATTTGCAAATTATTTTGTTTACTGACTTGTTAGAAGGAAAAAAAGACTGTTTTCTAGACTCTTTTGCTTAGCATACTTTCAAATGCTCCCCTGTGTTGTGATGTGACTGGGAACATAACAATGCGTGGACTTGTGTTTGTTAACTCTCATTGGTTTCCATAGTGCTGATACTCAGATTGCAAGTAAAATCACAAATGTTTTTTTTTACCTGTCAACTCTGTAAATTCACATGAAGATTTATTTGACAGACCAATTCTTTCCTTCCTGTGAATCATCCCAGGTGATGAATATTGGGCAGACTGAATTAGTTGCTCAGTTTGCTATACTGAGTCTTCTGTGCAAAGATCAGCTTGATCAGTTCTTCTGCAGTAAAGAAGTATGAGTTAACAAAATTGCTTCTAGTACTGACATCTTGTTGAACTGTATCCTTCCAAAGAAAAATCCTAGTTTTCAATGAGTGCTTATATGCATCTTGTTTCTTTTCAGGAAATTTTACTTGCTGAAAAATGGGCCAAAATGAACAAGCTTCCTTTCCCAAAAATAGATCCAAATGTATTTGATCGAGAGGGCTTGAAGGAGTGCTATGTTTTTAAACCAAAGGATACCTCTTCAGAGAAGGATTGCCCAACCATAATCCATTTTGTACTGGCAAACATCAACTTCCGAAAGTACAAAGCTCCAGGTGAGCAAATAGTTTGGGATGCTGTATCTAGCTTTCCTTTAAAAATGTTTCATGACAAAGTGATTTTAGACCAGAAATTTTTTGTCATTGAAATGTCTCCTAACTCTGCTAATGGTTAGGAATTTCAAAAGAACCCTTAAAAAGTAAGATGGTAAGTCTTAGATTGTGTTTGTGTTTTGCTTCTGTATGCAGGTCTTCCAAGAGAGACAAAGGAAGAGAGGGACTTCGCTGACTTTGACATTTTTGATGATCCTAATACACCATTCTCTACATTCAACTTCCAGTATCCCAATGAGGCTTTCAAGAGGCTTCACGATTTAATGGAGTTCAACACCCTCAATAACTTAGATGTATGTATACCAGTGTTGAAGGATCTTAAGGAATCTAGATTGTTGAAAGAAGGGAACAGATGATCTGAGTAAAGCCCTTTATCAGCCATACTGAAGGTTTTATTTCTGTATTTATCTGATAATTTTGACGTACAAGGTGCTTTCTCTATGTAGTTGTGCCCCTTGTTATTCTCAAAATTGAGGCTGGATCAAAGCCCTTTATAGCCAGTGGGGGCTGGATTAAACTCAAGGTAGGTTGTGAACTTGTGTAGAAATGCTCTGATTATGGGTGCACGCACAGCAAAATATGGTATGATTGACTTGTGTCCTTCTAGCATGGGAAGGAAAGTGGAGAATCAGGTCACTGTAGGTAATACAGTGACTGGAATTACATGAAGAAAGTTGGATGGGATGCATAGTGAGAACAGGATGAGTGGAATTTGGTCTTCTCACCTGACCTCTATTTCTGAAGTTCTGTAATTATCAATTTTATAGGAAGCATTACCGTATATGACCCTCTGTTCATAAACTGTGAAGCAAATATGCTGCTGAAAAGGTCAGGAGGTGCTGGCAAGCAGATAAAAAAAGTCTAAATATTTCAGGCCTAGGAAGGTGAACCTAATATCATGACTGTCTTCCAAACAGAACTACTGAAGTGTAGTCTGTGCGTTTCCTGTAGCGCTTGACCCTGTGCTTGTCAGGCTGTTCCCCTTCATGTTCCATTCTACTTTGGTTTCTGTGATGTTTTTGTAATTTGAACATCAAAAGCCCTGCAGGGTAGCTGAGCAAAGGTGATTGTGTAGGATATGCAGTATTATGTTCAAGATTTTTTACCTAGGCCTTTATGTATGGTGTTTTTCTAAAAAAAAAAAAAAAAAAAAAAAAAAAAAGGGGGGGGACATGAAACTTCTTTTGTAAAGAAATTTATTTCCCAGTTAACTTCGCAGCAATTAATTATACTTTTAATTGATACTAGCTGTAACATGGGATCATGAATGGTAACCCAATTCCCACATTTTCTGTAGAGTAGCTTTCCATACTCACAGGTATATCATCTGTGGTAAAGAAAGGATTATTTTTTTTTCAGTGTAGTGAGCAAACCTTGCTACGTTGGGACCAAGAAAGCAAAAGCGAGGATATAATCTTTCAAGATAATCATGATTTCGTGCATTATTTAATTGTGAATTTTTGCATTGTTTTGATTTCCCCTTCAATGTTGTTTTGGCACTCACTTAAAACGGTTTTTGTTCCTAAATGACTTCTTTGACATTGGTGGTATGCTATCATAGCTTGATCTATAAATTACATTTCAATCAGTGTGTTATGCAATAAAGAAATTGAATTCATAATGACATTCAGCAATCACTTTGTTAAAATTTAGAGCAGAGATGAAATTCAGAGTAGCAGACATTAAGATCTGAAGAGGTCTTTTCTATGAATTTTATCGATTAGTAAATCATTGAAACTTAGTTATTTTCCTGAATGACATGTTGTTAAATGTTTTCCAGGTGATCAAGCAGGCTATGATGGAAAGCATTGAATACAGAAAGGAAAATCCGTCTCGCTGCTCTGTGTCACTTAGCAGTGTTGAAGCAAGGAGATTCTTTAACAAGAACAATCTTAACAACAACCATACGTAGAGAATGCGTCGTAGGTCTGCTGCTTCAAGAAACTGATTCTATCTTTATAACTGGATTCACAAAGACATTATGAGAGCAACACTGCTCTTGAAAAAAAGGGCTGTGCTCAACTCCTGAAAACATTTTCTTGTGAATTTTCAATATTATTTTGTATTTCCTTTTTTTTTTTTTTTTTAAACATTCAAAGCATTTCAGTATATTGATATCCGTATTTTAAAAGCTATGTACTTAGGTTGGTATGACTACAAAGTCACTGAATTTATTGTCTTTATTTTTTATCTTAGGAAAGTGTAAACACTGGTCTCTCTTGGTAGTAGGTGTTGTAGTAGGACAGTTGTCTCATTTTTAATTGATATAAACTGGCATCTCCTGAAATGTGAGATGGAATTAGAAACACAACAGAATAAAAGTTTACTAGCAGAGATAATACAGATGAATTTCTTACCATGGACCCTGATTCCATTCAGATTGCATCAGTGAGATTTTCTTCAGCTTTACTTTGAAAAGTCAATAATTACTACTACTATTCAGTGCACTTCTCTTGAATGTAAGTCACTTGGCTGCTTGTTATCACTGTTAAGATTGATTTCTTGTGCTAGAAGGGGTTTTGCTTACCCATAACCATTGGATGTGTTGACCTAGCCAAAACTCCATCATCAAGCTGTTTTTCATGTGTTGCTTTTCTTGACTGAGTGGCAAACAGCAAACATTTGATAACAAATGCCTATCAAAAAAAGCGAGATCTATACAACTTTGAGATTATAAGTAGGGTGTTCAGCTGGTTTTTAATGTTAGTAGAGCTTCTGTAAGGGTTATTTAAAAAGATCTGCTCTTGAATCTTTGAGTCGCATATGTGTTCACAAAAATCAAAGTCTGCTTGACTGACATTTAAGAATATATGCATCCATCAAGGAAAGGGAAAAAAAAAAAAACAGCTTTTTACATTTCCTTTTTCTCTCTTGTTCCACTAAATTACATTGCTTGAGGTTTTTTTAGCTGGTAGCACCTGTGTGTTAGGTAGTTGTTAGTTCACATATTTCTGCACAGATTGTTTCCAGATAAATTAAAAATGATTTTGCATGTCATGATTAAAAGCATAACATTTCTGCAAGGGAACAGTGGCAATGTTTACTAGGGATAAATAAAATATTCCTAGGTAAGAATGTGAAGTAGTTAATCTGCTAAGGGATGTGTTTTAAAGTCTATTTTTAGTATTTTCAATAATGAAAGACCGCAAGTTAGATATAGGTTATTTGAGTACAATCTGAAAAAGTGATGAAAGTCTTCCTAGTAATTGTAGTTGAAAAGCAAATATAGAGAAAAATAGAGTCACACTTGAAAGATTTCCAGCCTCCTTCGAAATAATGTAATCAGCTTGTATGTAACATAGAAAAGAGCAGAAGGAGCTGATGGGACCACTGGTGGCACATATGGGAGCAAGAAGTGAGAGCTGCACATCTGAGGAGTGCTTGGCTGGCTTCTCTTTATTTCTTTAATTTCATGGGATTAACACTCAACAGATGTACCTGGATGTCCCAGCAATTTTTTGTCAGCTGTTCTTTTGTGGAGTTTGGAGAAGGTGACAGGGACTGAACAGTGTGGTTAAAGGTGGACTTACTGTCTCTGAGAGTCAGTGAAGAACATAAAAAGATATTTCTAGAGATTTGGACAAAAACCATCCTCAGTTATGCTGTGAGTTGCTTGACCATCAGCAGATGGAGAAGAAAAGCACTCTTTAGGAATTTCACTGCAGTGAAAACAAGGCACGTAATTGAAGTTGTTTGCAGGAGTGTGGTCAGAAGGCAGGAGTGTTTCCTTGCAAGAGCTTTAAGGGAGATTTTGAACTCAAGATTTCTGTTGACGCTAACAGACTCTCTTATCATTCTAAGAGGACATTCAGTATCCTAGCAGACACAGAGGCAGTTGTCACAAGGAATAGCATCACTTTGAGTAAAGACTGTTTGAAGCAGGTCTGATCTTGTTTGATAGTTTTCTGACAAAACAGCTTTTACAGTAACTGCTCACTTATCAAAATTTGTGCTAATTCAGTGACTGCTCATTTTATTATGAATAGCTGAGATTTTTTAATTGCTAAAATTTCTAAACCTGTGAGAAGGGAAGTAATTATAACATGTAATAGGTACTGCATCATCCCTCCTTAAATCTGAGTGCGATGCTTGGTGATGAATAACATTTTCTGCATTGATTAATAGGTTTTGTTTCTGTTTGAGTTAATGCATGTTTAAAATCAAGAACAAAAATAAAAGTAACTTATCTTAGTGCATAATTTAAACATTTTTCCAATAAATTTTGCAGTACGGGAAGAAACTGGTACCATGATTTTATTGTAATATTTTCTTTGCATTTTTTTCCTTCTGTTAACATGATAGTTTTTATACTCTGTATTTTATAGTATGTACTTTCTCTGTTTTTATGGCAGTGTTTTATCATGCGTTATACGGTTTATGTTATTGCAGTGTTATCAGACAAAAAGTAACACTTAACTGTATTTGGCGCCTGCTGTTTTGACTTTGATCATTTATGTGGTGCTTTCACTTCATTTTTTGGTGAAGGTTATGGAACAGCTGTGTATCTGGAAGCTCCTGGGATAGCTCACGTGCAAGAAATTCAAGGCTTTGCTTGTTAAGTCTTTCTTTTCAGTTATGTTAAAAACACAACTTCCTCAAGCAGTCCCGTGTGCGAAAACAGCATTTCAATCGTTTTCCTACTGCTGGTTTCTGCTACCACCACAGTACTGGATAGTTTGTGCTGTTGTGTGCATATTTGATTGCAGCATGGATTTGGATGCTGCATTTCTGCTGTCTTTAATCTCAGATTCCTTAAAAAAACAGGCAAAAGTCAACGTGTTTATTCCTTCAAGCCTGATCAGATCAAATAGCTGTTGGTTTGTTGCTTCTGTTTGCTGAAAGCTGAGAGCACCTCACCTCACCTGCAGGTACTTCACAAACACAAGGACAGTGTTTTCTCACTGGGGATCGTGTTGTCTGCCTGCAAAGATAGTGGTTTCTCTGCCTCTGCTGAACCCAAAGTCATCAGAACAAAACCTTGTTCCAACATTTTCGAACATTTGAAGTGTCTTTGACTCCCCAGAAGCTCATTGCCAAGTTCATAATTGTAATTTCACAGCAGTCTCAATAAAACCTCTTTTAATTTTATGCCCATAAACTTCAAGTAGAAAAATCCATCGTGGTATGGTGAGCAGTTTACAGATTGAAACCTATTTCAGGTCAGCTGTACAGCAGACAGATAAGACTTCTAGTCTTACCCAGCACATTAAAAATTACGTGAAGGGGGAATAGAAGTGAAAAAATAAACCATACAAAATTCTTCTACTTCTGACAAGTGATGTGAAACTAAGAACATATGCAACTTTTTGCTTAGCCTAAAAGTGTAGTTGTTTGCCACTTCCCCTTCCTTCTCCTAACTCTTCTTGATCTGTTTTAGCCCTGTGATACTTGGAAGGGATCTTTAAAGGTCATTTCATCCAACTCCCTTGCAATGAACAGGAGCTTCCACAGCTCCATCAGGTGCTCAGAATGTGGTCTAGCCTGGCCTTGAAAGTCTCCAGGTATGGGGCTCTCACCCCATCTCTGGGCAACCTGCGTCAGTGCCTTACCACCATCACTGTAAAAGACTTTTTCCTTAAATCCAATCTCTCTTCTTTAAGCTTGAAGCCATTTCCCCTTATGCTGTCATCACAGGCTCTGCTAAAGATTCTGTCCACTTCTTTCCTGTAGCTCCCCTTTAGATACTGACAGGCTGCTCTCAGGTCTCTCTGGAGCCTTCTCCAGCCCCAGCTATCTTGGCCTGTCCTCATAGCTGAGGTGTTCCATCCCTTGGATCATTTTTGTGGTCCTCCTCTGGATGCACCTCCAACAGTTCTACATCTCTCCTGTATTGAGGACTCCAGATCTGGATGCAGTGCTCCAGGTGAGGTCTCACAGGGCAGAGCAGAGGGGCAGGATCACCTCCCTCGCCCTTCTGGCCACACTTCTTCTGATGCAGCCCAGGATATGGTTGACTTTCTGGACTGTGAGGGTACATTGCTGGCTCATGTCCAGCTGCCTTCCACCGGTACCCCCAAGTCCTTTTTGGCAGTCAAAAAGGACTCAGTTCTTTCATCCCCAACTTGTACTGATAGTGGGGGTTGCCACAACCCAGGTGCAAGACCTTGCACTTGGATTTATGGAAGTTCATGAGGTACTCTTTGGCCCACTGGTCAGACTGTCTAGGTCTCTCTGGATGCCATCCCGTCTCTCAGGCATGTTGACTGCACCCCACAGCCTGGTGTCATGTGCAAACTTACTGAAGGTGCACTTGACCCCACTGACAATGTCACTGATGAAGATATTAAAGAGTATCAATCCCAGCACTGACCCCTGGGGGACACCACTCATCACTGATCTCCATCCAAACATGGAGTCATTGACCACTGACTCAATCCTGCAGCCAGTTTTTCATTCATCAAATAGTCCTCCCATCAAATACGTGTCTTTCCAATTTGGAGAGAAGGATGTTGTGAGGTACTGTCTCAAAGGCCTTAGTGCAGTCCAGTTAGATAACATCAGCAGCTCTTTTCTTGTCCACTGATGCAGTTACACTATCATAGAAGGGCACTCAACTGACTTTCCTGTTTCTCCTCCCTGCCTTCTATGTGCCTTACAATAGCTTCCAGGAGGATCCGTTCCATGATCTTCCCTGGCACAGAGGTGAGACTGACAGGTCAGTAGTTCCCAGTGTCATCCTTTTTACCTTCTTAAAAATGGGTGTGGTGCTGCCTTTTTCCTAGTCACCAGGAACTTCACCTGATTGCCGTGACTGTTCAAATATCACTGAGAGTGGCTTGGTGACTACATCAGCCAGTTCCCTCAGGACTCTGGGATGTGTCTCATCAGGACCCATAGATTGATATGTGTTCAGGTTCCTAAAGTGGTCATGAACCTGACCTTGCTCACTGTGAGAGGGATGTGGCTTCTCCAGTCCTCTCCTTCCAATCCTTCGAGGGCTGTGAGATGTGCAGTTACCAGAGACAGAGGCAAAAAACTTGTTGAGTACCTCAGCCTTCTTGTCTATCATTACCAGCTTGCCTGTGTCACTCACCGGGGGGGTACGCCTTCCTGGACTTTCCTTTTCTTGTTGAGGTACCTGTAGAAGCCTTATTCTTCCTCGCACTCCTGTCTGTATGTGTTTGGAGGAGGTTCTTCTCAAATGTTTGTGTGTTTGGAGGCAGACTCTCAAAAACTACTGAGAAAACTGTGAACGTTAGATTGTAGAATGAGGAAAAAAATTTTCCTGGGCTGAGAGAGTTGGGGTGGTTCATACTGGAGAAGAGAAGACTCCAGGGGGACATTTTAGTGGTCTTCTAGTACCTGATGGGAAGTTGGGAGGGACTTTTTATAAGGACAGGTAGTGACAGGACAACGGGAAATGGCTTTAAACAAGAAGAGGGTAGATTTAGACTAGATATTAGGAAGATAGTCCTTACTGTGAGGGTGGTGAGGCACTGGAACAGGTTGCCCAGTGAGTTGTGGATGCCCGCTCCCTGGAAGCACTCAAGACTGGACTGGATGGGGCTGTGAGCAACCTGGTCTGGTAGGAGGTGTCCCTGCCTATAGCAGAGGGTTGGAACTGGGTGATCTTGAAGGTCCCTTCCAACACAAACCATTTAGTGGTTCTGTGATTTTGAGGAATGGCACTGGAAACTTTTTTTTTAAATTCTTTTTAGCAACGGAAGTGAATGCTCAGAAAAAAAATCCTATTCATGTGGAAAGCATGAGGATGCAAAGATGTTGACCTCAAGATTGTTTGCATCAGCAAAGGGAAAATGAGTTTTGGCAGGGAACCGGGCCACAGCAAATACGTTGTTTTGATCCAGCTTATTTTGTCTGTAGGCCGCAACTTGAGAAGTGTAAACAGGCCCTGGGATTCTCTAACAGACTGGATCACCCACAGATCTCAGCTTTTGGAGAACCAGCAGGCTTGTTTCTGAGGTTCAACTGTTCTGCACAAACAAATGGATATGATTTTAACAGCAAGGAAAAGCAGGTTGTGCAACCAGACATTTACATACCACATGTTTGCTGATACTCACTCAAACCAAAAGCTTGTAGACATTTCCTGAAGCTGTAAATTCACCATTGCTTTTAATGCTTTTCACTTCACATGCGGGTTAGATTTGTGTATTAATCTGACTCACCCAATTAAGTTGTTATACACGGTCTCTTCTCACGCTAGGTAGAAGATCATCATAGCAAAGAATTCCCCATGACAACAAAAACATGAGACTGCTTGCATGCAAAGAAAAGGCAGTGAAAAGATACAGTTGGCAGAGTGACCCATTCACCTCTGGCTAAGCAAAAAAACCCAAATATTTTCAGTGGAATAGAATTGGCAATTTCTTATGCAATCGTTTAATCCCTGAGTGCTGTGCTGCGATTTTGGCTCAAGCAGAAATTAGGGATGGAGGCCTGTTCCAAAAGACTCCTGCTCTCTCTAGGTCTGGTTAGAAGAGATGCTGAAACAGAAGAGGAGATGGAAAGAGCGGCATCAAGCTGTTATGCCTTTGTTTTCCTTAGGCTCTTCCATTTTCTTGGGTAACAGATGCTGACACAACGTGCTGCTTAAAAATCTGCCACCCTGTGTCAGAGCAGTTCTCCTCTGGTGCCATGTCCTTGAAGCTTGTGGCTGAGCTAGAAACACAAGTACTTTGGAATGATTTTTGACCTTTCTGTTCCTCTCATTCTCAACCAGATATATATATTTAGTTGATTGAGCAGGGAAAAATAGGAGACAATGTTTTTATCCACTATGAAACAATAATTTCTACCATTGCAGAATACAGAAGTTTTGCAGTTTCCTTCTTCCCATTTTCTACTTTATCACTGTATCTGTTCCTAACCTGATGTTTAATGGGACCAGTTGGTGGGGCATCGCCTGCTCCACGGGAACACAAACACCTGTCCTTGCAGCATGGCAGATTGGTAAGCATTCGGGGTGATGATGTAATGTCGGAGGCATGTTCTCCATCACACGTTCAAGCATTTGTTTGCCAATTCGTTGTTTAGGGTGTGTTATGGAAAGCATGAGGTGGAATTGAGATGATGACATTAAAAGAAATTGAGGCAAGTATCTTGCCAGTGTGGTTGGGAACTAGAAACACTGATGCTTTGCAGCTGCTCAGATTTAATACAAGTGCTTCCTTCTGGTCCAGTTTTGCCAAATCCCGGGGATTTACTGCAGGACGTTTATGTCTTACGGACAAATACTGTTTATGACACTAACTTAACTGATCACAGAAACACACCAAGGTTGGAAAAGACCCACAAGATCATCCAGTCCAACCATCAATGATGCTAGATGCCAGCAGAAATAGATACAGCCTGCATGGCTAAGATAGTACCTCTGTGCTGGCAGACACAGACATGAACGTCCAGCTGTTTGGCTACATGCTGTTGTTGGCAGCCCCAGGGGAGCAAGCAAAACGTGTCTGAGCCCCATCCAACCCCATGGAGCAAGGAGCCAGCAGTGCCTGTACACCTCATGCTAGCAGGCCTCAAGCAGGTTTGAATAACCACTGCACCAGAGACTGCTTTCGTTTATTGTGTGCCCATTCTGTGGTTTCTTTTTTCAGGAGACAAGGGACTGACAAATGCCAGACAGATAATCATTTGGTGGCTGGTGTTCAGAGCACACCTGTATCAGACATTTCTTTCTCTTCCTTTACTTTGGCACTGGAGCTCGGTGCTCTTTTTCTGAGTGTACTGTGCGTAATGCTCTGCATTACTGCTCTTTTGGAGCCTGAGCCGTGTTTCATGTGCAAAGTCCAGTAAATGTTGCTCAGCAGAAAGCAGGCAGTGGCTCCAGAATGATGACATGCCAGTGGCAGGAGGATGGCACACCAGGGCTGTGCACAGCAAGGTACAGAGGCTGCTCCTGAGTGTCGGGTGGTCTTGGTTCCCCAAGGGTAAAATTTGTGCTCTTTCTACCTCACTCCTCTTCTAGGCACTTTTGAGACTAGATACAGAAGTGACACCTAGATTGGTGAAATTTGTGTAATTAGTAGGATTTGTGAAGTCACCAATGGACAAAAGTTCCATCCAAGTGTAAAAGAAAAAGCAGATTCGTATCAGCAAATATAAATAACAGAGAGGAAAAGGTGGTAGGTAAATCATCATGGAGGGCAAGAGAATTTTTTGGAAATTCAATTTCTTCCCAACTTGTTTGTTTCTTTTAAGCCATGTCAGAATAATAGAAATTTTCCCTTTATACTCAGCTGCAGTGAAGCAAGAAGATATCCTAAATAGGCTTCTTCCATCTGGTCAAGAAATACTGTCTCCTAGATGAAGAAAGGAGATGCACATTTGTACAGATAAACACATACATTTACAATTTATATTCAACTTACTGAACTGTTGATCAGAAGCAAACAAAACTTACTTCGCATACCTATGGAACACAGCATGTTTCAGCTAAAAGCAACATTGAAAACAAAAATGATCATTGTTCCATTGGTGCATTCATGCAGGTGGCAGTGATGAGATCAGGGTTTGGCTTTTTGCTCGTGCATCATTTGATACTGCACCAGTAGTGAAAAGAGCAGCAAAATATGATGAAAACTGTGCTTTAGTTTGGATAAAGTGGTAAAACTGAAATGACGTTAAAAACAGGTAAACAGAAATATTGATTTTTCTTATGTCAGTTTCATGCAGGAAAACAGGCAGAAAGCATCTCTAAGTCTGCAACCTCAGCTGCTTTGTACAGCATATGCTGTAACTTAGCTGTTTTCCTTACGAGCAACAGTAACTGGCTGCCTATCCAAATTTCATTCAATTTAAATGAGAACTCGAAAGCAGTGTTTGATCTATGGTTTTTCATCTTCAGCCTGGGTTTGATGTGTGCATGAGGGCATGTAACTTGCCAGAAAACATAGGTCCATACCTTTAATCGACCAATCAGCACAATTTGGTCATCAGGGAATGTATGTCATCTAAATTTTTGCCAGGCATTGTCTTATTTCCTCAAACAGGAGTTAGCACAAAGGAGTGAATGCAAAAACAAACAAATGAACCAAACCAAAACAAAATAATAAAAAAAAATACAAGAAAATAAAACACAAAACAGCAAACAACAAGAAGATTAAAACATATCAGTTCCTTCCATGCATGGAAAGAGGGGAAATTGTTCTTGCAAAAATATATGACTGCTAAGTAGGAAAAATATGAGAACTATGCACAGAAAGCTGCTAACTTGATCCTGCACCTAAAGCTAAAAGGGAATTTGATGTTTTAGATTTGGTTTTCTCTCAAATCAGAATGAGAATTCAGATTCCAGGAGCTGAAATACTAAATCATTCCCAATGGTAAAGTTTTAACATTGCACTCAAATGAGAAATTTCAACATTCATGTGTTACAATACGATGGAAGCCAGCTTTTCAACTATGTTGTGTAATTAAATAGATGTCAGAATGAAAAATTCAACTTCACTAGAATGTCTTTGTATAATTGCCTGTGATGTTGAAAGATGTGCTTAGCAAAATGTGATGCAATTGAATCACCACTTTCTGATGGCAAACCGCAGCGAAAAATATCCCTTGCTAATAATTTCCATGTTCTCTGTGTGCCAGGACAGTGAGGAAAGCTCTTGTGAGATGCAAAACTTTGTCTCGTAAGGCCAGAGGTAATGCTCAAATGATGTCCTGCTAGCGAATGTTTAGGAAAAAGAAAGTAATAGAAATCTAGACTTCAGCTCCTAGCAGAAGGAGGAAACAGTGCTCGAGTGCTTTTGCAAGTTCATCTTCGACTCCCTCGGTGTTTGTATCACTACCGTGTCCTCTCCTCACAGCTGTGGGCTGAGGTTTTCAGCAGAGCAATATCGCTCAGCACGATGAGGCCATCCTGCAAGTGACAAGGTGAGGACATCCCTGGCAGGTCTGTCCATCGAGGCATGGTGGAGCCCTTCCCCAGGCAGGGAACCATAGGCAATATGAGGTGCTGTCATTTGTTAGCACAGTAAATGAAGATTTAATTTCTCCTTGATGCACAAACACACTTCTGCAGGATATTAATGCTGACTGCCTCCAAGTGATCTGTTCACTTCAGGTATGGAGGAAATAAACCCAAGTGGGCCCTTCTCGTGACACCAGAACAGGCTGCCACACAGCCAATCCGTGAAGTTGGGAAAAATTATTCTTGGAATAGAAATGATTTCAGAGTAAAGAACGAACAGCTTTCCATCTTTCTATGGCAGGGCACATCTGCCAATTTGTCTTAAAATCCTTCACAGGAATCTTATCTCCTCAAATTTTGTGCTTCTTAGTGGTATCACAATAATTCCAATAAGTCCAGTTCTTTGTGTGGCTGATTATTACATAGCTATGAGATGTTCATGAATGAATTATTGAACATTGTTTGGGTTTTTATTTTTTTAATTCCAATTGTGCTTAAGGAGAAGATATTCACAATGCCTCCACAAACTGAGACTCTGAGCTTAGCCATGTTCTACCACCTCCAAAACTGTTGGAGATAGATAGTCTAGTTAGTTATTTATAGTTATTTGCCAAGTAATTTACACATCAATCCACTTGCTTCATTAGTGGTCAGTAGCTGTAAAAAAATACTGTCATCCTATAACTCACGGAAAACTGCATGTAAAAAAATGAAACAAAAACCCCAATAAGCCTCTGTCTACAAAGGTAGAAAAATTCAGATTTTTTTGCAGCACTGACAAATCAAGGAGAACTGTGAGCTGTTTTTCTTCTCTAGGATGAGTTGGTGTCCGTATGAGAGCGTGGTCTTGGCTGTGCTGTTGGTAACTGCAGCCTGTGGCACTTGTGTGTTTTTTCCCTAAGGACTGTCAGTGTACACGTCTGAGGTTTCTGCCATATCTGTGTGTAGGCTACTGAAGGATAGTTGTATCATGTGGGATTTGTGCTTGTGTTTTAGGTCTACTAAACTCTTAGGCCACTGCCATTGTTATGTATAGTAGTTTAGGGTGAATTTAAGCCATAGGCAACAAAATAAAAAAAATGTGGGGCATGCGTACATCAAGTGAATCAACTACTATGATCAGTCCCCAGTGAGGATTTGATCTTAAAAGTTATGAATGGGGAACAAGACCATGCAGAATAGGATTTCCTTCACTGGCATGCTACTATTTTGGTTTGTGTCCTATCACTTTTCTTGCTTTTAGGTCTTTCATCTGTAAAGAACTTCCAGATTGCAAATAAATTATTATGTATTACTCTTTTTTGAGTGGGCAAAAAAGAAAATGAGGTGGTAGCTGGACTGGTTCATTTTTACCCATAGCAATTTTATGTTTATACATACATATATACATACATGCAAACTCATATAAATATAGCAAATGTTCTTTAGAAAGGATAGATCCAACACTATTCAAGGTGTGCCACATTAAATATCAGATGGTGGAGAGATCCTCAGATATCTGTGCTCTTTGACTTGTGTCCCAGGCAATACTTTTTGGGCATGATCTTACTGCAGCTTGTGACAGCCTGAACTGCAGTCAATGACATTCCATATTTGCATACAAAAAATTCATAGGTTTGTTGTAAAAAAAAAAAAAAAAAAGAAAGAAAGAAAGAAAGGAAAAAAAGACAGTTGATGCAGTTAGAGTGTAGATTAGATGATGGTGAGGCACTGGCACATGTTGCCCAGAGAGGTGGTGGATGCCTCATCATTGGAGACATTCAAGGCCAGGGTGGATGGGGCTCTGAGCACCTGGTCCAATTGTAAGTGTCCCTGTTCATCACAGGGGAGTTGGACCAGATGACCTTTAAAGGCCCCTTCCAACACAAACAATTCTATGATTTTATGAAATGCACATGCCTTTAATAAGATGGGAGGATTGATCCCAATTCTATTTTATACCAGCAATAGAAATTCCAGCCAGTATTTTTCTTCTCATCTTTTCTCTGTGTATACCTTCTTCTGCTCCTAATCTCATCACAGCTATGAAAATTGAATACACCACTTACTGGCCTCTGGAAAAGTTCACATTTTATAAGCCATGGGAGAAAATATCTAGTTAAATCTCTATTTTTTTCAAATCTCATAATGATGTAAGTCATACAGATGCAAGGATGGAGGAAGAATTGTAACAAAGGACTTCAACCAAGCAAAGGAGAATAGATTTCAGGTAAAATTCAGTAGCTTTGAGAAACAAAAGCATTCATATCCTACATCACTGTTACTGAATTCTTTAAGGATTATTCATTATTATGGACTGTTGCCAGATCATCTGTTCACAAAGACTGTCTACTGGTGTTGCATTTCCTTATCATGGTGCGTGTCAAGAACAGCTCCCACAGCACCGGCCGTGGTGAGGTGAGCAGGCAGCAGAACTGCCATGGATTTAGTCACCGCGTTGCAGCACACACGGATGGGGAGCAAGCTGTTGGCCAAATGACCAAGACTTTACCGTAAGCCTGTTGGCACATCATGAGAGGGATATGGAACAAGCTGGCATAAATAGGAGTAAAAGAACTTAGAAAATATTGTCTTCAAACAGAGCTGATTTCTGCTCAGTTTCAGACTGGATTTGGCTGCTGTGGTTCTCCTTAACTCCCTTTATAAGACAGAGGTTTCTTCAGCAGCAAACCTAACTCAGTGCTGTTCAAGCCCTACATGGACACTTCATAGGGTGCATGTGTGCGTACAGGAATGAAGTGCTGTGTTTGGATATTCACTGGTCTGTGTACCTGCCTAAGTATCTACAGTATCTGGACGTCCACCGAAAGACTAAAGTAATCCTGCTATATTTTTCTGGTTGCTACCTAGTAACACTTTCAAAATCAAAATTCCTCAGCCAAGCAGGAATACTAATTTGCCATCAAGTTATTTCCAGGTGTGTATAGCATTGTTTTAGGTCTTCAACCCAGAACCAAACAAACATTCACTTCCTTCTTAGTTAATATTTACCCGTGCAAATAGGCCAGTGATTATTTCCCAGGGTGTCTTGTAATAGTATCCTGCTTATATTTTCTCCTTCTGACAATGAATTACAAAATCCTGAGGCTGCAAGACAATAAAATATCTATCAAACTGTAGCTCATTTTCATCTGGATTTCTGTTTAAGAATAGTCACGCTGGGATCTGTATTTCTATGCAAAACTGTTTGTCTTAATAGCTTGATTTGTTTTGGAATACGCTGAATAAGATCATCTAAAGAATCTGAAGGTGAACAAGTCCATGGGATCCAAAGAGATACATCCACAGGTTTTGAGGGAACTGGTGAATGAAACTGCCAAGCCACTATCCATCATATTTGAAAGGTCATGGCAGTCTGGTAAAGTCCCCACTGACTGGAAAAGGGGAAACATAACCCCCATTTTCAAGAAGGGAAAAATAGAAGATCCAGAGAACTACAGGCCATTCAGTCTCACCTCTGTGTCTGGTAAAATCCTCCTGAAGACCCTACCAAGGCACTTGGAAAATAAAGATGAGGTGATTGGTGGTAACCAACATGGCTTCACTGGGGGTAAATCATGCACGACAAACTTGGTGGCCTTTTATGATGGAGTTACAGAGTCAGCAGATAAAGGAAGAGCAACTGATGTCATCCACCTTGACTTGTGCAAAGCATTTGACACTGTCCTGCATGACATCCTGATTGCCAAATTGGAGAAAAATGGATTTGATGGTCCAGGATGGACCACTCACTGGATGAGGAATTGGCTGGACAGTCAAACTCAGTTGTGGTCAACATCTCAGTGTCCAAGTGGAGGCAGGTATTGAGTGGTGTTTCTCAGGGATTGTTGTTGGGATTGGTGTTATCTAACATCTTTGTAGGCATTCAGTTCTGGAGCCTCCAAATCAAGAGAAGGACATGGAGTTGTTGGAGAGGGTCCAGAGGAGGTCCATGAAGATGATCGAAGGGCAAGACCATCTCCCCTATGGGAACAGGCTGAGAGAGCTGGGGCTTTCATCCTGGAGAAGAGGAGGCTCCAAGGAGAACTTATAGTGATCTTTCAGTACCTGAAGGGGCCCGCAGGAAACCTGGGATGGGACTTTTTATAAGAGCATGTAGTGACAGGGTGAGGGGAAGTGGTTTTAATCTGGAATAGGGTAGATTTAGACTAGAATTAGTAAGGAATTCTTTATTGTGTGGGTGGTGAGACACTGGAACATTGGCAGAAACTGGAACACAGGAAGTTCCATACTAACATGAGGGAGAACTTCTTCACTGTCTGAGTACAGAGCGCTGGAACAGGCTGCCCAGGGAGGCTGTGGAGTCTCCTTCTATGGAAATATTCAGGACTGATCTGGATGCTTACCTGCACAACCGGCTGCAGGGAGTCTTCAGGGAGGTTGGACTCAATGTCCTCTGGAGGTCCCTTCCAACCCCTACCATTCTGTGATCCTGTGGTTAGCAAAGAAGTCACCATCTTCTGTAAGTGTTGTTCATCATTTTTTGTTGAGGATGGAACAAGAGATCAGTGGGGTTAGACCCATGGTGAATTTGGGGCCATGCCCTATATCTCATGAGACAAGGGTTGCTGCTATATCACTGATTGGAGCCCCAGGTCTTTCCCCTCTTTTGGGCTGCATGGGGGGAGGCTGGTGCTTTTCCAACTACTCATGCCATATGTAGTCCCACTTGAAGTAGTTCATCACTGTGGAAATGAAAATCTATCCAGAGGTCCAACTTTTTCACTCTCTTTCCTTCGTAAGTTCTGCTAGATGCTGTGTTTGCAGCAGTGCATCCATTTTGCTCCTTTTCCTCGTAAACGAAACAATTCAGTCATACTATGTAGCTCCAAAATCCATCCTGTTGACCTTTCCATAAGTGTTCTATTCTCCACTGGATGTTGTCATCTAAATCACCGTAATAGGAAAAACAAGGCAGACCCTGAAATACAGATGGGGGTGGCTCTGTGATGGTGAAACACCATCACTCAAGCCTCTCTAAAGACTCTTTATCTTGGTAGGTGAAGCATTTAAATTCAAATGTCACTTTTGCAAGTACTTTGAAAAAATTTGTTTATCTGCTGCACTGCTCGGCACTCACAATACATGGTGTAAATAAATACAGAACATGCACTATGTTGTATGAGAGGCTAATTTTCCTGTGCTTGAAATCTCATAGTGAAGATGGAAAGTGCTCTTCTGAAGTAATTTATGCTTAGGAGAAAAACGTAAAAGGCATAAAAAGCAACAGAGTTTTCCACTCTTACTTACTTGCTTACCAGTAAGAAGATCAAGCAAATTACAAAAGCAGCTTGAGGTGACTTTAGACATAAGCCAAAAAGTATGCTATAAAGAATGGAATAATATAAAAGCTGTAACTGTATTAATATATGCATTGAAGACTCTCTTTTTTAAGCTAAATAATTCAACTGCATTTTTCAGCTTCATGGGAAGAATGAATATATTCTTTAGCTTGCAGAGTTTCTAGTTAAATCAGCACCTTGCTGGCAAAGCAGCTACTTATATCTGTGTTGGTTTTTACCATAGTCACAAGAAGATTGCCTGCCATGCTAATGGCTTTTGAGTCTCTTGCTGTCCTGCTGTTAAGTAGAGAGCAAAAGAAGGGAAAAAGGAAGAAAAAAAATGTATGTCATGCAGGCAAAGAAAAAGACTATGCTGGGGGTTATAAAGAAACTATAGGCATTATATGAATTATCTGAAGAGCAAGGAGCCAGAGAAGCAGTATTTGGCTTCACTGCTGTTGTCTTACGATTATACCATGAAAATAGCTTAATTAAAGCTCTTGCAGCACTCCAGATGGAACACAGCTTTAAAGCAGGTGTGTATAGCGTGGAACCTTTAGGGCTCTTTTTCTTTCTTCAAGGGAAATAGATCTTCAAGAGAAGATGGTCCACTGGGCTCTGTACAGGATGAAATTTTGGAGATTAGCTCAGAAGCATGTTTAAATACAGGGAACCCTCCATTTGTTCATTTATTTCAGGATGAAACAGTGATCAGGAAGACTGCTATGAATTAGGACAAAAAAAGCTTAATAAAGTTATCAAAAACTGCTTCAGCCAAAGCTCCTTTCCCTTGATAAAATCGTGAGGTGGGTTTACAGGATGTTTTCTGTGCTGTTAATTGGGGTTAATCTTGTTGCGTCCTTCATCTGTGCTCAGAAAAGCTTCGATACAGCAGCTGTGGAAGAATCAGAGCTGTGAAAATGGAAACACACCATCATGGTGTGTGTTCGAACGTTTCTACAAGGGCCTGTGAGCCCCTGGTGGCACGTGGAGCGAACGCAAAGCAGATGGAGGTGTCTTTCCCATGGGGCCCCATGATGGCATGTGGATGAAAATCGCATTTGTTAGTTCCTTGCTGTGAGCGTTTGAATGATTTTCATGGCATTATATGAGGCACTGCGAATGAAGGAATTCTCCACAATTACAGCAAGGTGGACGATATGCCATACAATTATTTTAGTTTTATAAGAACCCTGCATCCAAGCTGTCACAGGATCTGAGCCATTGAGTTTCTCATCAAATATTTTCACCTCCACATTCTAAAAAGAAACACACTTACCTTACTAATTAAGGGACCTGTGCCTTTAGACCGTTTTCCTCCATTGAAGGGCACAGCAGCAGGAGTTGCAGCACTGTCAGTGGTGCTAATTAGGTAAATAACAGTTTTGCAGCCTTGAAAGAGCAAGAGAAATGGAAGGAGTTAACTGTTGCTGCTTTTTACAGCAGGGATTTGTGCTGCAGAGCTCTAGAAATGACTTGTTGACTTACAGGCTGCCTCTGTTTGCGAATTTTACGATGCCACCCAGGATTAACTGATTTTGCTATTAAAGGAAGATAAAACGATAAAAATAAAAAGCAGTCCATAAATTGCAGTAACAAGGGGTGCCAACATTGCATTTTGTTATAAATAGGACTTTGACATTTTAATGCTCCTCTTTATTTGCAGTTTGTCTCTAGCTGTGTGGGACAATATTAATTGCCAGGAGGTAGAGTGAGAACATCTTAACTAATAACTACATGAGTCTACGGGACAGTGGGTTGGTTTGGATAAGCATGCAGATATGCCTTCACATCAGACTTTCTTAACCAAAACATCAAAAGAACCAAGAGAAACCTCAAAATGCCTGGAGCAAGACCTACATATTTTTGAAAGGTAGGTTGGAAAGTACAGGCAAAAAAAACAGGATTAAGAAGTACCCACCAGTGAAATTCTAGTTTAAAGGTTCCCCGTCCCCATGCAGCCATCATTCTCCTCAGAGGTAGGTCTAAGCACCTGTCGCACCTGAGAATGGGCCAGGATGTCACGGCAGCAGACCACCGCTAGATACATGGTTTGCAGTGAAGGAGCAGTCCTTGAGAGCAGCCCTGCAGAGAAGGACCTGGGGGTCCTAATGGATGAAAAACTTAACATGAGCCAGCAGTGTGCTCTTGCAGCTCAGAAAGCAAATGCTATCCTGGGCTCCATCAGAAGAGGGGTGGCCAGCAGGGACAGGGAGGTGATTGTCCCTCTCTGCTCTGCTCTTGTGAGGCCCCATCTGCAGTGCTGTGTCCAGGTCTGGAGCCCCCAGTACAAGAAAGACAGGGAGCTGTTGGAGAGGGTCCAGAGGAGGGCCACAAAGATGATCAGGGGGCTGGAGCACCTCCCTACAAAGACAGGCTGAGGGAGCTGGGCTTGTTCAGCCTGGAGAAAAGAAGGCTGCGGGGTGAGCTCATTGCAGCCTTCAGTACCTAAAGGGAGCCTACAAACAGGTGTTCAAGGTTGGATGGGGCCCTTGGCAGCCTGGTCTGGTATTAAATGGGGAGGCTGGTGGCCCTGCCTGTGGCAGGGGGGTTGGAGATTCATCATCCTTGAGGACCCTTCCAACCCTGGCCACTGTGATTCAGTGAAAGCTATGCTTTCTGGGGTATTTCTGTTTCAGAATGCGCTTAGCAGAACTCACACACTTAGCTCAGTGTATGCCCAGAAAGCGCAGCCATTGAGAAAGAAAAGAGTCAGAAATCAGTACGTCTGTCTATTGATCATTTATTCTCATTACTACCTGAACTAAGTAGTACAGCAGCACCACCACGGTAAGATCAAAACACTGGGGAATAAAGTGAAAAGATCTGATTTTTTTCATCTTATTTTTTTTTTTTCTTTAAGAAATGAAAAGGAATACTCTGTCCCTGTTCCCTCTGCAAACATGCACAGGGATTATTTCAAGTTCTAAGACCTCTATAACCATCTTATTCATTCTGTTGCAATTCAGTCATAATTTAAGCAATCATATTTGTTCCATTGGTAAAAAGTAAAATTGCTGAGAATGGATTATGTTTGGTGTTGAACGTTGAGGCATAGATTGCAGACTGGTTTTCATCAACACAGACGTGTTTGAAGGGAACACTGCCCACCTTTATGAATTTAATTTTTTTATTATTGAATATTGATGACTATATATTGCCACATTCTTGAACAGTGCATGGAGTTTATATAATTATAAAATATTTACGAGGAACAAATATCAGGACATGTTCAGCATTGTTGTCTAGAGAACCACTCCTGTTTCCTCCTCTATTAGGGGACATGGCATCGCTCATTTTCCATACAGTGTTTTAAGGATGTTGTATGGGAACTGCTGAATCACGGCCTGAACCTCTGATTGACTGCCTGAGGCGAGCACTGGGTGGGCCTTGGGAGCACAGCTGAAGGCAATTCACCTGTGCTTCTGGAAGGGGTGGAGCCTTATATTTTGTAATTATAACATCTGTATATTCATTGATTATGCAGGTGTGTATTCTCATTATCTTGCTGATAAATGTAAAAGTTGGTATGTTTG
This sequence comes from Chrysolophus pictus, assembly GCA_037305975.1. Lineage (NCBI taxonomy): Eukaryota > Metazoa > Chordata > Aves > Galliformes > Phasianidae > Chrysolophus > Chrysolophus pictus. The sequence goes on from CM074583.1 coordinate 787,757, forward strand.
CTGCCTGTCTACCCACCTACTTACAAAGCTTCTGCTGCTGCGGTATTTTTTTCTGAATGTTTGGTTTATCCTCCTTCAGCTCCTATGTGGTGAAGAACTAAAATTGGAATTATTCCATCAAATCTCCTTTTCTGTTATTTTTTCCCTACAAATTTTTTTTTCTTTTTTTTTTTTCTGGGGATGTAGTGGAGGTGGAGGGAGAGGGTTGGGGAAAAAATATAAGACAAAGCCCAGACTAAAGAAATTTGCTAGGTAATACAGGATTTTGAAAGTTTGGATGTGTATCCTGGGCCTAATACAAACTGAAACTTTATTCCCCCACATATTCTGTTATATTTCAGGGAAAAAGAAAACAGCTTCGTTGATAAGTACTCTGATCCAATCTCACACATCTGAGATATGATGGGATACTATTGGAAATATCCCAAAGCACCAAGCTGGACATGTTTATTTTTTCAGCATTGGCTTTTTGGTGATGGCCAACCATTAGCATGGCAAGCCTATTTCTTGTGCAGTTGTTGCACAGACTTCTATTAAAGCACAACCTCTCAGACACTTCAGTGCAGTGTTAGAATCCATTACTGGTCCTCCAGCAGCTCTGCAAATGACCTAAACACAATGCAAATGCTATGGAAGTCCCTTCTTTAGTTTTGACCTCTGTTTTTGCCATAGGTCAGTATTTTAATATAAGGAATAAATGGGAAAAATGGATTAGCACTGAAACAGGCAATTTGTTGGCCAAGTAAATAACAAAAGAACTTGTTTTTAGGAACTTTTTATGAGTGATGTCAATTCATAACATCTTGTTTAAAATTTTTATTTCTTGAAGGGAGACAGAGGCAGAGGGACTGAGATGGGAATGATGCTAATATGTCACTCTGGGGCCTCTCAAGCCCGCCCTGAATACTGGGATATTGATGCCATTGGAGTTCTTATTTGCACAGAGCCCTTCAGATTGCTAAATTGGCCTTGCACTGCATGAAAATTTAGCCTATCCTAGATAGCACATCGATCTGTAAAGCTAAAGGAGTAAAATGTGACACATCGTTATCCTTCAGGGCTTTAGAGCGTTTTAGCTGAAGAACCTTTGAATATTAAGTTGGATGGTCCTCAAATAGAGTGTTAGGGAATTTTACTTTCAAGGCTGTACTATCAGTCAGGCCCAAGTTTTCATGAAGTACCTGGGGCTGCCTCCAAGGTGATATAAAGTTTTATGACTTTCCCAGTTGATGGAGCTGTAGAGAAATTCCCAATAGGAACATATTTAGTTACAATTTCCTTGGCTAACACACTGCAGCATGATTTTTCTGTGGAAACTAAGACTGTGCAGACTCTTCTGGGTGTCTCTCACTGCAGGTAGTCTTTAGTGATGTTCTTGACCTCTTTTTTTGGTAGCTCAGTCCCCAGGAGCTTGCCAGGACTGGAACATTTGTGTTCCTAGACACATGGTGACCAAGTACATTACGCTGGGATGACAGCAGGACTTTCCCTGAAGGCCTGCTTGCTGACACAGCTGATTACTATTTCTGAATGCCAATTCCTGTTTATCCCGATGTTAAAATCCTTATGGCCAACTTAATGAGTTTTTTTTCCCCCTTGGGAAATTTTAAAAAATAGTAATAGCTTATTCAGAGCTAGTTTAATATATTTGCAGGGAGAGAGCAAAGGGAAAGGGATGATACTTCATACGTTATTTATGTAGAAAGCATCAGAGTGAAGGTATGATGAACTATCTAAAATGTTGATAATGAGTTCATTTTGTCACAGAAAAGAAATGTAGAGGCAAAAAAAAAAAAAAAAAAAAAAAAGACAAAATTTTCCTGCTCCAAAAGAAAAATCGGATTCTGGAGTTGCTAAGATACAAGTCAAGTAAATGGGTGAAGTGCCTTTGGTCTTCATTCTCATTGCTTTCAATTCAAGCAAAATGGAGGAGAGAAAACTACCCATTGATTAAAACCAGCCAAAATAGCTCATCAGACCTCAGACTGCTATTGTAAGGAGAGAACAAGTTAAGGATTTGGTGGCATGTCCTTTGTTGGCTTTCTAGACAGTCCACTTGCCTAGAAGTCTTGTAGGGGACACTGGATACAGAGGTCTAACTTCTCCAGTGAGAAACTACCAGTAAGTAACACATCCCAACTACAAACTGACTCCTGACAAAATCAGTTGACTGCTCAGAGCCACATCCAGCCTGGCTTTGAATGCCTCCAGGGATGGGGCATCCACTCCTTGGGCAACTGTTCCAGTGTGTCACCACCCTATGTGTGAAAAATGAGGTGAGCAAAGCTGTATATGTATGTAGCTTGTGCTAAGAAAACTAACTAGATGTGGAAAAAAAAAAAAAAAAAAAGGAGACTACAGCAGAGGGCCCCAAAAATGCAGGCACAAGATGCTACAGAGGCCTTGAGAGTGAGTGGCACAGGATGATAACTAGTTATAAACATGTTATCATCATATGTTGACAGTTATAAACATGCCATAAGAGGTCATAAACGTTCCTTAAAGGATGTAACCATGAACACTGGGTAAAGCTGATTTTAGGTATAGCGAAGAACAAGTTTCTTACATAAGGTATCTCTGCCTATCTCTTGTTATAACATAGGATTTATGTGCCAATGTGCATTATGTGATTCCTCTTGAGAAAACCATGCTAGGAAAGGCATAAAAATAAATGATGCAGATCCAAGAGTGAAGAGGAAGAAATCTCATTATCAGCTTTCTAATTGTACTGGTGAGAGGAGCATGGAATGCTGATGGAAATTTAACAACATTTGGTGAAGAGTAGGCATAGCATCAAGAAAGGGGATAGCTATCTGAAAGCTTTGTGTGTATCAGTTTTAATCATATCATTATTCTAAAAGAGACATTATAATTGGATTTTTTTTACTATAAAGGTTCATATCCTTGTAATTGTGCTAATAATAAATCTTAGATTAGAGTGTCAAGACTTTAATTAGACTATCAATAAATTCTTGGCCCTGCCTATCAACCGTGTTCCTTTGGCTCACACAGATGAGATGTTTAGCTGGTTTTCACAATAGGGTCATAGCAGCTCAGAGCAAGACTGAGTGATTCTGTTCACCTAGCTGTGCATTGTGGCAGCCATGATCTTGTTTTGTAATGCTTAATAGTGGTAAATGAACTGATTTTAGCATCTCCTCTGAACTCTCTTGTCCTGAAGCACACAGTCATCTCCCCAGATGCTGTAGGGTTTGCATTTTGGTTTGGTATGCGTGTAGGCAATTCATTTCTGTTGCCAGCAGAAATGCCAGTTTCTTCCATTTGCCTTTGGTAAATCTGCAGTGAGAATTGATTTGTATTCTTTCAATAGGTATATGTATACATGCACTTGTTGTGGTTTAAGCTGGCATCTAGCTGAGCACCACACAATCATTTGCTCACTTCCCCACTCCCAGTGGGGTGGGGAGATTGTTGAGAAAAAACAAACAAAAAAGCCAACAAAAAACAACAACAAAAAAATAGAATAAAAAGAGGTTTAGAGATTTTTTAGAGATTCAGAGATTAAAAAAAAAATACTTACTAAGACAGAAAAAGGAAGAGGAAAAGAATAATATATATATTTATGTATTTATATGTGTATATATGTATGCACACAAAACAACTGATACGCAAACAGTTGGTCATCACCCACCAACACAATGTCTGCACTGGCCAACTCCCCCATCATTTTCAAGTTTCTTTTGCACAATGCCATATGGGATGGAATATTCCCTTTGGCCAGCTTGGGTCATCCATCCTGGTTCTGTCCCCTCCCAGCTCCTTGTGCTCTGCAGACCCCTCACTGCCAGGGCAGTAGGGGAAGCTGAGAAAACTGACACATGCTTGTGTCTATGCAGCACTGCTCAGCAACCACTAGAAACATCGGTGTGTTACCAATGTTGTCTTTCTCCTACAGGAAAAAGCAACTCTATGCCAGCTGAAACCAGGATAATACCCACCTCTTATTCCACATCTTTTACATCATGCTCAGATCCCACAATTTCCTGTACAATCCCATTAATTATCACCACCTATCTAGCTTTTTGATATGCACATACAGCTACTGGATACCTGTCCCACCATCATAGCAGCCTCGTGTGCCTGGATGACTGCTGATGACTTTGTGCACATTTTGCAGCTTACACATGGTTAGTGGTCAGATGGTTTCTGTCTCCTTTCTGAATTCTGAATCTCCCCTCTCCTTTTCTTGTGATGATCCTGCTTTGTCTACTTCATCATTTTCTTCCACCTTAGTAGGAGTTTATTTCCTTTCTAAATAATCTGAATTTTGCAGCAATTTTTTCCCTCTTGTATAGAGGGGCAAGTGGTACCAGCACTAGTTGCTTCTTTGGTTGAACCGTGGGACTTGTCACAGAGACTGAAGTGCCTACAGAGCCTGTTACAAGGGTTTGAACAACTACAGGGCCTGTCAGAAGGTTTAGAGCAACAGCAGGGTTCATAAAAGGACTGGATCACCTGCAGGTCCTTCACAGGACTTGGAGCAGCTGCAGGGCTTGTTGCAGAGTTTGGAGCAAATGCAGGGGCTTGTCCCAGGGTCTGTCATGCTGCCCATTTTCCATACAGTATTTGAGGATGACACAGTCCTTTCTCCAGATGCTGTGGTATTTGCAGGAGAAGAAAGGAAAGAGAGAAGAGGGGAAAAAAGAAGAAGGAAAAGAAAAAGGAAAACTGGGAAAGGGCATAGCCTGAGTTTCTTCTTAACTCTGTTTCCACTCCTAATGGTGAGAGCAGAGCTGCAATATTCTGCTGGGGGAAGTTTCCCCCACATCCACTAGATGCTACTGTTGCTCTGTAGAAGTACATTACATAAGTTGCTAAATTCCCGAGCAACCTCTGTAACTGTATGTGAGTAGCTTTTTCTGTACCAAACCTTTACCCATCACCTACAACCTCTTCCCCATCCATAATTTACTTTTCCAATTGTTACTGTCACATCTAGAATTTACAAAATTGTCACTTAAGAGTAGAAAGTGACAATTTCCTTCTAAATCTCCTACTTGTGGAGACCCTTTTTGCCCTTTTTCTAAGCACATTAAAGGCAACGAGTACATGGCAGTGCTTTAAGGAGCAAAACAACAAAAACTAAGTATATCTTTTTTAACTCTTCCATGGCTTCAATCCTGCAAAGGATTACTAAAAATCACTAAATTCTCTATTAGTACAGGGTGTAGGGAAATAAATATAAAGTTGAAAACATGACAATCAAAAGTCAAAAATAATCACATTTTGCAATTTTTTTTGTTTGTTTATTTTTGTTAGGAAACTTAGGAGAATTGTTTTTTTAAAAAAATATTGTCTTTTTATCTTTTTGTCTTTTTATCTTTTCTTCAGTGTTTATTTCCTTTTCCGTCCTCATGTAAGAATATGGCCACATGAGTAGTGCTAGTGCAAGCCTATCCACTTACTGCAGTGCAGACATGCTTCAACACTCCATCAGCTTCAATACTTCACTCATTAATACAGCACTTAAAAAATCTAAACAATAAAACCAACGATACAAAAAAAAAAATACTCTGCAAACCTAGAGAAAAAAAACAACAGCCCTATTTTTCTGTTGAAAAAGTGAAATTTGTTGTGAGACAAACAGTCAGAGGTGGGGGACAGAATCCCAACTCCTACCTCCTGTGGGATTTTGTCCTCCCCTGGCCTTTGAGGAATGCCGATGCTTGGGAATAGCAGGAAGGAGCTCCAGGAGCAAGGTGGAAGCAGTGGGCCTGTTGCTTGCTATGCTGACAGCTCAGCCATCTCACCCTATTTCCTGAGTCTTATATCACAAACTTTACTTTTACCCAGTTATCTGGTCAGGAGTTATTCAGTGAAACATGGTGAAACTGCTACTGCTAGGAAGGATAATCTCTCCACGTAGCCTGTTTAATAGCCCAGAGGTGGGCTCTGGCTCTCTGCAAACTCAGGAAAGTGATGTTGCACTGCCCATATTTGCGTCACAAATCCGTGGTTAGCTCTGTTAGCACTAAGGCACAGCAGTGGGTTCTCATCTTGTTCCAGACCTCGATGAGCAAAGAGATGCTGGCCTCAGTCTGACTGCTTACAGCCTGCATTGCACTCCTGTGTCAGTCAGTGACCTCAGGCTTGCCCAGACTCTCTTGTTAATCACTGTGCCAGCCTGTCTGTGTCATTATCACCAGGGAAACGGTCTTGTGTGCTCAACTGAGCATGGTACCAGTGTTAATTATTGATAGACAACCTGTGTTGTGCAAGAGCTGGTTCTGCACAAATTTGAATGTTCTTTTCAAAGGCCAGAGAAGGCATGTACGCCAAACCTTCATTCATGTCCTCAGAGAATAGTGGTTGTTTCAGAGCAACATAGAACAAAAGCCACAAAAGCTCCCTGAGTAGCCATGACATATTTGTGGTGCAAAGCCTGGGGTCCCTAGTATATGCTTTCCACAGAAAACTTCATACCTCACGAAAAATTCTAGAGGCTTTTGTTCCAGTTCCTAGTTATTTAATTACAGAGAGAGTGGTGAGGTGCTGGAACAGCTGCCCAGAGAGGCTGTGGATGCCCCATCCCTGGAGGTGTTCAAGGCCAAATTGGATGGGGCCCTGGGCAGCCTGGTCTAGTATTAAATGGGGAGGTTGGTGGCCCTGCATGTGGCAGGGGGGTTGGTGATTCATGGTCCTTGAGGTCCCTTCCAACCCTGGCCATTCTGTGATTCTGTGATTATTTCTTTTCCGTGCGCCTTATTTTAAGGTGTCTACAAACGGTGTAATTAATCCAAAGCTGTTCATAATTTTTCACTATCTGTACTAACAATCCAGTAAATTGCCTTGACCGAGACAACTGTATCTTTACCAGAAACTACATAACGTCTGGAAACATTGGATGTGGGGTAACTGACAGATAGTTTGGCAGGTTGGTCTTGGCTGTGGAGGCCACGATAGAGGTAGAAGGCAAGCGGAGCATCTTGGGAACACTTACACTGTGCTGGGCAGAGAAGGGTCACAGCAGCACCATAACCTTAAACTGTCTGGCTACAAGGGGTCTGTGGGATCTCTTTCCTGTAGAACTCATCCAGTGTAAAAACGTGTCAGGATTCATGCTCCTCTGGTGTGCAGGAGACATGCATAGAGCATCCTCTTCTGTCTGAAAGGTTCTCATGCTTCCAAGAGCAGTAGTGCCTACACTGGTACATTGTTTCTCTCTTCTCTTCTTGGAAGCTGAAAATGAATATTAGCTAATGCTCACCAGCATGGTGATTTCATAGGCATTCAAGTTCTTGAATTCTTTTTAAAACATCAAAAAGATGCAAATGCAAATGGCTTACCAGCCCTAAATATTTAATATTTACTTGGATGAGAGAGCACTGAGCCTGACCCTTCTGGTTAGAGTTTCTCCTGGTTCCAGCCCTGTAGTGAAACATTGCACAACAGGAACTCAGATTCATGTTATAACATCTTTCCTTCCTTACTACCATAACACTATAAGCAAGGACCAAGAATGTGAGGAAGTTTCTTTGCTTATACTTTATGTTTAGGCACCACCCTGTGGTATGCCTTGTTCCCTTTTAAAATAAGGAAAGTGTTGAAAGCCCTTCAATTTCTTCTTTTCTAAGACAGTCATTCCTGTTCTGTCACCTGCCTGGGAACCCAGTTCCTTTCTGAATGCTCCCAGGAAAAATCTATGCAGAACTTCTGGATCTCATTCCCATCATCAGCAGTCATTTACTTCCTCCAGAAAATCATGGAAGAAAATGAGGAGAACAATTCAGAGATGCTCTTTTACATCAGAATTTTTTTTTTATCTTATCCTCTAACTGTTTGTCTCACAGCTGCTGAAGTGACCAATAGATTTATAATTGCTCCCAAAAGTAAATATATATATATATTTTTTGGAGACAGTGCCTTGGGAATGCAGAATGGGAGACTGTTCTTCTTTGGCTTTAATGGAGAATTTTACTGCAAGTGGCTGTTCCAAATAATCTCAGAGGGCATTTTATTCAGGGTAAATACAAGATCTGATGAATAATGTTCTTGTTTATGAGAACGGATTTTGACATTTTGAAGTTGTGTACTGTCATCTAGCTGTTTTACAAATATAATTTTCCTTTGGTTTGGTTTGTGTTAGGAATTGGAATTGGATGAAAATTTCATCGCTGCAGATGGTGCCTTGACAGAAAATTTTTGTATAGAATAAATGGAACTGAAATTTCAAATTATTCCCACAGGCTTAGAGGAGAATCCAAATCAGTGATATAGCAGGTGTTGGCCGTTTGTAATTTCTGTTCCCTCATTCAGGCAATATTGAGCATCCTATCAGTTTTGGGATTTGTGCACATTTGGCTCTGATGTATCAGTGTCAGAAATAACTTTTATATCCTCTGAAAGGTAATATCTCTGTGTATAAATTAACTAGGGTTCAATCTGAATGTCAGTCAAGGTGTTATTATATTTTCTTTCCCCTTCTTTTTATAACAACTCAGTTTCTGCCTGAAATGAGCAGTTTAGGTTTTACTGACACCTCTTCTTGAGATCATCCGAAGTTAAAACCTTTGACTGCAAACTTCAGCAGCTCTTGGCTCTGTATTTAGAACACTTTTGAAGCATCTTGGTGGTCTTGGCTAGCTTGCTATTCCTCCTCATATTTTAAAGGGAAAATTTGAGGATATTTATATTTAAAATATTTTAGATGGTGACAGTAGTAGATTTGCAACCTCCAGGTTAGATACGCCACATTTTTTTATAGGAAAGAACAGCATTTCTTATGAGTTTCACCCTGTAAAGTCATTCTTTATCTGTAACTGTTCCTCTTCAGTGATTTCCCCCAATCCCATTCTTTATTTCTCCTGAAAATGCTTGTAGTGGCTTGATGTAAGGGCTTCTCATCATACTACTGGTGAATCTAATCACTATCACTATTAAAAAACATGAAAAGCAAGAATTCATCCTTGTGGGATTCTGCTGAAAACATTTCTGCTCAATTTGGTGTCCTTCCCCCTTCAAAGGCATATTTCAAGGGCTGCCAGGTAGTGATGTGGCAGCTGGCGTGGTGCTTTTTGTGTAGTACTAGTTACTTTATCAAGCCATACGTGGTACTTAATCAAAACTTTCTGATAAGGGAAATATGTGGATACTTCAGTTACAAATGCATTTTCCAGCACTCCTATGGAGTGCATAAATATTGCCAGCTGAGACTCAGATAAGAGGAAGCTGAGGATAAGATGTCTGAGTGCAGGGGAAGTCTGTGTGCAGGTGGGAGCAGGATGTTCAACCTCTTGAGTCCAGACTCATTTCCCAGTCAAAAAAAGATTTTTTTTTTTTAAATCTTCCTACTTAATACCCTCACAATTCAATATTTCCATTCTTTGTTTTCCTTCTTTTTCTGCTTAAGTTTAGATCCCTATTTCTGTGCTTTCATACTCTCTGATATATAATCAGTGGAATGAGAGCTGATCAGCCTGGATTAGAGGCCACAACTTCCTCTAAGCTGGTGGACATACACAAGAACTGTCTTTAGAAAGTAAGGAGTTCTCCACCCCACAAAACCTCCAGAGCAGCAATACTTCCTATAGTTTTGAGGCATGACACCAGCTTTACTTTGCAATGATATTTTTGATGTGAAGACTAAAGATTCAGGACGATACCCTGTCCTGGTTTACTCACATCTATGAAGGCTGTGCTGTAGATTTAAGACTGTGTTTCAGTCTTTATGCAAAGATTTGCTGGAGGGTGTGTATGTGTAACAGTTGTCTAAATGATTTTTATCTGAGTTGCTTCATTAGCTGTAATTAGTACAGTTAAATTGGCTCTGGGTTATGCTATGTGGTTGCAGCTGTGATGTTCTTTCTGTTGAGACCCAAATCTGTATCTGACCTGTAAATGTGTTTCTGAAATCTGATTCTCCATGATAGAAGCCCAACACTGCAAAACAGCATGTCCTCCGGCAGGGTGCTATGAGGGACCACATCCCACAAGCCCTGCAGAAATCAGGCAGGCTCCTCCTGTGTGAGGAGTGTCCACGTGCATTGTGCAGGACGGGAGGCTGGGCACAAACTGAAGGTGCACCTAAAATAAAGCACTGTGCAATTTGCTTTCCTTGCACTCTTATTTTGCATTGCCTCAAAGGCAGCTACTTTGGAAGAGAGGCAACTATAAAATTTTAATCATCCTAAAGGCAGTTCTTTTACCCTCAAATCCCTCCAAAATAATGTTAGGTTTTCTGTCTCCACCGTGGTTTCATATCATTTTATTCTGACATCAAAATTGGAGCCAGAGGGAAACTCACTTTTCTGTGAAGATTTGTTTTTGTGTAATTGAAGAACTGATTAGACTACTTCCTTGATCTAAGTAGTCAAAAAGCTGTCCCAAAAAGCCAACTGGCAACAATGGAACTAGCTATAAACAATTATTGTGTCTGAATATGGGTTGATTTGCCAGAATGCCCTCATTTGTCACTCTGGATGCATGCATTCCCATAAGATGCAGGGCATCTCTTCCTGGTGTCCTCCAGAGGTCACTGGCTGTGTTGGACAGAATTTCTTCTTTGGGCAGTTATTGCTACTTAGAAATGGAACTGTTTCAGAGATTCGTAAAAGAACTGTCAAACCCAGTGTGAAAATCAAGGCATAGAGAATGGAAAGACGTTTTCTAAGGCAAACACAGGTAGTGGGTGTCATTGCAGAAAGGAATATATCATGATGCAGAAGAATTAAATTAGAAGCAAAATATCACTCAAGGTTTTTGAAGGAGAAGAAACAACAAAATATCCTGAAATTGGCATAGGAAACTGCAGTATCAATGGCGTGTCTGTGCAAACAAGGAATTTACTCTTTGATTCTTATTCAGTGAGTCTCTGCTATTTATTATTCAGAGAAGAATATGCAAATGGTTGGCATTAGCATTTTAACACATAGCCATGTTGAACTACTTGAAAAGAATACACTGAAGCCTATGAATGCAAAAAAGAGTTTTCCTCATCATTCACCTCTACTCCTTGTACCTGGTATTTGCAGATTATTTTGGACAAAGGTGGAGAAAACAGAATGTCTAATATTGAACGATGGAGCTGTTTTTTTTCCCAAGCTGTGCTTCTGAAGGCATTTGCTTATCATTAAATGCTTGAAATGCAATTGGAAGATAAATCAAAAGTATCAGTGGGCATTTATGAAATTTTCACCTTATAACACACACACATATACAGCAATGTATGCTATGAACTGAACACCCACAGCCTTGGTTGAGAGTTCAAAGCTTCACCTGCACAGAAAAAAATATCTTCCTATGGCTATTCAATATCTCTGAATTGCAGTAGACTGTACAAATTCCAGTCCTGTAGTGATATGGAGAATAATGGCCACATACAGTCAACTTGGAATAATTTCTTACTTCTTACATGAGCTTAATAGAAATCCTACCTGAGGTACAGAAGTTGCAGTCAATTCAAGAAAATTTGAAAATTCCTGCATCACTTTAGCTGTACTACATGTATGTGGTCCATGTATGCAGTTTTTCTACATGTATATTTGGAATTTTTCTAGCATATAGGTCTAATATCATGTCTTCACACATGTTAACACAGGTGCAGAAATTATGCAGGGAGTCGACCAACATAATGAAGCTACACAGCTCTTACCTGTGGTCTTTCAAATCATGACAAAATTGCTTTCTGCAGTCTGAACAAATTTTTTATTGATATATATTTCTCTGTTTTTTGTTAACTCAAAATGTGTGCTTTTGAGCTGCATAGGGAGTAGGCATTTTCTTGAAAAATCAAGCCTTTAGGTGTGCTATCTGGTGGTCAGCATCTTGCTGTTGAAAGAAAGAAAAGCACTTTTAAAAACAAAACTAGGGCCCTCATTTACAGAAAAATCTGTAAATGTCTCAAATGCTAAGAGATGTAATTCCTAAGATGAGGGGCGGGACTGACAAGCAGACACGGGGAAGATGCTGTTCAAAGAGATGGTGCTGTCATGGTTTCAGATATGACTCAATAAAGGACAGAAAAGCAAGCTGACCTACATCATCTCTTTAAGTACTCTGACAAGTAGTTTAGACAAATGAGGATAAAAGTTCTTTAATCTATTAGAATGTTATTTGATTGATGTTTTAAGGAGATTCTTTCCACTTTCCACTGGCTGTTAAAACTAAGTTGCCTAGGTAACACAGAAAAAGAAAACTGTTATGATGCATTTGTGGTGCTCCATGTAACTCAGTGCTCTGACAAACAAATACAGTTCAAGGAAAGGCAGCCTTTCATTGTGTGGCTAGATTTATTTTCTGGGTGCTGAGGTCTACGAAGCAGCAAGATACTTCAACTCAGTGTAGGCATTATGGTCTTTACAGCCCCATTTTCCTTTGTATTATAAGTCCTTTTCTATGGTTAATCTCTTTCCAATTGCTTAACAGTTGATTAACCTTTTTTTATATTGCAGAGAAAAATCAGTTGAAAAAAACCTGAAGGCTCAAATTCAATCTTAGTTTTGGAAAACCTTAAAAAGATGATAAATGAGGCTATAGGCTAAGGATGAAATCCACCCCATCCTTGTCATGCTTTATTTTTAGAAGCTCCTGTTCTGGGCTTTGCTGTTCATAGCTAAGATCTGATCTAATTGTACAAGACAAAGAACTATTTGACTGCCTCTCAGAGGGATAATCCCTTATGCCGAGGAAATCTTTAGGCTTAATTAAGACAGTTTTATCATTCCTGTGAACTTCCAGAGTGGCACAAAAAGGCCCTGTTAATGCTCAGAAACTCTCACTATTCTAATCCAGTGATACTGAGAGGTTTATTTCAATGAAGGTAACGACCCTTTCCAGGTGGACCTTGTTTTGCACAGAGCGGTCGATTATTTCTTTATCTCCTCTAGAGATTCAACTCCAAACTTACTGTACAATTAAATATTTTCACATATTGAGAGTGGTACTAAATTCCAAAGCACGACTGAGATGCCATTCTGAAAGTATAAGTATCCTGAGTTTACACCTCTAAGTTTTTTTATTTTTATAACTGTTTAACATGAAATGTAAAGATATGTATCTGATCAAAGAAAGCCCCCTGATGTTTTACGCAATGTGTCTTCCCTTGACGAGGACAAAAAATAGATCTGAGAGTCCTTTAAAGTCTAATCTGTTGAAAGCAGAACAGCACTTTACAGCGTGCATCAGATCTCAATTGTTTGAAGTGACAGGATTTTCTCATCTGACTTGACATTGTTTTATTTCATTGTTCGTGTATTTAAGATAAAAGAAAGTCATTACTATTTTAAAGCTAACACAAAGAAAGCAGTCATGATCAACACCAGAGGTTTTCGATACCTTGTCTTCAAGTTTTTTGAATGCTATTTGAGTGTCGCTGTGGATACCTTTTATTTACATTTGTATATTTATGTTAAATTACTACTGTGCTACATTGTTGTACTAACGAGCTGGAGGACAATCCTTTGTAAACATCCCAAACTCTTTAATGCCTTCTCATTGCTTTGCAAATGTGGGCTCCAACTCCTGCAAAAAGAGGCTTTCTGAAGATTACTCGTACTTTCTGCTTTTAACTGCAAATATACTGTTTAGGCAAGAAGCCTTGGGCAGCAGTGAGAAACTACGGACTCTAGAAACTTCCTTCTGGTTTGAGATTGCTCTGAATGATCCCAGTTTTGCAATACTTGATCAGTAACCAGGGTCTGTTTTACTTCTTTTCAAGAACAGGAATTTGGATGCCTTTGTTTCAGCAGGGAGCATCCATTCAGTGATAGAAAAGCTGAGACATTTCCTGTGTGTTTCGAATTCCCAAATTCCCAGGAGTCCTGCTTTCTGAAAAGCCGGATTTAACAAGCAGAGAGTTTATTTTCAGTCTTCCATCTAATACCTGTCATAGTCCCACTGCTTCTCTCTCTCCCAGCGATCTAAAGCTGTGGTTTCTGTTTCCTTTCAGTACCTTCCGACTTGTTCTAGTGACACCTCACACAATAGGAGCTTCTGTATAGCTTCCAGGTGGACCATCAGTCCTGGCTGTTTGACCCTGTGTTTCATTCTGAATAAGCGAAGCAAAAGTGTCCAACTTGATATCCAGCAGCTCAAGTGCTTCTTCAGCCCTGGGCTGTGTTGGACAACCAGCACAGAGATTTGCTGCTGCTAAACCCCCTGCGGTTGCATTTTGGAGAGTGGGTGGGGAAAGGAAGCTGAAGCCATTTGTCCACATCTCCTTTTATGTTTTCCTACCCTGGACACCGGAGGAACAGTTGTATGTCATCTGTGAGGCAGAGTGCTACATTTCCTGCTTTTCATGTTTCATTTGTCTTATAGTTTGGAGTCATGATAAAAACTAGATATGGTGCTGCTGGAGGCTTTGTCCTTCCCCTTCCTACATTTTCTCTATCAGTCCTCCATTTGAACTGGTCATTTTTCACCAAGGCAAATTCTTTGCAACTTACACCTTCCAATGAAGGGGATCTCAAATAATCTGCAGTGAAATGATACATTTAGCAAAAAAAGCCTACAATTTTCTTCAATCTGGATTTGCTCCATTGTTTATATTAGTAGCTTTTAATCACAGGATGCTGCCTTCTAAAACAGCCAATAGGCTCTGTGTCTGGGCTGCAGGGACACTGCCTCCTGTTTTCTGACAGTGGTTTTCTTTGTGGATGGTGACTTGTTCATCTTTGAGTCATTCCAACCTGTTTGTTGCTGACGTCAGCAGAAAGTGATATTTTTGGTGCCACTGAACCAGTTGAAGAGTCCAGTGTATTGGTCAGTCCTACTGTGTAAGGACTTTCTCTTCAGCCTCCATCCGTAGCTTTGTAGCTTTGTTGCAAGTCTTTGCTAAATATTATGGACTGAAGAGGGAGCATGGAGATATTCCAGGGGATGAAACTGTCTCCAGTTGCACAGTTTAAATAAAAATTTGTTGCCTGGACACGGTCCTAGGCAACATGCTCCAAGTGTCCCTGCTTGGTGGGTGGGTGGATCAGATGATCTCCCAGAGGTTCTTTCCAACCTCAACCATTATATGATGCTGTGAAAAAAGAGCATGTAAAGAGCAGTTAAGTTTCCTTCCCTGCAGCTTTTCTAGGAAAGCAACCCCTGGCTGTTCTCTGTCGTTTCTGTTTTGATCTACTCTACCTGTTATTACAGAAGGCTTTTAACATGGGAATTCTTCCCAATGAGCAAGTAATTATAATCACAGACTGAAACATTTAATGGAACAACAATCACATTTTTATGTATTTTTTATTATAAACATATGTTTCTCTCTTGAGTTTTGAAAGATGTTGCTGCATCCTCTTCAATAACAGAAAGGAATGAGCCATGACATTTTTTTTTAATGAAAATGCTGATCTGCTCTTTATCTTCACAGAGCTAAACGAAAAGTTTCAAAGACCGTCTTGGTTGAATACATTTATCATTTAAGCCTGTGAAATGCAGAGTTGTGAGCAGTTTGATATCTTTCTTCATGTTTAGTTTGATTTTTAAAAGCTGGGAGAGCTCATCCCACTTAGTATTTCATCTTTTCCCAGGTCTTCACTGAACTGTGTTGATGGTTTTATATGGTAAGAAAACCAGTGTTCAGCAGTGAAACATGTCTGGTAGGGATGTTTGTAATGATCTTCTTTTTGCCTGAAGGGAAGCAGCGATTCCTGTGGGGTTTTTTTTAAAGGTTTTCCAGTCTTTTTGATGGACGAGAATGTAGTAGAAGGACAAGCCCTTCTTCCAGCTCTCCCTGACTGCACAAGAAAAATCCTCTCTGTCTTATCCGGAAAGATAAGTTCCCTCTCCCATCTTCCTCTCTTGCTGAATGCGTCTGGGAAGGATGATGGTGAGCAGAGGATGAAGTCAGTCCTCTGTATTAATGCCCCTCTCAGCTGAAGGCTGTGTACTCTTAGAGAGCTGTGGCACCTCAAGTCACAGGCTTTGCTTTGTGTCTCTCTAGGCCTTGAGACAGTGGCAATGACACGTCATCTCAACAGTAATGGTGACATCAAATTTTTCAGGCAGGACAGCTCCTGCAAGATACTCATAGATGGTTTAAGAACACAACTGCTTGGCAATAGCAAATATTCTGCTGCTTGCTATTATCTGTTTGAATATATTAGTGCAATAGCAAATGCTCGGGGACCAATGTAAAGAGTGCTATTTAATTCCTAATATTAGTTGGCTTACTTGTTCTCAGAGAGTGGGTTTTCAATAAACAAAACATTTACCATGATAATGATACAGCCGACACACTGTGCCAAATGACTGTTAAAAATAGTTTGCTGTTGGCATTGGAAAATTGCCATTTCTAAGTTGCAAAACAATAACTGCTTTTTGTGCTGATACCCAAAGTACTTGAGATTGCCTGGATTCGGTTCAAATATATGCTTTCATAGCCAATTATCAAATATTAACTGGGAAGGTGAAAAAGGGTTCTGTTTTGTACCTTCAAAGCTTTCACACAAAAAATTAACAGGGATGAGCTATAGGTTTAGAAGCCTCACAGAAGTTTTCAAAAATAACCAGTAAAGTCAGTGCAACAGAGAAAAAAAATCTCTCCTGTAAGTTCACAATATTTCTCCTCTTTACTCCAGCATATTTCTACATAAATCTTTTTTTTTTTTTGATGTAGTAAAGCTGTTTCTAAATCAATTTAAGTTATTTGCAACAACTTGTGATACCTTTAAACATGTATGTTTTAATATGTCTTTTTATTTCTCCAAAATCTCTCCTTAAGCATTCTCATGTAAATAAGCCTTTGCTTTACTCTATGCTGCTTTAGCTCTCAACTGCTGGATGCCACTCCACTCAATTTTAAGGAGACCTTCCAATAAAGTGGTTTCACCAGTATATCGTGAAAGATTTAGAGGCTTGCAAAATTCACAGAAAAACCTGATTTTTCACTTCTAGCAGCTTTATCTCACCTCAAGTGATTTCAGGTCTTGCCTCTATGTTGACCAATAATGATAAACGTTTTTCTTCACTTTTGTTCTTCTCTAACATAAAATTTTGCAGTGGTGGATTTTATAATTTGTGTGTTTTCAGGGCAGCTTTTCTGTTAGATGTGGCTGAAAGAAACTAGAATGAGATTCAGCTAGTTTGGGTCCCCTGATAACCATTTTATGAACACTGTATTTTGAGTCACTGATGCAAAGTTACAGTATGCTGGTTCTTTAAAAGGCAAGCAGAAAGCTACTCGTCTGTTGAATTTTTTTTTTTTTCCTTTAGTGAAAAACAAAAGCAATATAAGCATATATACAGTCTGGCTCTGTAGCCACCCTTTGCCCTTATTTACTGAATAATGGGAGATCAAAACTCCTCCACCCTTAGGATTTCAAGTTAAACTCTTTTTTTTATCCTCTTAATCTCTAGTTATGGTATTTTACAATTCCCAATTAATTTAATTGCTGCCAGATAGAATGAAACAAGCTTGCTGATTTGTCTGCTTTCTGCTTCACTCCTGGTATCACACCTGCAGATAATTCATATCAGTTCTCGAAGAACAGAAGGCTGATACCACAGACAGGCTTTGGTAAGACTCTGAACAGTTCTTTGTAGCATCCAGATCTAATGGCCTCAGCAAATACATCTAATGGATGTAGACAAGCAGTCTACATGTATGCAGGAAAACAATTAACTTAATTTCACTTAAATTTCCATTGCAAGACAGTACTTACATGTGTACTGGTGTGAGATAGCTTTGTCACCCCTTCTGCCTCTCCAACTCCGTGAAAACAAGTTAGCACACTTTGTTATAGTTCTACCTTTGTTACTTTATAGTCAACATTAACAACAATCTTCATGGTCAACTTATCATAGAAATACGGTATCACAGAATCATAGAATGGCTTAGATTGGAAAGACCTGAAGGATCATCTAGTTACAATACCTTGCCACAGACAGGGATGCCACCTAGACAAAATCAAGCTACCCAGAGCCCCATCCAACCTGGCCTCGAACACTCTCAGGGATGGGGCTTCCATAGCTTCTCTGGGCAGCCTGTGCTAGTTTAAAGCCATCCTCTCTTGCTCTGTCACTGTCTGCCCATGGAAAAAGTTGGTCTCCCTCCTGCTTAACAGCTCCCTTAAGTATTGGAAGGCTGTAGTAAGATCTCCCCAGAGCCTTCTCTTCTCTAAGCTGAACAAGCTCAACTTTCAAAACCTTTTGTCACAGGAGAGGTGCTCCAGCCCTTTGATCATCTTTGTGGCCCTCTTTTGGACCTGCTCCAACAGCTCCGCATCTTTCCTGTGCTGGGGATCCCAGAACTGGATGCAGTACTGCAGATAAGGCCTGACAAGGGCAGAGTAGACAGGGACAATTCCCTCCCTCTCCCTGCTGGCCATTCCTCTTTAGATTCAGCCCAGGATACCATTGGCCTTCTGGGCTTCAAGTGCAGTGCTGGCTCATATCCAGCTTTTTATCCACCAGAACCAGGTCCTCCTCTGCAGGGCTGCTTTCAAGAAATTCTTAACCCAGTGTGTACAGAGATCTGAGACTGCCCTGACCCAGCTGCAACACCTTGCACTTGACATTGTTGAACTTCATTAGGTTCTCATGGGCCCACTTTTCAAGCCTGTCCTGTTCCCTCTGAATGGCATCCCTGCCTTCTGTTGTGCCAATCACACCATTCAGCTTGGTGTCATCAGCAAATCTGCTGAGGATACACCAATTCTTTATCCACCAGTTCTTTATCTTTAGCCTTCAAATACATGTTTCTTCAATTCAGAAATAAGTATGTGGAGCAGGACCATGTCAAAGGCCTTGTTCAAGTCCAGGTATATGACTTCTGTTATCCTTTGTTTGTCCATCAATGAAATCACTTATAGAAGGCCATCATATTTGTCAGGCATGAAGTGCCCTTGGTGAGGCACAGTGACTGTCTTGGATCACCTCCTTGTCTCACATGTGCTTTAACATAATTTCCAGGAGGATCTGCTTCATGATCTTCCTGGGCACAGATGTGAGGCTCACTGGCCTGTCGTTTCTTGGATTTTCCTTTTTTCCCTTTCTTGAAAGTGAGAATGATGTTTCCCCTTTTCCCAGACAGGAGGGACTTCACAGTCACTACTTGACAGCCACGACTTTTCAGATATGACGTAGAGTGTCTTGACAACCACATCAGCCTGTTACTTCAGGACCCTAGGACGTGTCCTCCAGCCCCAGGGATTTGTACACATTCAACCTCATGAAGCAGTCTCGGACTTGCTATTATGTGATTCCCTACACAATTAGCTGGTTTGCTATAGAAAACTCCCAGATAGCATATCCATTCAAGACACTGTCCATCAATGTGCCTTTTCTTAGACAATCTGTCTGTGAACTATATGTTTTGACATATTATTGTTCCAATACAAGTTGATGTTATTTTAAGGTATGGTTACATTATTAGGTTTTCCGAATGTGGTTCCATACAACCTTAAAACATTCTCGTTCATGGGTACATTCTTGTTTCAGGTCCCCCAGACTTCCTAGCCCTGAAAAATGAAATTATATAACAGAGGTAAAAGATTGTCTTCTGATATAAATATGTTGTATTTTATAGATATGTACCACATAGTTATTATACATAGAATAGCTTTCTAAGTACTTGTTATTAACATATTAGCAGACAGCTGGTGGTGGCAAAATTATCAGTATTTATTAAGTCTCCTTACTGAATACAGAACCCTTGTCTAGGCTTCCTGCCTATTCTGTTGTGCTTGGTTACAGTAACTACCTCCAAGCACACGTATAAAAGACCAAAGAAGTAAAGGAGATTATCAAATTGCATGGTTTTACACAAGGCTTATAATTTCCCAAATTATGTACTGTTTTTCTTGTATTTTTGTATTATTGTCTCTAAATAACTCCGAAGGAAGAACTTAAAGAAAGTAAACTGCCTTTATATTGGACAGCTTTGGACAGTTTTATGTAAAATGGCTCTTCACTGCGAACATAGCCATGTTGCAGACTGGGGCAAAGCTGCCTAGGCAATCAGACTATGCTTTGACTTGCAATTAGTAACATACAAAGAACAATTTCACTGCAATGATTCAGCATAAAAAGTCCAATTTAGTCTACCTTAGTGAGGTAAGGCGCTAACCCGAAGTAGCACTGCTGCCAGAATCTGACCTTGCGCCAGTGAGAGATGCTGGCAAATGTACATGCTTAATAGGGCCATATTAAATATATAAGTAGCATGTTTTTTTCTCAAAGTGCCATTGCTTTTATTTTAAGCTTTGCACTGGTATTTCTGCTGTCATGCAGTAAGTTATCTTTCTGCTATAAATTAACAAAGCTGCAATACTTGATGCCATGGGCAAATCGTGATTTATCTACACTCACAGATCAGCATGGCAATGAATGATGACTGCTTTGCAAAGCAGAATGCCAGATTGATTACATATTGCAGTAGTTGGAATATAAAGTATCATAGTAAAAAGACATAACACTTAATGTTGTTTTGCCCGGGGAGAATATTGTTTTTGCAAGTGAGGTAAAGGGGATTCTGATGGCATGAATGGCTCTGCAGATGACATGAACTCAGCAGAACACTAAGCCAAATTCTGTCTTTGTCTATCCAGAAATCAACTATGTTTGCAGTTTATAGCCTGTGCCTTGCTCTAAAATTGCACTTCCTTCCGCACAAAAGGCGGTACATTTGGTTGAGTATATGTGGTGATATGTGGTGATGAATAAGGGATTCTTTTCATCTACATACAGAGAATAGAACTCTTCAAGCCTTATCAAGCAGTTAAGGACCTTAGCCATTCTTGTGTTTTGCAGGTTCAGATTAGCCCACACATTTTTACACTGAGCGAACTCCAGGTAACACATCAGAATCAGAAGCTACATCTCACTGATGATATACTGGGATTGGACTGGGACGGCGCTCTGCCTTCATGACAGCAAGGAGATTTTGCATTTTATGATGTTTGTGCTTTTCAGCCTTTGTTACAGAAGTTCTAAGTGTTAGAGCTGGGAAAATACATGTTGTCCAGAATCACTCCAGGTATGGAAGAGGAAAAACTGTTTTAAAAATAGTCATTTATTTTCTCTCTTTTGGAATATGCTCAAAAAATATAGCAAATTCCATCATTTCCACATGCACAGTGTCCCAGAGTCCTGAAATTATGCATTATCAAGTAGGTATCCATTCTGTTATGTGATATAGATCCATCAGTGAGATATCACATATTACAGATCATTTTCATAATGTGATATGTTGAGAAAAAGATGATATTAATATAAGACAGGAGTTTTCTGTTGAAATAGGAAATGTTTTCATTTCCCTTTTTAACCGATTTCAATAAACACTTTTTTTAAACAGCAGAAAACAATATGGAAGGAAAAGTAGTTTTTATAAGTCAGCTTTTATAAGTCAGCTTTATAAGTGTGAATTTAGAGATATTCATACTAATTAATAGGAAATGCGAAGCGAATGGCAAATTAACAGCAAATCACAAGAGTAGGCCCACATTACGTGGTTTATGAAAATTATATGATACAAGGAAGGATCCGTATCTGATTAAGCGGACCTGATTTCCATTTATACAAAAATTATCCTTTAGACAATCCTAAGTGTTTTTGGAGATCCTCCTAAGAGGGGATTGCTTCCCACTGAAGTTCAGTGGAGTGCTTTGTAATGGTCAGTGCCACAAAGAACAGCTCCACCATTCATTTTGGCTCTTCTCCACGTTCAAAAGATAATCTCGGTGGAAATACCGATGGTTTTATGGTAAACAGCTGTTCCCACATCATTCCTTGTTTCAAGGCCCAGGTTAAATCCTCCATTAAGAGAGAAAACATGGACCTTTGCTACCAGAGTTTTCCACAAGTCTTACTGAATGCTTGTGGCAACAAGAATTTGTATGCAGACTCCTACTCCTGCCCCGTACAAAAACCCTATTTCTAAGTCATTTTGTAATAAAAAGATATAAATGTAGGCCTGGATACAGTTTAACCAAAAGATGGTGCTGATGTGTCTGCGGCACTGGTTAGCCACAGCTGAGTAGGGAAAACACAAAATTTGCAGCGATATAAATCCGCTGTGAAGAGGCATACATTTTAAATAATGGATATTTATATTTACTTTATGACATAGTGACTGTAAACAATCTAATTTTTACAGATAACATTCAGCTTCCATAAATGAATTATTAGATATTAGCAACTTTGTGGTATCCTTCAAAGTTAAACAGGATAAATGAAAATACACTTGCATGGTAACCTTTAAATTCTGCAATTATATTACGATTCTGATGGCTGGCTTCTCATCTCATAAAACAGTAATTGAAACAGCGCAGAAAATGCCAGAAACATGTAAGTAGGATAAAGAGACAAACTGTACCTTTTGCCCAACCATGTTTGCAAGTTTACTTCAATTTATTCTGTGTTAGATTCAGTCTCTAAAATCTTGGGTTTTTTTGTCAATCAAGTGACTGTGATTAAATGTTGGCAGATGTATTTTGGTGGTGATAGCCCTGAAAGTTTGGCTAGGCAGTGTCAGCAACAGAAAGCAAGTAATAAAAACACAAGTGTTTCCAGTTTTATTAGTAAAGAAATCCAAATGAATGATTTCTGTGGTCTCTGGATCATTCAGTGGGAGGGGTTATTTCCTTGTCTCCTTCCCCAGCATATTTATGCCATAATATTTGAGTGTGCAAAACTGGTGAGGTGGGAATATGTGTGTCGAGTGTTGTGCCCAAGGAAAGGGAGAGGAAGGGCTGCACTTTCTAACAAAGGAGGATTTTTGGTGAGAATGCTATAATCCATGGGTTATAGTATTTGTCCTTGGCTTTAGGTGCAACATAGCCTTTGAAATCCTACTAAGCTACAGGTTTCTACAAGCTAAAAGTTTACCCATAATATTAAAGTATGTAACTGTTGCCTGTTTGCAGAGACTTGCAGGCTTTCAAAATTACTATGGATTTGAGTTTTTCCTATGTCCTTTAAGAATTCTACTGTCAAAAACGAGTGAAGAAAGTGTCAGAATAACTTTTTCACTTCAGCGCTTTTTCATCTCCCCTCTCCAAATAGCCAAGCTATACCTGTCAAAGAGTAGATCCCTCAAGCTCATGAAATACTTCTCCAAGCGTACATTTTGCTTTTTAATTTTAGCCCAGTGCATTAAAAGTAAAGCAATTTAAAGAATAATCTTAGAAAAATACTCTCTCCTTTCATGCAATGCAGTGAAGTTCCTTATTTCTCTCCCCAGTTTTTTAGATGATCAGAATGTAGTGTACAGTGTCAGTGCTTAGAAAAACAAACAAACAAACAAACAAGCAGATTATCTATAAATATTTTTCCAGATTCTTTTATCTACCAGCACTTTAGGGGGCCGTCCTTCTTCATGACTGCAAGGGCAGTACCTTTCATACCTGCACAAATTGTGCCATGCGTCATTTGATTTTGATGCTGATTTTCAAGTTAATGGCTTAAACAGGAGGAGGTGACTTTTCGACCTTGTTCTCAATGTGGGATCATCTGTAGTGCAGCTCTCCATCGTGAGAAGTCTGTGTGTTGGAGATATTGTTCTCCACCTGCAGGAGGTTGGGATGGGGAGAGCAAAAGGTGGTAACCTCACTAGCACAGCTGGTTCTGGCAGGGGCTACATATTTAAGGATGTACTGAGATAGGACTGTGTTATTTTATTTTATCTTTTTTCCATGCAATGCTGAGTTGAGAGATGAGAATACTCCTTGCAGCTGGGATGGATTTTTAAGCATCCTGGTTTTTTGTTTTTTGTTTTTTTTTTTTTAATAAGACTGATGTTTAATTTTGATAGCAAGCCTATTTTTTCCAGTGGGCAAATAAAAAAAATCCAGCTCTGTTTTTCATGGTTTTTTTTTTTTTTTAATAATATATATATATATATATATAAAATACCACACTGCTCGCTACATAGCATCAGTGGCTTCTTGGATTTGGTTGCTGTACTTTCATTTAAAAAGACGGAGAATACATAGACAGTTCCAGGTACTCCTGGCCTCTCACTCTCAGCAGGTAGCTAACCCCTGGACTTGGTCACAGGCAAACTATAATAAGGAATTAGGAGCAATTTTTGAACATTTTGGAAGCGTTTTATTGATGGTCAGAAGAGATTCTGTTCTTTCTTACTTCCACTCACTCAAAGCTTTAATTAATTGTTGCATTTCTGAAAGGAAAGAGCAAAGGGAAGTAAAATAGCTTTGAGTTCTCTTAACTTTTAAGGCCGTAAAATGGTCAAATAACACAGACTGAACTGTTTTGTGACAATACCTTGCAACTTTTCCAGACTCCTGACCTGTACTAACAGCAGGTGTGCTGTGGATTTAGCAAAAGAGCTAACTGCTAAACTTGACCTAAATTCAAGTTCATCTCCTGTACCCGTGCTTTTCTACAGATCTGTATGTTTCAGCCATGCTGACTAAATGCTTTCCCTTTTAGTCCAGCAGGTGAGAGCTTTACACCATCCTTCCCGCTTTCTTTTGCAGGAGTGACCATGACTGTTATTTCTTTATGTCTACTTTGCAAACACGTTGATCTTTAAGTGTAATATATAGTAGTAAAAATGCCTGAGAATGTTTCTAAGGTTTCATATCAGGTTTTTTGTTGTTGTTGTTGAACGCACAGAAGCTGCTTTCAATATCTATACAACCATCAGCATTATTAAAGAGGAAAGATTTTGTCTGGAACATGTGTTCGCCTTTCCTCACAACCCCTGATGGGAATTGTTATCTCAAATGGACATAAGAAAAGATATTAACCATTGGAAAGGAAAATGTGGCTATGAGGAGGAGCCTGCCAGAGGCTGAGGGCAGAATGCTCTGTGGAAACCGATGAAAGCTGAAAACTCGTGCAGCTTCCCAAGAGATGTTCATGCAGGAAAGGATTCTCCTGGCCAGGAGGCCACATTTTGCCCAACCCAATCTGCCCTAAAGGCGAGCCTGCTGCAGGCTGCACAGTTCATTAGAACTTCATGTGTCATCTACAGTCAGTTCTTTTGTATGGAAGTGGTATTCCAAGCTTTGAATATTATCTATCGCATGGTCTAAAACTACTCAGGAAGATATTTTTCCTGCCCATAAAAGATTGAAAATTTTCCATCTGGCTTTTCATAGACCAAGTCAAATGCTTCTAACAGAAAATGAGAATAAACTCTTAAACAGTTTTGAAATTGAAAGTACTGCTTTTTTTTTATATCTATGGCAATTCCTCAGGATAAAGTAACTATAAACCATAAACACGTACAGCTAGAAATGGTGTGCAGTATTTTGGTTTGAAGATATTTCCAGCAGCTGTAAAATGAAAGCTGAGAGACTTTGTATTCAAATAATGGCTGAATGATAATATTCCTGTAATTCCACCTTAGGACTTTTGCCCACTTCGTTTAAATATTTTTACAGAATTTTAAAAGAAGTCTAATTGTCTGCATAAGTTGACTTTTATTTTTATTTTTTATTGCTGTGGATCTCTGGAAAATTTCTGGCTGATGCCCTTCGGCTTTTTTCATCAGAAATATTGGAATTTGTCTGAGTTTGTGTTGCATTATAACTGTCTCATTTCATCACAGTTTATGAGGGCAGACTGAATTGCTTTTTCCCCTCCGTGCTGAAGCTCTCCTGTCTGCATCCTGTTCCTCTGCAGACTGATGTGCAACAAGAGCACACATTTAGTCTTCTCTGGCCAAATGCAATGGAGTACCAGAAAAATCATGCGGGGAGTGAAGTGTGTGTGTGCACAGAGCCATTTACACAGGCTTATAAGCATCGATGATTTACAAAATCAAAATGGTGATAGTTTGCAACAGGAGACTTTTTAAGAGAATCAACAGCTTCTGGATGGTTGCAGCTGCAAAATAACAGTTTAGATTCCCAATTGTTTTAGTTAATCCTTAAAAGTAAAAAGAGATTCATTTCTCCTCCTATAGCACAAGAACTAGAGAATGAGGAAGAAGCAAAAGATGTATGACAGCAGTATGAGTTCCAGAACAGTCTGAGGAAGAAACATGTGCCAGGCTGAGATAGTGTTTTTGGAACAGTAGCGTGAGCAGAAGACTGCATTGCATGCTGCTGAGCACAGCGCACAAGGCATGTGGAGAACAGCTTGTTTTCTAGCTGCAACCTGTTAGGGAATTAAGCAAAAAAGAAAAGAATTAACTTGCAGCCTCCATCACTGAAAGTGGCTACAATTTAATGGAATTACAGGCAGAAACCGAAATGTTGTTTTTGTGGAAATCATTTCAGATGCTGTCTTTTGTACTGAATTTAATAACAGCAGCTTCTTAAAAAGAGACACAATACCACTGCCATTCGGATGGATGTTGTACAGTGTGGTGGGGACAGACTCCTTCCCTTCCTCATCACCCCTTCACTAATAAGCTGGTCCACCTCTCACAATATTCTAGCCTGTCCCTGTTGTTTTGCTGGTGCTACAGTTCCGTGCCTGCACACAGGGCTATTTCCTCCTCAAGCTTGCCTGGCTGCGTGTACACATGGGGCAGGTGGCCTCTGTCTTACTGTATGGTTTTTCAGGTATCCCTTGCTCCTGTTCCTCTGATCACTTTGCATTAGACATGCAAGTAATTCAGCTGCAGGCCAGCTCTGTAGCACAATACACAGCGTCTGTTTCTGTGCTTGTGAGGGATGGGCAGTCCATAACACGGTGTAATTATTAGCTCTTGATTTCAGTCAAGATTTAAAATGAAACAACAGTTAACATTTATGAAATTATTGTCTTTAACAAAAACATATTGGAAAGGAGAAACAATAAAGGAGCTGAAAGAAAAGAATTGCTCAGTACTATGACAACTGATGATGTAACTCTAGGTAAAATCATGGTTGGAGGGCTGAAATTCTAGAATTTTAGTTCTTGCTCTGCTTTCACCAAGTGGCATGAATAATTCTTTCTGCATGCCTGACTTTCTTTGTAATCAGAAGGTGTCAGACTGTTACTTGCATGTAGCTTCACTGGCAAAAGCAAGAGCCAAGTTTGGTGTGCCGGTGCTGATAACACAGCTGAGGGGATGGGAGACTTCACTGCCCTACTCAGGGTTGGTGCTTACATGAAATACTGGCAAAGATCTGAGCAGCTTCAATGCTAGGATCCATCTGCAGCCATGTTACTTTCAATTACAGAATATTGAAACCTTTGAATTCTTGAATTTTTGCTCCAGACTAGTTATTAACATTGGTATCATACTGTGATAAAAACACATTTTTAATCTTGCAGTACTTAAGGTACATAAAGAGTCACTACTTTTAGAGATTTACTGGCCTCCCACTGCTCAAGTTCACTTTGTCAGCAATAAAGGAAAGTCAGCTTTGGGTTCACAGGCAAATTGGAGAAAACTGGAAGAAGCAATTGTAATACAAAGCCAGTAGGCAGAGTAAGGGCAGATTGTCTGCTTGTTTAATTAAAAAAAACAACAAAAAAACCCTACATCAAGTCCTGTCCTCAAATCTCAATAAAATATTGGAATTATAGAATTGTTGCTAATAGTCAAGAAATTGACAAGGCCTATGCCTTAACCAGTTAAGGTAATCCCAGGTTCTTGTGAATGACTTTTAGCACACATAGTCATAATTCTTTTCCCCCAGGAAATACAGGAAGAGAAAGATTACTTAAGATTCAGTGTATTGGAGTCTGGACACAGGAGAGGCGATTGAGTTAGAGCTTCCTCATCTCAGCAGTCTGGGTTACCTTGGGTTTTGGGTTATCTTAACCTGTGCTCAAGCAGCTGAAGCTCTTTCTGTTTTTCCCTGCTCTAAAATATTTCTGCCATTACATAGTTTTGCTGCAGAAACCTCTGATTAACATTTCTGGGGATTTTTACAGAGCAGAACCTTCACAGCAAACTGAAATGTTGTCTGCTAGAGGCAGCCGATAACATTCCACATTGATGAGGGCTCAGGGAACATCTCACTGTGCCGGATGTGCTGCTTCCCTTTCACACTTTGACCTCTGGTGAGCAAGGAGGTAACTACACCACTGCATAATTAGATATTTCACTCTCAACACATCACTATTAATGAACTGCTTTTTGCAAAATTACATCGTTCCACCACCTCTGCTTTTACTTTATTTTTTTGACAGCTAGTGCTGGAGTCAGTATAAATAGGCAATAAATCTGTTTTAATCACTCCAGTTTACTCCACTGGAGGGTGGTTTGACTTTGAAGCTTCTTTTTAGTGGACCATAATTATGTTTAAACAGGTGACAATTTTCACCACACAAATCACCTGCTCTTATCAGGTAGGTTTGTCTTTGACAAGTTCTCAGACCTCCAGCTCCTTCAAAAATGCTGCAATTATAAACATAAGTTCATATGCAGTAGTTGATTTGACCTTTCTCTTGCTTGCATGGGAAGGATGTTTCCTACCAGGCCATACAGACAGAATTGGAGAGCGGGGCACTACAGTCAAATAAATGTCACTGTAAAGGATGTCAGAAAGTTGCAGTGAGAAATGTAGTGGCCTTCAAACATGACATCTCAACTCTTTTCTCTATGATGGTGTTTATATATTGTTCTTTGCCAACAGCCATCCCTTTCATGGATGGATTTCCAGACCATGAGCGCATCTGGATGCACACTCTTGCACAAGCTGATGTCACTCTACTACAGATTTTCAGACTATACTGCAAAACACAGACATAACTTTTCCACTGAAAGAAACAGATGACATAGGCCTACATTCTGCAGCTGATTTTGTAAGTCTTAGTATGATATTTTATTTAGTCTTGAAGTAAAGAACATCATTTTATTACAACTGTTTTAATTGAAAGT
This sequence comes from Chrysolophus pictus, assembly GCA_037305975.1. Taxonomy (NCBI): domain Eukaryota; kingdom Metazoa; phylum Chordata; class Aves; order Galliformes; family Phasianidae; genus Chrysolophus; species Chrysolophus pictus. Next base: position 816,447 of record CM074583.1, read on the forward strand.
TTCCTCAACAAGCTGCAGGCACTAGCATTTAAATTGCTTGTCGTTGTTTCCGTAGGTGGTCTACCAGCTCCTTTCTTACTCTTAAATACGGCTTTAGATGCACCTCCAGCATGTCACTCTGTGATGCATGTGCAAATTACCCATGAGGAATTCACCTGGATTTTCAGCAGCCTCAGAGAGCACATTTATGTGCTCATTTATCTGGCAGCACGTATCCAGAAAGATTGCTACTCAGCTAGAAATGTCATTCATGTCCCTCTGTGATAAAATTTAGATAAATAAAACTTGGAGAGGAAACCAAGAGGAAACTGAGAGATGAAAAACTGTTAGAAAATTTCTTTAGAAATGTGTGGAATAACATCAGAAACTAAAAGAGAGAAAGATTTTATGATGACCACAGCATGAGCCCAGCTTTTATCTTTACCAAGAGATAATAATATCCCATTGTCATTTCTTAGATGGAGTTTCTAAGCTGCCTCAGAAGGACTCCTACTGTCTATTAACTCTAATTTCAGTGGTATATTGAAATTGCACTGGGCTGCTACTTCAGCATGACTATTTTGCATATTCAACTCAAAAGCACTGTGGCTAGCACACACTTTGTAAGAAGAAGTTCAAATCAAAATGGATGAGATGTACGAGCAGTGGGAAAATGGAGATTCTTTACTCCTCACTGTGGAGAGGAGGAAGGAGGTAGGGAGGGACTGAGTGCAAAATATTTCCTAAGTACAGTGTTTTGGTAAGAGATCAACAACTTTTGTTGCACACAGATTTAAATCAGGCAATTAGGGATTACTGTCAAGGGGTGCTTCAAACACTGACAAAGCAGGACATTACTAAATTCCTTCATTAACTGCACATTCCTGGCTAGCAGTCACTTGTTTGAACAACATTCACTGTTAGTGCTAAGCAGACAAAGCCACCGTCTTCACAATTAATCTCTAAGCTGGCTGTGATTACGAAGGAGCAGGAGGCAGTGCTCTCTTGCGCTGGCGGCCATGATGCCTGTTGGTGCTGGTGGCTGAGGTTTAGGCCAGCAGGCCGGAGCGCTCATCCAAGAGGAAAGGCCAAACTACAGTGACTTGTCTTTGTTCTCCCCTTTTCCTTGCTTACACCCGATGTGTTTATGCTACATTTTTCCTCCCGCAAAGGAGAACGTGCTGCTGATGCAGCTTATCTGCTGTATTGTCAGTCATCCTTGTTTGCATTCAGCAGTTTGAATCCCCCCTGTACAGCTCCTGTCCTTTTCCCAACAAGGTTTGCAGCTGCACCCATCTCTTTACACTTTTCATGGTCACATTGCTCAGATTCTTATGTTTTGTGCCTGGCTACATCTTCACAGTGTTACAAAATACGTATCTACAACAGATCACACTATTTCAGCGAGCTTGTGTCTGCATTCCGGGCAAGCTAATATTGATTAGCTATGAACTAATATTAATTATATCCTTTATGATTTAGAGAGCTTCTAATTTGGCCACAGTTTCCTTGCATTGATCTGGGAAGTACAGTGACAAAAATTATTACTCACAGAAGGAAAGCAGTTTGCTAACTAGTTGTCTCATGTGTAACATAGATAATGCTTACTCTATGTACATGTAGACAAGTTCAATGTTAATTCATTTACATGCATTAAGCTGGAATATTCATACTTGCGATCAAACTATTTGATTATTTAAAATACTAAAAATTAAAATATGCATTTAGGTGGACACATTTTCAAATGGAATATACTCAGCGAGTGGCATCAGAGCCTCCTGACATCCCAGTCCTGTAAAAGAGTGCCAGCCTTTATCCAGACTTATGTGATATTTCATGTTGTTTTCCTTATAACAGCACTAGTACATTATGTTGCTATGGCTACTCCATCACAAACCCCTGTTACCAATGCATTAAATAGGCTTTAAACTCAGTGTTTTCCCCATCTTATTGGAAATTCTGTTTTATTTTTCTCTGGTGCAAGATATTCTTTGGAAAAAGGTTTGTGTTAGGGCGTCAAGACCTCTTGGTGTAACAAATTAAGATTTTGCTGTTCATTGTCCTCTTTGCCCCTGTAACAGATTTTATTAATTCTGTTATTGAATAGCAGGAAGGTGCGAGCATTTGCACTGTTTCCACTCATCCTGTATTACCTATAGACTAAGCTGGTTCACTGAAGTGAGGATTAGTAATGACAACATGCCAGACACATATTCTTCCACCAATTTAGTAGACTTCCAACTTGCCAAAGGAAAGTATGTAATCCCATGCTATACACAAGATCATCCTTAAAGCACTTTTTGTCCCAGTAATACCATAGACATTGAGTTTTCCTGCAAGTTTTTCCTGTATTAGTGCTGTGAGAGCAATGACCAGAAAACTAAGCATTTCCTTCCTACCTGATGAGAAGGTTGTAACAGTAAAACTGAAGTGTCCATGAGTGCCGCAATTTCCTTACACCCCTTTCTTTCTTTGTAGTCTCATAGTGGTGGTGATTTGATGTAGTTTCAATATGATATCAGTAGGTCTTTAACAAAGCCAGTGTTTTGTGGAAGATCTCTCTCTTGACTTCCTTTAAAATAAGGGTGATGATAATAAAAACACCCATAATATTTTATTTCTGATTCCTTTCCTGATACTGTTTCTTGGCTAACTTTTATCAGTGCTCGGGGCAAAAACAATAACACTGGTAAATCACATGCCATTTTCTTTGTTATGAGACAGTTGTGGGAGACAGCAGGCTGCTGCTGCTGACACTGCTGGTCTCTAGAGGGAATCTCAGTACACATCTGACCTTGCAAAACAGGCCTGTATTCAATTCAAAGTATTATCTTCCCCAGCTCTCTCTGTGTGAGTTCTCCTCTCCCATCTTGCTGGGTATCTGCTGAACAAGACAACTGTGCTGACCAACACTCTCAGATGTTGTTTTCCTCCTCCTCTTCTCCTGGCAGAGAGAAGGTTAATGAGCACCACTGCTAACCGCAATACTCACAAAGGGTAGAAGCTCTCCCAGAGCTGTGGGAGATGCTTGTTGGGGAAGCAGTTCAGAGCCAAGCACCTCAGTGAAGTAAGTGCTTCAAAACATTTTCAAAGCAGGAAGGGGAAGGTAGGCAGGCTGGTTTTAGGAGCCTGGATTTCCTCCTGGTTCCCCAAAGTCCAGCTGAGCCCCAGGTTCAGCAGCGCTGTCCTGTCAGATTTGTTGAAACTGTCAGCAGCAAGTGCTTCTTTTAAATTCCTTATTTCAACTCTGACTCCAGGAGTATTTGGTGCTTATTTATTCCTTTTGGTAGTTTCTGTTAAATCTCTGGCTCCTGGTCCTGACTCAATGCAGTTGCTTGTTTTCTTTTCACATACTCTCTTCAAAGAAACTGCAAGCATCTACAGAGAGCTTTAAACCTGGCCATTGTATAGTGCTGAGCTCCTTGGTTTTCTTTTTATAGGCAGTGAAAGCTACTGTTGTTGTGTTAAAATCAAGGGGGATGTGAATCCCTCTGGTTGAGTAAGTTATTCTTTGTGTCACTTTGTGGCTTTCTTCCTCAATTTTATTTCTCTGAAACATATAATACATCCCTGAAAAAAAAAAAAGATGGAAGGGAAAGTAGCACATTTCAGGTCATACCAAACACTGTTGTTTATACTTAGTTTACACCAGGCAAGACAGTAAATGAATTCTAGCTCCTCGCATCAGGGAGAATTTAGAAGACACTGAATCACCGAGTATCTCCAAGGGGACGCTTTGTGCAGCCTCATTGTCTAACTTGAATCTAATTTTGAACAAATGATTGAGAAAATGATCTCTGTCTAGAAGTAGGACATGATTAGGCAAATAAGTTTCATATGGAGACGTAGAAGAAGAGAAGGAAGAATGGACTTGTTTCTGTGACCTTGAAGAAATGGTTTGTATTCTCATCTGTCACAAACTTGAGTGACCATCCATGAGACACTACACTACTCACTGTTTCCCTTGTTTTACTGCAGCTCCAAAGCACTTGTGAAGTGTATTTTTTTCAATGTTAGCTTCAGTTGAGGAGTTCTGTAGTTTTCCAAAGCAGTCCGTATGTGTGGAGCTGCTGTTCTTGTCTCATTCATCCCCTAATATCATAATCATGCACCTTAGTGCACTCCATAGGACCAGCATGTTACCTTTGGTGGGAAGGTATGGATACTGTGTTTTCAGTGTGTTCCAGGTTCAAGAGCCCAAAAGTTGCTGGTAGGATCCTGCAAATGTGTAAGATTATGGTTTTGTTTTCTATTTTTAATTTTAACCTTGTTCTTAAAAACCAGACATAGGAAAGGAATACAAAATACATGAAAAAAATACATGGGAAAATCTATGCCTCATCAAAATCTGTTTATCATTTTAGAGTCAGTAATTTTTCCTAGAATTCTTTGTGTATTGGTCAGATCTTCTGTTTACACACTTGTCTTCTGAAGTTGTACATAAATGATTTTTTTTTCTTTTTTTTTTTTTCCCCCTCTATACTGTGTAGACAGAATACTCTTTCTCCTTCTTTTTTTTCTTGCTTTGGGAAATGAGACTGATCAGGCTGACTTAGCTCATTCAATTTTCAGTCCGCAACTTTGGGAACTTTCCTGAGAAGAATAGAATTATAGAATGGTTTGGGTTGGAAGGGACCTCAAAGCCCACCCAGCCCTGCTGTTGTCTGGTTGCCATCCAGACTGAATCAGGCTGCCCAGGATCACATCCAACCTGGCCTTGAGCACCTGCAGGGATGGGGCATGTGCTGCTTCTTCAGGGCCTCACTGCCCTTTGAGTAAAGAATTTCTTCTTAACATCTAACCTAAATCTTCCCACTTTTAGTATAAATCCATTCCTTGCCCTATCACTATCAGACTGTGTAAAACATTGTTCTCCCTCCTGTTTATAAGTTCCCTTTAAGTACTGGAAGGCTGCAGTGAGATCTCTCCTGAACCATCTCTTTTCCAAGCTGATCAAGCTTAACTCCCTCAACCTTTTGTCATTGGAGAGGTGCTCTAGCTCTCTGAGCATCTTCATGGCCCTCCTCTGGACCTACTTGAACAGCTCCACGTCTTCCTTGTGCTGGGAGGTCCAGGCCTGCACACAGTACTGAGGACCCTCATGAGGGCAAAGTAGAGGGCACTCCTCTCAATCCACTCTCCACCTGTCTTGTATTTATGCTAGGGATTGTCCTTACCCAGACTATCCTGACCTTGCACTTGGCCAAGCGCGTGCATTTCATAAAGCTGTGCAAACCAAATTAATGGCGTTTGCTCAGACCCACCTCATGCCTGTCTAGGTGTCTCTGGATGCAACCATTTCCTTTCAGCATGTCTACCACACCACTCAGTTTGGTGCTGTCTGTAAACTTGCTGAGTTCGGTCTCACTGTCCATGTTGCTGACAAATATATTAATATTTTAGAAAAAATTAACTACTCCTGAAGCCTTTCATATTCCTTGGAAAACAATCTTGAGTTATTCTTTAACAGAGAAAGGAAAAATGCACAGATACCCTTGTTTTGGCTGCTGTACTTGGGGTAGCTCATGTACTTTCTGGGAAAGGGAAAGATGACTTTCTATCTGCAACTAAGATGAACTTGCTAAAGGTAGCAAGGGTACTCTGGAGAGTAGAGTTTCATCAGGAAAGCTGGATGACACTGTTTGCCCATGCTCAAATATTTGAGAGCAAGTTCAAATGTAGGAAGAGTGAAAAAAAGAAGTAAAAAGTGGGGGCAGAAGCTATTGAAACTACGATGAAAGAATTGTACACTTCAGCCTCATGAAAATTCCTGGTTTAGAGAAGATATCTCCCGCTTTATTTTATTTGTAGGTGACATGTACAGTGCTGCTGCATATTTCGGGCTCATTAAAGTATCACGTGGAGATACCACTTTAAGAAGGGAGAGAGAGGGACTGAGGACAAAAAGGCCTCCTGCCTCCAGGCTCTCTGACTCAAAGCCCTATTACTCACATTAAACCCTAACTCTCCAACATTTATCTTGCAAAATGCCTCATATTTTTCTAAAGTGATTAGATTGACCAAAGAAATAGAGATCTATTTTATATGATGATACCTTGTGAAATTAAGGTTGACAGGTGATATACTTTCTCTTTAGAAGTACTTGAGAGAAAAATGTAATAAATGGAGAAAGTTATAGGAAAATGTTAGCATAAGAATGAGTGGTTTCAAACAGACTGCTCATAAATTCAAGCTGGACTTTGGAAGTTTGCTCACAGATATAGGAAATGAGGTCCTGGAATGACTTTCCTACAGTGATAGGGAAAAGCAGTCAAGACAGTTCTAAAACAAAAGATAACTTTTCTGCAGAGATCAATATTATAATTCTATTCACTGCATGGGAAGATTCTCAAAGACCTTTGTCTTGGTCCTAACGAGAGTTCCCAAATGGGCAGAACCGTGGCTCTGTTTGGCTCTTTTATTAGCAGTTCTCAGAAAGGAGGGAAATAGCCTTCTTCCAGGCATTTTGTAATTATTGAGGGTAAATGGTGTGTGGTGTGGCAAGGTGCCCACTGACCTGTCCTCTCAGTCTCCACTCCTCAGCAGGTCATGGGGGCAAAGAAAGATTTAAAATAAAAAAAGCTTGGGGAGTGAAATAAAGATAGGAATGATACTTTACAGGGACACCACTTCTTTTCCACGAAATGAAATAAAATAGCAGAAATAAAGAAGTAGCATGCCTGTACACCTAGAGTGGACTAGCACCTGCTGCTCTGCTTCAGGTCGGGTGGTGGTGTCTGTGGGGAGTCAGAGCTGGTCTGTAGGACACCTTTGCTCACCCTGCTCCAGGAACATTTTCCTGCTGTACTCCCAGCTCAGCTCCAGGGTGTCAGTAGGTGTTGGTGCAGAGGAGTGGAGCTCATTTGCTAATTCTTCTGACATGGAGCCTTGCAGGGTGGAAAATTACTTTCTAGTTCATCCTATCACTAAATGCCTCTGAGAGTCCTGAGCAGCAACATTCCCATTTTACACAGGAAAGTGAGACTTTCTAGCTTGGTTGAATCTGATTTTCTTATTAATGTTCCCCAATTTTCTTTTTTTCTTAGCAGTTGTGCTGTCCCTGTGGATAATAGTACTTTATCTGCATTGTTGTTAAGCTCTTCTTGTTTTTTCTTTACCTAGGGAGGAGATAAGTGAAAGCATACACAAAATATTCATTAAAAGTATAGTTTTTTGCCTTAACTCAGAAACACAAAATGTAAGGCTGCATTTCTTTAGATTCTTTTCTAACAGCCCATTAACATTCTCTACTCTCCTTCTTTTCCACCACTTTGTTTCTTTCCAAAAAGTCAGCAACGTGTTTGAAGAGTGAAAACATTCTCTTTTAAAGGTCAGGCCATTCTTAGATTGACTTGACTGTTGATTGTACTTGCACTGGTAGGTTTAATTCATGTTAACTCCATTTGTTTTTAATTAAACAATGTGTTTTAAGCAAAGATGGTCTATCACTGCTGTCAACAGATAAGTTTTGCTCTTTACTGTTGTCTTATATTTTAGTTTAAATGAGAGGGTGATTTACTCAGACTATAGATTTTTTTAAACAGGAATGCAAATTGTCTCACAATTTGTAGTGATTTGGTTTAGCCTAATAGCTTCAAAAGTGACCTGTGAAAGAAACAACTAAGCTTACCATACACCTAGTTGCACCAAGAGGGGACTATTACACTTACAAAGACAAGGAACTACCTTCAGCTATCGGAATCTGTGGGCTCCTTTTTCCTTTCTTTCCATCAAAAAGAGGCTGTACTATCATTCAAGAGGACCTGGACAGACTGGAGTGCTGGCAGGGTGGAACCAGATGAAGTTTAACAAGAGCCAAGTGTAGAGTTTTGTACCTGGGAAGGAATAATCACATGTATCAGTACAGGCTGGGGGCTGACCTGCTGGAGAGGAGCTCTGGAGAAGGGCCTGGGTGTCCTGCTGGACAACAGGTTGGCCATGAGCCAGCAGTGTGCCCTGGTGGCCAAGAAGGCCAATGCTGTCCTGCAGTGCATTAAAGAGCGTGGCCAGCAGGTTGAGGGAGGTGATCCTCCCCCTCTGCTCTGTCCTGGTGAGGCCACAGTTAGACTGCTGCGTCCAGTTCTGGGCTCCCCTGTACAAAATAGGGACCTCCAAGGAGTCCAGCAAAGAGCCACAAAGATGATGAAGGGCCTGGAACATCTCCTGTGTGAGGAAAGGCTGAGTAACCTGGGTCTGTTCAGCTCAGAGAAAAGAAGACTGAGAGGGGATCTGATCAATGTTGGTAAATATCTAAAAAGAGGTGGGAGGCAAAAGGCTGAGGCCAGGCCCTTCTCAGTGGTGTGTAGTGACAAGGAATAATGGCCTAAACCTTGAACACAGGAAGTTCCATACTAACATGCAGATGAACTTCATTACAGTCAGGGTGACAGAGCACTGGAACAGGCTGCCCAGACAGATGGTGGAGTCTCCTATGAAGATATTCAAGACCCATCTGGACACCTACCTATGTGATCTACTGTAGGGAACCTGCTTTAGCAGGGAGGTTGGACTTAATGATCTCTTGAGGTCCCTTCCAACCCCAGTGATTCTGGGATTCTGTGATCTTTTGGTAACAATATTCAAAAATATGAGTTGGGTTTTGACTAATCAAATAAAAATACATGTGTTACAGCTCTGAAAAAATAGAAAACAAATTAAAACAACAAGAGGCAACAAGAGCCTCCCCACCTTTTGCAATAACCTCTAGAACTGCATTTTTCATCTGCTTGCTTGTTTTTTCTTGTTTGCTAATGTGCATCTAAGAGGTGAGTATGGAGAAGGCTGGCTGAGACGAACAGCAGCGTCTGCTTGAATCAGCAGCAGAGCAAATTTATGTTTGGATGATGTGGGGTCAGGACTTATTAATGATAAAAACATTAGCATCTCTTTTATTAAAGAGAGTGGTGCGTGTTCTTTGATGTCTATCAATCAGGTGTAATGTATGACAGACAGAATACATAAACTGCAGCCAGTCACTTTATAATAGAAGGAATGCAACATTTCTTTCCTATCTTATATAGGAATCACATGCTGATTCTGCAGCACTAATGTTATTGCTCATCTCTGATCTGTGTTCATCATCCAGTATTATTGTTACATATTATATATATTAACATATTACATTAATATGTTATTATATTATTATAGTTTTTCGTGGGGAAAAAAAAACAACAAGAAAACATAATCCTGTCTATAAAATTTTCAAGTCAAAGGCAAAGGACAGTAAGGGTCTTCAAGCATATTAAAACCTTGCAGACGATACTTGGTATTGCAAGGCATATGAATACTTAAATCTTTATGAATTTCGGTGATCAGTAAATATGATACATGCATTACTAAGATGTGGATTTTTTCAATGCCTTCTCTGTTTTCTGACTGTGTAAGTGGAAGTAGTGGTGGCTGTGACTGGAATGCTAATGGCTGAACTAGGCATTTGTAGTCAGTGGCATTCATTAGCTGTTTTTGCTTGAGCTGTATAATATCAGTATTTTATAAATACTTACACAATTGATTGGGTTTGCTTTTAACTGCGCAGAACAGCCTTTCTTTCATATTTCTTTTTTACCCTTTTGCTTGTTATTTCTAGTCAATTAAGCACCATTTGCCTGTACAGTAAAATCCTTTTCTTTCAAGCAGGAGATTCTGCTCAAAAGACTCAACTTTTTTGTTATTTCATGGATTCAGTCCTTCCCCTTTGCTGTACTTTTGGATAATCAGTTCTTAGCTTTTGCTACTGCTTCTAAATAGAAACTGTCTCTTTTGAAAAAAGTAATGAAAAAGAAATCAACAACAGTAATCAACCTGAATTATAATAAAGCCTTGGCTTTCAGCTAGCAATTGCTACAGAAATTGAGCTCAACTCATTATATACTGTATGTACATCTAATTGAAATTTCCTTCTTTTTTTTTTTTCTTTCATAAACTTATTCCCAAAATACCGTGTGTCTCTTATCCTTAATTAAAGGACAAGTTCATCCTGAAAGTCAGGTAATTACTAGAATTTCTGCTGGGCTGCAGGAGATTGAAGAAGAACTAGGTGGGATGGAGAGTGCACAAACAAATACAATAAGTGCCCACATCTTGCTGTTCCTTAGATTACATTTCCAGGGGTAATAAGAAGTAGATATAATGAACAATGTATTGCACTTGTTAGAAAAAAAAAAAAAAACAACACAAAAACACCAACAGCAAAATACAGTGGATAACTATGAGGCCAAAATTGTTTTCTCTTTTTGATTTGTCCAGTTGTTTGATGTTTTCTACTTTGAATATGCTTTTGCAAGAGAAATTGATAGCAGGTCCTGTCTGCTTACTCAGGAGGTACGGTTGCCTTTAACTTCACAAAAAATAGCTAGGGAGTGTTTTTTCTTTTTTTTTTTTCCTTCTTTATTTTTCTTTTCCCAGTTAGCATTCTGCTCAAAAAGAATTCCCTTTTACTATCTCTTATGACCACGTTTCCCATGCTGGTACTGCTGCAGTCTGTCTGCTGCTTTGTGCATGCATTTGTACAGGATACCGGAAACTTGCTGGAAGCTACTTCTAGCATTTATGTTGGGCACCTACTTTTCTTCTCCATGTACCTCTGCTTCTACTTGACCTTGTTCACATGTAAGCTTTGTGGTGTGGATCCAACTGCTTTTTTTTTTTTTTCTTTTTTTTTTTCTTTTTGTAGCCATCTACCTGTGGTTCCTTATGCAGAGGGAGAATTGAAGAGATTTTAGACTTCAGCTTTGCTCACATTTTATCTCATTAACAGCGTCCATCCCTATTAATCCTGTTTGTTGTGTCTGAAATGGCAGCGTGTTTCTCTCATGTCCATTCACACCAAAGAGAAAGCAATAAAATTACCTCTTGAGCAGATCTAGCAGTTTACACACTTTGTGCAGGGTTTTCTCTCCAGACATTTTTGCTCCAGTGAACCCAGTTGTATTTTACTGCCATTCCAGTCTGGTTTCTTTCCTGCTAACTGCAGGATCTGTGTTGAAGGCTTTCTGAAGAACAGCTGGTTTAGTTTGAGCAAGCCTGCTTGCAGAAACACCTTTGCTCATGTGATCTGAAAGGAGACTTTTGCCCTCATCTGTTCTCCTTATGTGCTTGTGCACTCACAATATGTGTCTCAAGGGGTGCCACAGTGACATTTTGATTACCTCCTGGAGGGTAGTTATGCTTAAATTTAATATAGCTTAGGATCCTACAGTATAGGAAATACCTTTTTATAGGACAGGGGCAGTGGAAGATCTCTGTCAAGGTCTGTGCTGTTTAAACCAGTTACCATTTAACAGTTTAGCTTCACATGCACGTAATTTTAAGTAGTTAAAATGTCCCTATTTTGCAGCTCTCTCCCTGCCTGTCTTTTCTCAGAAGAGAAGCAATAGTCTGTTATAGGCTTTGCTCTCTCCTTAGCATTTACCAGATCGTGTAAAAAGAGTAAATAAATAGAAGGAGTAAATAGATAACATTGTTAAAGGCATTACCCCTAGAGTATCTGAAGACTTCCTATATAAAATAAGATTTGTAGCAGGCTATCCAAAATCTCAGCCTCTTCTCATTTCTCTGGACATGCTCTCCGCTCTGAGTCACATGGTAATTTTATTCGTAAGGACTTGAAATCTCTGTAGCAGACTGTTTGGCTATTATTATTATAGACTAAATCACAAGACTTTGCGAGTACGCAGGCAATGTAATTCTTTTTCACAGACTGTGTGCTGCATTAAAGCAGTGACCTTCCGCATCAAAAACCTCTAAATTAGAAGCAAAAGTGGTGTACAGAGCCTTACCTAGACTGAAAGGCTGGGATTTTGAGGAGCAACTTGGAGCTGAGAATCTCACTGCCTCCACTGGGGTCAGGATTTCACTTCGTGAATTTTAGAATATCTAATGCTGTTAGAGCAGCGAATCTGTCTGGGGGAGAAAAAAGATGAAACTTTGAGTCATGCAGTTTCTGAAGGGTGGTAATCAACAGAATTTGTATTTTAGAGGGGAAAGGGAAGTTCCTGCTGTTAAGAAAGGTTCTGTTTGACTCTAATCTTTTCCACCTGTTGAACAATTATTGATGACTTTCATTAACAGTGCTTTGTTGTTCGGCTATGTAAAAGAGAACAATCAGTCCCGTATTAAGCTACAAGTAAAAAGTCTGTCTTTATTTGCATGGTAATGAAGTATTACCTTAGGTGTTAGAAGTAGAATCAATAGGCTAATGAGATTTTATGCAAACAATCTCAAGTAACAACCTGGGCTCACCCTTAGATAAAAGGATTTGTTTGAAGTAGGAAAATAAGTTTTTTTTTTTAAACAAAGATGTATCCTTATATCAGTGCAAATTGAAACATGAAAAAGAAACTTCTTTTCTATGTACTGTATTATAGAAAATAAGTCCAATCTGTCTATAGGTAGCAGTAAATAATTACCTAATCGGGATGATTTTTCAAGAAGGTGTATAGTTTTGTGTATTGGTTCCATCCTTTTTTCTTGGTGCTAATATTCAGCCTCAGAGATGAAGTATCTAGAAGTCCACATCTGAATACAAACTATCCTCTCTATACATAAAAATAGTTTTTGCCTACAACTTATCAGGTAACACTCATGCTGGGCAACAGACAATATTGCAGGTTAAGAACTGACTATAATGTTGCAATGTGTTGACAGCAATAAACATGCCACAATATTTTGGAAAAGAGCATGAATTTACTTTTGTGGCCTTTTTAATGCTATGATAATTATTAAATATGTACATCTTTAAAGTGAAACAATATTGTGGAATAAACAATATTGTTCATTTGAACTTGATGCAAATTATGGTTTGCTGCAGTGATTGATACAGGGAGGGAACCAAGCTCCGTAGCTTCTTGCAGAGAGAGAGAGAAAACTGCGTAGAACTATAGCATGGAGCTGCATCAGCGTGTGCATTAGGAAAAAGATCTGCACCAGAGGGTGGTGAGCATGGAGCAGGCTCCCAGGGTAGGAGTCATCGCCCTGAGCTGCCAGAGATCACAGAGCATTGGGTCACTGCTCTCAGACATAGGGTTTGGGTTTTTGGTGATCCTGTGAGGGGATGGGAGTTGGACTCCACACTTGTGGATCCCCTTCCAGCTCAGGAAATTCTGTGATTTTGTGATTCAGTGGTGCTCTGCTCAGCCCAGCTGTGCCATGGGATAACAGGATGGAGTCAGGGAGAACTACCTGGTTTTAAGTCACCAAGGCAGCTCGCTATATGCTACATGGAGTTGCTATACAGCAAAGAAAAAGTACAGAAAGATGAGTTCAGTTTTGTGGAGTTGTTTGAAATTGCATAAAATGTGATTTTATCCAATGCACACACATACAAAAAGAGATGATGTAAACTACTCAGGTTTATTAGACAAATATGCTAAAAAACCAGTTTCAGCAAAGCACGATCAAGAATCTGCAGTGAAAAGTAAAAAAAACAACAACCAGTAAAGACAGAGCTAAATGATTTTTTTTCCATTTTCCCCGCTAGCTCAAGCATGAGAGAGAAAAACACATTTTTAATCCAGAAATCTACCCTCCCAACAACAACCATCTTTCTCTTCGCTCAGCAAATAGAATGCTTTTACACATTCTCTCAAGTGCTTCTGGATGGCTTTGTTTTCATCAGCTGTGCTGGCTGGTGCAATAGGTGTCTGTCTGTCAGACAAACTAAGGTGGGCTGCAATGAAAAGGAAACGTGGAACAGGAAGGCTTCGGACCACCTGGTGCCTAAGGATGCCTTTCTCCTTTCTGCTGGCTAAGGAGCTGATAAACTGCTATTAGAGCATACTGCAGTAGAAGCTCGAATATTTCCTTTCATTTCATGGGTGTTAAGGACAGAATGGATGTCGTTAGGAACATTTTGGATGGCAGAGCAGAAATGTGTTATGTAGATTCTTAACTGAAAATCTGACTTTATTAGAAAGGGAAGAAGCTGGATGCTGCTCTCACTCAATTCCTTCCTGAGGGCATTCCTTCCTGAGGGCAGTCATCCTGCTCTGACACTGATGGTACCCAAAGCAAACCTGCTGTCTCTTCTTTTCATGAATCTATTTTGTTAATTGTGGAGAAGACCATGGCATGCGCTCCAAGGCATTGGGAGACTTCTGGGAGAGTGCGCTTCTGAGCATGCTCACCTTCGTTCTGACTTTGCATGGCTTTCCTTAGAGATTGCAGCCCTTTCAGGCCAAACAACTTCCACGTTGTTCCCCAGGAGTGAACAGGTATTTAATTAATGAGCTTTGGTAATAAGTAATGAAACTGAATTGATTTTTACTAAAATCTCTCTCTCTCTCTCTCTTTTTTTTTTTTTTTTGGCTAAAAATGTTAATGAATCCTGCTCTGTACATGAATAAAACAAAAGTGTCTTTCCCACTGCCTTCTGATGAAACCAGACCCCCTGCAAGCAGCAAAGCAGCATTTCATGGCAGAGCACTTGTGAGTTCTGCCCCCATAGCAAGACTTTGAATTACACAGTGTCTATTCTGAATTTCCTTGGGATGCTGCCAAGTGCTTTGAAAGACAACCGTCTTGCCTACGAGTAAAAAGGATGCTCATTGAGGTGAATGATGATTCATTTGGCTTCAAAACTGCAGATTGTTCTTGGGAAATTGACTTCAACAACCAAAGCAGCTTCTGCCAAATAGTCTTTATTTTTTAGTGCAGGGAAGACGATAGAAAGGCTGAAGTTGAAAAATGGTGTTATTTTGCAGTGTTAGGAATTCAAAGGTGTTGTGTCACTCACTTCTTTTCACTTTCTTCCCTTCATCCACAGCCACCAATCGCAGACCAAGTGTGACTTTTGTGTGCATGAACACAAAAATTCTACCCGAATAGCAAGTTCAAAAATCTATCTGGCTCCATGGTCTCTCCTGCCATCATTAGGAACTACATTTTGGAGAGAAAGGGCAGAACATATAAGCTTTCTGTGGTGTAACTGCTGGACATTGACAGGGCAGTGTTCCTGCTTTGTGCAGGCAGGAAGCCAGACTTCATATGACATGCTGTGCTTCCTAATGGTGGGCTGGTGATGCTTTCTGTTTCCTTGTTTCAGATAAAGATTGGATCAAAGTTACGTAAAATTGGAGAGTAAAACTGATAGGATGCAAGAAGTGTTGGCGTATTTTTTTTCATCAGCACCTTACACAAGTTTGTTTACTGAAAATGTTTTCAATTATATATTTATTGAGTTTTTAATTGAAAAGAGCAAGTGTAAAAAAATCTGACAAGCTAGACAAGACTTTCTGCTTTGGTTACAGCAGCTCTGCTGAAGAACTTATGATATATTCCATAACTATTTATGAGTTAATTTCTTTCACTGATATAATTTTTTTTTAAAGTCCTTCTACATATTCCTTTCATTTCTCCTACTGTGGAACCCAAGGGAACCAGAAAATTATAATCTAAAGGCAGCGGTTACAATGAATTATAATTTTACTGTTTCCCATATGAAGAATTAGTTGCTTCAGTTTCTCATTTTTGTTACAACCTTTGTCTTGAGCATAAATTATCTAAATTTTCCATTGTTTAATATTCCATGCAATATCTAGTGGAAGAAAGACAGTTTGACCTTTGTGCTATACTGCTTTCTGATTTAGATTTCTTTTCATATATGTTTAACAAGAGAATAATCAAAACAGCCATCTCCTTGCTGTTTTTAATAACATTAGTCATTGAAACAGCAGTTTTTGTGCTCTGTAGTTGTGCAACTACCTGGTGCAGAAAGACAGTGGTAGGGGGATAACCTGCATGGGATTTCATCTTCCTATAATTTGCTCCTATTTTTTATACGACATCGAAAGTTTAACTGAACTGCTTTGAGATGGGGGCAGATTAGCTGTCTGGTGAACATTCTAATAACTACCTACTTTCTATTATTTCTGCTTTGAGAATTTGGTAAAGAATATAAAATAGTTCTTGGGGGTCTTGAATGGGAAATTGTTATTGCTTAGTTCAACTTTTCATAGATGTACTCTAGCAAACATGAATTGATTACTGAATGAAAAACAAAGCCAAGTCTCAAGCCAAGTACAGGCTTTGCTACAAGTCTAACTGGCCTTGGCATAGGTTTCTAAGAATGTCAGAATGACAAATAGTTGTTCCGAAGATAAGTTTTTTTGTTTCTATATTTTGTTTGTTTCCCTATGAAAGATGACCTGGCGCTCTTTATTCTGGATGAAATCCACCCGCAGGATTTCTCATTCATTGTTCCACATCCACTCTGTCTGCCTGAAGGCTTGTCTACATGAGAAAATATGTATTAGGTTATTATGGGAATCTATCCTATTCCACCTGTGTTGTCTCTCTTTAAAAGTGGAATAAATTATGTAGACAGCTAAATGATCAATAGCTGGAATCTGGGACTTACATGCCCAGAAAGGACGTCTGTATGTGATCTAAATGAAGAGTTCTCACTATGCCATAAATTCATTTTACAACACACCACTTTTTCTGCAGGAAATCAGTCTGCATCAGAATGGTCAGTGTGTAAAGAGTTACATCAGTGTAACTCTGGCACAATGCCATCAGCAAATGCATGAAATATTCTAATCACGTCAGTAAATTGTTGAGAGACAAAAGTGCCTCAGCCTTGGGAGGTCAAAATACATGGCTCTTCCATGAGTATTAATGTGAGTTTCATTCACAACAGATGTCCTGCTGAGTAAAGATAATTTTTGGTAAGGAATAAATGGTGTATCATTGTCATGCATCCTGCAGTGGTGATGGACTGAGGCTCCACAAAACGTAATGCTCAGTTGCTTTTGGCCATGTTTCTTTTTCTTGTATTTTATCACTCTAGTGTACTATTTTCTTTGGAATAGCAAAGCATCATAGAAATTATTTCTGCATGTTCTCTTTAGCATCAGTATATCTTTCTATGTACGTACGTTTTCTTCATAATCTCCTTCTTCAGAGTGGAATTTTGCACTCAATCTAGAAAAGCAGAATTAAAACTGCAAATGCCATCCACCACAGTGAATGCTGGTTGACATGACTTCAACCACCATTTCTCAAGCTCATTTCCATGAGCGATGTGTGATATTAATGGAAAAACAATCTCAATGACTGTTTTCTATCAGCTCACTCGATCAAGTCAGACAACTTTCAAACGGCAGCGACAGAAACAAAGTGTGAGCTATGGGGAGGTTTCAAACATCTGAATGAATGAAGATGTTTGAAAGAATCAAAGAATCAACCAGAGAAAGAATCAAAGTAATTGCCTAACTCAAATTGTCCTTATTCAATCCCTCTGTTAAATCATATGTAAGGGCTAGGGGTAAACCCAGCAACCAGCAGTCTCAGCTGACAGCACACAAAGCCTCTCTCTCTGTTGATGGCTTGGACAGCCTTGAATCCAAAGGCGACAAATCTGAGGCTGAGCTGTTCCTGCAACCCCACCACATGCCAGATCCCATTCTCACCTGTCTTCAGCAAGGTGAGAGAGAGCAGAGGATGAAATATGAACTGCCATAAAGGGCAGCTGCTGACTTTTTCATTGTGGATGAGGAACCAGTAAATAATTCCCGCTGCAGACCAATCAGTGCCATCCTGTAGGAATCTGATGTCATTTATGGTTGGGTGTTGGAAATTATGCATGCTGGGTAACGCTGCAGTCCAAGCTAGTGTACCTACTTCAGGTGCAAATACTTATTTCTATTTCTATTTCTTAGCTATTTTATTAGTTGTCTTTCCTATTAAGATAGTCATGTTAGACTCTGATGATAGAAAAGCCTTCCCAAGCTACCTGTGCAGTGACTTTGCAGATCATTTTGAGAGATATTTTAGAAAGTCTACAGTATTATTTCCAAAGTTCTTTTAATAGTGTTGAAATGCAATTAGTTTTATAGGAAATTGGGCAGTAAGTCAATACAACAGGAATTGAAGAATAATGAAGAATGATTGTGGAGTAAGGGAACTAGTTCATAAAGCATTGTAAGCCTTATAATTTCTAAGTCACCGGCTCAAATGTGATCTGTTTACTGAATGTAATCTATTTTAAACATGAAGTTTTTTTTGTCATACAAATATCTTGAAGAATGTAAGAATTTCCTTGGGTTTTGCTGAAGTTACTGAGATGCTTAGCACTGACAAAGTGCATAAGTGTATTTTTCCAGGATATGCAACATGGGCTGGACAATATTTCAGTTAACTGAGGACTTCTGCTCTGCTTTAACTGCATGGTCTAGAGTTTCCTTGAAGAGCCTTATTTTCTGCAATCACAATGTGCAGGCTTTACCCATGTTGGCAAAGTGATCCGTATTTAATTCAAAGTAGTTGTATGCAGATCCGGAATTCCTACATTAAATAAATCTTTCCACTTTGCAAAGAAGGTGGTCCTTTGTTTCAGGTTATTATTCAGAGTGAGAACATTGATTGCCTCTCTTATTTTGGGATTTAACTTTAGAGCAGTACCAAAGGAAAATCAATGTATAAGTTCATGTTCTATCTCAAAATCAATCAAAATTCTCATTTCTTATTAATTATATGAAGTTCGATAATACTATTTCAGAAGGATATTTAACATAAATGCCTCTAACAAAGAACAGAAATATGAAGTCTACTGGCAAAGACCTACTCAGAGTAGGGTGCTGCATTTGTGCCTTGTGGCCAGTTCAAATGGCCTGTTTTTTAGCATGATGTCCTGGTATCATATGCAGAAAACAGAGCTAAGCAGTGATGTTGGTTTCCTATTTGTGAAACTGGTTTGTGATGTCCCTGGCCTTTTAAGATTTGATGTGCATGATAAACTGTTCCAACTGGAAAACAGCCAGGTTTTTTTTACATCTTATGACATTAGGATCACAATTTTACTGCTCTGTCCCCATGGAAGAAAAACATCTTGGCTCCAATTCAGAGAAACATCTAAGCATGTGCTTAACTCTAAGCAATCCACTGGAATCAGCTAAACATGCATAAAAGCTTTGCTGACTTGAGCCTCTGGGCAGTGGAGCTCATCAATAACAAAACTAAGTGGATTAAATAGAGGCTCTGGTTAAAAAACCCTTGTGGTAAAATCAAACACGCTCCAGTGCTTTTCTGAATCAGAAAACTTCCCTACTGTGGTGCTGAAATACAAGAGCTGGAATGGGAAGAGTATCATGGGTTCCAGAAAAGGATTTGAAAATCAAAAGTGTATGCAGTAGGTGGCTAGAAAGAAGTACAGGGAGGCAGGTTTGAACTGAAAATTGGAATATGGAAGGATTGAGCATCAGATGAATCAAATAAAGTGGGAGGTAGCCCCAGGTGCTGGAATCATCCAGCACTGTCATTTTGCAAGAAAGACTCAAACAGACAAAAAAAAAAAAGCAAACAATCAAGAGTGAAGGATGCAAAGCCAAATGAAACTCTGCTAGCCAAATGTGCAAAATTTTCCAAGAATGTATTTATAACCTCCTTCTAAAAAATGAAATAGAGCATCTGGCTCTCCACTGTGGGTGGAAAGGCTGGGGAAGATGTATTTTTTGTGATACAAGAGGCTATGAAGGGAGAATAAAATGCCAAAACAGAGATGAGGTCAAGCCTAGCAGACACTTTTTCAGCAACATATGAAAGCAACACACATGGAGAGCCATCACTCCTGACAGGGAGCCTGGATTCCTGGTGACGATGCTCTTATTAGTTCCTAATAAGACACAACCCACTGACATGAAGGACAACCCATCTAACATGTGCAGGGAAGACACAGGCCACTGAAGGGCATCAATTGCTGCAGCTTCTCTAATCACTGTGTGATACACTAAGGAAAAGAAATGAAAGACTTAGAGGGAAAGGACAGAAAATGTTTGAAGCTTTGCTCTTTTGGTATGAGAGAGACTTCTAGGGTTTGGAAAAGATAGTTAGAGAGGTTCCCCTGGACCTCCATCTCTATTTTCATGTGTATATATATGAAGCTAGATAGATAGTGAGGAATTTGGTTCAAAAAGTTTTTATTTCATACAAATCTGCTTCAAATGTATGACCTGAATTTCAAGCTATGCTCCATTTACTGTATGGAGTGAAAAAAGAAAGGTATTTTGTAGAGTAAGAAAGAGAAAAATCAATTAGAAATTAGCAAAGGATTTCTTGTGAAACTGGGTGAGTTACAAATACAGAATTTCATTTTCAAATGAGGAAAGAAATATGGTACCGCCTATGTTGCCATTGTCTTAGATAAAATCTAAATATTCCTTTTTTTTTTTCTTCTTCCTGTTTGTGGGCCAATCCGAAACTGCTATTAAGAAAGGAAAAAATAAAGCAAAGCAAATAAATTAAATCCTAAGCTTAACAACAACAAATCCACTATTTGTTGTATTTTATTCATGTAAGTCATATCAGAAAATTGTACTCTCTGAGCAAAAGACTACAAAAGTTTGAGAGGGATAGAAATGTGACAAATATAGTACTACTACATTTGCAGCTCCCAGTTCTTACTGCATATTTTTTAACTGTTGTATTTTCACTTATTTTTCTTTTTTAAAATATATCTTGTTTACTTTCTTCCCTAGATATCTTCAGTTCAGCTGCTCATGAAGAAACTGTGATATTTGGCCCCTAGCTGGTATGAAGAGCAGGTCAACGCTATTCCCAGGCTCAACATCCTTCCTATGCTGAAGATATGGATTGCCAAAATTTAGACTTAGTGGTTTTAAACTTCTGGCCAGTATGTGATCTCTCCTGCAAGCAAATATTGGAACCCATTTCTAGCATCATAATTCAGCTGCAAATTGCACAGCCATAGATATGGCTTTTCTTCAGGCAATGTGCTCCTAAAGAATAAACCTGAATTAGTGAACTTAAAAAACCCCCAAGAGTAGAGTAATTTTCACCTATAGTACTACTATAAGGCATATTTATTGTTCTTGATTTCCTTTGATTTCATTTCACAGACATATCATAAATCCAATAAAATTGCTCACCTCTGAGCCTCACAAAATCTTGATCAGAAGATATGGAATAATGTGGTTTTCACACCCCTGCTCATGATCAGTGATTTCCCCTTTGCAGATTCTCTTTAACTTTGTAATGGGTGAAACTGAATCTTACATTGGTTCAGTTGCTTTGTGTCTGGACACTGGAAGTGGATCTAAGCAAAAATCTACAGTCTTACCAGGGTCAACTGCTTTAAATGGTCTTACCTAGATTGGGAAAAAAAAAAAAGTACTTACTCTTTATTGAAGTCCTAGAGTACTTTGAAAGATAGAACCTATTATTTTTTCTTCTTACTTCCAGCCTCTGCCTCACATCTGACTTCAGCATATTGCAAAGCTGTTTCCTAAGGTATTTAGTCTTCTCAGCCTGTTCTGCTGCAATATATGCAGATACATGTCTGAACATTAACCTGTGGTAATATTAGAATTAGCTCATTTTTTCCTACCACATTTTTTTACTAGCAAATTTATCTCAAAATCTATGTTTTTTATATTAAAACTATGCACAGATCAGTGTTTCACTCCTAAAGCAATTTAGTACTCTTTTTCATCTACGAAAATGAATGTGGCGCTCACTGTAATCCATTCAGAATACCATCCTGTTCTGCTTGGTAATAATCACTTTCATTTTACATCAAGCTAAATTCCTGATCCCATGGAAGTTGACAGGAAATTTGTAATTGAATGAAAAACAGATTTTTACCAAAGTCTGTAAATTTTCTAACAAAATGATGGTATCACCCTTCATAAGTAAATCAAATCTGTAACAGATGGTTTAATATATGCAGGTCATCTACAAAGATAACACAAAGAGCACTAGCACTTTCTAATTACCTTTGTTGCCTTCATGAAGTCCCTACCCATGGTTCATGATGAGGTTAAGAAGACCCTGTTATGCTCTCAACTGGGATAAGGCAAGTTGATGATCCTGGAGGAGGCGTCATCCCAGCTTCATGACTGCAAAACACTGAAATCCTCCCTTTTGAAAGATGTACTAAAGGTATCATCAAAATGCTAATTCTTCTTGTCTACTAGAGGAAGGAGGAGTAGTCTCTCTGCACACAAAGGCATCTGAGGCTATGCCAAAGCATTCATGCTTTTAGAGGAGACAAGAAACAAAACTGTTCAGATGAAGAAATCCAAACTCTTTTGTACTTGCATGGAATAAATGCATATCTTTTTCCCTCTCCTTCAGGACTGTGAATCTGCCTTAGCTCTTCAGGCCTCAACTCTTCCAAAAAAAATTGTGTATAAGCTTACTGGGGGGTCTCCAGAGATGGAGGTTAACTTCTACACTGCCAAAATGCTGTTATTCATTGGCTTATGGAAAAAGATGGGTAGATTTGAATGCAGTGCCACATTTTGGTTTGTTACACTTTGTGTCCCTTCTATTAAGATTCATTCTGAATTTGTAGGTCAGTACTTTTGGATCATTCCAGTTGGGTAAAAAAAAAAGGTGGAAGAACTGCACTGAGTGTGCAGAGATATCATTAAACTGATCAAACCGATTTTTGGAGATGTTGTGTAAGGTGCACAGGTAAAGGTGAGAGTTTGAAAGGGAAACAGGCAGTGCTCTGCCAACCTGGACAACAAAGTTTTGAGATGCAGTGATGGAAGGGAAGAGAAGAGTAGCTAACACTAATTGCTAAGTAAAAGAATAATTTGATTTTCTTGTGTATGGTGTCCTTTTAGTTAGCATATATATACGATTACTATAAGTTATATGATTTGTTCATATTGTGTCTGAACAAAAATTATGTTCACCTTGGTTTCTGTACTTTTTTTTTCCTGGTAACTTAGTTAAGCAGAGCTGATTTGTTATTAAAGTTATCTTCCTTTCTTTCATTCCTTTCTCTTTACTTTTCCTTTCCTTTTCTTTCCTTCCCTTTTGCTTTTTTCTTTTCTTCCTTGTCTTTTTCTCTCTTTTCTTCTTTCTTTCTTTCTTTCTTTCTTTCTTTCTTTCTTTCTCTCTCTCTTTCTTTCTTTCTTTCTTTCTTTCTTTCTTTCTTTCTTTCTTTCTTTCTTTCTTTCTTTCTTTCTTTCTTTCTTTCTTTCTTTCTTTCTTTCTTTCTTTCTTTCTTTCTTTCTTTCTTTCTTTTTCTTCCTTTCTTCCTTTCTAAGTTTGTTGGGATTTGTTCCTTATCTCTGTATACTGGATGTGGTTATCTGATTTTTTAAAAAAGTGCATGTGAACTAATGAATGACTGAGATAAAGTTTAACAAGTAATCAAGTTCCCCTGCTATAATTCCCCCAAAGTTTTACTGAAATGGTTGGGCCAGTTTCTACTGATATCAGTGAACGCAGATGGGGCCATAGAAGAACAGACATGTCCCAACATGAAAGTTAATCCCTGGAGGCATTCAAGGCCAGGCTGGATGTGGCTCTGGGCAGTCTGGTCTGCTGGTTGGCAACCCTGCACGTAGCACGGGGGTTGAAACTAGATGATCATTGTGGTCCTTTTCAACTCAGGCCATTCTATGATGATGAATGGAGAGCTCATTAAATTCCTGTGGACTGTGAAGCACATAATTTTTTATGCCAGCAGTGGCAGTATTCAAACAAACCAACTAACAAGTGGAAAAATTAATTTGTAAATCAAATATCCTGTGTCCTTGGGCTAACTCAGGTGGGCACCTTTCTGCTTGAGGAGACCTGGCATTGCCAGAGTTGGTGACCAATGCAGGTCTCAGCTTGTGGTATCCAGGGAGGTGCTAGCTCTCAATACTCATTCCAGCTGATGACAGAAATAAGAAGAGATTTTAAAAGAGCTTTGTGGAGATGAGGACAGCAGTTCAAGCTGACCTGACAGAGAGGTCTGCAGAGTTTTATTGTGATATCTGATTTTTCTCATATCCTCACGGTAAAGAGCACTGTGCTATGTTGCTATAACTGGACAAGCTAGCCAAACTCCTTTCAGCACTCAACTCATGTAGTAAAAATGTTGCAGCACAGAGCAAAATCATTTAGTAGGCTTGGTAGAAATTTTCAACCTCAGATGGTGATGGAGCATCCAAAAGTGTAAAAACTTTGTTTTAGACTCAGGGGATCTCAGCTAGAGAGAAAAAAATTAAAGAATAAATAATCTTACCTTTCACTCATAAAATGAACTCATTTCCTGCTCCCAGAAGACTCTAAAAATGATGATTAATTGTTTTAAATCTGCTCTCTATTCAATAGGTTGTGGATTTGTACATCAATACTGGATTTTATTGAGCTTTAGTTCCAACTCAATTTGCAGCCTTCTGAAAGTAGAAAGTGGCAGAGGAATTGTTACAGGAAAGAGTGACTTGCAGTAGATTATGACCAACAATGAACGGAAATCTTGTGTTCTGCTAAAACTTCAGAGATGTGGACATGGGAACAGGCATATCTGAGACAATATTTACACTAGGGGATAAAAGTTAAAAGCATGAAACCTCACAAGTGTTTTGAAATCCAGCTGAATTCCAGACACTTAGAGCTAATATCCCAACAATGTAGCCTTTCAAAGTATTGAAGTTTTAAAGAGAGGTAATACTGACTTTGTATGCTCCAGTATTTCCATACAATTTCCCTACTACGGATCTAGAATAATGTATTTTCTCCTTTTTTCTTATAGGTCTGACACTGGAATAGCTGGTATCTCCAGAGCTCTCTGAACCCTTATCTTCATGAACTCCTACAGAGCCTCAAGATGTAAACCTCCTTTCCAGTCACCATATGTGTTAACTGAAGTTAAAGCATCCTCAGCTGAGAAGATATATGGATAATTTCTGATCTTCACTTAACTTTCTGCCATGGGTCTATGGAAAGAATGAAATATAGTAAGAATGGTGGCTGTTCCAAATACGTGTCCTGAAGGTGTAAGCTGTGATGCAGCATTTGCTTGAATATGCATGAGACCTTTTCATACGCAGTGGGTCAGAATATTTTTTTCCCTTGAGACTATGTCTTTGACTCATCCTGATGAAAAAAGAATGTCCCTTTCAAATTCATTGACTTTTACATTAGCCATAATTTGAGATTGCCTCTCTGGAGATGAGTTGCCTTGGGGAGTCGAGAATTTTTGAAAGAGAGAATTTAATGTGAAGTGGGATTGCCGCAGCTGCAGTCCTTTCTTCTGCAAGAGGTGTTTTAAAGTTGGTTTCACTGTAGGGTAAAGATAAAAGCTTTTCACTGTTCATTAACCTTTATTTTGGGGTATTTCTGTTAATAAGCTATCTTTCTTGCTTTTGTTTTGCATTATTTTTGCACTTTATTGTATTTATTTTTTTCTTGCTGCAGATGTCTGTATTGTCGTCATCTGCTATTTACTTTTAGTTTTGGTTTCATTAATTTCAGTGTTATTTTTTTGATGCATTTTTCACTGGAAGAATAAATTGTATCATTTTGTTTAGAATGAACTTATTTAATGAATGTGTTGGTAAAATGTTTAAATGATCCCTCGTACCACTGAATGTATTGTCACTGAATTACATTGCCTTTCACAGAAACTTATCACTAATCAGTTTGTAACACATAAATTTAAGCTCTATTTCTAGGTATCTATAGATTATTCTTAATTCTTTTGTAATTACAGACCTTGATACTATGACATAATCTGCTTGTCTTTATTAGCAGCAGAAGAAAGAATATCACCTGCAGTCACTTCCAAAAGCAGAGTCAGTTTGAGTCAATTGGTTTTATTATCACTGTGCTCTTCACATTCATATGCCTCAAATTGGACAGAAGCCTTTTAAATTTATCTGCTGTATCAAGGCAATCAAAAGACAAGGAATGGTAGTCACTGAGAATGGATTACTTTGGATCTCAGTATCATCATTTGCCTTGAGAAATACAGTAAGCCATTCAACCCAAGGAGGGACACTTCTGCTTTTAATTAGCAGTTGTAGAATGGCATTATTAACTTTTCTTTTAACTTGTTTCATTGATTAAATATTATAACTGTATAGTGAATAGATACAGAGAAGAATGCAAAGAGTATTTGATGAAGTCTGACAAAGGAGAGAATGTTCTAACTTTCTCAGAATAAGAAAAATATACAGCTTTCTATCAGATTTCTTAGGTTTGATGTTGAAGACTCTAATGGGATACAAAGCCAACAGTTCCTTTCTTTTAATTGGTAAAATGTTACCACCTAGAGAGCAGATAACAGAGCAAAACTTTTAGATGACACTAAGATAGTAGGTTATATACATTGTTTTGTACTTATCAGTGTATAATAACATGTGAGTTTGGGTGATAGGCTTTTGACTACAAATGTTAATTACTATTTTTGTGTAAATACTAAAAATGTGTCACTCAAAAGGAGAATGGAATGAAGAACATGAAAATTTGATGTATAGAATGGCTGGATTGACTATATAGATATAGTTCAAAATCTCTGTATCTAGACATAAACTCAAATTGTGGCAGAACATGCTTTATGTTAGACTGCATAGAATTCTATAGGAAGGATGTCTTGAAGGACAATGAGCATTTTTCCTTGGTTTAATTCTCAAGCATCTGGAGAACTTTGACTCTCAGAGTGATGCTGTAGGTGTCCAAATTTGAGAAATGTTAAAATTATATTCCTCAGTTCCTCAGTGAAATATGATTTATTTCTGCTGAGATCACAGAATCCATAGTGGTTATACCTGTTTAGGTGGTAAAGGGTAGAACATCCTTTGCTTTGCTGTGCTAGTGTTTACCACATCTGTCTAAATGTTGGAGTTCAACATGCAAACTGCTAATATACTCCAACAGCATTTTGCAGATTATAAGATTATTTTTGTAGCCCTTGTTTGCAAGTGAGCTTTATACTAGTATCTCTGGTAGTTTCTTCACGTTGCAACTATTAGACACAAATCATCATCATACAGTGTGTTGTGTGGGCAGGAGACCTGGCTTTTGATTGATAAGCTACAATTGGAATTCTCTTTCCAGCGCCAACAGGGATGATTATTAATTGTAATTATTTGAATATCTTTCCCATCTCGCTGGAATAATAAAGTGCAGTTTATGGAAACACATTCTGAGCTGGTAGGAGTCAGTAGCAGCTTTCAGCTGAGTAGTCAGTATACTATGACAAACTATTGTTGTGGCCACACTGAGCTCTCTATGCAGCTATTTCTTCTTTTGTGGTGGGTTTTAAAGCTATGGACTAATTTAGATTGTTGGTACCCAAGTAGGAAGGTCATTCCTGACTGGATTACTTGTCTAGGGTATGCTTCTTCTCTTGGTTCATTGGATGTGCTCATTAGCAGCAAGCCTCACAAAGGCAAATTAGTACACCTGGCTCAGGGCAGACCAGGTGCCTTAAGCTGCTTGAAAAAAATCAATTTACTTGATGAGACAGACTTTTATTTCAGGCCTTTAACACATCTTATGCAGCTATGCCATCTTTTAACAATTTGCTTCTTGGACTTGCACACTGTTTCACACTCCTTTGCCTTGATTTCCCCCATTTTAATTTTATTTCATCCTGCTTCTTTCCACTGATTTTAGTTGAAAGTTCAACTGATGATAACCAATTTTTCTGTAACTCGGACTATATTGTGTCAGTAATTGCAAACAGCATAGCATGTCTGCTTTTGCTCAATGGGAAGTGACACACTCTTGATTAAAATTTATTGCTAATATGCTTTGATGAATGTTTCAGACTATGTTATTGTTTTACTTTTTCATTTTTGGACACTTTCTATTTCTGTTTTATCAATTCTATTTCCTCCAACGACAATTAGACATAATGTATGATGTTAATAACATGTCAGTTTCAAAAATGAGGAGGATAAAACGATACTTTTGCTGAAAATTGCAGTTAAAGAGGAGTGTGATTTATAAAACTTGTTTATTATGATGCCAGCTATAGAAAAATAGAGGAAGATGTTTGAATTTTCTTTTTCAACTTGTTTAATATGAAATCATAATTTATAGATGAAAGATAGATCTATTATGTAAGCTAGCCCATTTCTGATCGAAAAGACCATCCATTTTCTAGGGCCTCTTTAATCCTCCTTTAAATTTCCAGTGTTCCTTTAGAAGACTTTCATGCAAATTTTATAGATATTCAGCCCACTAATCGCTTCTTATTTTTTTCTTTCTTCAGTAACTGTATGGTTCAGCTCACCATGCTGAATGACTCATTTTCCTTTCACAGATCCAGATCATGTGTTTTTAATAGTAACTTCAGTCTATTTTTGTAGTATTTTATAATAGTACCCACCTTCCACTGGCATAAAGAACAAACTGTTGACTGATTTGAAAAAAAAATACGTAGGCTCATGACGACTAGTTCTTACCTCTCTTCAACTGAATGAATGTATTTTGATCCTTGAGGCTCCTTTTAAGACACCACCTAAGCTTGTGACTTCTTGTCATATGTGCAAGTATCGCAGCTGGCCAATGTGCTCTCATGTTTTTCTTCAGTTATAATTCCCCCAGACTGCTCCTGGACATCTGTGGGAATACAAGAAAAGCTGTTCAGGGCAGAAGCTGTGGAACAAGATAAACAGCATGAGAACCAAGGACACCTCTAGAAGAAGCGAGAACGTCTCACGGCTCTGACTGGATAAGTGCCTGTGTGAATGGTTGAAGAGTGTTTTGTAGAATGCTCTGTTGCCATGTAAAAGCGGATGGGAAAGTTGTAGGGGTGGATGGGAAAGCTAGAAAACTTGTGAAGGTATATAAGTGATGTGAGAACTTTTAATAAACAATTTGGATCATTCACATCTGAGTCCGTGCATCAGACGCTGCAGACATCAAGTCTAGACAGTTTCTTGAATAACAGGTATTGCTATACTGAGCAGGACTGCGATTCTTGTGTGGACATTCTATTCTATGCATACACCTATGCCCAACTTTGTATTTCCAGCTGTCTCTAACTAGGTTGACGATGCTGACAAATGATTATTTTCCTTATTACTTCTCCTCTATTCCCTCCTTTATTTGGGGAACATATACTTTATTTTTCACTATGTCTTTTACTTATGTCCAAATAATTTATTTGCTTTGCTTTTTCCCTTCCCTTCCCCTTTTTCTTTTCCTCGTTTTTCCTCTTCTCTTTGCTTCACTTCTCCTCTTTTTTTGTTTCTTTTTTTTTTTTTTTAATTATTCTTTCCTGCCCATTTTTCTACTCTGACAGCCCTTCTGGTGTTAATTAAGCCTCCCAATATTGAAACATTTGCCATCTTTCTTAATATGTTATTTCTCATTCTTCCAGATCATTTAGGGAAATATTAAAGAATAGAAATGATCACCATGATTCCCTTTTTATTGCAAAAGATGTCAGCTTGGCATACTGCTAGTCCTCATTGTCTTTGGTTTACATTCAATTAGCCAATTTTTGGATCTGTCCAATCCAATTTAAATTAACATTTCAATTACTCTTTCATGAAAGAGAGTAAAGGCTTCATTAAATTACATACCTTATTAAAATAGCCATCAACATCTGTAAATAAGCTTTCTAACATGATGTTATACAACATAAATGATTTTTCACTATCACGAAAATACTTAAAGTACCTACCATTTTAAGTAGGCTGGAATTTAGAATGTTAGATTATTAGTGCTCTCTGCATGAGGAGATAATGAACTGATTCAAGAGCTGCATAGTCTCAGATTTCCTGAAAACATTTCTGTGTGTTTTTTAGAGAAATGGAGCACTGGAGTCCCTCTCAAGTCACAAATGATAAGAGCACTGTGCTTGCTGCTGAAGAAGGACAGAACAAAAAGATATCTCAGTGCCCCAAGATATTGAAATGAAAACATACCACTGATGGAGGGTGGATCAGGGTTTAGGGCAGGTATTAGCCTGAAATTGGTTGCCATTGCCCACAAGGCAACTTCTGCTGTCATATGCAATGATACAGTGCCCTTGTGATGTCGATGAGATAGCATGAGTGTTTCTGACAGCTATGTGCTGAACAGAATGGAGGAAATGAACCAGAATTTGTAACTAGTCTTATATTCAAGATCCCATAGCATGTGATGAATGGACTCACTGAAAATTGGACTCTTTTATTAGATATTTATAATTTTTTGAATCCTCCCTTCTTCAGGCCACAATCTAGTCATTCCCTTATGCATGTGTATTTTTTCAAGGATGAATTTAGGTACATCTGCATCCAGAAAAGTACTTATAATTTGTCCTCAACTTTGAGATGAGCAGTAACTGTGGAAAGCCAGCAATCAAATCATGTTTCATCTTACAGCAACCAGGAAGGAGTTTAAACATCATGCAAGGTTTGTCAGTCTTCTTGGCTCTCAGCAATCACTCAGTAAAGAAAGCCAGATATTTTCCTTTTTCTATTCCCTCACCACATATTTTAACTTGAACACGCCTTTCCTTCTGTCCTATTTGCCCATAAGAAAGAACCTGGTAAAGCAACCATCACTAGCTCCATTCAGGACAGAGCAATGTCTCTGCTTCAGCAAAAGTAGTGCAGACTTCCAATTATGACATAAAAATGCTTTAGAACAATGAGATGAAAAATACCTATTTTTTATTGACTGTTTACACGGTTGCTATACTTAATATTACATTAGGAAGTTCGCTTTCAGTCACTGTTCAGCTGTACACATATATTTTGACCTTGATAACAGAAAATGTTCTCAAAAGCTTTGTCATGAATTAATGCTGAAAAGATGTAGGTGACTTTATTTTAAACTCTACAGCCACCTACAATGTGAATGTATTAGTTGGAAAAGCATTTCAGTGGTGCTGCAATGCAAGTTTGAGACAGTAGTAAGATGACAAGAGCTGCCATGGAGATTGTAAAATATTTATTAATACAATAATACTACTTTCTCTTGGATCCAATTTATAATTTAAATTGTGTATCACAAAGGTAGTTTTGTCCTTTGAAGTAGGTAAAAAAATTTCAGTTTAGATACATGCTGTATATTACTAAATAGCTTTCTTTGCTTCATATGTAGGCAACATTTGATCTTTAAATTCAAACAGACGCTTCTTCTTATATTCCTGAATAATGCATATGAGTATATTCACTTTTGTTGGTGAAATACTGTTTACAGACAGCTTAAATTCAAGGGTTTTTTTATACAATTGGCCTTATTATAGAATTTGGAAAGAATTCCATATTTGAATCTTCAGAGAGCTCAATTCCAAATGCCAGTGGAGAAAGAAAGCTCCTAAATGAAATGCATGTTACAGCCATTTTGTGAGTCTGAAATCTGTAGTTGGGGTTCTGCATCTACCACAGACTCACTATGCAATTTTGTGCAGGTAATTTGGGGCTAGTTTCTTCCATTCTTACCTGTGAAATGCCCTAAGGGGTGCTTAATATTTTTCAATTTCCATTCTTTACAATTGGGGTTATAATTCTTAGCGTTGGTCTGTACACAGCATTGATGATGAGGTTGGAGGAGGCCATGCTGCAACTGAGCTCTCTCTGCTTTTGGTCTTCTATTTGTCTTTCAATATTGTACTGCTAATGGCCAGAGGAGGTGGACATAATCTACTTTCAGACCTTCACAAAATCTTCACTTCAAACAATCCTACACTGTAAGACTGTTTTGAAACTTTACGTGTACAAAGACCTTGGAAAAAAATTATCTGTAAAGGACCAGGCATTCTTTGACTAATCTAAAGTCTTATTGCAGTGTGGATGTGCTATGCCTCACTGTAGGCTCTCCACTGTAGCACAGCTCAGGCACATTTATATGACATAAAGATGTGAATTATTGGCCCATAGCAAGCCTGCAAATAAATGCAGAACCTCAGTTCCTTGCAGCTGTGATTTGATCAAGCACTCAGTTTCTCTTAAGCAGCAGAAATTGCTTTCAAGCTAATTCTTGAAATGTGGAAATGAAAGATGCTCATAAACTGCTTCTAGGAAGAGCAGCCCTAGGTTTCAGGTAGCATGGATGAGACTACCAGACTCGTTTGAGTACATCTGGATTTGTTATTCATTCTTTTTTAATTGTGATCTTGTTACGAGTGACTTTGTCTTAAGTTTTAATTCTCTATCTGAACCACAGATGAGTTTCAGCTTGACTGAAAGGAGGGGGTAGCAGCAGGAGAATAAGCATAGTTGTTTATCTATTTTTTTTGTCACTTTCTTCTTCACTTTAATGTTTTTCTTTTAAAATGACCTGCTAGTTAGTATGCAAGGACATTACTGTGTATCATGGCATGAGCAGGACAGTTATGAAAAACAGCTAAATTAAATTGTCAATTTAGAGACCAGATTGCAATCAGAATTTGATTTTGTGTCACCTTTTTTTTTTTTTTTTTTTTTTTTTTTTTTTTTTTTTTTTTTTTTTAGAACAGGCTGGTAGTAACCTTCAGGAATTGTAAGAGAAGCATGTGCTTGGATCAAAAAAGAGACTTGAGCTCTGTTCTTAAATAACAGGCAAGTTCAGCTCTTGTTTACGTGCATGAGACTTTTGCTGACAATGATGAGCTTAGAGCTGCATATACTACTCACACAGAATACATAACCAAGAGTGGAAAATAACTCTGAGACACCAGCTTTTAAAAACACAGGATTTAGACATGTTTGTGATTAAGGTGATATTTTAAATAATTCTCATAATAAAGTGCTCTGTATGTGTCAATATTGCTCACTGACTGAAAGGTAGTTCACAAATGTGTACATGGGATCTCATACCTGGCAGAAAACAGCTTTGTTGCTTCCTATCTGCTGCCCTGTTTGGGCATGCTTCATTAGCTCCAGCTGTTCAGGATGAAGCAGAGGAAAGGGTTCTGAGACAAGTCTGGATCTTGGGGTAAGGTCTGTATTGATCTGTCAGGTTGTATAACTCTTTCTCACATAGTCTGTGAAAATTCAGAACAGTCAAATAAAGAAAAGCTTATTTTTACAAAATAAGATTTTAAAATCTTTCCTTATAGTTCTAGATATGCTTTGTTCTCACTGCTAGGATCAGATTTACACCAACTCTGTGGGAGCCCCAGTGGGGCAGAATTGTTGCTTAACCTGGTAGGTTGTTTCCAGTAATTGATAGCTTATATGAAATGGGAGTGTTTGGGTCAGTAAATCTTAACTTGGATTTTTTTTGCTAAGAGCCACATCCTGTACATTTCATCTTATAAGCTTCCGTAATTAGTTTCATGTGAAATTCTTACTTTGCCATAGTCTTTTCTTTGACCATTCAAAACAAAATTGTTAAAGAATTTAAACCAATGGACTATAGATAATTTGTTTGAAATCAAGGAACAGCTTTACATCTTCATGTCCAAGAGAGGCAAAAGACCTGAGATCCTGAAGGACACAGATGTGCCACCTGTACCACGGTGTCCTCTATACTCAAGGAATAGTATATAAAAATCTCTGTCTAAAGGCAAATAGGTGCAATAAACAAGATTTAACATGCATTGTGACTTTCGAAAATGGAATAATGATAATAACTTTCAAAAGACTAACACGAGCTTTATTAACATTTAGTAGTAATATTATTTTTTAGCTTCTGGGAACAATGTTTCTTTTTGTCATGTAATCTGGAGTATTCAAACCATGTAACCCAATGCGGCAGATAAATACACTTCATATATATATATATATTTCACCTTAAGAACTGTTTAATAAAACATTCTTTTATTTGCTGACTAATCTGATTTGTTTCTCATCTGCTCTTCATGCTCATGGTGTAGACTTCAGCTTTTTTTATCTGGGAAGGATATTTGAACTATATTATCATTTGTGAATTGACAATAATAAGAAGACTTTTTCTGGATAGATAAAGCTTCTTTACACTATCATTACAGAAATTCTTAAAGGAAAATAAGCCAGACCTCTGCTGTTTCTACACTGTAAAGTGGACACTGATCCCCATTTTTTTGTTTTTTTTGAACAAATGAAATTTCCTGAAAAAAAAAAGATACTTTTCCTCCAGTGAGATAACTGTTGTGCCAGTGAGACATCCAGTGAAACACATCTTTAATAACCTGCAGTTTAAGACTGCTGTGTCTTTTAGGAATCAATGGAATAAAACCTCAGAAAAACGTATTCTCACACTTAAATGTGAATTTCATAGAATCATAGAATTGTTGGTGTTGGGACACTTAAAGGTTCTTTACTCCAACTTCCCTGCACTGAACAGAGATACCCACTGCTAGATCAGATTTCTCAGAGCCCTGTTCAGCCTACATTTGAATGTCTCTAGAAATGGGGCTTCTATCATTCTCTATGGGCAACCTGTTCCAGTGCCTCATCAATCTTACTGCAAAAAACTTCTTTATATGCATTTCCCCTTGTCCTGTCACAACAGATCCTGCTAAAGTCTGTTCCCTTCCTTCTCATAGCCCCCCTTTAGGTAGTGAAAGGCTGCTCTCAGTTCTCCCTGAAGCCTTCTCTTCTCCAGGCTGCACAGCCCCAGCTCTCTCAGTCTCTTCTCACAGCAGAAGTGTTCCATCCCTGGAATCATTTTTGTGGCTTGCCTCTGGCAACAGGTCCATGTCTCTCCTGCACTCCACATCCAAAAGCATGAGGTCACACAGTGCAGTGTAGAGGGCAAAATATACCTCTCTCAACCTAATTTGTAAATAAATATAGGATTGAAAGCAGACTTAGTATTAGTGTAAACTATGGAGAATAAAAGCTATTTTGCCTGTCTGAAACTTTAGATAGTTCTGTTGTCTGTCCCTCTTTGTCTCAGTGTCTGAATAAAGACACAAATGATTCCTAGTTATGTCCACAAATTTATTCTATGGACCAATCTATATCAGCAGATTCTGAATCCAAATTGGAAAGTTGATCTGAGGATTATATCAAAACTAAACCAGAGTCTTATACTTCAAAAACTCTGTGCTAGCAAGCAGTTGCACTAATCACTAAAGAAATACATTCAAAACTCCAAATTGCACAATACTTACGTTGAAATAAGGAAAATTTAAAACTATCTTTTAACCTGATGATATCCATCTTGTAAGAAATCATCCTTCACAGTTTTCTCTTAGTCAGAGATGGCTCAAACTGAAAATTGGCTCAGACTGTTCCCCTTCTGCTCATCTTTGTAGCCCAGCAAAGAAATGACCATTGAATTTGCTCCAGATAAGCTTGCAAACATATATTTTAACAGGAAAAACATTTTTAATGTTTTAATGTTTTTAATGTTTTAAAACAAGATTTTAAACTTGAGACACAGTAGAATAGTGACAGTTCCTTATATTAGCAAAAGAAAGGAATCATCCACTATCTATGGATTTATGATGCTTATGAGACTGGTGAACTGATGGTGTTCAAGACTTCCTATTGTAAATTGCCATTCTCTCCAAGACAGGCATCTTATGATGTTCTACAAATAATTTTGATTATTTTAGCTTGGCCATTAAACTCATTAGCTCCTGCAGTAGTTCTGGGTTGACATCCTCTTAGGTCTGTAGAGGTAGCAAGCAGCCAGGAAAGAAGATTTTTATAATCCCTTCAAAAAACACTTTTCCCCTTTTAAGGAGATTCTGCTTTTTAAAAGGCTGATTTGAGACAAGCTCTTGGAATGAATTAAGAAGCAACTTTATTCTTCTGAAAGCATCTAGTCTGGTTTATAGCACCCCTCTCCTCCACATTTCATCCCAACAAAAATATATTTTTAAATCTTGAAATAGCTACATGCAATGTAAAATTTATTCTGGTCTCTGCTTTCTCTCCAGAGATAGATTATGTACTTGAGAGCCAATCACCCTTATATGATGTGGTAGATCCACAGTCTCCTCGGGCTGCTATAAATCAGATGTGTGACCAAGAAATGGACAGCACTGTGCTGCACACTTAACAAGTATATCCTTGGAGATCTTACAACTCTGAGAAGAGGAATATTTTCAGTGTTCTGGGTCCTGGGTTGTACAGAGATGTTACATCATAAAATCATAAATATTATACAATGGGTTGGAAGGGATCTCAAAGATCATCTAGTTCTAACCCTCCTGCTGTGCCAAACACTAAATCAGACCACCCAGGAACTGCCTGGCCATCAAAGCCTGGCCTACAAAGCCTCCAGAACAGAGCATCCACAACTTCTCTGGGCAGTCTGTTGCCATGTCTCACCACCCTCTGAATAGATAATTTCCTCCTAACATCTAATCTCTTTCAGTTTAAATCCATTCCCCCTTGTCCTACCACTTGATTCCACTCTTGCTGATAAGCTCCTTTCAAGTACTGAAAGATGTCGGTAAGGTCTCCCTGAAGCCCTGTCCTCTCCATTCTGAACAATCCCAACTCCCTCAATCTTTCTTCACAGGAGAATGCTCCAGCCCTCTGATAATCTTTTTGGCCCTCTGGAAAACAGCTCCATATCCTTCTTGTACTGGGGCACAGTACTCCAGATGGGGCCTCACAAGGGAAGAGTGGAGGACGGCAATGACCTCCCTTTCCCTACTGGCCACCCCTCTTTTCATGCAGTACCACTGGCCTTCCAGCCTGTAAAAGCTGACTCATGTCTTGCTTTTCAACTGCAAGGACCCCAAGTCCCAAGCCCTTCACAAGCCTTGTTGCCCTTCTTTGGACCTGCTCCAGCACCTCCAAGTCCTTTCTGTACTGAGGTGCCCAAAACTGAACACAGTACCCAAGGTGAAGCCTCACCAGTGTCAAATACAGGGGCAGAATTACTTCTCTAGTCCTGTTGACCACACCATTCCTGATACAAGCCAGGATGCTATTGGCCTTCTTGGCCACCTGGGCACACTGCTGGCTCATATTCAGCCCACTGTTCATCAGTACACCAAGGTCCTACTTCACCAGGCAGCTTTCCAGCCACTTCTCCCCAAGCTGTAGGGTTGCTTGGGGTTGCTGTGACCAAAATGCAGGATCTGACACTTGACCCTGTTGAAACTCATGCAGTTTGCCTTGTCCCATCGATCCACTCTATCCAGAACTTGTTCTCATTTGCTGCAACTAAAGACTTTGCCACCCTGCTATTATCATCCCATTATAGCATTACAGTGCCCCCTGCAAGCTTGCTGAGGGTACACTCCATCCCACAGTCTAAGTCATTGATAAATGTGTTGAAGAGTACTGTTTTGAATGTCCCAAGATGGACCCCAAAGGGACACTGCTTGTGATCGGCCTCCACCTGGATGCAGAGCCTTTGACAACAACCCTCTGATTATGATCAAATCCAGCCAAGTCCTTATTCTCTGAACAGTCCACCCCTGAAATCCATATCTCATCAATTTAGAGATCAGGATATGGTATGGGACCATGTCAAAGGCCTTGCACTAGTTAAGGCAGAAAAAAAAACAGTAACCTCTTCTTGCTCCACTACTGCCATCTCTCCATCACAGAAAGCCAGCAGATTGGTAAGGCACAATCTGCCCTTTGTGAAACTGTGCTGAGTGCCTCAGAGAACTTCAGCAGCCTGAAGTTCAGTGTCCTGATCCCATCCTTTGGCAGGCCAGTGTGCCTGGAGATCACAACTTCAAAAAGGGCATGGTTGCTGCAGCCTGGGCTGCCTCCAATCTTAACCTCTTTAAGCAGCTCTTCTGCTCTGGTGAGCACCAGATTCATCAGCACTTCCCCTCTGATTGGTCTGTCCAATACCTGAACCAGAAAGTTGTCACTGATGGACTCCAGGAGTCTCCTGGATCACTTGCAGCTCACTGTGTTGATTTTCCAGCAGATACCTGGGTAGTTGAAAACCTTTATTAGGATGAGAGCCTGGAAGCTCAACAGATCTTGCAGCTGAAGGAAGAAGGCCTTATCAACAAGTTCCCCTTGATTCGGTGGCCTGTAGAAGACCCCGACCACCAGCTGTTTTTTTGTTATTCCCATCCCTAATTTTAACCCAGAGGCTCCCAACCTGTTCCTATTTCTCCGAGGCAGCTCCTTGCAGAGTATCTTCTTTATGACATAGATGGTAATTCCCCCACCCCTCCTACCATGCCCTTTTAAAAAGCTTATAACCCTCAATTGTGGTATTCCAGTTAGGCAAATCATGCCACCATGTTTCTGTTGTAGCAGCAAGATCACAGTTTTCCAAGCGCACTGTGGTTTTGTCATCTGAAATCCACAATGAAAACTCTCTAACTCCAGTGTGGTGTTAGAAAGCATCATTCCTTTGATCCTCATGATACGTACTGTGTGACTTAACAAGCAAGTGCTGCACTCTCTCATACTTCAGATTCTACATTTGAACACTTAAGACATTAAATATGCAGTACATTGGCATACATATTATACTTATTCCTTTTCAAGGACTCATACATATATGCTAGTGCCCCTTTGGGCATGCTCAGTGGTGGGGTGATCAAGTGCTTCTTCCCCATTTTTCACCATCGGCTTCATCACTGAGGCCTTTAACTAGCTTTTCCCCAGTTTGGAAAATTGTCATTGCTTATTAGGCCATAGTGAGCAACTTTTAAGTCAATCTATCCAAGGAAGATGTCTTTGCACTTACTGGGAGCAAAAGTATTCTGACTGCTGTGCTTCTTGTGAGGCAAAAGAAAAAAGTATTCTATTGTGTACCCAGTGCAAAACTACTGAGGAAAATAAGACTATTCACCCACTAAAGCTGAAATAGAAAGTGTTGGAACTATCTCTTATGGATTCCTTTTGCTAGACTAATATATTGATTCTTAAACTAACGTGCTAATCTCTACTGTTAAACAAACCAACCCATATCAGTTTCCAACTCCTCCTCCTTGTTTCCCATGCTGCATACATTGTTACAGAAGAAATTAGGCTTTTGGAAGCAAGACCTTTCTACAGGAGCCCTCCCATAAATGTCTGGGACAAAGTTGAGGTTTTACCACACTGCCTCTTAAAGTGACAGTGTTCTTGAGCTCTTCTCTGTCACTCACCAGTACACCCCTTTCCCCCAGCAGCTCTGGTTTAAACCCCTGGTGATCAACCCAGACAGCTTGCTGCCTAGTATGTTCTTGCTCCTCCTGGTTAGTTGCATCCCATCCCATGTCAACATTCCTGATTTGTCCAAGGTGCATCCTAGATCACAGAACCCATAGCCTTTGATATGACAGTCATTCAACTGGTAAATTCTCCTCCTTTTGCCAGGATCCAAGTCTCCAACCAAGAGGCCTGAGGAGAAAACTATCTGCGCTTCTGATCCCTTCAATATCTTCCCAAGAAATGTTAAGCCTTTTTTGATATTTTTTAAAATTCCTGGTCCTAGCCTTGTGTGACCCAGGTTGAAAGACCAGTAGCCCTCCAGCTTTTTCATGCCCTCATGCCATCAATGTCCTAAATGAGGACTCCTGGCAGGTAGAAAACCTCTCCAAGAAGTTACATGGGCAGCAGATGGGTGCCTAGGTGCTCCTCAGCAAATAGTCTCCAATTACTAAGACTCTTCACCTTTTTATTGTGGCACTAGACGTGACTTGGGTCCTTGACTGGATCTTTTAATTATGATTGCTCCTTTCCAGAACCAAGCCACTATCCATACCTTCCTCTCTCTCCCACATCAGAGCTTGATATCTATTGGATAGCAAGACTGCTGGAGCAAGGGAGAGGCTTCTCCTTTTGCCCCGAGCAGAGATGAGAGTCCAATCTCCCTCACCCTGCACACATTCACCCTCAGTTAAATCAGAAGTCTGCTTATCTTTGTCCCCTGAATGGGCCCAAGGACAGGGCTGTCTGTCTGTCTGTACCATTGCACGATACCAGGCATCAGTCTCTCTCTCTGACTGCTGAATACACCTCTACCTGGCACCTTCCTCTCGCAGACTGCTCAGCTGCTCCAGAAACAGTAGGTTACACAGGGAAGCATCCAGAATGGGTCCTGAATATCTTCATAGAAGGAGACTCTGTAACTTCTCTAGGCAGCCTGTTCCAGTAGTACTCTGTCACCCTCACAGTAAAGAAGTTCTTCCTTGTGTTTGCATGAAAATTTCTGCGTTCCAGTTTGTGCCCATTGCCCCTTGTTCTGTCTCTGCCTGGTCCCATCCACTTGTCTCCCCTGCTGCAGGGAGTTTATAAACAAGGATGAGATTACCTCTGAGTCTTCTCCAGGCTGAAAAGTCCCGAGTCTCTCAGCCTTTCCTCATAAGGGTGATGCTCCAGGCCCCTACTCATCTTTGTGGCCCTCTGCTGGACTCTTTCTAAAAGATCCCTATCTTTGGATCCACCTTCTTGCCCTTCTTGAAGACCAGAGTGACGCTGCCTATCCTCCAGTCTTTAGACTCCTCTGCCATTCTCCAAAACCTTTCAAAGATGATAGAGGTGGCAGGCTTCCTGCTATTCTTGCCTGACTTCTAACTCTCAGGAATTCACAAATCCTGAGCTTGGAAGAAATGATGCTTAAATGTCAACCAGTACTTGTGAGTCCCCTTTCCTTCCAATGCTATGTCTGCTAAGATGAAATGGGAAACTGACCTCTAGAGCTGAACCTTCCTGGCAAAATGTTTGTAAACATTTGATTCTCTTTGTGGATTATTAGCAGCTCTAAATCAGCAGAAGTATGAGGTCTGCTACAAAAGTAAAAATTCCACTTTTATTATGTTGTCCCAAATTAGAGGCAGATGCTGGTGATATGGACATGGAGGTTGAACCTTCCCACTACTGTTCTGTAACATGTCATTGTCACACGACAGATGGCTGCAGAGGAGCAGTCTGACAAAACGGCAACTGGCGTGACATCACAAATGAATCAAAGGTGTGTCACTGAATTCCTCAATGAGGACAAAATGGCTCCCACTGAAATTCATCAACATTTGCTGACTGTACACAGAGATCAAACAACGGATGTGAGCACAGTGAGGTGGAGGGTGGTGCAATGACATTTCAGCAATGACACCATCACAGCAGCTGTAAAAGTGGGTCACCTCTGCTGGCACAGATTTTTACAAGCATGCAGGCTCTTGTTCATCACTGGTGAAAATGCACAGACTCCAGAGTTTTGTAACATTACCCCTGAATAACTGCAGAATCATGAAAAGTGAATAAAATATTTGAAAAAAGTATGCGGTCACTTTGGCACTTCTTGAGAGACACAAATCACTGCAATGTGCAGGGGCCTGGCCCATGGATAACAACGTGATTCAGCAGCCTGGAGTGCAAGAGAAAGTCTCTGGATCTGACAATAACGTGACAGGCCCCGCAACTGCTCCAGCCCCTGCAGCAGGCCCTGCGGTTACTGCAGCTCCTATGGCAGGCCCTGCAGTTACTCCAAGCCCTGCGATGGGGCTCAGCCGTGTCCCGCACTCCGCTCCCCAGGCGGCTCTCCACGGCCTGCAGCCTCAGTCCTTCAGGCCACGCCGAGGTGCTCCAGCGCGGGCCGCTCCACAGAGCGCGGCACATCCGAGCGCTAAGCGGGGCCGAAGAGCCGCAACACGAAGACGGGGCCGAGTTGCGGACGGGCCGCTCGGGCCGGGTGGACTCGGCCGGGCTGGGCGACGAGACGAGGGCAGGGGCCGCTCCGTGCCGGACGCGGTCGCTTCCAGCCGCTTCGACGGCCCCGGCGAGGCCGAGGGCGAGCCCGTCAGCGACGGCGACGGCGCCGCCGGGAAAGGCGCGGGGCGGCCGCGCAGAGGGGAGCGGGGAGAGGGGAGCCCGGCGCAGGGGCTCTGTGACGCGGGCCGGCGTCGCGCCCGAAGGCCATTGTGACGCGGGGCCGCCGCGAGGGGCCGGGGTCCCCCGGAGAGAGTGCCGCTCACTCTCGGGAGAGCGGCTCCGCGAGGAGGACGCGGCTCCCCCGGTGCCTGCGACCGAGCGTCTGCGCGAGGACGCGGCGATGAGCGAGGAGCGGGAGAAGAAGGACGACCGCCAGCCCGACGCGGGGCTGCCACGCGTGCGCGACCGCCGCCAGGTGCGGGCCGGGGAGGGAGGCGCTCGGGCTCGGCCGGGCCGCCGGCGGCCGTCGAAGTCGAAGTCGCCGCCGCGGGGGACGCCGGCCGCGACTCCGCCGCCTCCATCCCGGTTCTCCTTCTCTCCGCAGGTGGTGCCGCCGGGCGGCCGGAGCCCGGGCTCGTCCCTCCGCGGCGTCCGTCTGCCGCCGCTGCCCGGCCCGGAGAGCTCGCGGGCCTCCGGGAGCCGCC
Source organism: Chrysolophus pictus (assembly GCA_037305975.1). Classification (NCBI taxonomy): domain Eukaryota; kingdom Metazoa; phylum Chordata; class Aves; order Galliformes; family Phasianidae; genus Chrysolophus; species Chrysolophus pictus. The sequence goes on from CM074583.1 coordinate 858,241, forward strand.
GCGCACAGGTAGGGAGCCCGAGGGAGGCGGGGCCGGACGTCTTCCCGCGCCGCGTGGGGACCGCCCTGTGCCGGTGCGGCTGTGGGGAGCGGGGCGGCAGCCGCCCGCGGGCTGAGCGCTGCCCTCGGTGCTGCGTGCGGCGCGAGCGGCAAGGACCGCGCTCACTCGGCCTTTCTCCTCGGCTTCTCTTGCAGGCGGGCGGGCGGCAGTTCCCGGTGGCGGCGACCGGCGGCGGAGCCAGTGGGCAAAGCAGACAGCCTCAGCCACCTTTGCTGCCTCGCTTAAGGCGGGCGGGGCTGTCGGCAGCAGCACCCTGGCGCTCAGCAGCAGCTTCTGGGGTCTGCCAGCTGCCTCCTCTGCCAGCAGCAGCCTCTTCCACACCATCTCCAAGAGGCACAGCACGTGCTGTGGGCATTAGAGGCAGCAGACTCCCAGTCCTTGTCCCGAGACCTCCGGGAACCTTGCATGTCCAGGACGGGACAGCAGGGGCTGAGAGCCGGGGTCCAGCCCTGGAAGTCTCAGCTGTTCTCGTGCCTCGGCATGCCAGACCCAGACAAAACTACGTGGTGTCCCTGAGCCGTGCCGCAGCCGCAAGCCCAAGAGTCGGAGTGCAGCTGGCAGTACCAGGGCGCCATGCCCCCACCAGCAGCCTGAGAACACCAGCAGGAACGGCCCAGGGACTGTCCACCAAGGCTGGGAAAGTCCACGCAGCTTGGAGAGATGCTCAGGAGGGCAGCAGAGACACTCGTGCTGCCACTACACCATCTTTCAGAGCAGCTCAGAAGGGCCCAGAAGGGCAGGCAGGCGGCAGAGAGCGAGACAAGGAGCCCCTGCCTGCATTAGAGCCTGAAGATGCAGGCAACCTAGATTCTCCCAAGGCTGCACACTCTCCAGAGGAGGCCGATAATGCAGTGCTGTTCCCAAGAGTGTGTGAGGGGGGAGAAAGAGACGTAACTGCCACCACCATGCCTGAAGTCTTCAAACAAGCTCTGGGAGCAGCACTGAGTCTGCAAGATCCCAGAGGGGTCAACCGGGAGGCCTATGGATGTTCTCCAGTACACCCAGCAATCCGGAGAATTCAGGATGAGGTGAGAAAGGAGCAGATGTTGTCCAGCTGGAACATCTCCTGGCCAAACATGAGCATGCTCAGTCTGCTAAGATCCCAAGCAGCACATGCCAGTGCCAGTGCTACTGACAGTGCTCAGGGTATGCTGGACACCTGCACCACGACATCGATGGTGGAGGGCCTCTTTCCTGCTCCGGGAGAGCTCCTATCCTGGGATGCTAAACTGCGGGATGAACAGCATGATGTGGAAGAGATTGCTGAGACTGAAACTGCAGGACGGTCATCTGGTGGCCTGCAGAGCGCATGTCTTGCCCCATCTGATGAGGCAGAAACAATGCTTTCAGCTTCTCTTCTGGACGCAGGTCCTCAACCTGCAGGACAGCTTCATCCTTTGCCTGCATCAGTGCCAGCAGATTCGGAAAAGTCAGATTCTTTTGCGACTGTGCACCATCCAGAGGAGGCCAATGCAATACCACTCCTCCTGTCGGCATGCGAGGAAGGAGAAAGAGAAGAACCAGCTATGGCCACCCTGGAATTGTCCACGCAAGCTCTGGGAGGAGCACCAAAATTGCCAGATCCCTGGGACATCAACCGGGAGGCCTATGGATATTCTCCAGTACACCCAGCAATCCGGAGAATTCAGGATGAGGTGAGGAGGGAGCAGATGTTGTCCAGCTGGAACATCTCCTGGCCAAACAATGAGAACATGGTCAGGCTCCTAAGATCCCAAGCAGCACATGACACGACTACTGGCAGTGCTCAAGAAATGCTGGACACTTGCACCACGACATCGAGGTTGGAGGGCCACTTTCCTGTGCCAGGAGAGCTCCTATCCTGGGATGCTGGAGTGTGGGATGAACTGCTTGATTTCAAAGAGATTGCTGAGACAGAAACTGCAGGACAGTCATCTGGTGACCTGCAGAGCGCATGTCTTGCCCCATCTGATGAGGCAGAAACAATGCTTTCAGCTTCTCTTCTGGACGCAGGTCCTCAACCTGCAGGACAGCTTCATCCTTTGCCTGCATCAGTGCCAGCAGATTCGGAAAAGTCAGATTCTTTTGAGACTGTGCACCATCCAGAGGAGGCCAATGCAATACCACTCCTCCTGTTGGCATGCGAGGGAGGAGAAAGAGAAGAACCAGCTATGGCCACCCTGGAATTGTCCACGCAAGCTCTGGGAGGAGCACCAAAATTGCCAGATCCCAGAGACATAAACCGGGAGGCCTATGGATGTCCTCCAGTACACCCAGCAATCCGGAGAATTCAGGATGAGGTGAGGAGGGAGCAGATGTTGTCCAGCTGGAACATCTCCTGGCCAAACATGAGCATGCTCAGTCTTCTAAGATCCCAAGCAGCACATGCAAGTGCCAGTGCTACTGACAGTGCTCAGGGTATGCTGGACACCTGCACCACAACATCGAGGTTGGAGGGCCTCTTTCCTGCTCCGGGAGAGCTCCTATCCTGGGATGCTGGAGTGTGGGATGAATTGCTTGATTTCGAAGAGATTGCTGAGACAGAAACTGCAGGACAGTCATCTGGTGACCTGCAGAGCACATGTCTTGCCCCATCTGATGAGGCAGAAACAATGCTTTCAGCTTCTCTTCTGGACGCAGGTCCTCAACCTGCAGGACAGCTTCATCCTTTGCCTGCATCAGTGCCAGCAGATTCGGAAAAGTCAGATTCTTTTGAGACTGTGCACCATCCAGAGGAGGCCAATGCAATACCACTCCTCCTGTTGGCATGCGAGGGAGGAGAAAGAGAAGAACCAGCTATGGCCACCCTGGAATTGTCCACGCAAGCTCTGGGAGGTGCACCAAAATTGCCAGATCCCAGAGACATCAACCGGGAGGCCTATGGATGTTCTCCAGTACACCCAGCAATCCGGAGAATTCAGGATGAGGTGAGGAGGGAGCAGATGTTGTCCAGCTGGAACATCTCCTGGCCAAACAATGAGAGCATGGTCAGGCTCCTAAGATCCCAAGCAGCACATGACACGACTACTGGCAGTGCTCAAGAAATGCTGGACACTTGCACCACAACATCGAGGTTGGAGGGCCACTTTCCTGCTCCAGGAGAGCTCCTATTCTGGGATGCTGGAGTGTGGGATGAACTGCTTGATTTCGAAGAGATTGCTGAGACAGAAACTGCAGGACAGTCATCTGGTGGCCTGCAGAGCGCATGTCTTCCCCCATCTGATGAGGCAGAAACAGTGCTTTCAGCTTCTCTTCTGGACGCAGGTCCTCAACCTGCAGGACAGCTTCAGCCTTTGCCTGCATCAGTTCCTGAGGACACAGAAAACTCAGACTGTTCCACGGCAGTGCACTCTCTGGAGGTGGCCAGCAAAGCACCCTTCTTCCTGTCAGCATACGAAGGAGAAGAAAGTGAAGAACCAGCTATGGCCGTGCCTGAGTCCTCGAGGCAATCTCTGGGAGAACCATCAATTCTGCAAGATCTCGAAGAGATGTACTGGAAGGTCTATGGACGTCCTCCAGTTCACCCTGCAATCCGGAGAATCCGTATGGAGGCAAGAAGGGAGCAGATGTTGTCTAGTAGGAACATGTCTGAGCCATACAGTGATTCCCAAAGCTGGGATATTGGAATTAAGTATGCTGCTGAGGCAGCCGCTGTGCCACCAAGCATTTCTGGTTCCTCATATAGTGAGATGAAGACATCAGCGGCTCGCCGCCGGATGCCAGCTATCATCAGGAACGTGCTTCGGGCTCTGCGCAGGATTTGCACCTGCAGCTGCATCAGGGGACAGCAAGAGGAGAGGCACGAGGCTGCAAACACCAGGCAGCTCCCCAGAGATTGATTCTATCTTGTCTATGTAGAGTTCTGATTCCATCATGTCAGTGTAGAATTCTGATTCCATCTTGTCAATGTAGAATTCTGATTCCATCATGTCAATGTAGAATTTTGATTCCATCTTGTCAATGTAGAATTCTGATTCCATCATGTCAGTGTAGAATTCTGATTCCATCATATCAATGCAGAATTCTGATTCCATCCTGTCAACATAGAATTCTGATTAAATGCTATATTTATTCTATCCTGGCTGAGTGCTGTCTGATCTGTGCGCTCATGCATGTTTGGTCTCTGAGTGCGACTACTGGGCTCAGAGCACGGGGCAATGGATCCATGTGTCGGTTGTGCCAGCAAGTGCAGAGAGCATGGGCGTGCAAGGGAGAGTGATTTGTGACTTGCAAAGTGTGAGCTGGCTGAGCCGGGGTGTGTTTGAGGTGGGCTGCAGTAAAGGGGGTGAGGGGTTCTGAAAGGGGCAGCCCTGGTGGGAGAGCACTGGTGTGTCTGTAGGGGTGCGAGCACAGCCAGGCACCTACCGAGAGGAGGCCAGGAGTGTCCCGGCTGGCTCAGGGCTCCTCAGGTGTCTCACTGCACAGGCTTGGGTACTCCCTACGTTGACACCATCATTCCCCCATATGAGGATGTCATCAGTATAGAGGTAAACCCGGACACCGTGGTCCAACGTGAGCTTCTCCAGCCTCCGCGCCTATGCTCCGAGCGCCAGAGTGGGCGAGTGTCCGTCCCCCTGGGGTAATCGGGTGACTGTGCATTGCACTCCCTCCAAGTAAATGCAAATTGATTGTCCTCCACCTTCCCAAAGGGGACCATAAAAAACCTGTCTTAGATATCAGTGGCAGCCAGAAAGGGATGAGCCTGTTCCCGTAGGGCAGTAATCAATTCTGAAACATTTGGGGCAGCTTTTGCTGAAGGGGCAGTCTTGGCACCCAGATGCCTGCAGTCCACTCTAAGTCTCCATTTGCCACAGGACTTCCACACTGGCCATACAGGAGAGTTACAAGGAGAGTTTGCAGGTGCTATTATCCCCTGATTGCATAGTTCAGCTACAACAGGGGCTGTACCTTCCTTAGCTCCTAAAGGGAGAGGGTTGGGCTTCATGTTTGTTGTCTTGGAAAGAAGTGGGGCCGGGGCTACCTACAGTAGTCTAAGAGTTGGACTAGAAGCAGAAGGCCTCTTCTCTTCCCTCCCCGAGCACTTCATCTGTGCTTCTGGCTGCTGAGACTGCTGCTGCTCCTCAACCAGCTGCTCTTGTAATTTTCCTACTACTTCCTGCAAGGAGGAGATAATGCTGGCTCCTGAGAATCATGGCTGCCCATAGTACTTGTGGGTGTGACCAGCTCTATCCTGAGTACTGCACAAACCACTGCTTTCCCTTTTCTTCAGTGATATTTCTGTTCTGCCCTTAAGTCTGCTACCCAGTTGCATATTGCCTGTGGGTTCTGGGCAAGAAAAGAATCAAGGTCCCTCAACATTTTCAGAATATGCTCTGGGCTATTAGGATTGCCCATCCCTCCTTCCATGCTTGGCACCAGCTACTCACAACGTACTTCAACAAACTCTTTTTTTTTTATTTTTTCTTTCCACATCCCTTGTTGAACTTTATTCTGTCCATGCCTTAGCCTTCCCAATGCCATCCCTGCACATCCAAACAACATCCCTCTGTTCCTCCCTAGCCACCTATCCCCATTTCCACTGCTTCCTTCTTTTCCCTCAGCCTTCCCAGCAGCTCCGTGCTCAGCTCAGCTGAGTTTCCTGCCACCCCTGCCTGATTTCTTATTCTGGGGGATGGAGAGCTCTCGTGCTCTCAGAAACATGTTCTTAACTGTGCTGCCAGCTGTGTTCCGTTCCTTTGTGCCTAAGGACAGTTTCCTAGGAGATCTCATTCAGCCATTCCTTAAACAGGTCACTGAAGTTCACTCTCCTGAAGTTCAGCGTCTTGACTCCACTCTTTGCCAGGCCCATGTTCCTGGAGATGGCAAGCTCAACCAGGGCATGGTTGCTGCAGCTCAGGCTGCCTCCAATCTTTACCTCTTCGACCACCTCCTCTGCACGGATGAGCACCAAATACAGCAACCACTGGTGACCAGCTGGTCCCCTCTGGTCCTGACCTGTCCAAGACCGGTACCAGAAAGTTACCATTATTGGGCTGCAGGAGTCTCCTGGATCACTTGCAGCTAGCTCGCCATGTTCATTTCCCAGCAGGTATCTGGGTGGTTGAAATCCCCCAGAGGGATCAGAGCCTGGGAGCACAACAGCTCCTGCAGCTGAAGGAAGAAGGTCACATCTGCAGGCTCCCCCTGATTCGGTGGCCTGTAGTAGACCCCGACCACCAGCTGTCTTTTGTTGGTCTCATCCCTGGCTTTAACCCACAGGCTCCCAACCTGTGCCTGACTATTTCTCCGAGGCAGCTCTTTGCAGTCTGTCCTTTTTTTGTCGCAGGCGGTGTGGAAAGTGAAAGTGTTGTTTCTGCATTGAACAATGGAAAGGGCAATTGATCTATAGAATTAAGCTGTAACATATCCTTAGAAATAACTGATGCGGAAAGTAAGAATACCATATACATATTAGTAACATTTTTATAAATATAATGCCGAATTACCTAACAAATTCTTTCCCACAAAACTGCTGTAGATTTTAAATGTTCTAGATAATGTGGATATAGTATTCTGAACTAGGAAACACATTGTAACGTTGTTCATTAGGCCGGCAGAAGCGAAATACATTTAACAAACTTTCATTGAGTCAGGGCCTTTACACAAAGCAGAACTGTCCCACTCTGTGGGAATGTTGGGATGCCATAGGCAGGCTCCAAAATACTCCCCTCTATCCTCCTTCCGAGCTTATCTTTATGTGAGGACAGATGAATGATCAGAACAATGACCTAGTGTAAAAGGGGCACAAATGTTAGAGGGGGTAATTAAACAATTAAGAGGCTATGCTTATGTTTATGTTGTAAAAAACAGACATCGGAAAGTTACGACCAAATGTTTGTTAAGAAAGCAATTGTTAGAAGACAATTAACCAATTAAGATATTGGTGTGTAGGTGGTAAGGATTTGTGTTTACTTGGTATTTGTATGATTAGTGAAGCGTCGCGAAAGAGTGTGAACCTGCAGTACTCAGCCAATGAGGAACCAGGGGGGAAAGAGATAAGCGTCGGGCAGTAGGGGATAAAAGATGTAACACTGTTTTCTCTGCGCTCTCCTGCTTGCAGGAGGCCCGCTATTGCAATTGCGAATAAAATTTGCTTTATCAGAGAAACCGTCCTGGAAAATTACTTGGATATTTCCAACAATTTGGGGGCTCATCTGGGATAATTATCACCTCTTTGAGGGTCTCCCTACTGCCCTGGACAGGATAGGTGCACCCCGCTGATTTCAGCGGTCCTGTCTGGGTGGTGAGGTGACTCCTTGGGACGGCCGATAAGAAACCGAGACTGTTACAGACAGGCCGGGCTCTGTGAAAGCCAAGGGGCAGGTAGGCACGGGTATTGACCCCTGGAGACCTGGTAACTTCATGCATGGACCAAGGTAAGGGAATTTAATTCTTGCCTTGGGGCTCAGTGAAGACTCGGGTGTCTCAGCAGGGAGCTGTTGTTGTGAGGTACCCTGTGCACTTGACGAAGTGGCAGCAGCACACCCCTATTGAATCTGAGAATTGGAGCGAGGTGCTCCGGGGGGATTGGCCCTAAATCCGAGAATCGGATTCCGGAGGAATGGGGAATAGGAGCTCCATAGAACAGGGAAAAGGGTCCCCAAATTCGTGCCTAGAGATAGCCTGTTGGGAAAGAAGCTTGGAAAATAATCCCCAGACCAGGAAAAAGAACAGGGAAAAGATGTTTAAATACTGTATACAGACATAGCCTAGAGAGCCACTACAGGGAAAATCATGATTTTGACCAAAGTAGGGGTCTGACCAAGATTGGGCCCGTCTGACTTTGTATTTATATGTAATCAGGTCGCTTAATGGACGCAAGAAGTAAAATAAAAATAAAATCTTCCTCACAAGGAGGAGTCAAACTTCAAAAGAAGAAGGAAAGAGAAGCAGAAAGATCATAAATGGGATCCCTTAGATAACTTCCCCCCCTTAGATTTCTAAAGCAATGCAAGAGACAGAGAGGATGCACTCTCGATTACTGAGGGAGTTGGAGTAATGTGAATGGGACCTGGAGAGCTTTCCTTTCTCTAACACTAACCTTACCAATACTTCACTTTATCCTTTAGGGCAGTCTCCTTAGGTCAAAGGGAAATAGGGTATGCTAATGCCTGCTGTTTTTACTAGAAGAAAAGTCAAGATTTTCAAGAAGAATTCCTTAATTGAGGATCCAATAAGTGTCGCAGAACAATTAGATCAATTTCTAGGGCCTAATTTCTACTCATGGATGGAAATGATGTTTATCATTGATATGTTGTTTATTTGAGAAGGAGGTGGGCAGTTATGCAAGTGTGGGAAATGAATACAGAGGGAAGGTTGGGCCCTGGAGGGAGGCAGAGAGAGAAAGGATCCTGAGAATAAATTGTACTGATTATTGTCACTGTCTTTGTGATTGTTAAATGTTTATGTCGTGAAAGTGTTAAGTTATGTTATGTCATGTCATGTATGAGGCTGTTATGGAACAGAGAGTGTCTAAAGTGATACTGAGAAGACCCCCTGGGTTGTATTTTGGCTCACTGGAGAAACATTGCTGGTGAGCCAGGGGGAATACTGAATAAGAAACTAGGAACATAAATGGAAGAATGGGACCAGTTTTATAATTGAGTACTCTAATCATGAGAGCAAGTGCTGGGTGTTTGTGGAAATTGAAGAACTGTATTGTTTGATTTGTGGATTTTGAAGGGAGTGGTAGAAACTGTCTCGATGTTGTATGGAAATGCATTTGTTAATGGTACACGGAAATGTAACTCAGGGTACAAATAGTGGAACTGTGGGGGAAAACAAACAAACAAAAAAACGGCAAAAAGGTTAAGGAAAACAGTTTGAGTTTGAGATATTAGAGTTTGGGTCTGCACGAGAACACACCCCCGCACTAGCCCCCCCCACCGCGGCTTATAAGAACAACTCGGAGTGAGAGAAAGAGCTGGGGCCAGAGCCTCCCGCTGTAACTGTGCAGGGTGCGTGACTTGTGGCTGGGGATGGGATGGGACATCGAGAGTGAGAATAGCTGTCATCTGCAGAGATCTTGGGAAACCTGAGATCCCAGTGTAAGCACTGGAATCCTGGGGAGGGAAGGGGGTGAAACAGAAATTACTAACATTGTATTTCAGTAATGATGAAAGTCTGGAAAGTGAGAAGGGTTTGGGAAAAACACAGGCTGAGGAAGGCAAAGTTGAGCAAGGTGTAACAGGGATGTCCTTACCTAGAAGAAGAGGTAAGGGGAAGCCTGGAAGGGCTCAGGGAGAGTTCCACCCCCACTGGACTGAAAGCAGCTGGGGAAGCAGGGTAAAGAGTTTATTTTCTGATACGGGTGCCTCTTACCCTGTGCTACATCAAGAATTATTACCCGTAGATGATTTTTGAAATAGTTGTAGGAGCTACTGCCAAAAGAAGTTTACTTTTTTGGGGGACCAATTAAATACAGGCTAGGAGAACAAGTAGGAATACATAAATTCTTGTACATGCCAGGTTCTCCAAAACCATTACTTGGGCATGATGTATCAGAACAGTTGAATGTAGAGATTAAATTCAGTAGAAAAAATTGGAGCTAATTGTCAAGCAAGACCAATTGACTGAAAATTTTAAGTCTGGCTTTACCACAAACTGGGAAAAGCAATGTTGTACCCCCAGAAGTTACATAAATCCTAAATCAGGTATACACAGGACTGCAGGCATCAGGAATGCCTGGCAGAGCCAAAAAAAAAACCAAAAAAAAAACAGTGCAACTCAATAAAAGTTAAGTTATAGATGGGAGTCAGCCCAGCCAGGGTAAAGCAATGCCCTTTTTGGATACAAGATTGTAGGAGGATAAAAGAAATAATAAATAATTTTTTGGATTGGCAAGAGCTATAGTTTGGTAAAAGATTTGAGGGCAGTTAATAGAAATGTTGAAGTTTCTCAACAGAAAGCACAGCTGATCAAAAAGAAGGAAGCAATTTGCTGAACACCCAGAACACCAACAAAGAGCTACCTCCAAGCCAGCAGTGTGCGACTGCATGGAGACTGTCTATGCCAGTTGGTCAGACCTACAGGAGGAACCACTGGACGACGCTGAGGATTCCTGGATTCATCGACAGAACCAGTTTTGTGAGACAAGGAAACTGTAAGGCAGGATATGCAGTAACTGCTACTGACAAGGTAAATGAAGCAAAACCATTAGCTGTGGGGACTTCCGCTCCGAAGGCTGAAATAACAAGAAACTTAAAAATATGGACAGATGCTAAATATGCTTTTGGGGTGGTACCCACTCGTGGTGTCATCTGGAAAGAACAAGGGTTGCTTACACACTGGTATCATCTGGAAAGAGCAAGGGTTGCTTACACACAAGGAAAACAAATTCAGCACGATGTAAATCTACCAAAGAGCAGCATGGCTGTTATACACTGAAGGACATCAGAAGAGTGACACTGTACAGGAAACTGGGAATATGATGGTGGATCAGGTGGCAGAACAGGCAGCTGAAGGAAAAGAAATTGGTGAACTGGCTTTAATTCCAGACGGTAAACTTAAAACATCTGAACCTTAATCAGAACCTATAAGGTATTCTAAACAGGATAGGAATCTAATTAATGATTTAGAAGGGAAGAGAGCAAGCTGACAGATGGGTGTATATCCAGATGGGCACATTGTTGTGCCCTTTAGTATTTTATAGAATTTGGTTCTAAGGGAACATAATAAAACTTATGGGAGGGTACAGACACCAGAAAGTAACTGTATAATCCTAGTACCAGGAACAGGGTACAAGTGGGGTAGAGAAAGGGGATGACAGTACCACTTTTTGAAAACACTGAATTGAGATTAGGGAGTAAGACAATAACAGGACAATTATTGTATGTACGTGATGCAGGTACTAATTTATTGGGGAGAGATCTTATGATGAAATTGGGAATACAAATAACAATCTGTCAGGAGGGAATTACAGTATCAATGAATGTGTTAACTGAGACAGATGAGAAATATATAGATCCCATGGTCTGGGCAAAGGAAGGGAATGGGGGGGAGGTTGAAAATAACCCCTTTAAAAATAAAGCTGAATAAAAAATGAGGTACTGCAGTTTGAAACTAAAGGTATGTTTCTTAAGAACTATATACTCAGATTGTCTTCCTCACTATCGTCTCTCAGAATCCAAGGATTGTTAGCACAGACATCACCTCTGGAATTTCCGATTCATCCATTCCAACCTGGAGACTGGGTCCTCATCCAGACCTGGAAGGAGGCAAAGCTGCAACCCGACTGAGAAAGACCGTTCCAAGTACTTCTGATAACAGAAACAGCCATCAGGACAGCCGAGAAAGGTTGGACTCACTACACCCGAGTAAAATGCTCCACTGACCCTGAAGAGTGGGAAACTGTTGCCATGAAGGATCCTCTATAGATAAAAATTAGAAAGAAATTGTAAATAAACTAATCTTTTTTCCATTACTAATATAGATAGAGAGGCATTTAGGATATATTTGTATTTCTAGTGGAGTATATCCTGTTCTTCACTATAGTAACGGTACGAATATTTATGAGTAAATAATGATGTGGGGGAAAGACCAATTAGTAATTTTGATTTTGACAGTAATCACCTTCAAAAAATGCCTTATTCAACTGACTGCTTGGGAAAAGGATGACCTGCAGAGGGGAGCGGGAGGATACCCTGTTAAGATGTGGGTAAACGTAACAAGGGAAGAAACACCTCAGACTGTCACATTCGATGCTTGCAATGCGATATCCTGTGGGGGCTTAAGTGCCCAACGACAACTGAGTCATGAAGAGAAATATCTGTGTCCTCAATTAGGCATGAACAAGAGATCCCCCTGTGGGGGATGGAATAATGTATGGTGGACGACTGTCTATCAAGGCTGGACATATACCCCAGGGATATTTGATACATTGCAATCACACACCCTAAAAGAACGGATTAGTACGTTCAAGGGAATTGTCCAACCAGACTGCCAGACTTTGCAGTGTAATCCGGTAACAGTAACAATTAGCAAGGCCGATAGCCTTGTTAACATCACTTTTGGCATTGGAATAAACATTCGGGGAAAGGACCCTGTAGCTAGATTCAGAGTAGCTGTATGGGATTCATTACCTGACTATACTCAAAAGGTTCAGGATGAGAAAAAAGGAGAGAAAATTCCTTCTAAAAGTCCTGCAAAACTGTGGTAATTACGGAAATAAAAGATCTCAGACAAACATTTGAAATTGAGACGGGATACAGGGATGTGAATGCCTGGGTAGAATGGATTAAGTAGACTGTCCGAAGTCTCAACCATAGCAACTGCTATGCTTGTGTATCAGGATGGCCTATAGCTCAGGTCGTATCCGTTCCTTTAGGGTGGACCAAGGATTCCCAAGGGATGCAATGTATGATTGCCCTGAACCAGGAGAAAACCGCCTGAGGAAATGAAGCCTGTAAATCACTGTTTCCCCCCATATTGGAGATAGATGCCAAAATCCCTCCTGCATTCTCTAAGGCCATAGGTAACCATACAGCTTGTCTCTCAAGACAGGGTGTGAAGGGTACCAGGCTTATAGGGAATTTCTCACTGTGCAGTGAAACTTTGGATGTTACAAAGGATTTAACGGGGAACTATTCAAGGCTGGGAATCCCTAGAGCGGATCTCTGGTAGTGCTGCGGTGGGAAGATCTTACGGTCCATTCTCCCATCTAATTGGGGAGGTACCTGTGCGCTTGTTCAACTGGCCATACCGTTCACTCTGGCATTTGAGAAGGATCTATCTCACATTCACAAAAAGGAACAGAAGAGGTTTAGGAGTCCCATTTGATAATGATATAATACATATAGATTCAATTGGGGTGCCCAGAGGTGTCCCTGATGAATTTAAGGCTAGAAATCAAATTGCTGCAGGATTTGAGTCTCTATTCTGGTGGGTGACGATTAACAAGAACGTGGATTGGATAAACTACATCTATTACAATCAGCAGAGATGTATAAACTATACAAAGAAGACAATAAAGGGAATCGCAGAGCAATTGGATGCTACAAGTAGGATGGCCTGGGAGAATAGGATCGCCCTAGACATGATATTAGCAGAACAATCGCTTCACTAATCATACAAATACCAAGTAAACACAAATCCTTACCACCCAAACACAAATATCTTAATTGGTTAATTGACTGATAACAATTGCTTTCTTAACAAACATTTGGTCGTAACTTTCCGATGTCTGCTTTACAACATAAACATAAGCATAGCCTCTTAATTGTTTAATTACCCCGTAGCATTTGTGCCCTTTTACACTGGGTCATTGTTCTGGTCATCCGTCTGTCCTTGTGTAGAGATAAGCTTGGAAGGAGGATAGAGGGGAGTATCTTGGAGCCTGCCTACGGCATCCTAACATTCCCACAGGGTAGGACAGCTCTGCTTTGTGTAAAGGCCCTGACTCCTTGAAAGTCTGTTAAAAGCATTTCACTTCTGCTGGCCTAATGAACAACCTTACAATGTGTTTCCTAGTTCAGAATACTATACCCACATTCTTGAGAACATTTAAAGTCCATTGCAGCTTTGTGAGAAATAATTTGTCACGTAATTCAGTAACTGTTTCTAAAATATGTGTACGGTATTCTTACCTTTGACATCAGCTATTTCTAAGGATATGCTGGGGTTATACAGGTTACGCAAATCATAGAATCATGGAATTGCTCAGGTTGGAAAAGGCCTTCAAGAGCATCAAATCCAACCACAACCTAACCATCCTACCCTCACTCTAACTACCCACCGCTAAATCATGTCCCCGAGCACCACATCCAAATGGATTTTAAACACATTCAGGCCTGGTGACTCAACCACCACCCTGGGGAGCCTGTTCCAGTGCTTAACATGCCCTTCTGTAAACAGGATTTCCTGTGTTCCAACCTAAACCTCCGCTGGTGAAACTGCCTGCACTGCCTGCACTGCCTGCACTGCCAGCACTGCCAGCACTGCCTGCACCAACAGCACTAACTGCCCGCACTGCCTGCACTGCTGGCATTGCCAGCACTGCCTGCACCAACAGCACTAACTGCCTGCACTGCCTGCACTGCTGGCATTGCCAGCACTGCCTGCACCAACAGCACTAACTGCCAGCACTAACTGCCAGCAGTAACTGCCTGCACTAACTGCCAGCACTAACTGCCAGGGCCGAGGGCGGAGAGCAGCAGGGCCGGGCTCGGCCGGGCCACTGGCGGCCTTTGAAGTCGCTGCTGCTGCTGGGCACGCTGCTGGCAACTTCGCCACCTCCATCCCACGCCTCCTTCTCCACACGGCCGTGTGTGAGGCAGATGCCGTGCGCTCAGCGTCTCTTCTGGCCACAGAACCTGGGCCTGCAGGACACCTGAGCCTTTGCCTGCATCAGTGCCTCGGTATGCAGAAAGCTCAGGTCCTCTCGAGACTGCACACTATCTGGAGGAGGTCAGTGCAACGCTATTCCTGCTGGCAGTGTGTGAGGGAGGACAAGGAGAAGAAAGAAGCGGCTATGGCCGTGTCTGAATTGTCCACCCAAGCTCTGGGAGATGCAGCGAGATGGCAATATTCCAGAGAGACCAACGAGTGGCGTGTGGATATCCTCCAGATCACCCAGCGATCCGGAGAATCCGTGATGAGGCGAGGCGAGCAGATGTTGTCCAGTAGGACCACATCCTGGCCACACAGCTTGAGCATGCCCATCTATGTCTCCAAGTGCAGAGCCATCCCAGGGAGGGCCTGCTGGGCCCGAGCGGCCCGGCGAGCAGCTCCATGTACAGAGTCCTGCTGTGCCCGGGCCAGCCCTCCCAGGGAAAGCTGCGGTGCCTGGTGGCAGGCAGGGCCTTGCCTGGTGCCCGCCCTGCCCCTTGCCTACAGCTCCCTGCCCCCACAGGTACCGCTGCCACACCACACACAACATTTCTGCCAAGGCCAGAGGAGGTGCACAGAGCTCCAAGTGCTTGAGGGACGTGCAGGAGGATGGCCAGGGTACATCCCCGGGCAGAAAGCCATCCCAGGGAGGGCTTCCCAGCTCAGATGGCCCACGAAGCAGCATGGAGGCTGGCAGCACTGCATGCCCTGCCGTATCCAGGCCCACCATCCCAGGGAAGACCTGGAGTGGTGGTGGGCAGGCAGGGCCTTGCCTCTGCCTCTGCCTCTGCCTCTGCCTCTGCCTCTGCCTCTGCCCCTGGCCTACAGCTCTCAGTCCCGCACACGCTGCCACACCACACGCTGAAACTCGCCGCTGGTGGCCCCCAGCCAGCAGCCCAGGCATGCGTGCAGAGCTGCCACAATGGGCTGCCGTGCTGTGGGGGCTGCCGTGTGGGGACCAGCCCTCCTCTGCTTCAGCTCCTCTGCACTCAGCCGCCCGCGGGCTGAGCGCTGCCCTTGATGCTCCGTGCAACGTGAGCGGGAAGGACTGCGCTCACTCGGCCTTCCTCCTCAGCTTCTCTTGCAGGTGGGCAGGTGGGAGTTTCCAGTGTTGGTGACCTGCGGCAGTGCCAGAGGGCAAAGCAGACAGCCTCAGCCACCCTTGCTGCCTCGCTTAAGGTGGGCAGGGTTGCCGACGGCTGCACCTTGGCATGCAGCAGCAGCTTCTGGGGTCTGTAAGCTGCCTGCTCTGCAAGCAGCAGCCTCTTCCATATCTTCTCCAAGAGGCACAGCACGTGCCGTGGGCACTAAAGGCCGCAGACTCCCAGTACTTGCCTCGAGACCTCCGGGAACCCTGCATGTCCAGGACGGAACAGCAAGGCCTGAGAGCCGGGGTCCAGCCCTGGAAGTCTCCTCAACTGTTCTTGGGCCTCGTCATGCCAGACCCAGTCAGAACTACGTGAGCAGCCACAAGCCCAAGAGTTGGAGTGCAGCTGGCAGTACCAGGGTGCCACGCACCCACCTGCACCCTGAGAACACCAGCAAGGATGGCCCAGGTGCTGTCCACCAAGGCTGGGAAGATCCACGCAGCTTGGAGAGCTTGGAAGGAGCAGATGTTGTCCAGTAGGAACATGTCTGAGCCATACAGTGTGGGCACGCCCAAGCTTCTCATGCTCCAAGCAGCAAATGATGGTGCCAATGCTTGGGACATGCTGGACATCTGCGTCACGACATCGAGGGCAGATGGCCACTTTCCTGCATCTTGTGATTTCCAATCCCGGGATATCAGAATTAAGTATGCACAGGAAGAAACCACTAACAATGCTGCCAGTGATGCCAGCACTGATCACAGCATGCTGGATGCAACGGACACTGCAGTGATGGCTGAGAGCATGCCCATGCCCTCCTGTTTTTGCCCTGATACCATGGAGGGTGTGGAAGAAGAATGGCAAGACAACTGTGAGGAAGAAGCTGCTGAGGCAACTCGTGTGCCACCAAGCATTTCTGGTTCCTCACGCGGTGAGATGAAGACAGCAGCGGCTCGCTGCTGGATGCCAGCTGTCATCAGGAATGTGCTCCGGGCTCTGTGCAGGCTCTGATGGCACCCAGAGCTGAGAGCAGGGAACCAGTCCTTCAAGACTCATCACCCATTTTTATGCCTCTGCATGTCAGATCCAAGCAAGGCTACCCTGTGTCCCTGGGCTTTGCTGCAGCCAGAAGCCTGGCAGTACAGATGCTTGATGGTTGGCCATCAAGGTCTGGAGGCCTGAGTCCTCCAGACAAGCTCTGGGAGAACCATCAAGCACAGACAGGAGCTATGCTGGAGTGTGCACTGTGGTGAGTTGCCTGGTACTGTCTACTTCCCATCCAGCCCATGCATCCACCAGCAGCCTGGGAACACCAGCAAGAGTGGCCCAGGTGCTGGCCACCAATGCTGGTAAGATCCCCACGGCTTGGACAGACACTGATGCAGCCTCTACACCCATGTTCCCCACCCGCAAAGAAGGGCTCAGAAAGGCAAGCATGTCCTGCCAAAGAGCAAACAAGGTAACTACCTGCATCTGTGCCTGAAGATGCAGAAAACTCAGCTTCTTCCAAGGCTGCACACTCTCCAGAGGAGGCCAGCGATGCACCATTTCTTCTTGGAAGCGTGCAAGGGAGAAGAAAGTGAATCAACACAGCATCACCATGCCTGAATCCTCCAGACAAGCTCTGGGAGAAGCACCAAGATTGCAAGATCCCCGAGGGATCACAGGGATGGCCTACGGATACTCTCCCATAATCCTAGCAATTCGCAGAATTCATGCTGGGGAGAGAAAGGACCAGATGTTGTCCAGGTGGAATGTGTCCTGGCCAAACAGTGTGAAAGGGCCAGGGCATCGAAGATACCAAGCAGCAGATGATGGTGCCAATGCTTCTGGCACTGCTCAGGACACGCTGAGGGCCAGTTTCCTGCCTCTGGTGATTTTCAAACCTGGGACGTAAGTGTGCAGGTTGTGTAGCAAGAGCTGGAAGAGTCCACCGAGGGAGAAGCTGCAGGACAGTTTCTGGTGATTTGCTGTTGCACAGCTCTTGCCCCATCTGATGAGGCAGAAACAGTGAGTTCAGCTTCTTTTCTGGACTCAGGTCCTGGGCCTGCAGGACAACTTGAGCCTACGTGTGCCTCAGACACCAAAGGTGCAGAACACTCAACTTCTCCCAAGACTGCACGCTCTCCAGAAGAGGCTAGTGTGCATCTGATGGCACAGGAGGGAGGGAAAAGAAAAGAACCAGCTATGGCCATGCCTGAGTCCTCCAGTCAAGCTCTGGGAGAACCATCAAGACTGCAAGGTCCCAGAGAGATCTCCTGGAAGGCCTATGGATATCCTCCAGTACACCCAGCAATCCAGAGAATCTGTGATGAGGCAAGGAAGCAGCAGATGTTGTCCTGCTGAAATATGTCCAGGCCATACAGCGTGAGCACACCCAGGCTTCTCGTGCCCCGAGCAGCAGATGACGGTGCCAATGCTGCCAACAATGCGTGTGGCATGCTAGGTATCTGCATCACAACAGCGAGGCTGATGTCCAGATTCCTGCCTCTGGCCATTCCCAAACTCGGGATATTAGAGTGCAGGACGCGCAGGGAGAGGCCACTGACGACACTCCAATGCAGCTGGCACAGACAGCAGCAAACTGGATGCTGCACTGACGGCTGCCCTTACCCTCCAGTTTTTACTCTAGTAAACTCAATACTTGCAGGCTGTAAAGGAGGAATGGGAAGACAACCGTGAGGAAGAGGCTGCTGAGGCAGCCACCGTCCCACCAAGCATACTTGATGCTTCATCTGCTGAGGCCAAGACCAGGCCTTCAGCTTCCCCTGTGGCTGCAGAACCCAGACCTGACGGACATTCATCTGCATGCCAAAGAGCATAAAGGCAATCGGCACTAGGTGAGGAAAGTCCTTGTGGTCAGCACCAGGTGTGAAATGAAGGCACAGGCAGGAGCTATGCTGGAGTGTGCACTGTTGGAAGATGCCTGGTACTGTCTGCTTTGCATCCAGCTCCATGCAGAAAGGTGGACATCCCCTCCATAACCCCCGGCTTGCCTTCATGTGGGAGGCATGGTTGACAAACCAGGAGGAGATAACCTGGAACTGGGAGTGTTGCTGGCAAGGAACCTACAGGGCTGGTTTTGCTCTCCCCTCACAGGTTTCCGCAGAGGCCAGAGGAGGTGCACAGAACTCCAGACACATCAGAGGGACATCAGAAGATGTCCCACATATGTCCCCAAATGGAGAGCCTTCCCAGAAAGGGCCTGCTGAGCCTGACCAGCCCTGTGAGCAGCTCGGAGGCTGGCAGCACTCCACGCACACCGTTCTGATGTGCCCAGGACAGCTTTCCCTCCCAGGGAAATGCTGTGCTGGG
Organism: Chrysolophus pictus; assembly: GCA_037305975.1. NCBI lineage: Eukaryota > Metazoa > Chordata > Aves > Galliformes > Phasianidae > Chrysolophus > Chrysolophus pictus. Next base: position 877,008 of record CM074583.1, read on the forward strand.
GGGGCACGCAGGTTCTTGCCTGGTGCCCACCCTGCCCCTTGCCTATAGCTACCTGTCTCCCATAGGAACCGCTGCCAGACCACATGCAAGGTTTCTGCAGAGGACAGAGGACCTGCACAGAGCCCCAGGTGCTTCAAAGAGGCACCAGAGGATGGCCCAGGGACGTCTCCAGACAGAAAGCCATCCCAGGGAGGGCCTGCCCAGCTCAAATGTCCCACCAACTAGCATGGAGGCCAGAAGCAGTGTGTGCCCTGCCATATGCAGGCTCATTTTCCAGGGAAAACCCGTGTACAGTGCAGGCAGGGCCTCGCCTCTGCCCCTTGCCTACAGCTCTCTGTCCCCCTCAGGTTCCGCTGCCGCACCACATGCAGCGGCTTGCCGTCGGATGCCAGCTGTCATCAGGAACGTGCTCCGGGCTCTGCGCAGGGTTTGCACCTGCAGCTGCAGCAGAGGACAGCGAGAGGAGAGGCACGAGGCTGCAAACACCAGGCAGCTCCCGGCGATGACAAACTCAGTCCTGTAGATGTAGAATTCTGATTCAGTGTTGTCTTTATTCCTGGCTGAGTGCTGTCTGATCGGTGCGCTCACGCGTGTTGGTGTCGGAGTCGACTGCTGGGTCAGAGCATGGGGCAATGGATCTGTGTGTCCAGCAAGTGCAGAGAGCGTGGGTGTGCAAGCCATTCCAGGGAGGGCCTGCCCAGCTCAGACGGCCCCCGAAGGAGCACGGAGGCCGGCAGCACCGCGTATCCAGGCCGTATCCAGCCCCACCGTCCCAGGGAGAGCCTGCAGCGGCGGTGGGCAGGCAGGGCCTCGCCTCCGCCCCTTGCCTGCAGCTCTCGGTGCCCCACACGCTGCCGCGACGTGCCGCCGGTGGCCCGCCGTCGTCGACGACGCCGTCGGACGACGCCGAGCCCCGGGCAGCCGGCTGCCCAGGCGTGCGCAAAGGGCTGCCGCAGTGCGCTGCGGAGCCCGCCGGGGCTCTGTGACGCGGGCCGGCGTCGCGCCCGAAGGCCATTGTGACGCGGGGCCGCCGCGAGGGGCCGGGGTCCCCCGGAGAGAGTGCCGCTCACTCTCGGGAGAGCGGCTCCGCGAGGAGGACGCGGCTCCCCCGGTGCCTGCGACCGAGCGTCTGCGCGAGGACGCGGCGATGAGCGAGGAGCGGGAGAAGAAGGACGACCGCCAGCCCGACGCGGGGCTGCCACGCGTGCGCGACCGCCGCCAGGTGCGGGCCGGGGAGGGAGGCGCTCGGGCTCGGCCGGGCCGCCGGCGGCCGTCGAAGTCGAAGTCGCCGCCGCGGGGGACGCCGGCCGCGACTCCGCCGCCTCCATCCCGGTTCTCCTTCTCTCCGCAGGTGGTGCCGCCGGGCGGCCGGAGCCCGGGCTCGTCCCTCCGCGGCGTCCGTCTGCCGCCGCTGCCCGGCCCGGAGAGCTCGCGGGCCTCCGGGAGCCGCCGCGCACAGGTAGGGAGCCCGAGGGAGGCGGGGCCGGACGTCTTCCCGCGCCGCGTGGGGACCGCCCTGTGCCGGTGCGGCTGTGGGGAGCGGGGCGGCAGCCGCCCGCGGGCTGAGCGCTGCCCTCGGTGCTGCGTGCGGCGCGAGCGGCAAGGACCGCGCTCACTCGGCCTTTCTCCTCGGCTTCTCTTGCAGGCGGGCGGGCGGCAGTTCCCGGTGGCGGCGACCGGCGGCGGAGCCAGTGGGCAAAGCAGACAGCCTCAGCCACCTTTGCTGCCTCGCTTAAGGCGGGCGGGGCTGTCGGCAGCAGCACCCTGGCGCTCAGCAGCAGCTTCTGGGGTCTGCCAGCTGCCTCCTCTGCCAGCAGCAGCCTCTTCCACACCATCTCCAAGAGGCACAGCACGTGCTGTGGGCATTAGAGGCAGCAGACTCCCAGTCCTTGTCCCGAGACCTCCGGGAACCTTGCATGTCCAGGACGGGACAGCAGGGGCTGAGAGCCGGGGTCCAGCCCTGGAAGTCTCAGCTGTTCTCGTGCCTCGGCATGCCAGACCCAGACAAAACTACGTGGTGTCCCTGAGCCGTGCTGCAGCCGCAAGCCCAAGAGTCGGAGTGCAGCTGGCAGTACCAGGGCGCCATGCCCCCACCAGCAGCCTGAGAACACCAGCAGGAACGGCCCAGGGACTGTCCACCAAGGCTGGGAAAGTCCACGCAGCTTGGAGAGATGCTCAGGAGGGCAGCAGAGACACTCGTGCTGCCACTACACCATCTTTCAGAGCAGCTCAGAAGGGCCCAGAAGGGCAGGCAGGCGGCAGAGAGCGAGACAAGGAGCCCCTGCCTGCATTAGAGCCTGAAGATGCAGGCAACCTAGATTCTCCCAAGGCTGCACACTCTCCAGAGGAGGCCGATAATGCAGTGCTGTTCCCAAGAGTGTGTGAGGGGGGAGAAAGAGACGTAACTGCCACCACCATGCCTGAAGTCTTCAAACAAGCTCTGGGAGCAGCACTGAGTCTGCAAGATCCCAGAGGGGTCAACCGGGAGGCCTATGGATGTTCTCCAGTACACCCAGCAATCCGGAGAATTCAGGATGAGGTGAGAAAGGAGCAGATGTTGTCCAGCTGGAACATCTCCTGGCCAAACATGAGCATGCTCAGTCTGCTAAGATCCCAAGCAGCACATGCCAGTGCCAGTGCTACTGACAGTGCTCAGGGTATGCTGGACACCTGCACCACGACATCGATGGTGGAGGGCCTCTTTCCTGCTCCGGGAGAGCTCCTATCCTGGGATGCTAAACTGCGGGATGAACAGCATGATGTGGAAGAGATTGCTGAGACTGAAACTGCAGGACGGTCATCTGGTGGCCTGCAGAGCGCATGTCTTGCCCCATCTGATGAGGCAGAAACAATGCTTTCAGCTTCTCTTCTGGACGCAGGTCCTCAACCTGCAGGACAGCTTCATCCTTTGCCTGCATCAGTGCCAGCAGATTCGGAAAAGTCAGATTCTTTTGAGACTGTGCACCATCCAGAGGAGGCCAATGCAATACCACTCCTCCTGTCAGCATGCGAGGGAGGAGAAAGAGAAGAACCAGCTATGGCCACCCTGGAATTGTCCACGCAAGCTCTGGGAGGAGCACCAAAATTGCCAGATCCCAGAGACATCAACCGGGAGGCCTATGGATGTTCTCCAGTACACCCAGCAATCCGGAGAATTCAGGATGAGGTGAGGAAGGAGCAGATGTTGTCCAGCTGGAACATCTCCTGGCCAAACAATGAGAGCATGGTCAGGCTCCTAAGATCCCAAGCAGCACATGCCAGTGCCAGTGCTACTGACAGTGCTCAGGGTATGCTGGACACCTGCACCACAACATCGATGGTGGAGGGCCTCTTTCCTGCTCCGGGAGAGCTCCTATCCTGGGATGCTAAACTGCGGGATGAACAGCATGATGTGGAAGAGATTGCTGAGACTGAAACTGCAGGACAGTCATCTGGTGGCCTGCAGAGCGCATGTCTTGCCTCATCTGATGAGGCAGAAACAGTGCTTTCAGCTTCTCTTCTGGACGCAGGTCCTCAACCTGCAGGACAGCTTCATCCTTTGCCTGCATCAGTGCCAGCAGATTTGGAAAAGTCAGATTCTTTTGAGACTGTGCACCATCCAGAGGAGGCCAATGCAATACCACTCCTCCTGTCGGCATGCGAGGGAGGAGAAAGAGAAGAACCAGCTATGGCCACCCTGGAATTGTCCACGCAAGCTCTGGGAGGAGCACCAAAATTGCCAGATCCCAGAGACATCAACCGGGAGGCCTATGGATATTCTCCAGTACACCCAGCAATCCGGAGAATTCAGGATGAGGTGAGGAAGGAGCAGATGTTGTCCAGCTGGAACATCTCCTGGCCAAACAATGAGAGCATGGTCAGGCTCCTAAGATCCCAAGCAGCACATGACACGACTACTGGCAGTGCTCAAGAAATGCTGGACACTTGCACCACGACATCGAGGTTGGAGGGCCACTTTCCTGTGCCAGGAGAGCTCCTGCCCTGGGATGCTGGAGTGTGGGATGAACTGCTTGATTTCGAAGAGATTGCTGAGACAGAAACTGCAGGACAGTCATCTGGTGGCCTGCAGAGCGCATGTCTTGCCCCATCTGATGAGGCAGAAACAATGCTTTCAGCTTCTCTTCTGGACGCAGGTCCTCAACCTGCAGGACAGCTTCATCCTTTGCCTGCATCAGTGCCAGCAGATTCGGAAAAGTCAGATTCTTTTGAGACTGTGCACCATCCAGAGGAGGCCAATGCAATACCACTCCTCCTGTCGGCATGCGAGGGAGGAGAAAGAGAAGAACCAGCTATGGCCACCCTGGAATTGTCCACGCAAGCTCTGGGAGGAGCACCAAAATTGCCAGATCCCAGAGACATCAACCGGGAGGCCTATGGATGTCCTCCAGTACACCCAGCAATCCGGAGAATTCAGGATGAGGTGAGGAGGGAGCAGATGTTGTCCAGCTGGAACATCTCCTGGCCAAACATGAGCATGCTCAGTCTGCTAAGATCCCAAGTAGCACATGCAAGTGCCAGTGCTACTGACAGTGCTCAGGGTATGCTGGACACCTGCACCACAACATCGATGGTGGAGGGCCTCTTTCCTGCTCCAGGAGAGCTCCTATCCTGGGATGCTGGAGTGTGGGATGAATTGCTTGATTTCGAAGAGATTGCTGAGACAGAAACTGCAGGACAGTCATCTGGTGACCTGCAGAGCACATGTCTTGTCCCATCTGATGAGGCAGAAACAATGCTTTCAGCTTCTCTTCTGGACGCAGGTCCTCAACCTGCAGGACAGCTTCATCCTTTGCCTGCATCAGTGCCAGCAGATTTGGAAAAGTCAGATTCTTTTGAGACTGTGCACCATCCAGAGGAGGCCAATGCAATGCCACTCCTCCTGTCGGCATGCGAGGGAGGAGAAAGAGAAGAACCAGCTATGGCCACCCTGGAATTGTCCACGCAAGCTCTGGGAGGTGCACCAAAATTGCCAGATCCCAGAGACATCAACCGGGAGGCCTATGGATATTCTCCAGTACACCCAGCAATCCGGAGAATTCAGGATGAGGTGAGGAGGGAGCAGATGTTGTCCAGCTGGAACATCTCCTGGCCAAACAATGAGAGCATGGTCAGGCTCCTAAGATCCCAAGCAGCACATGACACGACTACTGGCAGTGCTCAAGAAATGCTGGACACTTGCACCACAACATCGAGGTTGGAGGGCCACTTTCCTGCTCCAGGAGAGCTCCTATCCTGGGATGCTGGAGTGTGGGATGAACTGCTTGATTTCGAAGAGATTGCTGAGACAGAAACTGCAGGACAGTCATCTGGTGGCCTGCAGAGCGCATGTCTTGCCCCATCTGATGAGGCAGAAACAATGCTTTCAGCTTCTCTTCTGGACGCAGGTCCTCAACCTGCAGGACAGCTTCAGCCTTTGCCTGCATCAGTTCCTGAGGACACAGAAAACTCAGACTGTTCCACGGCAGTGCACTCTCTGGAGGTGGCCAGCAAAGCACCCTTCTTCCTGTCAGCATACGAAGGAGAAGAAAGTGAAGAACCAGCTATGGCCGTGCCTGAGTCCTCGAGGCAATCTCTGGGAGAACCATCAATTCTGCAAGATCTCGAAGAGATGTACTGGAAGGTCTATGGACGTCCTCCAGTTCACCCTGCAATCCGGAGAATCCGTATGGAGGCAAGAAGGGAGCAGATGTTGTCTAGTAGGAACATGTCTGAGCCATACAGTGATTCCCAAAGCTGGGATATTGGAATTAAGTATGCTGCTGAGGCAGCCGCTGTGCCACCAAGCATTTCTGGTTCCTCATATAGTGAGATGAAGACATCAGCGGCTCGCCGCCGGATGCCAGCTATCATCAGGAACGTGCTTCGGGCTCTGCGCAGGATTTGCACCTGCAGCTGCATCAGGGGACAGCAAGAGGAGAGGCACGAGGCTGCAAACACCAGGCAGCTCCCCAGAGATTGATTCTATCTTGTCTATGTAGAGTTCTGATTCCATCATGTCAGTGTAGAATTCTGATTCCATCTTGTCAATGTAGAATTCTGATTCCATCTTGTCAATGTAGAATTTTGATTCCATCTTGTCAATGTAGAATTCTGATTCCATCATGTCAGTGTAGAATTCTGATTCCATCATATCAATGCAGAATTCTGATTCCATCCTGTCAACATAGAATTCTGATTAAATGCTATATTTATTCTATCCTGGCTGAGTGCTGTCTGATCTGTGTGCTCATGCATGTTTGGTCTCTGAGTGCGACTACTGGGCTCAGAGCACGGGGCAATGGATCCATGTGTCGGTTGTGCCAGCAAGTGCAGAGAGCATGGGCGTGCAAGGGAGAGTGATTTGTGACTTGCAAAGTGTGAGCTGGCTGAGCCGGGGTGTGTTTGAGGTGGGCTGCAGTAAAGGGGGTGAGGGGTTCTGAAAGGGGCAGCCCTGGTGGGAGAGCACTGGTGTGTCTGTAGGGGTGCGAGCACAGCCAGGCACCTACCGAGAGGAGGCCAGGAGTGTCCCGGCTGGCTCAGGGCTCCTCAGGTGTCTCACTGCACAGGCTTGGGTACTCCCTACGTTGACACCATCATTCCCCCATATGAGGATGTCATCAGTATAGAGGTAAACCCGGACACCGTGGTCCAACGTGAGCTTCTCCAGCCTCCGCGCCTATGCTCCGAGCGCCAGAGTGGGCGAGTGTCCGTCCCCCTGGGGTAATCGGGTGACTGTGCATTGCACTCCCTCCAAGTAAATGCAAATTGATTGTCCTCCACCTTCCCAAAGGGGACCATAAAAAACCTGTCTTAGATATCAGTGGCAGCCAGAAAGGGATGAGCCTGTTCCCGTAGGGCAGTAATCAATTCTGAAACATTTGGGGCAGCTTTTGCTGAAGGGGCAGTCTTGGCACCCAGATGCCTGCAGTCCACTCTAAGTCTCCATTTGCCACAGGACTTCCACACTGGCCATACAGGAGAGTTACAAGGAGAGTTTGCAGGTGCTATTATCCCCTGATTGCATAGTTCAGCTACAACAGGGGCTGTACCTTCCTTGTCAATCTTGTCAATGTAGAATTCTGATTCCATCCTGTCAATGCAGAATTCTGATTAAATGTTATCTTCATTCTATCCTGGCTGAGTGCTGTCTGATCTGTGCGCTCATGCATGTTTGGTCTCTGAGCAACTGGGGTCAGAGCATGGGGTGAAGGATCCTTGTATCAGTGGAGCCAGCAAGTGCAGAGAATGTGGGCATGCAAGGCTAGCAAAGGGCAATCCGGCTAAGCCTGGTGTGTGTGTAAGATTCCCTGCGATGAAAGGGGTGAGTGGCTCCATAAGGGGTAGCCCTGGTGGAAGAGCACTGGTGTGTCTGTAGGGGTGAGAGCGTTGCCAGGACCTACCTAGAGGAGACCAGGAAAGTCCTAGCTGGATCAGAGCTGGTGCTTGCTTGGACCAGGAAGTGAAGGAGGGCTGTGGCCTTGAATGCCTCTGTGTCTATGATCCAGCAACTGGGGACAGTGACGAGGGGTCAGTTCCTCCTGGCGCTGAAGATTTCCTAAGGTGGGGCATTTCTCACCTGAATGGAAGGGGGTAAGCAGTTCTTTAAGGGCTCTGAGTATCACAACAATTTTTGTTTTCTCTTGGTAAAGAATGGTGGCACTTTTGGGAAAATACATTTATTAGAGGGCAGCTAAATATTACAGGTTTTTGTGAGGGAGAAAAATCAGAATACCATCAATACCATGGTCAGTGGGAATTTGGGATGGCCAGGATTCAGGAGTAATGTAGCGGTGTTGAATCCATCAAGCTTCGCCTAGAATGCCTCCAGGAATGGGGCATACACAGGTTCTCTGGGCAGTCTGTTGCAGTGCCTCACCACCCTCTTGAGTGAAGAATTGTTTCCTAAAGTCTAATCTAAACCTCCCTTCTTTCAGTTTAAATCCATTCCCCCTTGTCCTACACTACCTACCTGCAGAAAAGGTTGGTTCCGCTCCTGCTTGTAAGCTCCTTTCAAGTACTGAAAGATGGCATTGAGGTCTCCCTGAAGCCTTCTCCTCTCCATTCTAAATAATTCCAATTCCCTCAATCTTTCTTCACAGGAGACGCGCTCCAGCCCTCTGATCATCTTCATAGCTCTCCTCCAGACCTCTTCCTTCCTCTACCTGAGGTCACTCTTCTTAAGCGTCAGACTTTCATCTGTAACGCCCGTATCATCAGTAAAAATAAGATAACGCTGGAGAGAACATAAAATTTTTAATTGGGATTTTTTAAAAAATTATTTTTTATTTTAATTAATACTGAATTAGGTGTGCAAGCATGGGGAAAATCATCAATTGTAAACTGACTTAGCTCTGTAAAAGCCAATGCTGCTATATTCATTTATATAATCTAGGAGACTAACTTTTAGTCAAAGGTAAAGGCAAAGACATTCTTCATGGTAAGAAGAAAAAGGAAATAAAAAAAAATGCTATACTATTATAATAGTAGCTTGTTGACTGCAAGGGAATAGTATCTTCCTCAAAAATACTGGAAAGTCACTGGAAGCTTTTTTAAAAAAGAATTTCTTTCTTTTAAATTTATCTTACAATCATCAGGGAAATTTATTGCCAATTTTATTGGAAGGAATTAGAGTGCTAGTAAGCATTTAAGGAATACAGTGTGTATTTATGCAGTGGTTTAAGCAGAAGGAATCTTGCTTCCTCACATTTTAAACTTTAATTTTGTCCCTATGTACAGGATTTTGTATTAACCAAAATGAACTGCTGCTTTAAGAAGCTTTATTTTGTTAAAAGTCAGAACATATTTTCTCTTATTTATTAGTGTTAGTAATAAAATCATACTGGAAATAGCACAGAAACAAACCTTTTATCTGCAAAATCACTGAAACATAATATGACATTTACTACCTGTGGTACATAATTAGACTTGCATTCACTTCTACAGCCATTTATTTCAGTTATTGAATGTGATGATTTTTGAGACAAGTTTGCTTTTTACTAAAAGAAGGAAAATTGTATGCTGAACTTTTTCTCTCTGTTCTCTATTCCTCACAAGGTGTTATTTCAGATGAAGTATTGAACTGTGCAAAAACAACTCCTTATTCTGTTTATGAAATACATAATTATCTATTGAAATATTTGTGGTTTTATAAAAAAATATTTTGTCATTGCAACTGAAGTGATTTATGATATTTCATTATTGCTCCATGGCATAAATTTTAATTATAAAATAATTGCTCTATTAAACCATCTGCAATTTATGCATAATATTAAAAATCATCAAAATTGAGCTCTTAAAAATCATCCTTCCACATTTCAAGAGAGCATTGAGAATGTGCTATAAGCATCTATTAACATGAAAGAATGACTTAAAATGCTTTTTTTCTTGGAGGAGAGGGTCTTTCAGTTCCTCTGAACTGAAAAAGAAACCCAAATCAAGGAGTCCTTCAATTTATCAGCAAGATCTCTCTTAAATTCTTTGGTAATGAAGAATGCAGTCTCTTCTGAGTCATTTATTTAATCCTGAATCTTGATGCCTTCAGTTGTACAAGGATCAAATTTTGCTGTATTTCAGAAAAAAAAAAAGAGGTTTAGCCTTTCCATTTCATCTATTTCATGTACATCTTAATGAAAACTGTGCTAGAATGAGTTTCAGACAGCATTTGAGATGAACTCTGTCAAGCTGAGCAGAAGGCTCTAAATGTAGTGTTAGAGACAAGGAATCAACTGTGAAGTTTGTGATCTCGAAGTAAAATGCATGACACCAGCTGAAAAATGAGAAGCAGAGGTTTACTTGGAGTGCTCCATACTAGTTTACTGCTACTTTTAGTGTTTGAATTCTAGCAAGTGAAGTGATTTTGAATAGAATGGTGATGAAGTGGGGGACAGGGGCAGTGAAAAAAGGTCCCTGCTCGGTGATGCGGGCACACCTGCTCAGCGATTCCCCTGCCTCCCCAGCTGTCCCTGCAGAACAGGTACAGTGCTCTGTGGGGAAAACTGTACAACAGTGGGGGTGATGGTTCTTCCAACTTGGAGGTGTCACCAAAGTCTAGCCAGACTACCCTTAGCATTAAAAACTCCTCAGCAAAGAAAAAAAGATGGGTTGTTGTTGTCATTGCCGACTCTCTGCTGAAGGAGCAGAAGGCCCAATATGCAGACCAGACCCACTACACAGGGAGGTCTGCTGTCTCCTGGGGGTCTGGGTTAAAGATGTAAGGGAGAAACTTCTTTCTCAAGTATGACCCTCTGGTTTTTATTCCCAAGTGTTGTTTCCAGTAGGCAGTGAGGAAATCTGAGAACTTCCCTAAAGACTATGAAGAAGGACTTCAGAGCCTTTACCTGGCTGGTCAGGGGTTAGGGAGCACAAGTCGTGTTCTCCTGTATCCCTCCAGTTATGGGGAATGATGAGGGATTGAACAGAATGGGCCAAAAGATTAACATTTGGCTCCAACCCTGCTGTGCTCAGCAGGGTATTAGGTTTTTTGACCTCGGCTCGATTTGCATGAGACCAGGCTTGCTGGCAACCAATGGGAATAGCTTAATAGCTTATCCCGCTGGTAGTTTTACGATGGGAGTTGGCAAGGTTCATTGATGGCACTTTAAACTAGGTATGAAGGGGGCAGGGGGATGAAACTGGGGTCACTAGAAATGAGCTTGTATGTAACATGCCAGTTCTTGTGGGAGAGGGATGTGCTAGTAAGATCCCACAGTCTTGTGTCCTGGTGAAGGAGGAGGGTGACTCACTTTTTTGCAGGAAGAACACAAGGGTTGATGTGAGGTTGGTTACTGCAGAAACACCTGAGTATGATCAAGAGGGTATTAGGGCTTCTTCCACTCAAAAGGTGGCCCAGCCTAGGTGCATATACATTAATGCATGCAGCGTGGGTAACAAACAGGAGGAGCTAGAGGCCATTGTGCAGTTGGAAAGCTATATGATACATTCGCTATCACAGAAATGTGGTGGGATGCCTCGCACTGTTGGAGTGCTGTGATTGATGGCTACTGACTATTCAAGAGATAGGCAAGGAAGGAAAGGTGGTGGTGTGGCCCTCTGTGTTAAGAAAAAAATGTGAATGTATGGAAATTAATGATGGTGATTATAGGGTTGAGAGCTTATGGGTCAGAATAAAAGAGAAGGCCAATAAGACTGACGTTATCATGGGAGTCTGCTACAGGATGAAGAGGTGGATAAAATACTTTATACAGTTGATGAGGTCTCGCAGTCTCTCCTCCTTGTTCTCGTGGGAGACTTCAGCTTCTCAGACATCTGCTAAAATTATAATACAGCAGAAAGGGAACAGTCCTGGAGGTTCTTAGAGTGTGTGGGAGATAGATTCCTGACACAACTCGTGAAGGAGCTAACAAGGGGAAGCAAAATCCTTAACAGTTTCTTAACAGAGAAGGTCTTGTTGGGGATGCAAAGGTAGGAGGCTGCCTGGGGCAAAGTGATCATGAGATGCTAGATTTTTCAATCCTTGTTGAACCATGGAGAGGAACCAAGGAGAGTCCAAACTGCCAGTTCGGACTTCTGGAGGGCAGACTTTGGTCTCTTTTGTACCATGGTTGAAAGGCTTCCTTGGGAGATAGTTGTAGAGGGCATGGGAACCCAGGAAAGCTGGGAATAGTTTAAGGAAGTTATTTTTAAGGTGCAGGAGCTGACCATCCTCAAGAAATCGGGAAAAGGTGGCAGGAGACCTGTGTGGATGAGCAAGGAGCTCATGCACAAACTCAAAGGGAAAAAGAAGGTCCATGAAATGTGGAAAAAGGGTCTGACCACTCGGGAAGAATATAGAAATGTTGTCAGGGCCTGCAGGGATGCGACGAGGAAGGTTAAAGCCCATCTGGAATTGAATCTAGCAAAGGTGGTAAAGGATAATAAAAAAGGCTTTTTTAAGTATGTTAACAGTAAAAGGAAGACTAGGGAGAATGTAGGTCCCCTACTAAGTGAGGGGTGTGTTCTGGTAACGGGGGATGCTGAGAAGGCGGAGATACTGAACACCTTCTTTGCTTCTGTCTTCAGTGAAAAAGTTCCCCCTCGGGAATCCCAGACCCTGGCAGTTAGTGAGAAGGTCTGGGGAATGGAAGACTTCCCTTTAGTCAGGGAAGAGGCAGTTCGAGAGCGCCTAGGCAACACCAATGTTCATAAATCCATGGGACCCGATGGGGTGCATCCACAGGTGCTGAGGGAGCTGGCAGAGGTGATTGCTGAACCGCTCTCTGTCATCTTTGAGAGGTCTTGGAGAATGGGGGAGGTGCCTGAAGACTGGAGGATAGCCAATGTCACTCCGGTCTTCAAAAAGGGCAAGAAGGAAGATCCAGGTAATTACAGGCCAGTCAGCCTCACCTCTGTCCCTGGAAAGGTAATGGAACAGATTGTGCTGGATGCCATCACCAGACAACTGGAAGAAAAGGAGGTTATCAGGAGTAGTCAGCATGGGTTCACCAGGGGGAGGTCGTGCTTGACCAACCTGGTAGCCTTCTATGATGTTGTCTCTGGCCGGGTGGATGGGGGGAGAGCAGTGGATGTAGTCTACCTTGATTTCAGCAAGGCGTTTGACACTGTCTCCCACGACATCCTTATAACAAAGCTGAGGAAGTGCGGGATAGATGAGTGGACAGTGAGGTGGGTTGAGAACTGGCTGACTGGCAGAGCGCAGAGGGTTGTTGTTGGCGGTGCAGAGTCTGGTTGGAGGCCTGTAACCAGCGGTGTTCCCCAGGGGTCGGTGCTGGGTCCGGTCTTGTTCAGCATCTTCATCAATGACCTTGATGAGGGGATAGTGGCCACCCTCAGCAAGTTTGCTGATGATACGAAATTGGGAGGATTGGCTGACACACCCGATGGCTGTGCTGCCATTCAGCGAGACCTGGACAGGCTGGAGAGCTGGGCAGTAAGAAACCAGATGAGGTTTAACAAAAGCAAGTGTAGAGTCTTGCACCTAGGGAGGAATAATTGCATGCACCAGTACAGGCTGGGGGATGACCTGCTGGAGAGGAGCTCTGCAGAGAGGGACCTGGGTGTCCTGGTGGACGACAGGTTGGCCATGAGCCAGCAGTGTGCCCTTGTGGCCAAAAAGGCCAATGGCATTCTGGGGTGCATTAAAAAGAGCGTGGCCAGCAGGTCGAGGGAGGTGATCCTCCCCCTCTACTCTGCCCTCGTAAGGCCTCATCTGGAGTACTGTGTCCAGTTCTGGGCTCCCCAGTACAAAAAAGACAGGGATCTCTTGGAAAGAGTCCAGCAGAGAGCCACAAAGATGGTGAAGAGCCTGGAACATCTCCCCTATGAAGAAAGGCTAAGAGAACTGGGTCTGTTCAGCCTTGAGAAGAGAAGACTGAGAGGGGACCTGATCCAGGTCTATAAATATCTAAGGTGTGGGGGGCAAAGTGGCGAGGCCGGACTCTTTTCAGCAGTGTGCGGAGACAGGACAAGGGGAAACGGCCAGAAGCTGGAGCACAGGAAGTTCCGCACCAATGTGCGCAAGAACTTCTTTACAGTGAGGGTGACGGAGCACTGGAACAGGCTGCCCAGGGAGGTTGTGGAGTCTCCTTCTCTGGAGATATTCAAGACCCGCCTGGACGCCTACCTGTGCGACCTGGTGTAGGGAGCCTGCTTTGGCAGGGGGGTTGGACTCGATGATCTCTGGAGGTCCCTTCCAACCCCTACAATTCTGTGATTCTGTGATTCTGTGAAGATGAGCTGACAGAGAAGGAGACTGGTCTGGCTGAACAGAGACCTTAGGCTGGAACTGAGGATAAAAAGGAAAGTTTATGGTCTTTGGAAGAGGGGGCAAGCAGCTTAAGAGGATTACAAATGTGTAGTGAAGCTGTGCATGGAGAAAGCTAGGAAGGCCTAAGCCCAGCTTGAACTGAACTTGGACATTAAGGTTAACGATAACAATAAGTATTTCTATAAATACATCAACAGTAGGACGAAGGCTAGAGAGAATTGCCATCCCTTGTTGGATGCAAAGGGGAGCACAGTAACCAAGGATCAGGATAAGGCTGAAGTACTTAATGCCTTCTTTGCCTCAGTCTTTAATAGTAAGACTGGTCTCCCTGAGCACACAGCCCATTGTGCTGGAAGATAGGGATGGAGACAAAATAGGCCCTGCGTAATCCATGATGAAATGGTTTTCAACCTTCTCTCAAAGGTGAACACTCACAAGTCCATGGGGCCAGACTGCACCCCACTGTGCTGAGGGAGTTGGCAGATGTGGTTGTCAAGCCACTCTCCATCATCCTTCAGCAATGCTGGCTAACCGGCGATGTCCTGGTGGACTGGAGAATGGCAGATGTGATGCCCATCTTCCAAAACGGCTGGAAAGATGATCTTGGTAGCTACAGACCTATCAGTATCACCTCGGTGCCAGGGAAGGTTATGGAATGGATAATCTCAGAAGCCATCATGGGCCAATTAAAGGTCAGCCAGGGGATCAGGCCCAGGCAGCATGGGTTTACGCACAGTAGATCCTGTCTGACAAACCTGATTTCATTCTATGACAAGGTGACTTGCTTAGTGGATGAAAGTAAGGCTGTCAGTGTGGTCTATCTGGACTTCAGTAAAGCCTTTGACACTGTCCCCCACAACATTCTTATGGAGAAGCTGGCTGCCCATGGTTTGGATGGGCATAAGCTTCGCTGGGTGAAACACTGGCTGGATGGCTGGGCCCAAAGAGTTGTGGTCAGTGGAGTTAAATCCAGTTAGTGGCTGGTCACGAGCAGTGTCCCCCAGGGCTCGGTACTGGGGCTGCTTCCATTTGACATCTTTATTAATGATCCAGATGAGGGGATTGAGTGCACCCTCAGTAAGTTTGCAGACGACACCAAGTTGGGAGGGAGTGTTGATCTACCTGAGGGGAAAAAGGCACTACTGAGGGACCTGGATAGACTGGATTGGTGGGCCATTGTAAACTGTATGAGTTTCAACAGGGTCAAGTGTTGGGTCCTGCATTTGGTCACAGCAACCCCAAGCAACCCTACAGACTTGGTGAGGAGTGGCTGGAAAGCTGCCTGGTGGAATAGGACCTTGGTGTACTGATGGACAGTGGGCTGAATATGAGCCAGCAGTGTGCCCAGGTGGCCAAGAAGGCCAATGGCATCCTGGCTTGTATCAGGAATGGTGTGGTGAGCAGGACTAGAGGAGTAATCCTGCCCCTGTATTTGACACTGGTGAGGCCTCACCTCGAGTACTGTGTTCAGTTTTGGGCACCTCAGTACAGAAAGGACTTGGAGGTGCTGGAGCAGGTCCAAAGAAGGGCAACAAGGCTGGAGAAGGGCTTGGAGAATATGGCCTTTGAGGAGAGACTGGAGGAACTGGGGCAGTTCAATCTGGGGAGAAGGAGGCTGATGGGAGACCTTATTGCTGTCTTCCAGTATCTGAAAGGTGATTGCAGCAGAGCGGGGCTGGTCTCTTCTCACTGGTGACAGGTGCCAGGAGGAGGGGAAATGGCCTCAAGTTGTACCATTAGGAAACACTTCTTTACAGAAAGGGTTGTTAAGCACTGGAACAGGCTCCCCATGGAGGTGTTGAGTCACCATCCCTGGATGGGTTTAACAACCATCTGGATGTGGTGCTCAGGGACATGATTTAGCAGAGGGCTGTTAGAGTTAGGGTAGGATGGTCAGGTTGTGATTGGATTTGATTATCTTGAAGGTGTTTTCCAACCTGAGCAATTCTGTGATTCTATAATGCAAATGAAGAATGATGAAAATTGACAGTACCACTGGTTAAGTCCAGGTCCATGCGCTGTTCATTATATTCAGTATTTTAACCTCCCTGACTATCCCCCAACACCCTGTTTCTTGTGTCTTCTCTGATACTTGCCAGAGAAAATAATTCAGTTTTGGAATATATATGGTAACATGTGAGATTGTTGCCATGCTTTTTGCTTTCTCTGCAACTAGAATGAGTTAGTGGAATTTCAGATGTACAGAACAGAAGGTTGTAGGCTGAAATAAGTGCAAAATTTGTCCAAATTGTATTATTAATCACTACACTTAACATACGGATCAAGGACTTCACTTCTTGTAATGATGACAATAATCTGTCACCCTTGGACATCAAAACTGTTTCTTGTTGCCAGTCAGGTCTTCCATATTTTTAAAAATACTCTACTGGCATGTTTTTGATAGCTTCCAGTGAAATGTGCCATCAGCACGTAGGCTGTAGTAGTTCATGGTGTTGTGGCTCAGTTCTTGGTAGCAGGTGATATGGTGTACTTCAGGGTGATTTCATATTGGACTTCCTCCCTGTGAAGGGATTTCTTACTGAAATGTTTTGAGCATTTTGAGGAAACCTCAAAGTTAAAGATGAAACAGTCCATTAGAGCTAATGTAGAGACCTCATAAAGAACTTCAAGATGAAAATATTAAGGCACATTCCATCTTAGACATACAAGAATTTGAAACTATTTGTAAAAATGTAATGCTAACAGTGATTTTAGCTTAAATAACAGTCCTGTTGTACTTGCTATAGCATTATTTGTTTTAGTTTGTATAACTACCTTTTAAACTACTTTACAAGTGCTCTTCACAGCAGGTACACATTTCAGAGAGCTTGAGCAAAAGAGGAACTGAAATTACATTCTCAAACATGATAAAGGACAAGATTCTGAAGGTGTTCATGTGAATAAAGATGCAAATTTAGATACACTGGAAAATGTAGGCACCTACCCTAAAATCTGTCTGCGTATTTTGTTCAGTAAATGACTCTAAAAATGTAACCTTTAGTTGCTTGTCCACTGTAGTGACAGTTTTCTAAAAGAAAAATGTACTTTTTAAAGACAGTCTTCCTGGATTTTTAGCTACTTAAAAGCTTTTACATATTGTACCCAAAAAGTAAATTCTATACTGAGTATTTGTTTCTATTATCAGCTGTGACAGCTCCATAATGTAATCAACAACATTAAGGTTAATTTTGTATACAGCAAAAATGTAGAGAGAACTTTCTGAAAAGGCTGTAACTAGCATGCCTAAATCTAATATATTGTTTGCTTGCATGATGCCAGCTACTTTCATGATCATGTATGCAAATGGGAAGAAAATCTAGGGGTTGCAGCTCAAAAAAATCTCCAGAATCACTGCATCTGCTAACAGCACTCTTGTGCAAGAGTTAAATGGGACTGTCTCAGTAGCAAGATTTCATAATGATTTTTTCCTGAATCTTCTATTCATATTTTTATTTCATCTTTTTCAGTTTATGGGATTTGAAAGAATAATGGACCCCTCTTGATACTACTGGATCGTATACATATACTTAAAATGTGGTACCTCCATGCTTAAATCCAAATGTGCATTCACTGTTCATCAGCACATTGTTTGAGACCATGATAAAGGCTATACAGAAATAAAGTGAATCTGCACTTTGCAGATTCTTTTTTTGGTTATGGTTTAAGAACTGAATTGACCATTCACATTCCTTTATTATAAGATGCGAAGAAAACAAATTAGAGGGCTTTAGCCATGATTAACTTTGGGTTTTAGACAGAAAATCTGAACTAAAGCACTGTAGAAGACTCTTAAAACACATCATTTCTGATATTGAACTCCTTTGTGCCTTTCCAGATAAATAATTCAATATGCACAGTGATGCAGTGAGCCTGAGAAAAGCAATATATATGGATTTGCTCTAAAATTCACTGAAGACTTTCAACAAGCTTGAACCAAGCTCACTTAATTAACAAAGCTGGAAATACTTAGAAGAAAACCCATTTTCTGTGATTTATTAGAGCAATTTTATGATTTTGCTGTTATTTGGCTTTGTGCTGTGTGGGCTGTGTTTAGTGGAGTCATCAGAGATTTTGACAGGGTGCTTCATTTGGACTAAATACTAACTGGAGATGTTTGTAGAGAACTTTTGATTAAAGTAAATGAAGCAGATCTTGTGATGCTACCAGGTAATAAGGAGAAGGCAATAAAGGATGGACACAGTCAAAAAATAATGGTAATCAGTAATGATGCTATGCTATTTTAACTCACAGTGTGAGATCTGTATGAAGTTATTAGAAACTGCAAGGATTTTGCTAATGCACCAATCCTGCCCTCTAAAATGAAATAAAGATGTAAGTAAATAAGTCTAGTTTGAACTGTTAATGATTTTTATCTGTTTGTTTTGGATAGCAAAATAGAAACTGTCAATCCCTGTATTGCACGGTACTTGAGTTTGTGTCTGCACTGCAGCACCCTTTTTTCATTGACCAACGTCACTTTCTGAAATAAATCTTTCCTATTGTTTGGTCTTTATTGGCTGTGTCAGAAAGCAACTGAGCTAAAACACATGACAACTATCCTCCAGTATTTATGAACACTTTTGCTTTCCTCATCTGTCATGTTAACTGGCAATAATCTTGATGTAAAATATCTGGAAGATGTGAATCAACTAGAATGCTCAGAATCTGGAAATGGTATGAATTTTTGAAGCAACTATTCATTTAATAGACGTGATATTAAATTAGAATGGGGAAAATAAATGAAGTGTCTGAAATTTATTTCAGAAAACTTTACCAACAGAAAACCAAGTCAGCCTGCTGTTCAAATCCTTAATTGCTGGCTACTTAGTTTTACATTTGGCCCTCTGTCCTTTTTGCCACTTTTATTCATAATATGTGAAGACTCCAAAAGCCATCTATTTCTTAAGACTATTAAATTGTTTCCTAACAGAATGGTTATACAGTGTAGGAGGTTTCTCCCCACTTTTAAATGTTTATATATACCAGACATCCAACCACCATTCTCCCAGTTTCATCAGGGAGACTTCCATGGTTCCAGATATGTTTTCTTCTGGACAAGGAAGAAAGGGAAATCCTGGATACTTGCTTTCTGTTCTCAAACATCTGTGTCACCCAGCAGGATTGTTTGGAAAAGTAAAACAGAAGTTTCCATGCCCATCATCTGAGCAGTCAAACTGGGGACTTCCAAAGCAGTTTAATCCTCAGAAGTTTCAGCAGTTGGCAGTACAAGTGAAAGAATAAGTTTCCAAAATACAGGTTTTTTTGTACTAAGCTTGCAGAAACAGAGATTTGCAGACTCCTTATTTGCCATGTTATTTTGAGAACAAGGAACAATTGTGAGCATTGTGAACTTTGTGCAAAAATCAAGAGGTTTGACCATATTTTGATATTTAAATAATGAGATTCTTCACCACTCTGATGTAAACAAAAATGACAGTTCTATTTATGTGTTGTTTAACTTGGTAGTTTTGTTTCTATATTGAAGTCCCTATATTATTGCAGTGATCTTTCGCTGTTTTCGTAGACAGATTGCATCTGCTGTCTGCCAATACTGTTCAAAGAATTAGCTGATCATTCCTAATTAATAGACCATGTTCCATTTGAGAGACCAGTTGGTGTTGATGCTTTTAGTTGTCTTTAGTTATTCCTTGTAGAGGGAAGTCATTAAAGTCAAATATCACATAATGTATTGTCCACCATTAATAGGGAAGGCAGCTCTACCAGAAAGTAGGGTGGAATGCGGGAAACACAGGTTGTCTGTGCTTGATGGCTCTTGAACTTGAGATAATGTATTGCAGCAATTTATTTTACTTTAATGGAGGAGAAGGGGAAACATGTAATTTTTCAGTCATTTCACACATGCCATTAGCAACATAATTTAAAAAGATAATGATTTACAAACCACCTGCTATCTGGCAGATGCTTAAATATTGGCACGTGATTGGAAAGTGAGAAGAAAAATATTTGAGAGTTTTAATTGCTCACTGATGTAATAGCTTCTGTTCTCCCAGTGAACACTTTCTGTAGAGTTTAATGATGTAGAATTGCTATTTCTTTTGAAATAGGTCTGCTGGGGCTCTTTCTTAATAGCCAACAATAAAAGAAGGATCTTCAGAGGTTTAGTCTGTCCTTTTCAATTATTATTATACTAACTTAACTATCAGATGGTAAAAAATGAGGAAGACCTTCAGATTTTGTATTAAAGTGAAACCTGTGGAAAGCATCCTGAGAAAGAAGTTAATGGCATATTCCTAATATATCAAGAAGAACTATGATTATTTTTAAAAAGCACACTGAGGATCTCTGATCTTCTCAAGAGTCCTTGGATATCAGTAGAAAAACTCATGTTCACTAGAATCCCACTTGTAGTGGAAGTAAGTTTAGTTATATGGCATCACACATTCTATAGTAAGCTGAAGGTTACAATGATGACCACATCATCAGTAATGCTTTCATCATTTTAGGTTCCAGAACTTGCAAAGAATCTTTGTTACATTTAATGGATGTGTACCTTTTAGGAATTTAATAGCAAGGATCTAAAACTGGAATTGACACCTTTCTACACTAAAAGTGAGACATCTTGACCAAAAGGAATTTCTGTACTGCGTAAGAAGACTCTCCAGAGTCTTGATCCATACTCAGTTCTGAAACTGTATTTGTTTACTTCTGTTCACTTTCAGTGGAACAAAAAAGGAACAAACAAACAAAAAACATGCCCCTTCATCCTAGAAAAATGCTAGATAAATAGGAAAAAAGCATAGCCACTGTGGTATCCTGAGCTTTGGAAATTGCTTGTAGGTAAGAGTATTTACATGAGCATCCTAAAGCAGAAGCAGAACAACTAATTTTGCATGTGGTCCTTCTGAAGGACCATAGGCGAACTCAGTAAGATGTATTTATAATGGATATTTGCTCTGACTATAGAATATTCTAATAGTCAGAAAACAGAAATATAATCTAAATGCCAATGCTTTTCTGGTACATGTACTGGAAATATCAGGCAGAGGAAATTTGCTTTAGCCAGGGAGTGCATCTCATTCTCTTCCACTGCTCAGGGGCTAGCTGGGCATCAGATGGGAGGTGGTGAGTAATTGCTTGTGCGTCATCTGTTGTAAACATATATATATATATGTGTGTATATATATATATATAAATCATAATTATTATTGCTTTCATTTTCACTATCTCAGTAAATAGTTTTATCTCAACCCATAAGTTCTACTTTTTCCAATTCTCCCCCCATCCCACTAGGAAAAGTGAGTGAATGACTGTGTGGTGCTCAGCACCTGCGGGGTTTTAATCCACACACTTGTCTTCCAAGGTTTTTTCACTAGATGAGCTGGTTAACTGTTGGATTGCTTTGTTTGTTTGTTTGTTTGTTTTTCATCTGAAGTACTTTTCTGAAAGAAATGATAACCTGGGTTTTTCAAGGTTGCTGAAAGTATAGCATAATTTGAACAACTGGATTTTAAATATGAAATGATCATGTATTTATGCAGCTTATACAAGCATTAGAAAGCTTGCTAAATTTGTCATTTTAAATTTAAAATTGTGGCTTAGAAAAAAGTATGTGTATAAATGGAAATGTTCGTGATCCCACGTATGCTTCCCTTGATGCACGAAAGTTTTATCAAATTGTGCACAAACTTCAAATACAGTTTGATTCTTCCTCATGCAACTCTCAACTCTCTTGTCCATACTTTTGAGTGATTAATGATTGAAATGTTACTTAAATTACTGAGCCTTCCCCTGTCAGAATTTATAACTCGCTCATGGAAAGTAAAACTGAACAATCTGTTCTTTTTTCTTTCTTTCAAGAAGTGCTAAAATTTCAGATATTTCTGTTCCCTGCTGCGAGGGTAAAATCTTCCGTACCAGTAAAACAACTAGGATGCCTCAGTGGAATTGATAGTGTAAAGATTTGCCCCTGGCAGATAATCAGCATTGAATAAACTGGATGTGACAATATTAACAAATTTACTGTTTGGGATTTGAATGCATTAGCTGTGGTGAACAGTGGAAAGGTTTGATTATGTCATGGCTTTTAAATTATGGTCTTCCAAAGTGCTTAACGGATTTGTCTGTAAATGACTACATAATTTACGTCTTTAATGCATGTTAGATTACCTGTCTGCCATTAGACTCTTAGACTACAGTGAATGATAAACACAAGCCAGTACTTTCCTAGGACATAAATGCTTACTTAACATCAGTGGCATCAATGTATCATCCTACATGTCACAATACTGTGTCTCTGGAAAATCTGGATAAAACAGATGATTCTACCCAGTCATTAACTATTTCTAGAATTTCTATCTATTACCCACAGAAAGGTGTCTTGGAAATCCTTATTTTATTGTCATTGAATGTTAGAATTATGTTTAATCAAAACAGTGATGTTGAACATTGATAACCTAGTGTGATAATCTCTGCTATTAATAAAGGTGACCTTTAAAAATGTTTTTTCACTGAAATCTCTTCATTTTTCTCTCTCTTCTAGTAAGAAAGGAAATAACAGAAAGTAATGTAACACTTAAAAGAGCACTGAAGAAGGTTGAAAACATATAGGCAAGAATGCACTGGAAAATAATTTGAACTGTGAAAGTTCTGCAGAAGGCAAGTTAAAGCCCGTGAGTAGGGTTCCTTAGAAATATATTCTATGCCTATGAGTTTAATAGAGATTTTTTTAAAAGAACAGTTTTCAAAGTAACATGTAAAATTCAAAGCAATGTTTTTCCTAGAATGAAAATTTACAGGCAGGCTTTCTTTCATTAATGGTATAGAATTAGTACTCCTCCGCGTGTATGTCACGTTGATACATTACTTAAATTACGTACCTCAATGCATTCCTGATACCATACTCAGCTTGCTTGGGCCATGGTCAAAGTTAATTCAACCTTGCTGTTACCTGCTGTTAAAAATTTTCACTTGTAGGCTGAAACTTGTGCTGGACATCTTCTATCAATTTGGATATTTTCTCAATTAAGTTTTTTTTTTTTAAAGCTTTGTTTCAAACTCAAATTTAGATCCTTGAGTTATTTAAATGGATAGTTTTGGTAACAGAAATTGGCCTCAGTATTCATAAGCAAAAAATATTTGCTTTTGTATTCATTATCTTAATCTTTCCTAGTACTTGATGTTTCATTTGCTTGAGCAAGACTGATAAAGATCTTCCTGTATTTCTACCCTGTCAGCTGAAGGTTTTTGTCATATATGCATGTTTTTAATACAGAGTATGATATAATTTCACTAGTTATGCATCACTGCCTGGTCCTCTATTATCTGAAGGCTTTTTAACACAAATGAGATATTCAGCTTTTGTAATCTATTATAATTTCAAGAGATGATTTAGCCCTATATTAACCAGGCTTGTAGTTGGTGTTAGTATAATTTATTCTAGTATTTGAGGCTCTGTTATAGTACTTATTACATCTTCTGTCAGTATAAAATAAATAGACCGTCGTGTAAACAAGAATCAGGTCATATAACGTAGCCTACAGAAGTCCCTTAGTTAATCAAGTTTATTTTCTGTTATAAAGGTATCCTATTTCCCATTGTGTATAATTAAACTTAAAAAATGCTATCTGGTACCTACAATGTTTCACAACAAAGGTAACTTGCAGACTTGAGGTTTTTTTTTTTTTAATCCACTATATATTTGTAATAAGAATCTGCTACTTACTTAAAATCAAATTTAGTTATTTGTCAGGATTTATTTTGCTACAGTGACTCCAGTTGTGAGTTTTAAGAGAATATGACATAAATCTAATCATCAGTAAGTACCTCCATCTAAGATATCATAAAAAAATTTATAGCAAAGTAGAAAAATAAATTGTGACAAACATTAGTACATGTTGAAGATGGTAGTCTGAATGAAAACATCTGCTAGTTTCCATTATGATGTTTGCTACACATTACTTGCATTCTTTTTTTTTTTTTTTTCCCTTGAATTATATTTTCCTGTAGTAATTTGTTAATCTTGCTGTCCAGGTTTTTCTGAGTGTCCTCATTTCATGGAGAAAGAGAAGAAATGCAATACATGAAAGAGAAGAAATGCACAGCAGAAAATGTACTCTCTGCCTTGCTACCAACTACCATGAAGATGAATGTAGCTCCAAGCTTTTCTTCGTCAGTGCCATCCTGTGACTGTTAGATGCATTATCACTTTCAGAACAATTTTTTGGGTTTTGATGATGCCATCTTGAACTTCAGATTGGACATTAGGAAGAATGTCTTCTCTGAAAGAGAGGTCAGGTGCTGTAATGGGCTGCCCAGGGAGGTGCTTGCGTCAAGAATTGTGTAGAGGTGGTACTAAGGAGCATGGTTTAGTGGCTAAATATTGGTGGTAGATGAATGGTTGGACTGGATGATCTTGGAGGTCTTTTCCAATCGTGATGATTCTATGATTCTGTGAACTTATTGCAGAGCTTTTGGTTGTCATTTGAAAGATGTACTGAGTTCACATGATGTTTTCAGTACAAATTCCAAATCCAAGTCCTTCTATTTTGATTTGCAGTCTTTTTATAAGCCTTTTTAAAACTCACATACTAGATTTTAACTTACATAATATGGATTTCCTGTGACTTGTATCTCATTATTTCTCAGCTGCTATAGGATTGTGTAGCTGACACGATCGGTAACCACTATATGAATGAACCCTCATGTGTCTGTAAAGGACTTTATTGACATCCTTTAGCTTATCTACTAATCTAAATATACAAAACTGTATTACGCACTGGTTTGCCAAAAAAGAAGCGCATAAATGCTGTCATTAGCTATGACATTGCTCAGAGAAAATAAATCATAGAATCATGGAATGGCCTGGGTTGAAAAGGAGCACAGTGCTCATCCAGTTCCAACCTCCTGCTATGTGCAAGTCACCAACCAGCAGCCCAGGCTGCCCAGAGCCACATCCAGCCTGGCCTTGAATGCCTGCAGGGATGGGGCATCCACAGCCTCCTTGGGCAACCTGTTCCAGTGCCTCACCACCCTCTGGCTGAAAAACTTCCTCCTAATATCTAACCTAAAGCTCCCCTGTCTCAGTTTAAAACCATTCCCCCTTGTCCTGTCACTATCCACAATCACAAACAGCCGTTCCCCCTCCTGTTCATATGCTCCCTTCAAGTACTGAAGGCCACAATGAGATCTCTGTGGAGCCTTCTCTTCTCCAAGCTAAACAATCCCAGTTTCCTCAACTTTTCCTCATAGGAGAGGTGCTCCAGCCCTCTGACCATCTCAGTGCCCTCCTCTGAACCCGCTCAAGGGCTCCACGTCCTTCCTGTGCTGGGGGTCCCAGGCCTGGACGCAGCACTGCAAGTGGGGCCTCACAAGAACTGAGTAAAGGGGGACAATCACCTCCCTCTCCCTGCTGGCCACCCCTTTTTTATTGCAGCCCAGAACACAGTTGACCATCTGGGCTGCAAGCGCACTGCTGGCTCATGTCCAGCTTCTCATCCACCAGGACCCCCAAGTCCTTCTCCGCAGGGCTGCTCTCAAGGAGATCTTCCTTCAGTCTGTATAAATACCTGGGATTGCCCCAACCCAATGCAGCACCCTGCATTTGGCCTTATTGAACCTCATTAGGTTTTCATGGGCCCACTTCTCCAGTCTGTCCAGGTCCCCCTGGATAGCTTCTCTTCCTTCCAATGTATTGACTGCATCGCTCAGCTTGGTGTCATCCACAAACTTGCTGGGAGTGCAAATATTCACTGCTTTTTTGAAATGTAATTGTTGTTCTGAGAAACAGGTTGTAGTGGTGATTGTTCATACAAATTTCCAACAAGAAAATAATTTTGATTCAGAGCTCAAGACATTGCGCAGAAATCTGCTGTGTTACCTCTGTTGTATTACTTGCCCTCTAGGTATGTACAAGTCTGCCATAAGTCACAGCTCTGTGAAATCCTATATAACAGCAATTGATATAGATATTAAAAATAATTTACAATGTAAACATTAATTTCTTGACAACTTATTTTTCCACTCCATAATATTGACTATTAAATCTGTGTTAAAATGGTTGTGAATACCAAGGTTTTACTCTAGATGTTGAATGTTTGTGCATCTCATCAGACTGTGCTCTGCACAGAATCGCTGATGAAAATTGCATGGAAATAAATCTCTCTTTAAAAATTTCTCAGTTAAAAAATAAAAATAAAAAATAAGAACATTGTTGAGTTTCAACAACCAGTCCTAGCAGTAGGTTTCTAGAAAGGAGATGCACCAGAGATGCTATTTTGCCAAACAGTCAAGTGTTTTACTCTCAGCAACTCTCATTGTGCATGTGCTTGTCATTCTCAGTACCAAACTTGTCTTTTTATAAAATTGGCTCCCAATTCACATCAGATGCTTATTGCTCATCTTTTGCACTCTCCACTGACTGCTCCTGCTGTGTGTGCTGGTTGCTCAGCCCTGCCAGCTGCTTTTCTGCCTTCAGCACAGAACATCTCTACTCCCAACTGTGGGGGTGCCTCTTATGAACAACCTTTTATCTTAGGAAGAATTCAGGACCACGGATTCCTCAGAGCAATTGTTACAATTGGGAGACTGCCTAAATTCTTTTGGGGCTCATCCTAAAATTCCCTCATCCCAAGGCTCTAGGCAAAAGGGAGCATCAGAGTAGGATGAATCACTCGTGGCAGAGGCAGGACCTAGGTGGATTACTACATCTTTCTGCACTACCATTGATCAATTGCAGTCCATCAGCTTTACAAAAGGGGGTATCATTACTGAATGTGTCCCAGTTATGTATTGCACACAATGTAAAGGAATGCTTAAGAGCATGCTTTTGGGGTCTTTTTTTCTGAGGTCCTGGCTTTCTCTGTACCAGGTGCTGACAAAGGCCACTACCCATCTGGTTCCCTTCAAAACCCTTGGCAAGAGCTGCTTTTGATTTAAATCTCACACTTGACTCAGCAAAACCTAACTGAAACACTGACGTGGCTTTGTGCTACCATCAGACATTCAAATGTGTTCGAACAAAGAATAAAATAAATAAACTTAGATGAGGAAAATGGCCACTGCTGCGAGTGTGTAAACAGTGAGTTGTGCAGATCAGACAGACTTGGCCCTTGCTAAAAACACTGATAGCACTGCCAGGGACCAGGAATCTGGACTGTCTGTGAAGGCAGCATGAAGGTGAAGCATCTGAGTTGAGAGAACACAGGGCCTGTTGCCATGTCTCTTATCCAAGAGAGTGCAGTTAGCATCAAAGTCAGCATCACACATTCAAAATATGTCCTTTCCCAAGCAGACTGAGAAATCGTCCTGGGGAATATGTTGTACATTCTCACATGTACAGTTCCAAAGAAGGATAAAAGTACTGAATAGGAAGCAGATGTCATCAGCATGGTTCATATTGTTCCTTACTTAAGAAAGAAATCAAGAAAAAAATACAGCACCTATCTTTATAGATAAAATGAAAGGGGTCAGCCATAGATATAGTAGTTTTGTGTGTTATCCTGTGCAGTAACATACTTGGATTCCCTTATTTTCCTTCTTTCTATATTAAATATGAGTTTGAGACTTCCAAGCAGTAAACCTTAAGAGCTGACAGGGTATTTCTGAGAAAGTGAATTTTAAAATAGTGTTGTTTTGTTCAAAGCATATTGAATAGTGACCTTCTTAAAGAAAGGTTTCTGTAGTCCACAAGGGTTTGGTCACCTTCTGAAAAGGAAAGAATGACCCAAATTTAAAGTGTAACTTCAGTGTATCTCCACAATGAAATTAAGAACTAACAAGCAAAATAATAACAATTCCTCTAGGACACTTCAGCTGCAGAGAATTGTGTCATATGTTGAAAATTGTGTTGATGGTCAATTTCTCCTCACTCTATTTCTCCTCAGTTGTTTCTGAGTTATATCTGTTTATGTGAACAGACTCTCAAAAAAGAATACAGAATCATAAATTCCCAACTTAAACAAGTTGGACAATATATTAATTTTAGTTTTTCTTCCTTTATAATGCCAGTAACAAATATTTCCAGAAAATGTGAAGAAATGTTTGTGATAAAGTATGCTAAGTATTAATACTCATTCTTCTCCCATGACACTACTTTCAAGATCTCAATGGGTTTTTACACAGGACTCTTAAATTAGGCAATGCTAAACAATTTTCAGGTAACAAGGTAATGGAAAAATGGTGCGAAAAGAAGCAGTGTGAAGATCCAATACCAGTGGGCAAGTGAGGCAAATAAAGGCATGTTAGGTGCACAGCTGCCACTGGGATGGCTATTCCTCCATTGTGGGAGCAATATACAGGTCCTGGGAAAAATAATGATCACCTTGCCCTGTCTGTCCTAAGAACCATTGTATGCATGACTTGTGAGTCATGTTGGAGGCTGGGAGGTTCTCACTGGTTAGTAAATCCCATGAGAACGCCAGCACTGACCTACCCACTTGAGGTATCCCAAGCAAGGCAGAAACCTAAGCAGAAGGAAGAAATTGATGCTCAGCAAATAGAGCTGCTAAAATCCTCTGTTCTCAGTTAGACTTTTGTACTGCCATCAGTAGGTGTAAGAATATACAGCTTGAGGCTCAACAGCCTGGTCAAAATGCAAACAGCAGGAGCCTCTCTGCTCCATAGGTCTTAGATCAGATGCTTCCACACAGGAAGGTGAAATGATTACACTAAAATGTGAAACATTTGGTAACTGCGAGGGGCCTCTGCATGAAATGCTACATGTAAGTCTCTTATCTGCAAAAATCAGATGTTTGATATGCACTTACTAACTCTGAAGTGCAGATGAAGCGTTTATGCATGGTTTTTTTACACTGCATTCTGAATTAAGCTGCTGGTGACAGAAGTCCGATAACAAGTTTTCAAGGGCAGTATCGGAAATCATCATCTTGTTCAAATTACAGTTTTTAATTTAAATAAAACTTTTTTTTTTTGCTAAGAATATTGCGTCTTCATACTTTACTAGTTTGCGTATACAGCTACTAAGTTATTTGCATGTTATGGAATTTTATTTTATATTCAGAAAATGAATGGCATCCAAGCAATTTTAGATTTAATTCGATCAATATTTAATGAATTACAATTATCATTACAACTCAGAGTTTTGCACTGCTATATATTGCTGCATAATGTTTAATTAAGGAGTGAAAGAGACTAAAATATAACTGGAAAATAGCTATCAAGTTTACGCTAAAGAAAAGTAGTGGGATTATTAGCTAAATTACAGAGGTGTAATATAATCATTTTTCTAGTTATCACTTTAAAATTTAATTCCATGAGCATTTCCCTAATTTATATTTTTAACTATCTGCAATATTTATATATAAAAAATACATAGAGACTATAATGACTTTTTGGTACTGATGTTTGAAATCTCTGCATCACAAGCAGAAAAAAATCCCAGGTGCCCTATCTGGGAAAATGAGAATAACATTTCTGCAATTCCAAAAGAGCTTCTGCCCTTACAGACAAAATAAAAGAGTCAGTGGACTTTGCTTATAAATTACCTAGGGACAATTAGGTAACTGCTGTGGGAACCAGTCAAACCATTAAATGCTAATGTATCTGAAGAAAGTTTAATGGGTCATGAAAGCCCATGAAAAATACATGTTTAGTGTTAGCCCTCATGTTTAAATTAAAGATGCATTTTCCCCAGAAATGTGGATGAGTGCCAGATAGAAACATATGTATGAATGAATGTGGTACAGAAATTTTGAATGGGGAGACTGTAAAAGAAAAAGTCTAAAGCAATTGAACAGCTTCTCTTCCACTTTATACCAAAACAGTTATAATTTGTAGCTATGGCTTTTGAAAAAAAACACCTTGTGTATAATTGTTTGATATAAATGTTACAGTTTTTCTATCTAGGTGTTTCTGAGCAAGGTAACTAACAAATATCTTTCTTTGACTCAGTGTCTGAAGAATCTGATGGCATAAATGCCTTACGTTTCATTTCCATGCTGTGGGATCTGTTACGCCTCTCTGTTAATCAAACATCATGTTGATGGAAACTCTTAATGTCATGTATGTATTTCTGCTACAGATTCCAAACTCTGTCCTGGTCTCACGTGGCATGCATGACATTCAGGGTGGGAGCAGCTGGCATCACAGAAAAGTGAATTTATACTGTTATGACATCATCAAATTTTATTTACTTATGTATGGATTTATTTATACATCTATGGTTATGCAGCTTGTCCTCTGTTGTAACTATCTCTGTGAAAGTGGAAAAAAAAAAATTCTGCACAAAGTTAAAGGCCAACATGAGGTGGAGACCTGAGGTTTGCTCACTGGGAATTTCGTTCCAGAGAAGCGAATCTGAAACTTTCCATATGGATTCATTGGAATGGAGTGCAACAATGACCCCCTGGCTCTGCAGAATGTGGCTGCAGCATTTTCCTGGAGTAGCTCCTGGGTTCAGCTTGGGATCTTGCTGTTACCTGAAAACGGGATGGAGAGGCTCTTTACTGACAAGTTTGTGGATCTTTTTGTTCTTTTCTGATAGCAGCCAATAACTTTGTGTACTGCTACTACTTGTGGGTTGCTTTCAGAGGGAGTGTCCATCAGTTTTCCTAGAAAAACTAAAAAGGGAGAACCAAAGGTAAAAGGTGGGGAGATG
Organism: Chrysolophus pictus; assembly: GCA_037305975.1. Taxonomy (NCBI): domain Eukaryota; kingdom Metazoa; phylum Chordata; class Aves; order Galliformes; family Phasianidae; genus Chrysolophus; species Chrysolophus pictus. Next base: position 907,283 of record CM074583.1, read on the forward strand.
GGGAAGGTTTGTAGGCTTTTACTTCTGACTTAAAGGACACCAAAGATGATGGATTGGGCTCTCTGGGAACGGTGGGGAAAATTGGACAAGAATAACTAATTTGCATTCAGGATACTTTTCTCCTTTTTTTTTTCATATATGTTATTTATTGAAATTGACATTTGTAATTCTGTGTTTTCTTTATAGAAGCTTCATCTAGAGCTATTCCGAATGCATAAAATAGCATATGCATTAAAATGCCCAATTTATTATCCTCCTCTAGACAGTTTTTTGTTTATTTCAAGTGCTGAAGCTAGAAATTTCAGCCTTAAGAATAAGATCCAAGATTTTACCAAGTGTGACAGTTTACCATGGGAACAGCTCATCTTGGCATCTGGTAAAATTTCTGCAACTTGAAATCTTTAAGTCAGAATTGAATATTTGGCTAATAAATAAATGCAGTCATATGAGAAGTTATGATTACAGGAAGGAAATTACTCGGTGACACTGTGTGATCTGCAGTATGTATGAAGTGCCATTTGGGTTATAAAAATGAGTCCACTCTGGCCTTAAAGGCGGTAAGTCATAATCATGAAATTAATAGAGACAGGAATGAGCTATTGATTGATTCTTGCTTTTCATTGATATGCAAAGTGTGTATTAAGTAGAACAAGAGAATGAGATGGGGGGATTTGTTCTGGAGAAGGCATAGAGAGCAAAATATTTTTAGTAGGTTATTCTTTTGTTTTTTTTTCTGTTTTTTTTTTTTAAGATAAATTGCAGCGTTTTTTATCTTTTTTTTTTTTTTTTTTTGGTGATTAAATATTGAATGTGCTGTGATTGAAAAAAAAAAGTGCTAAACACTGTCAGTTGCAGCTATCTGAAAAGGAATATCTATCAAATAGAAGGTATTTTTAGCATACCAATAGAATTCCTGACTGAAGGTTTCTGTTATTTTAGTTAACATTTAGGAATATGGTATGTGATTCTGGACACATGTGATGATTTACCCTGTTTCAGAATCCAGTGTTGATTGGTGTTATCTTGTTAACTGATTGAAAATACTTTGCTAATAGCAAATGAAGAGTATAAAATTCTTAAAAAAAAAAAAAAAAAAAAGATAATCAACATCAAAGCTCAAAATGTTTATTCATGTAAAGGTTTTAGTGCAGAGGTATTGTAGAGCACAGCCTTGTTTAGCAGGTACAAGACTAGACTGTTAATTTAATTTTTTTTTGGTCATAAATCATATCTTTAAACAATGCACTCATGTTCTTCTTGTTTCCTAGTTGTCAAAATATATATACATATACATTTAATGGAAAAAAATGCCTAACTTCTGATATTATTTATATATGCAAAGTATAACTTCCATATCTGATGCTATTCATCACATCCTCAATTAATCATCTATGACAGAACCCAATATCCAATTTCAAGCAAAGACCAATAATTCTTGTGGAAATTAAATTGTCTTTCAGACCATTTCATTCTCAAAAGCTAATAGTTCAATGGAAATGGATTTTTAGAGGAAAAACCTGAGTGTATTATGTAATCATTCTGTAGGGTTCTGCATCTCATATTTTAACATCTCAAATTGCATTTTAAATCAGAATTTGTTGAAAAACAGTTTACACTGTTATGAATGTCACAGTCCTGTAACATTTCTGAAGTGGTAATAATATGATTTGGAAACTTGAGGGAACATCATTTTAATCCTACTGAGACAAATGCAGAGGAAGCAACAAATAGAGAGCAGGAAATTAATATGTTTGCAATGACATTTTTATCTCATCTTTTCCCTCCTCTATTCTACTTGATAGCAGAGAAACTGACCATTTCTCCAAAATAGTTTGCAATTTGCTGTTCTGTTACCCTTCTCACTTCATACCAAGAGAGATGAAGATTTAATGGAGGATGGAAAATGCATTAAAAGCATATTTATTTTTAACTTTTCTGCTATAAGTACAAGACAGCTCATGGCCAAGAAATGACTGAGAAAAAGGCTCATGTACTGCAGATGGAATCGAGGGAGCTGTTGTACTTAGAAGAGAAAAGCTGGATTTGGACCTCTATTCCAGCAAGTGTTTATATTATATTTAACTAATTAAAAAAAAAAAAAGCCATGTTGATTCATTATTTTGTTTTGAAATTATAACAAAGGCTTTCAGATGAACACTTCTAAAATGAATAGGAACTTCGCTGCCCCATAACATCTTAAAGTTATTTCACAGTTCTTGCATGCTCTGCTGGTAGCACTTCTCGTTAAGACTTCTGCTTGCTTCACACTAGCAGTGTTGCACTAGGAGCGTTGCACTGCACTCCAATGACAAAAACAGTCTTTGTCTTGTAATTTTTTGGAATATAGTTTTCCTTATATAGAGATGGTCTTTTTCTAAATATAATTATACTCCTGGAGGTCCGAGAAGTGAACCGACATCAGGAATTACACTTAGTGGAACCCAGTATTTGCCTGCAACCTGAATGCTGCACTGCCCTCCTCTGTTGATCCTGAGACCTATTTGAGCTAAGAGGAGGAGGATATCAACAGCAGGCTGAAATTTTCAGTTGAGGAATCTCTCTTTCTGCTGGGAAGTCTTAAGTCTAATGTTACTCGGAAGTCTTAAGTCTTATGACTTATGTTGAAAAGAGGATGTAAACTGGATAGCAGTTAGTTAGTACCAGAATGTCTGCTTTGGGATTAACTTTGAATAATAAACTGAGGGCTGACTATTTTTGAATCTTTTCAGAATATTCTTGGCCAAAAAAATAATTTAACTCATATGTTTCATTGGAGTGACATATTAATTATTGATTATGCTTAATGAATATGTTAATATGCAGAATTCAGGAGGTTTCTGCTGCCCTGCTGTGCTCTCTAGGCCCTCATACATTTTTTAAGAGGTATCTGTAGGACACAGCATCTGGGTGTATGCCAAGGCACCATAATGAAGACCACCTATGGAGTTCAAGGGCTGACTACTGTCCTTCAGGAATAGCATCAGAAACTTTTTTCGTCTGACAGTTGTTCTTGAAATTTTAAATTAGATTGTTCACTTGATCTCTATGTATACAAGGCACGTTATTAGTGTTTTTCCCTTCAGGTGAGGACATAAAATAAAGTTTAAGCTGATTTTCCATCTTAAATGGAGGGGAGAAAAAGAAGTTCAAACAAGTTAAGGTCAATGACCTAGCAAAAAATGTATTAAAACTTAAGCATCTCTCCTGTATGCATTTGCAGCGAGATTACAAAAGCCATTAAGCTTTTCTATCTTCTTGCTGTTTTTAATATGCAGGTGAAATAACTAAATGTTTCTGCTGACAAGGCCTTGGCTGTGGTTTTGAATACAGCCTTGAGCAAAGGCTGATGTCTAAACTGCTTCACTCTAAAGATCCCTGGGGTGCTCTGCAGCATGTATGGGGACAATGCATTCATAAACTTTTATGGTTTATATCATATCACATATTAATGTGGTGACAATTAATATAGCAACATAGTGATGAAAATGGGAAGAGATACTGTGGTATTCCAGGCTTTACAAAATGTGCTATTGTAAGCCTTAACAGTTGTGAGGCTGAAGTGCATCTTAAGATCATGTTACCATGGGCACTCTATGAAGAGATAAATAACCAACCTTGAAAGTAATAGATTGCAAAGAAAAAAAAAAAGCATCTGTTTAATGCTTTGAACATTGAATTATTTAAAATCTGAGATTTTAAACAGTGAACAGTGCATCTTGATGTGTTGATATATGAAACTTCCAAGCGAAATAAGAGCTAGAAGTTGCAGCCCTGAAACCAAAGATCATCTTTTGTCTTTTGGAGAGAACCTGCTGGTTACAGGACAGTGTCCTAATGATGGCACCAGGCTCACTGTTCAAGAAGATCCAGAAATTGAGCTGCACTCCTCCTGTGTCCTTCATTTCACTTTTCTCTGAGGAAAAGGAAGGATTCACAGACCGGCTCCCACTGGTGCTCTCTTTGGGATCTGCCTGATCCATATGAGAAACTCGAATCCAGTCCAACAATCCTTACACTGAAGTCTTCTGTAGATTGAGCTTAAGGAATAGGTCACAACTTGAAGTGATGATATGTCCTATAAATTTGATACAGGATTTTACCCCAAAGCTAAAAATGTCATTGCCAACATCTGTTAGAGATCCCCACAGTCAATAAAGAGGAAAGCTATGCTTGTATAAAACAATAGACTTCAACTAATTGGAGGATGACAGTTTCTTTTTTTCTATAGAAAAAACATAGGAGAAGATAAGATTTCTCTTTGAACTGGGGGAACATATTTTGCATTGATTCTTTAGCTGTGCAAAAGAGATGAATTAGTACAGACTGACCGCTGAGAGAAACTGGAATGGAGGAATAGGTAGAATGCACAGAAAAAATAATTCTGTAAAAGAAATTGCGAGTATTCTTACAAACAAGGATCTAATGAAGTAAAAATCAGAGAAAATCTGAATAGCTGAGAATGCTGTCCTCTGCAGATACAACAGATCTTCTCTGTTGTGCAAATGGGTGACAGGGGATCACTTTTGCTTGCCTACTTGTAAATGAGAGAGTTAGTGCCTTGCTTTCTGGAAGTAACAATAAATTGTTGTGTAACAGAAAGGTCTCCTCTAGTCTTCAGATCAAGAAAAAAATCTTGATTTTTTGTGATTAGTGCATGAATGCACAGCTTCCAGTCATTCCTTCCACTGCAATAGAACATGCTCCTGCCAATAACATTCTATAACATGGTATGATATATAACACTGGCATACCATATATGATACACCTTACATGGTATCCCAGAGTTCAAGATCAATCATAGAATCATAGAATCACTGAGGTTGGAAAAGACCTTCAAGATAATCAAGTCCAACCACGACCTAACCATACTACCCTAACTCTAACAGCCCTCTGCTAAATCATGTCCCTGAGCACCACATCCAGATGGTTGTTAAACCCATCCAGGGATGGTGACTCAACACCTCCATGGGGAGCCTGTTCCAGTGCTTAACAACCCTTTCTGTAAAGAAGTATTTCCTAATGGTGCAACTTGAGGCCATTTCCCCTCCTCCTGTCACCTGTCACCAATGAGAAGAGACCAGCCCCGCTCTGCTGCAGTCACCTTTCAGATACTGGAAGACAGCAATAAGGTCTCCCATCAGCCTCCTTCTCCCCGGACTGAACAGCCCCAGTTCCTCCAGTCTCCTCTCATAGACCGTATTCTCCAAGCCCTTCCCCAGCCTTGTTGCCCTTCTTTGGACCTGCTCCAGCACCTCCAAGTCCTTTCTGTACTGAGGTGCCCAAAACTGAACACAGTACTCGAGGTGAGGCCTCACCAGTGTCAAATACAGGGGCAGGATTACTCCTCTAGTCCTGCTCACCACACCATTCCTGATACAAGCCAGGATGCCATTGGCCTTCTTGGCCACTTGGGCACACTGCTGGCTCATATTCAGCCCACTGTCCATCAGTACACCAAGGTCCTACTCCACCAGGCAGCTTTCCAGCCACTCCTCACCAAGTCTATAGGGTTGCTTGGGGTTGCTGTGACCAAATGCAGGACCCAACACTTAACCGTGTTGAAACTCATACAGTTTACAATGGCCCATCAATCCAGTCTATCCAGGTCCCTCAGTAGTGCTTTCTCCCCTCAGGTAGATCAACACTCCCTCCCAACTTGGTGTCGTCTGCAAACTTACTGAGGGTGCACTCAATCCCCTCATCTGGATCATTAATAAAGATGCCAAATGGAAGCAGCCCCAGTACTGAGCCCTGGGGACACTGCTCGTGACCAGCCACTAACTGGATTTAACTCCACTGACCACAACTCTTTGGGCCCATCCAAACCATGGGCAGCCAGCTTCTCCATAAGAATGTTGTGGGGGACAGTGTCAAAGGCTTTACTGAAGTCCAGATAGACCACACTGACAGCCTTACTTTCATCCACTAAGCAAGTCACCTTGTCATAGAATGAAATCAGGTTTGTCAGACAGGATCTACTGTGCGTAAACCCATGCTGCCTGGGCCTGATCCCCTGGCTGACCTTTAATTGGCCCATGATGGCTTCTGAGATTATCCATTCCATAACTTTCCCTGGCACCGAGGTGATACTGATAGGTCTGTAGCTACCAAGATCATCTTTCAAGCCATTTTGGAAGATGGGCATCACATCTGCCAGTCTCCAGTCCACCAGGATAACTTGGGAGGGAAAGTATTTTTTTTATTGTTTTTACAGAAAGATCATCTATGTGGGTCGATTTGCAGAGGACAGAGAACATCTTGCATCTTTGCTGACTGGATATGTTATTCAGAAAGAGTATGCAGATTTATTCTTAGTCTTTTTCATTAGAAAAAAATGGATTGTCCCTTCTTCTGGAACCAGCTGTCTTCAAAAGGCTGTGCTGGAAGTCTGGAGTAAATTGCTGGTGGTTATTATCAGTGTTAATCACGGAGGCACAAAGTCAATCTACAGAGGATGTTTAAGTAGCACTCAGTGCTCTCAGAATGGTTTTTTTTTTTTGATGTTGTTGTTTCTATTTTTTTTTCTTTTCCTTTTCCTTTTTCCTTTTTCTTATCTTCTTTCTTTTTCTTCCCCTCTCACCTCCCACAGCAAACACACACATGAATGCAAAGTAGGATATGTAAAACAGATTAGTAGAAACTGGTATTCTGAGCAGAGGCTTAAACTTGGAATACAAAAGGTGCTACCTTGGACTTGGTTGAAGTGAAAGCCTTCTGCCTTAAAGGCAAACAGAGTTAACCCTGCATTTCTGAGGTTACCATTGAGGATCAAATCAATAAGTTCTCTGTTTTACTTGCTTAAGTTTATACTCTGTGAAAGAATGTGATTTTATTTTCAGAAAAGCTTTAATTCTTTTTCCTTGGGAAAACAAATTTCATCACAAATCCATAAATATTCACAAGAAAAGAAATAATACCAGCCTAATTTACATCTAACCTTTCTTTTTAATGATTAATGGATACTATTTATGTAAACTGTTTCTATATTCCAGCGTGAAATGAAATTTAAATTGCAGATTTTACAGTGGTGTATTTTAACTGGTGACCCTTACTGCAATCACAAATTAAAAAACAACAATTACGTTTGTAATAAAGATGCTAATGCACTTCTTGTTTTTAGAGTACGTAAAGTTCTTGCTGACAGCAATTTTATTTTCCTTGTCGATGAGCCAATAAAAATGTATTTTCCAAAGTGCTCCAAAAGATGTGTATGTGTGCATTTAGAAATGTAGCTAAAGAGTTATTCCCAGCACATGCACTTTGCAGCAGCATTCATCATCGTGTAAACCTATTGTACATTGAAGGCTACATTCCCCACCATTCTCTACAGTCAAGAGCAACCCTTAGTAGCAAAGTAGGACTTCAGCACATTTGAAGAATGAAAACCACTAGCCAAAGGACTCTTTGGTGATTGCTGAGTGCTTCAAGGCTGGCACCAAGGGTGCTGCTCCTGGACTGCCTGCTGGGATTTCAGCTCTGTGCTGCTCTTGCAATGCCCTTTGCTGAGGGTTGCCAGGAGCTGCAGAGAGCAGAGCTTCCAGCTGAAAGGCAGCACAGATGCTCAGAGAACAGATTTCTTTATTGAACATTATTTGTGTTCCACACAGCTTTTGATTTAAGGACCTGGAGGCAATTTGGTTCCAGCCACAACATGCCTATAATGGAGTGGTCTCTCACTTATAACTGCAGTCAGGATCATTTTAGGAGGTTAAAATAACGAAGGCGTTTTCTAGCATGCAGCTTTGTTTAAGCTCCTGAAGAGATGGCGAGAAAAGAGCTGGTGTTTTTTCCCTACTTCTCATCATTTTCAGGATTGCATTTGGTAGTGACTAGCAGAGGCTAACACAGATCTTCCAGCCTTCCCCTGGCAGTCTGGTGTCCCCGGTGAGCCATGCCGAGTCTCGCAGATGCAATTAATGCTGAGGCACTGCAAGCTCCAATGAACTTGTCACATCAGTTTTGGGCTTTTGAAGGGAGCAAGGAGAAACAGGGACAAGTGCATACATGGGAAAAAAAAACCACACCAGAACTGGGCGCATTTTGCTGCCTTAGGGTTGCTGGTTTTGAGAAGGGATTATGGGAAGACCATTTTAAGCTGTATGTATTTTTAAAGTAATTATAAAGGCAGAGTTTTGTGTTACACGTTGCTTCTTCTTGATGATGACAAGAGACAGGAAAGCACTGCTCACATAATTTGTTGGTCTCTGACCAGTGGGAAGAAAATATCTCATTACTTGCAGACAGAGTAAGATCATTCTCAGTATCACTGAAATGTATTTATTGTAGAACAATTCAGTGTCAGATTAAGAGTTACTTTAAAATAGCACTACTAACAGTAGGTACAAGCCTACTTCGCAATACTTTGGAAAATTGTGAATGACATGAACACAGGGAATTTCAAAGTGTTCCTTTACTTCTAGGAGAGCTCAGTTGTTCCTGACTGTGATACATCTCTTGGGAAACGGAATGCTTTTTTATGGGAAATCTATCTGATGTGGAGAATTAAGTTTGGGACCCACGCTCCAAATGTGCTGTGATGATCTTCATTAGCACTTCAGCGTTTGCAGTGTTTCTAAAACCCAAGAAAGGCCAGTGGTGCTGCCATTATTCTTTAAGAACCTACTGCTCTTCTAACTTTGTCTAGCTCTTCGGGCAACAAAACTGTGAGTGATCCAGAGCACAGGTCTTTTGAGGAGTGGCTGAGGGAGCTGGGATTGTTCAGTCTGGAAAAGAGGAGGTTCAGGGGAGATACTACAGTTCTCTGCATCTGCCTGAAAGGAGGTTGTGGTGAGGTAGGGTTGGCCTCTTCTCGCATGTAACTAGTGATAGGATGAGAGGGAATGGCCTCAAATTGCACCAGGGGAGGTTCAGGTTGGATATAAGGAAAAATTTCTTCTCCAAATGATGGTCAGGCACTGGAATGGGTGGCCCAGGGAGATGATGGAGTCCTCATCCATGGAGCTGTTCAAGAAAAGTTTAGATGCTGCATTAAGGTACATGGCTTAGTGAGGTTGTATTGGTGGTAGGTGGATGGTTGGACTAGATGATCTTGCAGGTCTTTTCCAATGTTGGTGATGGGTGATGATTTTATGATTCTCCTATTATTAAATTTAAGAGGCCTGTAATCTCAATGCTTGCTGTAATCATTAGTACTGGTGAAATGATGTAATTTTTTACCCTGGCAAATTTTAGTAGGTAAAAATCATCATACTGCCACCATCCTGGAGATCTATCATTGTGAGTTTTTTAGCATTTCCTGCAACTCCTATGGCTATTGAGGCCCACCTGGCCTTGGTCATTAATGTCCCTATGTGAATGGAAAGTAACTTAGTCTGATTTCTATTTGGTAATAATTCTGTCCTATTATTTTCTCATTTGCTTTTCATTTGAAAACATAGTATTTAAAAGAGGAGATTGGCTACCTTCAGTAATTCATTTTTACACTTACTCTACAAGTGACCAAAGCACTCAGCCTGAGAATTCACACAAAAAGTTAAGCTTTTGCTGCAATTCAGAACAGGCTTCTGCATAATATTATGGACAAGTCTTTCCTGACAAAGAGGCACCAAATTGATTTAATGGACTTTTATAACCGTAGTCAAGGCCTCAGATTAGAATAAAAACACTTTTTTTCCACCCTCAATTACTTCACTGGATAGGTTAGAGGCTTTCAATGAACATGAACTTAATTCTGAAGATATTAAAAGTAACATGACTGAGTTTTATAAATGAACATGGTTGAATGGAGTCTATAATACATAAAAACGAAAGTCTGAACTAATTTACCCTTTCTTTACTGAAGGTATTCAGTCAAGGCATTATTTATATTGCTTAAATAGTTTTAGCATAATACAGCACTGAAGAGGTTGCACTTGTTAGCTTGTTGATTGCATGGTTGTGTCAGTGCTAATCATGACTGACAAATAATTCAAGCAGTGTTTCTAACTCTATTAAGGGATATATTCCAACAACTGCAAAAAAAAACTCATCTGAAAGGCAATTCCTGTGTGCTGTAATCTACCGAGAATCTTTCCAAGCTATGCACACACCAAAATGTTTGTTGTGCTGGTGGATGTGAATATTGACTTTTAATTTACCCTTAAAAATTAAAATTATGAGTAGAGAAAACCTATTCTGATGAGTTTTAGCTCCTTATTTAACCAATTATCAGCATACGCTTATGAAAATACCGTGCAGCATCCTTCTTCCATGGCTTGTAATTTACCTGGATGCAGAAGGGAAGGCTGCAGGTTTATTTTCATCTTTCAATAAAAATATTGAGTTTGTACCATCTGTTCTGTTGTGAGAGCAGAGACAGAAACCACTGCACTGGTTATATGCCACCCCTTTCAAACAAATAGTTGGAAGGCATTGTACCTCCCCCCTGTGTAACCACATCAATCTTACGATCCCTTATAATGCTACGTATCTTGTATAGCATTTGAATACAAGAGGGGTGGCCTAGCATCCAACACAACAATTGGCTTCTGTTTTAGGGAGGAAGAGGAGGTTGTACAAGCCTGTACACCATGGCAGACATCCTCTATGCAACTGTCCCCTATTAGCATTTTATTACATTTATTGGCTAAAAGTCAGAGGGGAGTTTCCCTACACTTAGAGAAACCTGCAGCCATGCCAGAGACTGGGGCTTGCTCCAGACGTCAGATTGCATTGGTTATCTGAGGCAGGTGGTCTGCTTGTTTCCCGAGTTACTCTGGGAGTGTGCTGCCTACCTGCTTGGAGGCAGATTTGGTAGGACATGCAAGCAGAACTACAGGTGGTTGGAAAAATTTATGTCATCAGAGATTTTCAGGAGCAACATTGTTCCAGGATGTTCCCTTAGGGAAATTCAGAGCGTAAATCTGGATCCTAAACTGCCTGCAGTTTGGGCACCTCTGACATTTCCTTTTTTTGCTTCTCTCATCTACAGCCCAAGCATGTACCAGTCTTCAGCATGCTGCTCACCAGGCGTGTAAAACATCCTGTCTCATCCAGATAAGACATTTCTTAGTGAAGGAAAGATTTTTCCATTCTGTCTTTGGGGTATAGACTTTAAAATCAGTCACAACTTGCAAAATTGCCATTATTTCTCTCCATCCTTACAGAGTAATTTTGTCAAAAAATATTGCCTCCCTTTTCTTTCTTTGCTGCTGTATGATGTTATGAGATTTTCATTAAAATGTTTACCTTATTTAGAATTATTTAGAATCACAGAATCATAGAATCATAGACTCACCAAGGTTGGAAAAGACCCACAGGATCACCCAGTCCAACCATCCACCGATCAACAATAGTTCTCCCTAAAGAGAACTACAGGGACCATTTTAATGGTCCTACACTATTAAACATCATATCTTAACTTCCCTTTAAAAATGCATCGTCACCTGAAGAAAAATTACAGGAGATGATGCAGACCCATGTCGTGAATTAAATGGCAGCTCCAAGACAGACGTTGGGGACATAGAGAGAGTTTATATTTCCACATGGGGTCTTTAACAGTCGTTACTGATGAGAATATACATCCGGGTGGAATCAGCATCATGCACATGACAAAGAATTCCTTTGGGAATTATGCTAATGAAGTATACAATTAAAAAATTCAATATGATTCAGGTCCATGAACTTCATATCAATTTATGAGAACTACAGTCACTGCAAAAAAACAAATAAAAAACAAACAAACAAAAAAAACTGGCAGAACCATCTTCTATGACAATGTCATAGAAGGTGACATGTCACTGAATGCAGGTGTCGGGATACTGCTGGCTTGTGACTGATGGAAAACCCTAGATGAGGCATCCCTCAGATATCTTAAATTCAAAAGCCTAGCCTATATGATTTGGTTTTATTTTCATCTTGTGATTTTTTTGTCCTGTACGTAAAATGACGTTAAAGCAGAATCTTTTTTGGTAGGTATAACATTTCTGAAATTTTGAAAACATTTGATATTTAATTAAACCACTGTGATTAAAAGCATTAGAACAATAATTCTGTACGTAACATTAAAAACACGAACAAAACAAAACAACACAACCACAGTGGCAATTGTATTATTTCAAGCCTCCTGAGAGCACCTGGATAAATGCAACTGGGCAGGACTGTTTCAAAAGAATAGATTTGTATGTACTGTGGTCCTATTAATTAAACCATCATTTTAATAACTATGCAGAAGGGATGCTGGTTGTTGAAAGCCTGGATGAGTGCTGGAGCTTGTTGCTCCCCTGTCATTTCCAGACCTGTCTAATTTCTGTTCAGCCCGCCTTATCAGCATGTCAGATGAAAATCAGCATTCCTCTGGAAGCTGTATTATTACTGTTTTATTTTTAAGCAGACATAAAACCTGACAACTTTCTGACATTTTTGGCAAGCAGGGCCTGGAAAACTTAGATTCCAATGTTTGACATGATCCCTTTTCTTCTGAGAGGTACATAAAAGCGAAACTGAAACGTTAACTACAGTTAAAAAGAAAAAAAGAGAAATTGACATATCATTTTTTTTTCATCTGAAATACAAGATCTCTGTAAACTGGGTTCAGTTCTGCTGAAATATATTTGAACATTTGTTTTGTTTCACATCTTCAGTGTATGCTGTATAGTACAAACGACCACAGATCAGCAGCTTAATGGGAGCTATTACTTTTGTCTTTGACAGAAGGTTCCATTTTTTGTTCATTTTCTTTATATTATAATAAAAATGAAGTTAAGCGTTGCCTTGGTTGAGGAGAATTCAGCATTCAGACTTCAAGTAGCTTACCTTTGCCCATCTCTTCTCAATTTTACTTTTGTTCTTTTCTCTGTCTGCAGAAAAGTTCATCACAGATAAGAGAAGATCCAGTTGTATGGACAATGTTAACTTTCTATTCTATGTCTTCAGTTTTTGAAAATGCTTTTCCCATAGGTTTGTAGTGAGTTGGTTTTCCTTTTCTTTCAGCAATTAGTGGTTTTCTTACAAGTTTTAGTGAAATAACTCACGAATCACAATGGTGAAGAACTACTTGATAAGAGTTGGTTGTAAAAACGATTGAGGATTACAACAATCCTTCAAATGCACTTATTTTGGCAGTTAAAAAATACAGTCTTTTCCTGCTTACAGTCTAAGCATATAGGATTGTCTTCTGCATTTGTCTGTTACAGAGCTGCAGGTGGATGATCATGAGGTAGAAGTCAGGCTTCTGAAGCTTCCAACATGAATTTATTTAGCTAGATAAGGTTTCAAAATATTTTTTTTAACTTTTTTTTTTTTTGTCTTTCAGCTAGTATTAGTGACCCTAACATGGGAAGAAGTCATTGTGTAGATAAAATTCAGCTTTGCTGGAGCAACAAAACAAGCCCCTGGAGAGGGATGTGAAGATTTGAGGGGGAGAGACAGGAAGGCTCAGGGAGAAACTTGGGCTGGAAAGAACCAGGAGCATTCAGTGAGTATATGAGTGAAAAAAGTTTGCTGGAACTGGTGGGATCTCAAGGTGGAAGGAAATTTTTCATTCCTATATCTGCTGCTCATGCAGCCATCTAATTCTAAATCTGTCTGGTCCTGCTGGTCACAAGGTGCTGAGAAAGGACGTAGAAAACATGAAAAAATGGGGATAAATCTGCATTCATGAAAGGAGAATGACGAAAAATTGGAACATCAGTGGGAAAATCTGGGAAGAGCTTTCTGCTTCTGTAGCAAATAGTGCAGGAGGTGGTGGCATCTCCTGGGGAGTCCATCCTGCTGTAGCTTTCTTACATGTCTCATTTGTTTCTTTTCCACTGCAGAATCCATGGACAGCTAGGAGTCAGAAGGGCTGGGGCTGCCAACTCCCATTTTGCTGGCCAAAGGAAATGAACTTGTGAATTACATTTGTATTCAAAATAGACTGGTTGGTACAAGAAGCAAATGGATTACAGAAAGTAATTTTTACTGAATTCCCTAGGAATGTATTTAACCAGTTTGGATTTAGCACATAAAAAGTCTGTGAAATATGATTTTTTATCTTTTTATTTTTTAAATAGAATCTAAATGTGGTGTTGGTTTTTTTTTTTTTTTTTTCCTACTTCAAAAGTTTTCGTTTTGAAGTGCAGAAAATACATGGCAAAATCCTCAGTCTAAGACTGTGGGATAATCTGCTTGTGTGCAGGTTACTCCTTATACAGGAGTGATAAATAATGATACATATTGAGAAGTCAAAACATGTACAAATCATCATGGGAGTAATCATTTACGCTTGTTGATGAATTATAAATCCAGTGGAAAGGTTATCATAGATGGTATCTTGAAAACGCCCATAATGATCTCCCATGATACAATGCAGATTTTTACCAGCAGTGTAAATAGATTTGTTGGACCAGACTGGGAACATGAAATGAAATACAAAATATAACAACTAAAAATTGGGAATGGTTATTCTTTGGTAATTGGTTTATATTTTGTAACTATGGGAACTAAATCAATATCATCATTCTTTATGCACAAATAGTTACAATCTTGCTATGGAATTCTTATAAAATATGCAATAACCCAGAGAAAAATACAGTAATTTGAAGGATTCAGGTTATTTTTTCAGTCCAGGTGGAACATTACTGTGGAGGATTGAAAAATATCCTTGAGCATTTTTCTGTGAATGGTGGTTGAATTTCATGCAAGTGTGCGTCTCAGACAATAGGAATAAAAAACAATAGTCTTATGTAAGTATGTTAATCATGTTAGTGAACAAATATCTGTAAACACAGTGACCTTTAGTTAAATGAGGCAATGGGATTTGGGAGGAGGATTACCCAAGCACAAAGAGATTGCAAACTCAATCTAGAAAACGTCATTTGTGCAGTCAGTTGTCTTTCTTATAACTCCTCAGGGCTCACTGTTTGCACAGAGACAGAGCTGAGAGGCTCTCATGAGTAGGAGAGAGCCTGTCCTTCAGAGTGAGACACTCTACAGCTGTGTTTCACTGCCCCACAGGCCTTAAAAGGTTTTCATAAGCTGCACTTATTTTGCATCCTTAAGTACTATTACACCTCACATTTTGTATCTTAAAATCTAATACTGTAATTTCCTCCTCAGCCTCTCCCTGCTTATCCAATCCCCCCCCCAGCCCTCCCACCCCCCCAAAAAGAGGTTTAGAGGTCTATATTACTTTATACTAGGACACATTCTTTTCAAACATTGGCTATAAATCCATGTTTGAAATAAAGCATTTTAAAATATAAGTGCCTACTACTTTATGGAAGAATGGAAAGCAAGAGCGGGTATTTAATTTGTCATCAAATATCTTAGACACTTAGGAGTATGATTTGTAATCTACATGAAAATTGAGCTGTTTCCCATAGTAATGTTCAATTTTTTACTTCAATGAGCACATAATTTTATAGCTGCTTTTCTGAATAATAGAATTTTACTTTATTCAATTATATACATTTTATCTACACCAAGCTTAACATTTAGTTAGTAAATTATTTTATGTATAATCTGTTAAACTGAATGATTCTAATTTGATTTCTACTTCTTTTTTATTTCTATTCTATTTCCATTCTATTCATTTCAACCATCGAGGTTGGATGCAGACCCCAGAGGTCATCTGGTCCTTCCTCACTCAGAGTATAGCTGATTTTGAAGGTACTCTAGCTTGCTCAGAGCCTAGACCATTTCCTGTCTGAATATATCCAAGAATGGAAATTCCACAATCTGTTATGCCTATAAAAACATAAGATACTTACCTGTGTTCTACACTTGTAGACAGAAGCCACTCACACAAGCACTGTTTAATAGTGGCTCTGAAAGCTTAGGACAGAATAGACAACATCTTTATGCTTTGAAAATTTATCTCCCCAACTGCTCACCTCATATTGACTAGTTAGGATTCAGGTGCGTAGTGTGACATGATTATAGTCAATGGATTATGGGCTGGTTCAGCCTGGTTCCATGACTAAAGGGATGGAGGGGACCCACAGACCCACGCCCCTGGAAAGGGAGAAGGGGAAAAGAGAAAATGGATAGGAAGATGGGCCTGAAAACAAAACAGCAGCAATGACATGAGGAGAAACAAACTAATTTACTAAACAAGATATTGGAATGCAAGGTAGCACAATATAATACAATATAATTAGAATCGAGGTTAACGAATCAAATAAAATGAGAGTGTCCAAAAACTGAGGGCCTTACTCTAATGCTGAAGGCAAGATGGCTAAGGGGCGCACACTGCCGACATGAGCAGAAAGGGAAAAGGGAGGGATATGTCCTGACCTGCAAACAGTTTTGTCTTTCCCTCTGAACAGAAAATGGTAACAGAACAGCAAATAGTCCTCTGGGAGATGTAGTTCTGCTCTTCTTCTGTTCTTCCGGGACAGGTACCCGGATCTGGAGCATTAACTCTTTAACTTCCTGTGCACTACATGATGCTACAATGTGGAATACCAATAACAAAAAATCATAAAACCATGACATTCCACCCCTTATTCCACATCACTACATCATGCTTCATATATAAATACAAACAAACAATAATTGACATGCATTAGACACATATCTATATACATGTATTTACATGGAATCACTGGCTGCACTCCCCAGCATCAAATTCCCTTGTGATACACACTGAACATCCCCATTTTTCTCCATCGCCCACCAAGTGGACCCAGGTCCCTGAGCACAAACAGTTCCATGGAGAGGTTTGCCCCTTCCAGAAGCTGGAAAGACCCAAACTGCTTCTCCCAGCATGCTTTTTACATGTACTATAGGGACTTTATCTCCCTCTACAGTAAGTAGGGAGTTGGATTGGGCAGGACTATCGCAACAGATAGATCCTCAAGTATTGACCAGCCAGATGACTTCTGCCAAATGCTTCTACCAATGATTAAACGTTCTGCCACCCATTGCTTTCAACACGGCTTTTAACAATCCACTGTATTGTTCAATTTTACCAGAAGCTGGTGCTTGCTTGATAGGGGATATGATAAATCCACTCTATGCCATGATCCCTGGTCCAAGTATTTAGAAGGGAAATTTTGAAATGAGTCCCATTGTCTGACTCAGTTCTTTCTGGAGCGCCATATCACCGTGGAAATTGTTTCATCAGACCTACTATGGTGTTTCAAACATGGGGTACTGCATATGCTTCAAGCCACCCAGTGATTGCCTCCACCATAACACTTACCATGCACATAATGCTTACCATGAGTTCGTGGCAAGGTGATATAATCAACCTGCCGTGCTTCCCCATATTTATACTTTTACCATCACCCTTCCCCCCAGAGAGGTTTCATCCTCTTGGCTTGTTTAGTTACGACACGTTTCACAGTCATGAATAACCTGTGCAATAGCATCCATAGTTAAGTCCACCCCTCGGTCTCTACAAGTTGCATCCCTTCCTTGACAGCCCGAGGTTTCATGGGCCCACTGAGTTGGAAATAATTCACCCTCGTGTTGTCAGTCCAAGTTTATTTGAGCCACCTCAATTCTGGCAGCTCAGTCTACCTGATGGTTATTTTGTTGTTCTTCAGTAGCCTGACTCTTGGGCACATGAGCATCTACGTGGTGCACCTTTATGACCATATTCTTTATTCAAGCAGAAATGTATTTCCTCAATTCAGCAGCCGAAATAGGTTTACCTCTTCATTGCCAGCTGTTTTGTTCCCACTGCTGTAACCACCCCCATGAGTCAGTATAAAGCATTGGCCACCTCTCTTGTTTAGCAACATTTAAGGCCAGCTGGACAGCCTTTGCCTCTGCAAATTGGCTTGATTCTTCTTTTCATTCAGTGGCCTCTGCTTGTCGTGTGGGGCTCCACATAGCAGCTTTCCATCTGTGATGCTTCCCCACAATACGACACTATCCATCAGTGAACAGGGCATATTTCTTTTCATTTCCTGGTAATTCATTGTGTGGTGGGGCTACTTAGTGTTCTGTGCATGAAGCATTGAACATTTATGAGCCAGCTCATTCTGCATGTTTTAAAAAGTTTGTTTTAAAAAAACATTTGGTGTTTGTTTGTTTGTTTGTTTGTTTACAATCTGATCAATGTCTTTCTACCACTTCAGTGCTATCAATATCTTCCTTTTTAACTACTGTTGCTTTAATCATTTATTTGTATGGAAATTAAAGGGATTGAAATAATCTCATGCACTTCAGGAGTGGAGGAATTATGAAATATGCATACATGCAAAATATAAAGACTTTGACTGCAACTAGGTGTAGATAATAAAGACAGTTTACAGTAAAAGGAAAACTTCTGGGTTTCAATTTTTTTTTAATCTTTATTTTTAAATGATTTTTCCTTTAGTTTCCTTGCCATTACAGTTTTAGAAGACTGTAAAAAGGTAAGAAGGGTGAAAATATGCCAGTTGTACACCTAGCTAAAGACAAGAAGTGCCTGTTCAGAAAGAAGTCTCAGGTCTGTTTTGTGAATTACATTCACCATATCTGTCCAGACTTGAAGTGATTGAGCCTTTGGATAGTCAGCCAACTTTTGAAGTCTTCCGATCTCCACCTTCCTTTGGATGTATTTCATATAGAAAACATCTTATTAAAAAAAAAAACAAAAAACAAACAAAAAAAATCTTTAAATTTAATTAATTAATGTTGATATGGAAACGGGAACAAAGCTACACACCCTACAACAGCTATTGCAACAAACAGCATGTGAACTAGCATCCATCTGCAGTGGCATCCTCATCCCCAGTCTCTTACAAAACTGCTATTTTCATATTTAATGTTTTTTACAGGTTTTGCTGTGGTTGCTTGAACAATTTTCACTCGTCATAACTATTACAATTGCATTCTTTGGCATACGATCATAGAATTTCCTAGCGTGAAAGAGACGTAGTCTACAGTTTACAATGTTTCTGAGCTAAGTAGAATACTATACTAAATTCAGCTTTTTTTCCAGTGCAAAGATGAACATTCCAGGAAGAAAAAAAAAAGTTGATCTCCTACATGTATTTCCCATCCATGTTTCTTTATAAGAATATTCCTTGTTGTAACTTCCTTTTAATACTCGAGAAGCAAGAAGATACTGCCTCAACAACAATGTGGATTTCATGTCAGCTGGGAAAGTTTCTCAGCTCCCTTGCATGAATCATGAATTCTGAGATAAAACACCAATTTCTCAAATTCATATAGTTCCTTCTTTCAAGTAATGAAAACTAATTAGATTCTCTGTTAAATTCTGAATGTTAGCTAGATGTCTTCTGGTGCCATTGATTTTTTTTTCATGAAGAATTAATGCCATTAGCTTTTAATGAATGTTTCATTTAGACACTGTTAGATGTATTACAGAAAATATTAAAAAAAATAATAATAGCACTACCTGAGGCCATTGTTATAGTTAGATTGCTTCTCATTTATCCTTAATTCACAGTTTATAACTACAAGGAGTTTACCCTCCAGCACCTCAAAAGGCAGAACAGTGTCATATATGTAATTTATTATCTTCTTAAAAAATAATAATAGTACAAAAATTCTTTTTGTGTGCTCTCAGTTATGATACTTTGAAGTTATGACACTTTGAAGGAGTTATTTGGTTCTTGTTTTTAGATATTTTGTTTATATTTTGGATGTACACTTTTAGCTGTATTCATCAGACATTCCTTAGGTTAGATGATAAGAATGAGTCTCTCTAGGAAGCAATCAAGAGAGGAGTATTTTTAATGAACACCTACCTTACGTGTCTTGGATTTCATTCCTCCTTTTAAATCATTATTTTATTTTCAAGCCTATTGTGCACTGTT
Organism: Chrysolophus pictus; assembly: GCA_037305975.1. Taxonomy (NCBI): domain Eukaryota; kingdom Metazoa; phylum Chordata; class Aves; order Galliformes; family Phasianidae; genus Chrysolophus; species Chrysolophus pictus. Next base: position 926,980 of record CM074583.1, read on the forward strand.
TTGTTTAAAAAATCAATCTGATACCCTTAAAAAAATGTATATTGTAGTGAGTTGTTATCACGATTGCTACAATTATGCACAAGAAAGTCATCTGGCATACAGTGTTTTCTGGTCTTTTGTTTTGTAAATGTTCCAAAGATGGTGGTATATGTTGCTGATGTTCAAAACTCAACCGAAGACAAGAACACACGGCATATAAAGAGCACAATGAAAAACTGATTGCTAATACATCTGGGTTTAAAACTATAAGAAGTTAAGCTGTAAGAGCAGCAGATTACTGACTGTCCTGCAAGCCAGTATGTATTTTGCTGAGCAAAACTTGAGTGTCCGCTATAAGGTACAAGCAAAGTCCTTCTTTGTAGAAAATGCTGAGTCCTAAGACAACAGAACTCTTTTATCATGCCTATGACTTGACACCTGTGATCTTTAGAATACAGATAGGTCATCACTTTGCAAATTGATGTACAAGTGTAGAACATGATCGACCTCTACCTTCACTCTTGCCCTTGTATTAGATCTTCTTCTCTCCAGGGCTCAGCTGTGTCAGCAGCCCTTCCGAGGGCTCTTACTCTGCCTTGGTGGAAAGTCACTACTGACATGACTTTAGAGATGCTGGGAGCTTTCCTAGAACCTGTGAGGCAGTGTGGGGCAATGTGGGAATGTATGCAATCTGCAAAGAAATGAAGAAAAAACATCTAGGGACAGCAATGTCTACACTACTCCATTAATCTACAAGAAGTTGTGTCTTCTGAAAACCTTTCCTTATCATATGTACGTACATATTCATGTATGATTTCTCATCAAGATTTTTAAGGTTTTCAACAGCATGGGAAAACAATTATTTATTCTCAACAGGGAATTATTCACAAATTCTGAATATTTCTTCACAGTAAGAAGCATCTTATTTACTGTAATGCTAAACTGGTCAACATTTTGTCCTAAAAAAATTAACTAAGTAGTTACTAAAAAGAAAAACACAATGAACAAATCCTTTAAATCCAGAGTTTTCTTGAGAAAAAGCCTTACAGTATTAAAAAATAAATGCTTTTTTCAGCATACCTGAATGGTATTGACCTGAGACAAAACTGGACAAAAATTACCAGAAGCTCTCAAACATTATTATTTTTTTTTGTGAATGCTTTTCTTGAAGACCATGAGATTTTTTGAAGAATGTAGTTTTTGTTTGGGAAAAATCCACCACGTATTGCTTTAACTTTTATACATAATGCTCATTAAATCATAGAATCATAGGATCACCAAGGATAACTTAGGAAAACTCTAATGTCTTTAGATTCCAATGTTTAGATAATTAAATAAAAAAAAAATCAGACTTTTCTTGACTTTGATATAGTACTTTGTACACCTTTAGATGTCTGAATCTGTGGTAAGCTGGGTGAAATTAATATGATATAAAAATTCTTATAGGGAACAGCGGAGGAAACTGGAATTGTTTAGTCCGGAGGAGACTCAGGGGAGAGTTCATCACTCTCTACAGCTACCTGAAGGAGGTTGTGGTGAGGTGGGGGTCAGCCTCTTCTCATGTGTATCTAGCCGTAGGATGGGATGGAATGGCCTCAAGTTGCGTCAGGGGAGGTTCAGGTTGGATATTAAGAAAGATTTCTTCTCCAGAAGAGTGGTCGGGCACTGGAATAGGCTGCCCACGGAGGTGGTGGAATCGCTGTCTTTGGAGGTCTTGAAGAAAGGTCTTAGATGTTGTATTAAGGGAAATGGCTTGGTGGAGAAATATTGGTGGTAGGTAAATGGTTGGACTGGGTGGTCATGGAGATCTCATGTTAGTGGTTTCTGTTGTAGCTGAGTGTTAAGAATGTTCTTAGCTCCTTCTTCATGATTTGCAATAAATTTTGGCCAGCCAGTCATTCCTAGACACTGAAGATACCTGTAGCTGGTATTAACCAACCTACACTTTTGCAGTAAAGAGTCTGTACTGAGTAGTTGCTCATTTTCTTTAGCTGCTTAATGATTTTGTTCTCCAGTTTCATCATAATTCTAGGATTAATTTATAAGTTCTTTCATGTACTTTCAGAAAGGGATTAGACTCACTTACTTTTGTACCTGTTTTTCAAATTGCAAACTCTTCAGTTAATGTGCTACTAGAACTCATATCTTCCTCCAACTTATTTATGCTTTTATTGCTCAAAAACTCTCACTCTGGTAGAGAATAACTAAGAGCACTTGAGAAATAAACGCAGGGAACTCTGATGGTGTATTCAAGCAGAAGAAATATCATACTAGCAATTTCCCTTCACTTGGCCTTCAAATATAGTAAAGCTTCATCTTGTTCTGGATAAGAAGGGAAGGTTCAGTGACAACCAGCTACAATTCCATAGGCTGTCTTTTAATAGGCCTGGCATGTCTTTGGCCAAGAGAACACTTCTAGGTGATGGATGGAGATAAGGCAAATCTGGATGTTCTTTATATTGTGATCTTTTCTAAACACGGTAATGGATCTCTGCAAAGTAGGACAGTGGGAAGAATTTGTTGTACTGCTCACAAACCCTTGAGATTTGTTCAGATTGAGGAATTCTTGTAGATCGCACTGTGGATATGAGCATTCTAATCTGTAAGGTGGTGTAATTCAAACTTCTGCAAATTCTCCAGCACAGAAAAGGTTATCCTGATAACTGACAAATGTTATCCTCCTTTTTCTACCATTTGATGCAATTGCAATATGGCAATATGTGGTATCTGTTTTCCCAGCTTCTGTCTGTTACATCTCCCTTTCATTTTTCTGTTCTCTAGACCACCTTCGTTTTTAATGACTCTTCCACTGTTTTGTACGGAGGGAAATGTTGCTGGTGATGGAACTGAAGTGGATCAAGAATGGTATGAACGATCCAATCAAAGTGAATAAAAACTTTGAAAATTTCTCCTGTGTTGATCTTTGCAGGGCTTTTGCCTCTAACAAAGTAAAAGGAAATTGTAAATGCTTGTTGAGACAATTATTATTCATGTTCACCATTTGTGTCAACTTGCCAGCTGTATTCCTAACTATTCATTCCTTTAGGCACATATTTAGTTCCTGACAACTGCTCATGCACATTTTAAAAAACTGTGCCCCATAGCCTTGGATTGTTTGTGGGTGTTTTCCGAAGGAGGTATGTGGCCATGATGATGCATTCCAAAGTGCTTTGAAATGAATTCTCAAGTGTTTCAGTCACTGTCCTCTGCTCTGGGCCAAAAGCAAACATTGTTCTTCCTGAATGAGATGAGATGAGATGAGATGAAAGTTTCATTTACCAATGTGGTATTAAAATACCAAGATCCCATTACGTGGGATGTATTTAAATGAAATATTATGAAAATGGAGATTGTATAACCCTCTGCAGGAAATAAACGCAGTTTAAAATGAAAGGTGTCCATACTAAATACAGTTATCTGTCTGCGGTGTTAGATTGCTGCTTGCCTTTCTGCAGGCAAGCAAGCAGCAAAGCTAGCTAACCCCCTTTAATGCAGCCTCAGCAAACACGAATTTTATTATAGAAACATGAGAACTCTGCAGAGCTCGGTAATATTGTCTGCTGTGGCTGTGGCTCAGACAAGTTCAGGGAAGAAAATGTGCTTCTTCCCTGTAAAAGCCTTTTGAATTGAACAGTAATTAGCTGAAATACTTAAATAGCCTTTGTTGCAAGGAGAAGAACCAGAACTCGCATGGATGTGTCAGTCATTACCTTGCAAAGTCAGGCTCCATCTTTCTTCTTCCTTTTCTCTTTGCGTAATCTCCAGGTTTTTTCCTGTTTATTAGTGGACTAGGCGAAATTCATTTTCCCAGTCATTTCTTAAGGAAATGAATTTTATTTCATCTACACAGAGTAGAAAATTGGATGTTTACATTTCTGGGTAAATTGTTATTGTACATAGTCATATTCTGCATATTTTCTTCTTAGAGTCACAGATGTATTTCTCCACTCTTCAGTAAAAGCATGGGAGGATGACTGGGCATCGTTTGTCCTCAGTTTCTTTCTTAGCTGGTTCTATATAAAGCACTGCTGAAGCTGGATTGGATTTCTTCCTGAGCCTCTTAGGTCTCTCAGTGCTTTTCTCAGTCCAGATCCCCCACTGCACATCTCCATGCAGTGCAGTGCCTATACCTGATGTTCCTCCTTCAATAGACAGCCTCTTTTCATTTATTTATTGAATGTAAAATATTTAAGTGTTTGAGGGTGATTTTCAGTGTTCTTACCAGTGGCACAGATCAATCCCAGGCCACTTACCCCACATTACTTGAAACAATAGTATGACACTTGGGTAGCTAGTAATATGAAGTGGATTATTTTCCCTGATTGATTTGAATTGTCACATAAACGAATGTATTTGTTCACAGAGAGGTGCTGAGATAGTATTTACTCCACTATGATGGTTTCTGAAGTGATGGACTTCTCTGTTGATCCCTGAGGTCTTGACTGCAGTTTGCAGAGGAAACTTTCTGAATGTGATTCAAGTATACCTATACAATATAATGTAATAAAGGCAATGTAAAAGCCATGTTTGCCTTAGTCTGCAATGAGCTGGAGGCAGCAGCTTTCAGCGTGAGGCTTTCTGTTCACTTCAGTGGAGCCTCATTCATATCACAGTGCTAATTTCTGTCATGTTCTGCAAATGGGGATGTGTTCCATGATAAATTTTGTTCTCCGGAGACTTTCCTCCTTGTTCTTATAGTTTTCTTCAGGATATTATTTTTAGACAGTATTCTCATAGAAACCAGACACACTCCAGATTGATACTACTTTCAATTACCTGTGACAAAGATTTTTAATTAGAATCTAATGATTTTGTGTTGAGGCTCTGAGTTAGGGTGTGGGAGACTTCAATTCTACTTCTGATTTTATCGCAAACCTCCTATTTACTTACCATTTAATGGTGACTATTTCTCTTTTATCTTTCATATGCCCCATCCTTCAAATAATGCAAATGTTTTGGGGAATGGGTGTTTTGCTTATTGACATGTTCAGAACAAACATAATGCAAGCCTGATTTCACCAGGGGACTTTGGTCATGACCATGTAACACCTATAATATGCATGATTAATAATATATTCCAGTTGAGCATCCTAATGCCCAATTTTAAAAGTTGAAGCTGAATTTCTGAGAGAATTCAGATCTTCAAGAAAAAAAAAAAAAAGAAAGAAAACAACACCAAAATTACTTTCTGTGTTCCTTTGTTGACTTTCTGATAACTAAGCTCCCAATTCTATAATGACTTGTCTGCAAATCTGAGCATACTGTTGAGTAGTTTTACTAATGAGTGGAGCTGCTCATGTTTGCAATGTTAAGTGTGCATGTGAGCTGTGGCAGTGGAACTGTTTTGAAATGCTTGTTTGTTATCTTGCATACAAATATTCTTTGACACGTACTGAGGATTTCTGATTTCTGACTCTTGCAAGAACGAGTTATTGCCTGTGCTACATGCTGACAATTAACTCTAACCCTCAAGAACAGGCATGTTCAGTGAACATGCTGCCACATTCTCTACATTAGCTGTGTCACTGTAGGAATACGGAAATCCATCTCATTTCTGTATTTTTTGTGTCTTTTAATTACGTATATAACTCAAAATTAATGAGCCAGTTTCTGCTTGTGAAAAAAGTCAGTGGTTTTGGGATATTTCTGCATGTACTCTTCACAGACTTTGACTGAGGTTAGGAAGCTACTGTATCATGAATTAATCTCATTTGAGAGCAGATGTCTAAGATAGAGCACTAATTTCTCTCTATCTGCAGAAGATGTGAGAGAGTTGCTTAGAGGAACTGCCTCTTGTTGGGTGAAACCAATGCCACTGCAATGGCCTATTTCTAAAGACTCAGATCTGGGTGCACAGGATGGATCAAGGAACTTGCCTCAATGGCTCTGAGGACAGTTTCTTTCTGTGGGAGTATCCAAAGTCAGAATAAGTTTTCTTGTCTTTTGAGAAAGTTAGATACCACAATTCAAAGGGAAAGGAACTAAAAATATTCAGGGAATTTGGCTTTGTCTTGAAGAATGCAGCAAGTTGGGCAAGGCAGGTAAATATACTTAGGTTTTTTTTTAATTATTATTTTATTTTTATAATTATCCATTATTTTTGGTCTGCATATGTGAATCAGAAAGCTCCAATGGTGGCCATCAGGAATGTCAGATAATTTATCTTCAGCTTCTGCCTGTCAGCAGAAGTTCAGCATAGAGGCTGTTACCTCTGAAATGCTTTTGAAGATTTCCTACTGCAATGCAGGCCTAAAACTGCTAAAGCATCAGAATTACCACTTATGGAGGATCTTAGCCTGCTTACAGTGACCTGATAAATGGGTAACAACCCATATGGGTATATTTATTTGATCTCCAAGGGCAGAGGGGGCATGTGAGCATCTCTGCCATGATACTGTGGCCATTGCTCCTTGAGCTGAAATGATGAAAGTTGGTCCTGTTAGCAAGCCTGACAGGTATGTGTCCCTTTGTGTAAACCTCAGTTCCAACCTGAGGGCAACAGATAGTGCTTGATGTATGACCTGAACAGTCTGGGAGGCAGGAGAGGTTGTACCAGGTGCAAGAAGGATCCTGATAAGGCTGGAATTGGAAAATCTCAAACAAGATTCCCATAAAACAAAGATAAAGATGAAATGTAATATATAAGCTATCTTATAGAAAAAAAGATCTGGCAATGAGTGTAGTGACCTGAGTGGAAGCCCTTTGGAGTTATGTCATTCTGTGCTTTTGCAGATACATAGGACTTAGCTTTAAAGCTCCCTAGCACAGACACACAGCTTTTCTGGGGTTTCGTAAATCTGGACAGGCTGTTGCCTCTAAATCCACCTGTGCTTGTTCTTTGGGCAAATCTGTGGGCTGGGACCTCCTGACCAAGAGTCTACGGGCATTGCAGTGTGTGGAACTTCGACATTTACGTAACAGCAATGACCCCAATGTCTGTCAGTAGTGTTCAGCAGCAACCATGGGAAAGGACATAAAAAGGTTATGGCGCATCCTAAGTGCAATTCACTCTGCCACCAGAGAATAAATAGAATATTTTAGCTTGGGACAAGCTGATTTCAGGTAGATTTGTTTTGATTCTCTTAATGGATTTTGTATGTTTTGAGCAAAAAATGATATTTTGCTGTAGGGAAAACACTTATCTGGAGAATTTCAGTTCGGTGTGACTCACAAGGAAGCTTCTTCATTTAATCAAATACTTGTCAAGCACACTTCACACATCCTCATAGCAATTAAAGAAGCTATTTTCCTGCAGTAAGGAAGGTTTTTGGTTAGACATTGTTTTAAATATGAAATATGACATGTTTTGTCAAGAGTATCTTTAAAATGACAATCTCGCTTTATGCTCAGATTTTCTTTCTGTGACTAGTTGGAAATGAAATCGCTTTTAGGACAATAACTAAGCATGTTTTTAATTAGTTTTCTATTTGCCTCTGACATTTTGTTCAATAAAAACCCCAGAAAATATATATATATATATTCTGGCAAAGGGCTATATATCAAAATTCAGAAACCACCTCAGAAAGGTGCAGTACATTTATGACCTTGTGTGATTAGTGATCTCTGAATCTAATCGTAAGGTACTTTAATGGACTATAATTATCTACAGTGTATAGTTACTGCCTTTCCTGAGATTGATTTAAAATTGCCTCAGGAGGCAAGTGCTGTGTAATTATCTGATAAGAACTAAACTTGATACTCACTCTGGAAACTTTTGGAAACACAAAAATAAATATAGTTCAGGACAAAACTTACTGTTGGCCAGCTTCAGAAATGAAATCTACTCTTGCAGGCTGTCTCTGCAGCTACAGATAAAGAAGAAAAAGGGAAAAGCTTCCAACCGTTTTCAAGATATCAGCCTAATTTAGCAAACTTAGTGTAAGGTGGGCTTTCCCTCTGACACAGATGATCTTACAAGAATCATAAGCAGAAGACAGGATGGGACAGTAGTATCACCTTATGTGCTGACTTCAGTAAGAGTCTATGAGTCTGTTACACATTAATGAGCTGTCATCTTAAGGATTAACTGATTTTATTTTCTCCTGAGAATATAAAGATATCTACAGAAGATCCCATCTGCAGTAGGACAAGGAACATGAAAGTGAATTTCAGGACAGTGAATTCTTAATTTTTTTTTCCTTCCATTTTGCCTGCTGTTTGCCTGGCTTGGTTTGGGTGCTTAGGAATTGAACTGATTAGGAAGATGGGGTATGCTGATGAGCTGTAGAGTGGACTGAAATTTTGCACACTCAACCCCAGACATGCTTCATTGTCCAAAATGCACTGACAATAGCTTGTGTCAACTGAAAGATGGTGAGAATAGATGCACTATAACTCCACATGCTTCAGGAAATGGCCATAATGACCCCCCAGTCAAGCTCTGTGTGGGAGCCCTGCGTTCACCCTAGACTATGGTTAGAGATGATGGATAGGCACACTAAGAGACTGCATAAAAGCTTGGAATTACAGAAATCTCTAAACTAAATGAACTGGAAGCCTGCTTTCTTTCCACTCAGCATAGGTATTAGTGACTTAACTGATGGGATGTCTAAATAGGTAACAACCATACAGTGAATCAAATACAAATCTACCTGCAAATCATGGAATATAAGAAATCAACCTTTTCAAGCTCAACCTGTGAACAATCTAGCTCAGTTTCCTATCTCTGAGAGATACCATCACATAATGCACTGAAGAATGATGTCTACCGTTCTATAGCAAAAAAAGAGGTATTCCTTAAGCTGAATGACAAGTTGGCTATCTCCTGCTGCTTTGATAGAGCTTCTAAAAGTATCACTGATGACTTTATAACAACAACAATAATAAAAATATTAAAAAAAAAAAAACAACAACAAAAACCCACCAAAAGTATTGTGCCTTTCACAACATGCTGGATCTCGAAGAGATGAAGCTAAATTAGTCTGTGAATTGGAAGTTGGTTACTTAAAGATCACTGACTGTGGCTAGATTATAGTAACAGCAGAGCAGGATTTCTGGCAGGAACTGAGCCTGCGAGGGACCTGCACTGGAGCAGTCTGTTCCTGAAGGGCTGTACCCCATCAAACAAATCCATGCTGCTTCATTTTGGGGAGCAGTTCTTCCCATGGCAAGGAACTTACACTGGAGCAGAGGGAGAGTGTGAGGAGCAGCTGGTATGGGGTGCTTTTATCTGACCAAAACCAATTCCCAGTCCCCCTGCACTACTTGGAAAGGGAAATCAAGACAGAAATATAAACCTGGGGAGAATGAGGGAAGGGAAAAGTGTTTTTCGCTTTCTTTGTTTCTTATCTGTCCACTGTGTTATTAACTGCCAATAAATTAATCTTATTCAATTCAAGTTTGTATGCTGGTATATGTTGAGTGGTCTCCCTGTATTTATCCTGATCCATGAGCTTTTTTATCAAATTATCTCCCTATCTTGGTAAGGAGGAAGGGTGAGGGAGAGTGATGGAGCGGTTTGGTCATCATCTAGTAGCCACTCAAGGCCAGTGACCCAGAAAAAGAAATAAAAAGCAAACTGTGACTGGAGTTTGGAGGGCTTCCCATCAAAATGCCATAGTTCAGCAATCTGGGGGGAAAAAAAAAGAATCACACAAAAAAAGATCCATAGCTAGATTAAAGTCCATTGTAGTACAATGGAAAAGAGAAGGAAAAAAAAAAAAAAAGGAAATAATAATAATTACAAAATGCAAAATGGGACAAATAAGGGAAATGGTAAAGAACCATGTGTGGCAAAGGATTTTCTGATGTAGCTCTAGAAGAAGAAGGCTTTGCAGCATTACAGGCTCAGTGGCAGATGACAATAAAGTCTTTAATAGTGACTCAAAAATTGCAACATGGTTAAATATTTAAAAAGAACAACCATCCATACCAATGTTCACAAGACATCTGAATATTTTCAGCTTGGTTAGCACAACATCAATTGCAGGTAATAATGCAAGAGCACATATGATATTCAATTAATACAGAACGAGAGGATAGGAATAGAATAAATGCCAGAAATCATGGGTTACAGAAAATGGCTCTTACCAAGCAAGGCTTATTTAATCATGATGAGATTATGAATTTGGGTGATAAAGGAAATGGTGAGTGTGATAAACTTAGTCCAGAAGGCTTTTGTAGGGCATTTAACCAAGTCTGCATTATTTCCATTAAAAAATTAGTGATACAATGCAGGAGAAATTCACATTAATTTGAATAAAAATTGACTGACAGCTGAAGATGTAGTTACTGTAGTTGCCATCTCCTCCCCCTCCCCCCCCCCTCCTTTTATTTTTTACTTTATTTTGTTTTTCTGCTAAGGTCTGCAAAGATGAGGATGAGGCAGAAGCTGTTCTGTATTTTTATCTAGAAGCACTGTAAAATCATTGCTGATTAAGTGTACAGATGACAGAGGGCTGATGAAGTGGTAAACAATGAGGAGACTTGAGAACGATCTAGATACCCTGACAAAGCAGCTCAAAGTGAGTTTGTTTTAATATCATCAGCTCCATGGTCCTTCGAATGGGCCGTGCAGACACAGCTCGCTGGTGGAAGCGCACTAGGGAAGACCTCAGCTCAGGAGTGACTGCCTCTTCACAGGTGTTGGCTGCTGCAAAAGCTCAGCAAAGCAAATTCCATTCTCTTCCCAGCCCCAGCTCTAGACCAGTGGGAAAGCTGGTGTGTTTTCCATTAGTGCACGGTGTGGTTCTGTAAGCTGGCTGAAGCTTTCACTGCACTATAAATCTGAGCCGAGCTGCTAGATTCTGTTCTAGATATATAAGTTACTAGCTGTTTTGAAGCAAATGTCACTTTCTTTTTGTATTTATGAACAGCTGGGGATCAAGAGGCAGCTGTTTAAGGAACTATATTTATTTTTAGATGTAAACAAAATATTAAAGTGCCCTCCAGAAATCTCTGTGCTCCCACAAATGTCTCACAGTCTATATTATTTATATGCAAGAGTGTATGGGTTGCTGCGGCTTGTTTTTGTTGACTACAGTATATCTCCTCTCTCTAGCTAAAGCAGAGAGTGGCCCCATGCTTGCTGGAGGGCCACACCAAATTAGTTGTTACAGAAAAAGATAATAATATATTTTTCCTTTTAAATGAGGGAGGTGGAAAAAAAAATCTCCTTAAATAGGAACTTTCCTTGCTGGCAAAAAAAAAAACTTGGTATATTTTTCCTAGAGAAATAATTAAGTTCTATTAAAACTACCATTCTGCACAGCTTGCAGCAGCATTGTGGAAAGATGCAATGCTGATAAACCAGAAGCTGCTCTCCTCAGTCTTGCTGATTGTCAACAAATGCAGAAAGCCATGACTGTTTCCCATGATGCTTTCTTTCAGCCTGGTACATACTCTCACTTGCAGCCTAAAATCCTCCCCGAGTCACACAGACTTCCTGTCCACCAGGAAGATTGCCATTGACCTTTGTGCTTTTCCTATTTATTTTAAGAACAGAAGTAGAGACTCTCCTGGAAGGTTAATTAGAGTATTCAAGGTTTCTCAATTGAGACTCTCCTTTTAAATTAAATTATTTCACATCAAGTCTTACAGTCTCTGCTACAGTTGTCTGATGGTTGGTTTTCCAAGGGCTTTTCTTGGGCTTTCCAAAGAACTGTGGGGGAGATGCTTAGCATGCATAGAGCATACATAGAGCATATCTGTTGAATCCAGAACTACAAACTAGCTGGACCAGGCTCTGAGCAACCTGACAGAGCTGTAGATGTCCCTGTGCATGGCAGGGGAGCTGGACTAAATGGCCTTTAAAGGTCCCCAAACAATTCTGTGCTTCTATGATTCCAAGTTGTCTGAAAATCCTGACAAAGATACATAGGTACAGAGCTGTGTGCAACAGAGCCTGTTGATCCTCTCCTATTCAAAGGCCTTCATGCTACCAGCAGGAACCTCACCTTCCTCCCTCCCAGACCTGCTGGTTACGTTCTGGCTGTATGTCTGTCTCAAGAGGCCCCTGTCTCCATCTGTGCTCTTCCGAAGTGACTGACATATGTCTAGCAATAACGTTTGCTCTCTAGGTGCACTAACCTTACAACCTTGTGTTCTCAGACAGCCGAAGCTAATATTGACTTAAACGCATTATAAATTCGGGTTATATCCATATTATCCGAGGAATATGTTTATGATTACATGACAAGATGCCAGGGAAAAAAAAGAAAAAAAAAAAGAAAAAAAAAGACAATCTGAGATCTATGAAAATCAGCAGTTTGTGCTGAGAAAAAATCAATAAGTAATTTACCCAGAGAATCCCAAAGAGAATGTGTGGGTTTTGAGACATAGAATAACTTTTACTTATTGAATCCAAAAATGTCCAGAACAGGGAAAGATGTAAATACAGGAATCTTGCTCCTCTGGAGTTTAGTGGAAGGAGGATCACCCCCTGAGCTAGCAGCTTTGGGATTTTGAATGGTGTGCTCTGATGCTTAATGAAACTGTTTAATTAGAAAACTTTGTCAAGCCTATATGTGGCTTGAAGGCAGTTTTATTAAATAGGCTGAATAATCCTGTACAACCATTAAAGCTGATTGGTATTCTTAGCTTTGAAGAGACAGAAACACGAAGAGAACTGATAATGAGAACTGGGCAGCATTCAGGGACTTGTCTTTGTACGGTGTGTTTCTGTCTTCTTCTTTGAGCAGGTACTTGTGGCTTCTTGAGGAAATTTGCCACTTGACAAGGCAAAATTAAACTGAAATATTCATAACTACACATCTTGACTGGTTTCGGGTCAAGACCGTGTAGAGCCAGCGTGTTAAATCTGAACTAATTTAGCTCAGTGTGAACATGTATGTAGGAATGTCTTTTTCCCTCTCTCTCTCTTTTTTTTCTTGCATTCCAGTTACTGAACCGTTCTTCCTGACTGAGCATGGTGCCTGATCTCCTTTTACTACTGAGTACATCATATTCTCATTCTCTAGTACTCAGACTCATTTCTGTCATGTCACAGGACTAAGACAGAAGTGGACTGAGATATATCACAGTTTTTAACAGAGGAAGAAATATGGTACTTAAGGGACAGCTAGGTAGAAGTCAAAGTGATAAAGTACTTTGTTGTATTTGGATTGACAGTTCATCTGGTTCATTTGGGAAAATATTTGTTTCTGAATTAATAACCAAATCTACCCTTTCCATTAAAAGTTAGAGACAAAAATTTCCTAGATAACTATGGTAATAAAGGAAGATTACTCAGAGGATCAGGAAGTGTTTTTTCTACAATAATCAATTAGACCTTAATGTCATTCGTGTGGATTTATAAATATAGACCCACAGAATCCAACTTTTAAGACGTGTAAAAACGTAAAATGCTTGGAAAGATTTTCAGAAATGATTTGTAGGTATAATTGAATCATACATTCATAGAATCACAGAATCCTTAGAAACAGAAGGGACATTTCAAGGTCATTTAGTCCAATTCCCCTGCAGTGCACAGGGACACCTCTCTCGACTCGTTGGCAAATATCTTCCCAGGGAGCTATTTATGGCAAGGATACTTATTTGTTGCAAGTGCACATTGCTGGCTTGTGTTTAATGCTGTGTTCCCAGGTCCTTCTCTTCCGAACTGCTGTCCAGAACATCTCTTCCCAGATAGGTGCTGTTGGTGAATTTGATGCAAGGTTCAGAGGAGGGCCACAACGATGATCAAAGGGCTGGAGCACCTCTGTACACAAGGCAGGCTGAGGGATCTAGTCTTGTTCAACCCAGAGAAGAGAAGACTTTAAGGAGAACTCACTGCATCCTTCAGATATTTAAAGGGAGCATATAAGCAGGAGAAAGGCTGACTTTTAACATTATCCGATTATGACAATACAAGGAGGAATGGTTTTAAACTAAAAGGGGGGTGATTTAGGTTAGATGTCAGGGGAAGTGTTTCACTCGGAAGGAGGTGAGGCGCTGGCACAGGCTGCCCAGAGAAGCTGTGGATGCCCCATTCCTGGAGGTGATCAGGGACACCCTGAATGGGGCCCTGGGCAGCCTGAGTTGATGCCTGATTCAGTGGTTGGCAATCCTGCCCATAGCAGAGGGGTTGGAAATAGATGATATTTGAAATCCTTTCCAACTCAAGCCATTTAATGATTCTGTGATTCTGTCTTGTCATCCAGGGCTTTTAATAAAGTCACTGAGCTATATTGGCACCAGTATTGACCCCTGAGGGACAGAGATTGAATTTACAAGTTGCCGTTCTCAAGAAAATCCATGGAGTTTTTCAATGACTGCTACTCTAAATTGTTGCAGCTTCCTGTGGGAAGCCAGGGGAGTTTAAAGACATCAGCAGCCTCTCAGTCAAATGTGGTGAGTGAGTTATGCTGCACTTTCTTAACAATAGCCAACAATTTTAGTCCCTCTCAATATGTTAAAAAGCACTCAACAGCACTAACAGATTTGATATTTTCAATGTACTTTTGAATATGCTTTTTTCAGGATGTCTCTGTCAAGGTTATAGGATAGGCTTGCCTCACAATGCTAAGAAGGACAAAAGGGAAGAGAGCTAATAGCTCCAGGGTCCCAGCTCACCCTGAAAAGTTCAGAGGACCGGTTCAGGGCAGTGGGTGTTGTGCCCCAAATTTTATCATTCCCTTCCTCTCTGTCATGCCAGATAACTCCAGTGCATCACCCCCCAAGTTTTAGGAAACGAACCACAAAAGAATTCTTCAGCAGCCATTTTTCACTGAAATGTTTAAACATTTAGGTAAGAATGGTTACTCTGAATTGGAAAACAGGCTCATTTACTACAGCTACTATTAGTAATGCCAACAGTGCTTTAATTGGAAAGGAGGATGTGAAAAACTATTACTAAAAGCACTGCAGATGAGCCACAGTGGGCACTAAAACCTGCTTTCTGATGAAAGAAATTTGAACAGGAAAACTAAAACCCACGTGGCAAAATAGCTTTGTGTGCCATAGGAAGCCTCTCCTGGACTCAGTTTAAGTGCATTCAGACAAAGGCACTATGCTGATTTCTGAGGACTTTGCTATATGAGCACAGTACTATTGACCGAGTCTGTTATTTCTTCAGTGGAAAAAAAGTGATTTAAGAGGACAGATAAAGCTTCAGTCTGTAGATATATATTCTGTAGCTGCTGCCTGGGACAGTGCTGCATTTCTGATGCTCCCTTCACAGCAGCATCCCATGGAAGAGACCCCACTACTCGCTACGATGAGGTGATGCTCTGCTTATTTCTCCCTCATTTCTTCCATTTCCCTTGGTGCAGCCTGATGTATGAGCTTGGCAAGGGAGTGAACAGAGTTTTACATCCAGTTCTGCTTGCTCTGTGTGCTGGAAATGGCTGGAGAGGAGTCTGCTATCTATCTGCTTTATTGCATCCGCTGACCAAAGGTACTTGTGTCAGCGTCCTGAGGCCCTAATTCAACGAGGCTCCAAAGAACATGCCAACTCAAAAGCATGTGAATAATACCATTATAATCATGTGCTTATAGTAAGTATATGCTTAGAGAGCGCTGATGAATACTTCTGACAGGTTATGCACCAGAGACTCTGATGCTGAGTGTTTCTGCGATACACAGACACCTCGGCCCAGAGCACAGGGGCTGATCAAACCCTATGTACCTCTCAGGTGCAGATCTCGTGGCTCCGTGCCAGCCTTCTCTGCACTGCCCATGACTTTTTGTTATCAATCCTCGTCTATCAGTGAAAAAAAAATCCAGGCTCAACAGTGAAGACAGCATGCAAATGTAAGAACACGACAGAAGAATCTCTGGCTGAGATTTTTTCACTGCTGAGAAATCACTACAGATTTTCTTCTCCTTCTCTCAGTGAAAAGATTTCAACATTTTTTCAGGAGCTCTGTTAAAATCTGTCCAGAATTTTACAGGGAGGGGAATCAACTCTTTGAAAGGGTGAGTGACAGCAGGACAAGGGGAAACGGTTTTAAGTTGAGGGAAGGGAGATTTAGGTTGGATGTCAGGGGGAAATTCTTTACAGAGAGAGTGGTGAGGTACTGGAACAGACTGCCCAGAGAGGTTGTGGATGCCCCATCCCTGGAGGTGTTCAAGGCCAGATTGGATGGGGCCCTGGGCAGCCTGGTCTAGCATTAGGTGGGATGATTGGTGGCCCTGCATGTGGCAGGGGGGTTGGAGGTTGATGATCCTTGAAGTCCCTTCCAACCCTGGCCATTCTGTGATTCTGTGATTCTGTGAAAAATACTGTACGAACAGTAGGTAAATGACAGTTTCTCCTCCATGTCCATATCAGTGTTGTAACTGAAAACATGCATAGTATCTACATCCACTATGTTAAAATTGCTGCCATGTGTCTCCCTGTGTCTTAATAACAACAGCACATGAGGCATTTTTTCATTATATTTTTAAAATTTTTCCTCTTTCCAATAGTGCAGGACAATGCTGCCCTACTGCATTATTATTTATTTCATACCGTCTGTGCTATTCCACCAGGCTTCCATTGTGCTAAATAAGAAGCAGAGGCTGCTGAGTTGTGTAACACCTGTCATTATTTTAAAGCACATCAGCAGCTTCAAAAAAACCATTTTGCAGGGAATGAAGGAGATGCATCATAAAGTTCATTGGGTAGGTAGGAATGTTGCTTCATTCTGCATTGTGCCCTCCTAGCAAGTGCTGGTGCTGAACCTGTAATTGCCAGTTTTGCAGCCCCAAACAGCATATCTGTGGCTGGGAATTTAAACAAGTAACTCCCCAAGCTCTGCAGGCTCTTCATTAATCTTTGCGTGCTTTTTTGCTTGCTTTTTTTTTTTTTTTTATTGGAAATGCCATAGGCAGGTCATTAGAATAGACACTGCCACATTAGATTTTCTCCAGTATATTTTAGTATCTCCAGTATATTCAGTTTTAGGTGGTTTCTGTAAGTACAGTCATCAAGGATGTTACAGTAGCAAAGCATTCTTTTTGCTGTTGCTGCTGCTGCTGTTTTTCAAAACAGGGTGGGTACCAGCAAGAAAAATACGTCATGTGCTTCAGCTCAGCAGCTGGAACAAGGAGATGTCTCACCCCTGGTTGCCCATGTAGGAGGCAAGAGATACAGGTGTGTGCCTGCAGATCTCCCCTGAACAAATTCTCCCACAAAAAGATTTATCAAGGCCACTGTTTGCATCCATCACTTGCAGAGACATTTGGGACAGGTAACCAGGTCCAAGGCCATAGGAAATGGGGAGGGAGAGCATTGTTTGGAATAAAGTTGTATCGACGATAACGGAAAACACAAGGTGGGAGCTGAGGGTGAAAGCATGTCATTTAAGATCTTCTAAGCATCCTTGTACAGAAAAGCTCTTCTTTAGCAGTTAAAACATTCAGAATCCCAAATATACTGAATGAACTTAAGGATAACGTTATCAGGTTTCGTAATGTTTCATTATGAGACGCAAGAATCATGGTGAAGATAAGGGGTAGACCACATTCTTTGAGGAGACAAAAGAAAACACATAAAGTTATTTCTATTTACTAAGTAAAAAAAAAAAAAAAAAAAAAAAGGGTTTTCTGTGGGTACTAATAGACTGCCATAGGGTCTGTCCTATTTTGAACAAATGCAGTTCAGTTCTGCAGTGTGCTGAGCCTTCCTGGAAATAGAGCAAAGTTCAGAAATTTAAAGGTGTTCATAGTGTTAAAATCCTTTAGATTATGCTGATCTACACTGCAAAGTCTGCATTCCAAATGTGTCTTGAAGCCCTTAGAAATCAATATATTTTTAAATATTTAGGCACTAAGTCCCCTTTGATTTGTAGAAAGACTAGGCAGCGGATGCACAGTCAGGCCTGAGGAAAGAAGCACCTTTTGCATCTCGTGTGAGAGTCAGCAGCCGGGGGAGCAGCATCTCTCTGGATAGAGATTGCACTCCTGTTGAGCTGTCACTAGTTGTTGGAAGGAGTAAACTAGTTTTTCTTTATTATCTTCTATTTCTCCATTGCACTTATATCCCAGCAGAAGGCACTGTCGTTACCTTCTTTGCCACACGACATGTCATGACTAGATCTTGGTTATGTTCACTTTCCATCAATGCTTCCTGCAAGCTGAAAAGAGCAGTAATGTCTGATATCTAAAGAGATGGCAAGCACTTGGTTTGTAATTTCTGACATGCAGCTCATACTGTGGCAGGTTGCTAGCCGTGACTGCAATCTGTGTGGCAGAGTATTGCATCTAGGCGACTGCTTGATTGATATTAGTTCAGCTTGTGTTTATTAGCTTGTCTGTTTACAAACTCTGCACTGAACTTCATGTAAAGATTCAGGCCTCCCCTTAATGTACACATCCACGCTGTTGTTCAGCTTTCCCCTTTTTTCCACTTTCAGGGGCCAAAGTCCACTGCTCCCATGGGACCTTGCCACTGATTCAGGCTGTGACTTTCAGCAGGCACCAAGAACCAGTGTGTCTGTTTATGCTGATCTCCTCTGTTCACATGTTTATACTTAAACTAATGGAGGAAATCAAAAGAGCTATGTCTTCCTCCAAAATCTCCAGCATTCAGAAAAAAAATGTAGCAAAGCAAAATCATAGAACTCTCATTATTCCAACCCTGCAAATTGCTGTGTAAACACAGAACAGTTCAAAATAACAGAAGTATTGTGCAGAACACACACTTAAATATTGTTATGATTATTGGAGTTTGGGAAATACTATGAGTACGCTGTGCTTACAACATTACTTTTCAGTATTCCCTGTGGGTATTTTGTATGAATGTTCAGCTAATCTTATCACAATTTTTTTATTTTATTATTATTATTATTATTATTTTGTGGTTCCCATGCCAAGCTGGTGTGGCTGAATGGACAGCATGGCTCATCTGCATAGGTCGTGCTTCTAACAGCATAGGTCATACGATGACCTCAGGCTGCAGCACAGACTGATAACCTGGCAAGTACTTCAGGTCCCAGATAGACTTAGCCAGCTTTCAATCCCATCCAGAGACACTGTTGCATTTTTTATTACTGTAGTGGTGCCTCTGCAGTCTCACCACAGCGTTTTGTGCTATCTCCATGCTAAAGATCAGCCTGGTAATTTTGCCAGCGGAATGTTCCTTATGTGTTGTTGGCAGAGGGTTGTGAAGCACAGATATTGTCTGTGAAAAGCCTAGTATTACAAGTTATGTCCTCTGATGCTCACACAGAAAGACAACCAGGATTTGTTTTTGCAACGCAGCGCTTGTGCGTGCTTTTTGCCAAGTTACCTACTACAAGAAAGCCACAATTTTTGCAGTGCCTGATGACCAGTAACAACTGATAAACAGACTGTGCTGGCCATTTCCGAGTGGTTTGTGTGCTGAAGAAATTGAAGAAACTTGGCTATAAGTTTTCAAGCCTTGGTTTGCATACAGAAGGGACCTTCCAGTTAACGTAACCTTAGGTTGGAGAAAGAATGAACGGTGCAAGGGAGCCCTGGTGAAGCAGTGCCTGCTCCAGTGTTCGGTTGTTAGAGGCAGGTGGCGGTGTTGACAAAGAAATCCTGCTGCATGGGCTGCAGTGCTCCTGCTTCAACGGCAGCCGCCTACAGACGATCACAACAATTATTTGTCTCAGAACTCCTTTGAGACCAGCAAGTATCATTCCAGATGGAGACGCACCCAGAATTCAAACCAGCATTATGATGATTTTACAACTAGTAATGTATGAGTTGTGGGTTTAGAGGGGCATATTCAACTTTCTTTGCACCTCTGAATGGGTGTGAACCACTCAAACCTTGGTGGGCATAAAAACTGAGCAGCAAATCTGGAAGCAGGCTCTCCCAGCGTATTGGAGTAGAAACTTCCCAGCCATATTCCTGAGAGGCAATGATCAAACAAAACAAATGGAAGCTGTTATGCAAAGTTAATGTTATTTCTGAGGTGGAATGGCTTTCTGTTAATTGCATGCTGCTTTACAGAAGCCCTTAGAGATGCAATGCTCACCCCTCTTCTGACTTCATGTTAAGGGTGCAATAAAAAGCTGCCCCTGGCCAGGAGGGTTGCTCCCAAATACGAGTTTATGAATAGCAGCAAAAAGGAGATAGCATTTTAAATATGAAGTTTGCCATCTTTACTGGCAGTAGCGCTAGCAGAAGAAATGCTGCATACAAATACTATATTTTAATGAAGAACTCAAAGGAAACCAGAGGTTGCATTTGATAAACTGCATGGGCAGTGAACACTGCTCCTGATAAATCATTCATAAACCAGTGAAAAAGTCCTAAGATTGCCACAGCCATCAGAAAGGTCACTCACTCACATTAGCAGGAATGAGTGCTGGGGCGAAGCAGTTTGTGGCTTCAGAATACACCATGCTGTCCCTGCAGTGGGCTCACTTTGATGGATTTGTATCAAGAACCTGATTTAAAGCATGTGCAAGAGACATGGTCGTGGATGTGGAGAAAGCTGGTGAGAGCCAGATGTCCTTATCTTTTCATAAAGCAACCTTCCTTCTTTTTATATAAGCTCTGTGAGTGCTGGTTTTATGCTTATGATATTGCTGAACCCAAACGTTGAAGAATGATGGAGTCTAATAAAGATGCCAAGCCTTTTTATTTGTCGTTAGATTCTCAACACTTTAGAATTCACTTGGGTCACATTTTGAAGCTTTTCTCTGCAACTATCAGTGTTAGTAAGGCCATTTTGATAAAATAAGAGCAATCTATTCACACATCCGCAAGATTCCTGAAATGAAAGCCTCAAGAACCAGCTGTCACAAAAGAGCTTGGCAGGGCCAACACTGCTGAGGAATGAAGGAGTTAACTGCAGTTTCATCTGAGCAGAATCAATATGAAGGGCATATAGCTAAGGCTTGTGATTCTTTTTTTCATTGAGTAGGTTCTCTACAAGATAAATCTGAAATCTCAGAGAATGTTTCCTCCTTTTTCTAGCCCTCCTTTTGTCTCTAGTTTCTCAGAATCAGGTTAAAAGCGGAACTCCGAAAAAGCAACAGTCTTTATTTATGACATAAATGTCTCTAAACCAAAAATACATTTATAAATTTCTCTTTTATCTTTTCCTCACGTTCTCCATGCTCCTATACTCATTATTAAGGTGCTGAGTAGATAAAGTCAAGGAATTTCAACTTGCAATTTATTTAAAGGCTCTCTGACTTTTCAGTTGCTTGTCTGCAGGTGTGATTTTACAGTTGCAAGGAAATCTGTAACTTCTAATTAAGTGCTGCTCTTGAGTGCAGCTTTACTTTCCATAAGTAATAGGATTGTTTTTTTCTTGCTTCTACGTAGTGTTTGTGTATTATATCTCACTAAATATGATCTCAGAAGAATATCTAATGAGAAAATATTAACTGACCGGAAATTTATGTTCTGAGGCCAATTTATAATGGATAAATAAAATAAAAAGCAAAGAATAATGGAAAATTCACTCAATCTTTTGTTGTGAATAAAAGAACTATAAGCCAGAACTATAGCCACAGACTAATATAATGTGTGGAGAATATTTATTCCCAGATAAAGACATTTTTATTGATTATATTCAGTCAGAATTCTTGGTTTTATGGTGTTTTAGTTTGGTTCTCGCTTCTTCCACGTATCTGTTTAGCTCTCTTATTTTTTTAATCAGCTTGTTTCATGACAACTACTTCACTAAAAGGTGTTTTCTAGGCTTCAAAATACTTCAGTTTTGACACCATCTCTGCCAAGTGTACCTCAGCTGCTGAGGCTGCTGTAGAGCTGCCTTCACTCGAGGCTTGCCAGAACCAAGAGGTGGGAGAGTAAGGGTGAACATGCAGTAGATCACAGCCCTGACATTCTTTGGAATATCATAAAGATTCAGTTATAAATTATGTTTTGAAATCCCGTTCTTCTTGATTTTGAGTCCAAGTAAGGAGTTACCTACCAGAAACAAACTGCTTTCTCACAAAACCGTGATTACCACTATTCAACTCAGATGTATGTACTCCAGGCCTAAATCAAAGCTACTTTTTCTTACAGTCAGACTTCCCTGCATTTCAGTGCATTTTCAAACTCTAATTACAGATGAAATGTTAGTATTTGAGATTATTTTGGGTTAATAATAATGACAATTCTAAGATAACCCTTTTAAAAATTTTGTGTATGTATATAAAATCAATAAACCCACTGATTTTTAGTAGTTATTTTAGTGGCTTGTTATGTTGAAGTTCTGAGGATATTTAAGGATTGTTAGTACTAAATCTCCTCTTGAAAGAGGACTAGCACAAATATCTTGCCTTTTTAGATACCTTAGCTGAAAGTTATGTTCTGTTAATCTCAACAACCACTGGAAAAAGCTGATTTTCAAATCTTAAGATCATGGTCCAGGAGGACACAGAGCAAACCAAGATCAGAAATGCTCTCAGTTTCTTATGAGTTAGGCTGCCTGGGCTGGGACAGTTCTGGCATGGAGCATCTAGGAGGTCTTGGACCAGACTACTGCGCTGAGAACAGCGGGATGAAGGTGTAAAAAGTAGAGAGGTTCCTCCAACTCTATTAAGAGTGTGGATGCAGCTCAGTCCCTCACCCTGTCACTGTCTGAGCCACAGCTAGGCCCATACAGGGCCATGCATCACTCTGATCTGACCTGAACCAGGCCCATGACTTGGCTTCCTGGCTGGGCTTTGTGCCTTACCCCTGTGGATTCTTGCACAGTGAAAGAGGCTCTTGGCTAGTGACAGCCTGGCCACAGTGCCAAATTATTTCTGTTGCTGAAAAAAACCTGTATTAATCCTTTAAGCCAGATAAAAAATTGTGTTTCAGTGTTTGTTAGTCTGAGCTAGGGTCTAAAACCAGCTCTTTTGTCTTTATGGTGATGGGAGTGATCAGCTCAGACAGTAGCTAAAGGCAACTGAAGATGTTAATACATGACCCAACGTTAACGTTGTTAACTGTGTCAGTCAATTTAGCACAGACCTTAAAGGGTATTTCCCATTAACAGTATTTCACATAGGAAAAAAAGAATTTTGATGATGCCTGAAAAAATAGTAACTATTCTCTGTGTTTATAAGCACAGTTAATAAAAACAGCATAAAAACTTTTAATTTCTGATGGTGTCATCACCCAAATCCTGAGATTAAATGTGGAACAACAACATTTCCTTTTGAGATTTAGCCCAGAGAAGCAAAAAATGCGCAGCAATCCCTTGGTAATTGTCACTCCTGATGACATTACTGATGTATAAGAATATCAGGATAAGTAGATTTTTAAAAGAGCTTTTGTACTAGAAGGCCTTTAATAGATAGCCTTTGTCAGAAAACAAAACAAAACAAAATGCACATGCATACGCGCAGAAAACCAACAAAAAAGCAGTTACTTCATTAGAAAGACTGTATGGAGGTGATTAAAAATTGTATTTGCACTAGAGTCTAACAAAGGCTGTTCATCACATAAGTACCCTCAGGTAGCAAAGCTTCCATTTCATGAAGCAATATACTATTAATATGACCTTACGGATGTATGCTATAAATCCCGATGAACCTTTAATGGCTGTGTTACAAAGTGGGTAGCTTTGGGCACTTAGAACAAAGTGGACAGAAGACAGAACGCATTGGAGGAAAAAAAAAGCTACCTACAAAATGAAGAAGGGAAACATTCCTTCCTCTTCCCCCTTGTTCCCTTCTTATTCTCATGCATACATACAACCTTTCATGTCTTAATTGATTTATATGTGGGAAAACATCACTTGGATGACTTACTTTTAAAAGAATTTTAGTGTCTAGAAAGCACTTAAATAGAGAATAGCTAGATTCATAGCTAGATTCATAGCTGGCATAACTCTGCACAGCTCTGCTGAAGTCAGTGGATTTATAATGACTTGAATACTTTGAAACTGGGTTTAAAATATGCAGCTGAAGAATTGTAATGCTTCATGTTCAGTAAAAGTTTTCCTTAGGGTAAATCTTACACTAAAAGATAAAACACCTCTCCTCTTTTGCAAAAAAAAAAAAAAAAAAAAAAAAAAAAAGTGTGAATGGTTAATACTGAACCTGCAAGAGAAGCTCTGTAGATGTTCCTATGGAGGGTTTGTTTGAGCACCAGAGTACAGGAGATGACTCGGTGCAGGTAACAGCTGTTTCCGTGTATATCTTTCTACACTGACTTCTCCAGTGGTAAAGCAGAGCTTTGTTTTATATCTGCAGAGCAACCCATAGCTGCTTCCTTGTCTAAAGAGGGCATTTGCTCCTGTCAGCCTCTGAATGAAAGGGAAGAAGGAGTATGGAAGATGGAAATTGGTAGGTATACATGTAATAAGAGTTTTGCAGTAGCCCGTGTACCAATCTCTGCTGTGGATACTCTACGACGTTGTACAGACATTCATGGATCTTTGTTGAAAAACAGCAAATGAAAAACCCCCAAAGTATTTTGAATTCCAATTATTTGGTTGACCTGTGGACTTTGTGACCACTAAAATGAACACAAGATCCATCATCTTTACTTTGAGATCCTTGCCACAAGATGAGAGGACTAAATTGAGAAACTGGTCAAACCACACAGTTAGAGGAAGTATTGCATGTATAACATCACATTTTGCATGTATAACATTACATTTTCTCTAAGATTAAGAGTTGAGGAAGCCTACTTGCTGCATTGCAATGAACACTGATCTCACAATGGCTCTGCAGTTGGGAAAACCCAGAGGAGAATTTAGGTCTGAAGCAATTAAGATGTTCAGGGTCGTTTCAGGGTCAAGTCAACGCACTCTCAGGGGACCATTTTACATTAAGAAGTGTCACAGAGGCCTTTGTACCAAAAGAAAAAAAAAACTATCTGTTAAGAAACTTAAAATGCAATTTGTGTGCAAAATAGAAGCAGCATATGTTAGAAATAAAACTCAATTATTCACTTCTAGTAGCCTCTGTGTATGTGCTACTTATCAGTCCTTCCAAGACAGTTGGCTAACAACATCATTTGGGAATTTCAAGTAATACTCAGAATTCCTTTGAACATAACATTCCATTAACTGCAAATTAATTGGATCTGAAGGTCAGTGTGAAGTGGATTACCATAGTATAGGAAAGCAGCAAGCATGTTGCTCATTTCTAGTACATTAGTAAAGCTCTTCTGGAAATATTGACATTGGTATATTTCAGCATATGATGCATTCTATAAGTCTTTGTATTTCAGTAGTACCCTGTACCTCCAATATTGACAAATGTTTGAACAATTTTGAGTTGCATTTCATTGTTGCAGGCACATACTTAAGTATTCTTAATCTATTTTAGAGTGAGTGGAATGGCTTGCAGTGTTTGTTTGATGGCACTTGAGGAGACAGGTGTATGTTTTAAAGAGGGAGGGAAAATGAAGGGATACTCTGAAAAGGCAATTAGTCATGGCTAAAGCCCCTTGAATTTTTAGCTTAATTTCAGCCCAAGAAATGATCAAAAACTTCTGAGCTTTTGCGATTTCCTAAGATGTTCATAAGTCTCCATATATACGTGTATTTCTTTTAGCAATTTCCGGGAATTTTATGTAATCAGTAACATAATTATTGTAATTTCCACTCTTACCTCTTTGTGGGTATTTTTCATTAAAACCTTGTAATTTGCTTCCTTCTTTTTCTTGTCTGTCATTTATTCTTTGCTGAAATAGAACACCACTGCTTTACCATAACTGGAACTGAAGAGCTCCAGACAAGTCACAACTGTTCAGCATGATTCCACATCTGTCATGTTGCATCTACGTATAATGTTCATGACTGTTTTAATCATGGATTTGTCTATCCTACTCATTAATTTTCCTAGAGGGGCAGTAAGGAATGCGGCTTTAAGCTGATAGAGAAATTTAGAATTCAAAAAAGGCATTTTACACACATTTTCTTTCTTACTAGTTCTGGTTGATATACTCACTTAAGGAGAATGAATGTACACAGCCTGAGAACAGCATCCGTAACAATATTTGCACTGAAAGGCTCAAGGCCAGGGCAAATATAAGTGCACTTTACAGAGTGCAAACCAATTAGGGGATGAAAGGTCATGAAGGACATATCTTTGACAAGAATGAATGCAGTTAACAAGGCATTTTACTTCTTCCACATATTTTCCTGAAACATCAGCTGTTCTGTTACTCACTGGTAACATCAGTCACTGATCTGGATTCATTCAGCTTAGTGTTTCATCTCACAGTTTTACAGGTTTGCAGATTTTCATAGACTTTCACAAAGCCCAGCAACAGACAGGGATTCTTGACATTTTTATGAATTCACAGCTCCACCATCGGTAGAGTAAGTATAATCATCATCTTCTGGTAAGCAGAAATTAAGAACAAATGAAGTCTAGTGCCTACAATCTGTGTTAATTGATGCTGGCTTTATGGATCATATTCTCTTTTCCGAAGACCTTTTGCTGAGCAAAATTCACAAATGAAAACACTTGCTGAGATTTTATTTCCATGGCAGTTTTCTCTATTTTCTTCCACTGGCACTGTCATATTTTAGTTTGTGAGGGGAAGAGCTATTTTTCAACCTGGTTATTTACCTCTTATAGTTGAAGCAAAAATCACTGATATTGAGGACACGTTAAAAAGGAAACAGATGGAAATGAGCAGATCCTAAAGGAAAAAAAAAAACAAAAAACACATAACAGCAAATTTTACAGACTTGTTTGCAGAAAACTACTGCCAGAAGACAAATACTAATTTATTTTGCTGTCATATTTGACTCTTTTTATTTTCCTGGGCATCTTAACATGAAAAAAAACTCACTCTTAAGAATTCTGTTTATTTGCATTACTCTGGTAAATAAACTATCTGGGTTTTCTGTTGTGCAGGAAATTCATAGCAGAAGGCACTTCACTTACCTGGGCATATTAGGCAGACAAAGAGATGAGTTGTATTGGAAAAACTTGGAAAATAATTTGCTTTTGCATACTACCCATCTAAATCTATCAGTCCCAAACACCCTTTCCCACTAGTCCTCAGAAAAGAGATGATTAATCTGTGGCCTTTGGAGATAGGTTAGCAGCGTCGGCAAGAGCTGGATTCGGTCTGCCAATGGGTACTTTTGTAAAGTAAGACAGCTGTGGCTTATAGCTGAAGTTTTGAATCTGAGACATCATAGCTCAGGACTCACTATTTCCTGGCATATTGGGAGGGAGTGCAACCAGAAATATTCATTCATTCTGGAAAGAAAACACTCATCAAATCTAACCATACATAGAATGGCTCACAACAAAGTTAGCAAAACACAGTCACTGCATTTGCAACATCACCAACACCACTTGCGGTAGTCATTGAGCAATGTGTGATCCAGAAACATTAGTCATCAAGCAGCTTTTATTCATGTAAAGGGCATTTAGGCATCACATAAGACTCAGAGTGTGCCTAAGATTCAGTCTGGTTGTATTTATTGTAAAGATCTAACTGAATTTACATCATTAGTGGCTAGCCCAGAGCACATCATGGGCTGCAAAAACTTTTTGAAAGTTTGGGTACACACTGAGACTAGCCCACATTTACAGCCTGCAGCCATGTTTCTGCACCACACTACTTGTAATGCTGAGGTTACATCTATGCAGAAAGCCAGGTCAGCCAGTGTTATCCAGAATGTCAGTGGGGCTCTCTGGCTTGGGCTGTCCAGCCCATGGTTGGAGATGGATTTTCCCACATCTATCTCCATATAGGAGTGGCCTTCCCATGCCACCTCTTCTGCCTGGGCAGTGCAAAATATGCTTGAAATCTGGCCTGGCCTTGCTGGAAGTTCCAGGCCCTAGGTGGACAATGCTTTCATGCTTTCTCAAAGATGCACTGGCCAACAAACTGATTTTAGTCTTTCAAAAGAGAAAGAAGACTGTGGAAGACTGTTCAGTTCAGCACATAACTCTGCCATTCATGAAATGAACTGGAAAGAAATTCTTTTCTCTGTAAGTCTTGCAGGCAAGGAGCATTTAAATCCTCTTCCTTCCTTCCTTCCTTCCTTCCTTCCTTCCTTCCTTCCTTCCTTCCTTCCTTCCTTCCTTCCTTCCTTCCTTCCTTCCTTCCTTCCTTCCTTCCTTCCTTCCTTCCTTCCTTCCTTCCTTCCTTCCTTCCTTCCTTCCTTCCTTCCTTCCTTCCTTCCTCCCTCCCTCTTTCCCTTCCTCCTTCCCTCCTTCCTTTCTTTTTTCTTTCTTTTCACAAACTGAAGAAAGTTTTGTTTAGATTTTGGTGAAAAGAAGGTAAGAACACCCACAGCTCACACTCACAGCATCAATCATGAGATGTGTATGAATAACGCGTCATGCAGACGTGCTGTTATGATGAGCACTTGCAAATGGAGAATGTACTTCCTTAGTTTATTAAAACAACTGTCCTGAACTCAGGAGACAAATCATTTAACAGCTTATTTGTGCAAGATCCCTCCCCTTGTGCAAGATAGCCCAGCTTATTTCAGGGAAAGAATGTATTAGATCAGAGCAGTGAGAAGTTTGTAAACTTTAGAATCTGAGGGTCTTGGCAATTGTTTTTGGTGCCATAGCAATGCAAAAAAGCAAGTTGATTTTTTTGAGGACCAACCTGTCTGCTAGCATAGCTGATCTTACTGAATCTTCCTAATTGTTTTTCTTTTTCCTTTTCGAAAAAGTAATAGGAATTGTCAAAACTCATTATTTCCATCAGTCTGTAAGATTTCTATCAATTCAAAAGAAATCAAACTTATCTTTTAGAAAAATCTCATTGATTCTAGAAGAATTTAGAGAAAATAAGTTTTAAAATAATGAGAATATTTGATCATGTTAGTACAAAACACATTTTTTATGAAGTCTTGGATTTTAATACAATAAAGGTTGTGGGGTTTTTTTTTGGCCAGAAGTAGCAACCTCAATCACTCAGTCTTTGAAATCTGATCTGGACTGCACCATGGTCCAGTGGAACATACTTAATTGTCACTCTTTAACACTCTGTTAAGAAAACTGTGATTGATTTCCTTTTAATGTTCCTCAAAGCCTTCTTAAAAATGAAATAGACGTGTTGATGTTCACCAAGGCCCAAATTCTGCTATTAGGCATGTCTAGAGCTACTAAGAAATTTCAGGTGTGACCATAGTGATTTAATATTCCCTTGTGCTTGAGCAACCTTAAAGCCACGTGGATGTTGCCTACTATCACTGAAGCAGAAGTACTTCTTGAATTTCTTTTGCAAACCAGGCATTAACCAAAATGCAGAAAAAGTAGCATTTTGTTAGAGGTGATATAAAGAAAAAATATTTCCATTTTTCTGCATTTCATGCTTTACTGTTCATAATTCTGTTCATATAGTATTGTCAGCATTTGTATCTTTATTTTAAAACAATTGAAGAGGAAGTCTAATTAAAGAGAAAAGTTGCTGGTCACAGGAAAGAGGAAGAGGACAGTTATTCTGCCCTGTGATATAAGAATAATTCATAAGTCGTAGTAGGGATTTTTTCTCTCCCTGAACAGTTTTCAAACAGGTTTGCATTCTCAGAATGCAAAAT
Organism: Chrysolophus pictus; assembly: GCA_037305975.1. Taxonomy (NCBI): domain Eukaryota; kingdom Metazoa; phylum Chordata; class Aves; order Galliformes; family Phasianidae; genus Chrysolophus; species Chrysolophus pictus. The sequence continues at coordinate 956,279 of CM074583.1, forward strand.
TCATATCTTTATATCTCCAGACACATAATCAGATTTATTTTCCAGCAAGTTATTGTTAAATGGCTCTTGAATATATAGGAGAACAAATTGGCTGATTGCAGTCTCTACATGAATTCTGGTCATCACTTTTGAGGAAGCCAGAGGGTAAATAACTTTATTCAGTCATCAAATTATCCTATATTGGCATTTTATATGTTGCTTTGCACATCTTGAAGTTAATATACAATGACCATGTCACAGATGTTTCTTCCTTCTCAAGGGGTATATTTCAGGCTGTTTCCACACAGATCCCATTCTCAGGAGTGCAGTCCATGGATGAATTTGTGGGCAGCACTGGAAAATGCTTACTTGCTGTAGCAGACAATATTCTAAGTCTGGTTTTGTTATTCTAATGTTTTTCTAATTACTTACAATAAAATAGTTACTATTTAGGTGAAGTAGTGTGTTTAATATGGGGTTGTTTTTTGTTTTTTCAGTAGCGTTTTCCTCTTTGAGTTTGAAAGTACTTTGTAAGAAGTGAAACAAAGTGAATCTCATTAGGATCTGTGAAATTGGCACATATGGGGAGATTTAACACCTTTTAAAGTATTGCTTATGATAGCGATATGTATTAACTAATTGTCTCTTGCTGTGGTGTGAACAATGAGATGGATCTGAAAGAGATTTAGCAGGGAAAGATGTTAAAAGCTGTGGTGGTAATTGTTGATAAATTCGCAAGGGTTGCAGTTGGCTGTAAAGCTATCCTCTGCTGCAAATTAATGTGCTCAGTGGCACTTTCTCCTACCCCACTTTCATTATAAAAAAAAAAAAAAAATCCGAGTGCTTGGTTTGAAAAACTGCTATATTTGAATTTTCTGTCGCACCAGGTTTCTGTGATATATAAATTTATTGAGTACTACATTTCCTACAATTCACAAACTATGCATTGCAGTTAAAGACAGAAAATACTTTATCATAGTTTATGAAGGTTACTTCCAAACATTGGAAAAAAACTCTCTGGGACAGTGGCTAATAATTCTATTAGCCAAATACACAGTGTATGTCTTAAGCTGTTTTCTTTGCTGAAAATTCTAACAGCCGTGTCTCAAGGTCTGTGTAATTCATATAGCACTTTAATCTGTGATTAATTACAGAAATATTGGAAGCTTTGCTCATTCCCACTTCTTTTTTTCATCAAAAGTGAAAATCCTAAAGCAAAGCTCTACTAGGCAGTAAGAGACCCAGGTGACTTAATAGACTGACCAAAAGTCAGACACCTGGATGGGTTTTGAAACAACACACAGATAAACTGGGGCCTGTGGAACTACCAGAGTATCTACCAGAGGTCAATGCTGTAGGATGTTTCCATCTTTGAGAGGAGAAATGGCGCTGAAAAAGCAACAGAAGACTTCTACACTAGTGCAAAGCTGGTTATGAGAGACCAGGTAAGACTTCTTAATGTGGGTGTAGTGTTTTTTAAGTTGAAGATTGTGCACTTCTGATATATTCTGGATGTGAAGAGAGAAGTCAATGGGGATAGAACCACCATCTGTTATCAGTCCACTGCTGAGTGAATCACAAGTTGGTAAGTTTTGCTATTCAGAAAAACCTCTTGGCTGAGGCTGTCTAATGCACAAAACTTTCTCAGTGAAGATGAAACATCTGCAAACAGGCAGCTGCTTTTACTGGCATCCTAAATGTAAATTTTCTGCCCAAAGACAAAAGTGAAAACAACCTCCCTGAAATGTTTTTTGAAATGGATTTCTCCATCAAGTGGTTGCTCTGCTATTTTTATGTTTGTTTATGATCCATGTGCTCTCATAAAGTACCAAAGTTATTAGAACAATTTGAGATGAAAGGTATCAACGGTAAGAGAAATGTTTCATTCTGAATTTTTTGTTCCTTTGTTTCAAACTGCCTCTGTTCTTTTTCAACCTCTTTCAATCAGATTTAATATTGCCCTTTCACTGTGGAATAATTATCTACAGATCAGGCAATTGGTTCCCTACCTCATGTTAGCTGTGGCTGTAGCTCAAGAACAGAAATGAAAGGAAGTGAGAGCACAATAAGAGCTTTCTTAATGTGAATGAAGGGTTGGAAGATACCTGCATATTGACTGGAAAGGAAATATAGTTTGCCTTCCAAGACATGTGTACAGCTGAGTTCCTCTGGAATACTCGAGGGAGGCCTTATGGTTTTATGTATGCCTCACTCAAGATAAAATTTCATGGCAAAGGGTGAGGGTCACCAAGAGCATACAGAATAGTTGTCTCTTACTTCCCCATCCTCAATTTCCTCTCCTCAGAGATTCTAATAATTTTAATACTGTCAGCAAGAAGTAAGAGTGGAGAGATATAAAAGTTGGGGCTCTGGAGTGTGTTATCATCATTAGATTGTGGTGACACTGCCCCACTGGTGCTTCTCTCCTTAAGGCATATGCCTTAGGATGCAGATTGACAAATAAAAGTGTAGTGCTCGCATATTTCCGCAACTTTCAGAGAGCTGAAAAAGGAGCTGAGGACTCACATAAGTTAAAAAACAACAACAAAGAATAGTTTTGCATTTTAGTCAGAAGTTCATGAAGAGAGCAGCAGCTGGGGCTGAGCTGAGGAGGGGGTAAGTTGTAATCAGCATATTCAGTAAGCCTCAGATGCAGATCAAGATATGCAAAGTTTGTGCTGACTAGCAGACAAGAAGAGCTCCAGTTCTCATCCAGCAGAGAGTAAATTGAAAAATAATTACAAGGAATAGAAATTTCTCTCAAAGTGTTCAAATAAAAAATATGCCTTGCATATTTTTTCCATAGCTATTTTTTTCTGTGGATGACATGGAACGTTTCAGGATGTGGTCTGGGCATTTTCACTCTCATTTATTCTTCCAACAACCCAACGCTGTCCACTGAGCATGTCTCCTCCAGCTCACACTGCTCTGGAAGTTTTCCTGAAACCAACTGTGGTGTGGCTTAGGAGCTGCAAAGAAGGAGAGGATAAGGAATTCCTGAGGGCAGAAGTCCCAGACAAGAAAAGTGAGAGAAGCAGCCGAGTCTGTTTTTGTTCATTTCGTGCTTCCACAGATAGAAGGAATTTGGTTTTGAGGGAATGGCTATGAGCAATATTTGCCCACCTCAGTGAATAATGAACAAATATGAGTAAGTTTTTCAGACTTGTCTGAGTGTTCCCCATATGCCAAGCAGCCTCAGTCCTGCTGTCCTTCAAGGACAGCCCTGGGGACTCTGCAGACCCAAGTACCCACCAGATAACTCTGAGGCCATTGCAAATATGCATAATCAGAATAATATGGCTTCAGTGAAAATGTGACTAAGAAGATATTTTCCTCAAAGGACTGCAGGAGTTACCCAAATACCTGTCTCTATCCTAACAGTAGTGTGATCTGCTCATCTCTCTCTGTATTTGGAGCTTGCTCCTGTTTTACTTTTTTTTTTTCCTAGAGTGTTTTTCTTGATGTACTAAATGTGTTAAATACTGTACAGCAAGGCCAAGGGAAGAAGAATCATAGGCTCACTTCGGTGTAAGGGAACACATACAATCAGTAGAAATTTTTATCTTTGGACTCCAGTAATTTGACAAACCTCATTTTAAACCAGGGTATCTTTCCTACCTGATACGTTCTCTCCCTCAACTAATAATTACATAGTTAGGTAATGTTGGTAGGCCTATAAAGAGCGTGAATTTAAATAGAGATTGTGAGCTCTTGGTGAGTTAATAGGTTCTTGTTTCATATTTCCACTGCACCATACATTATAACATAGGCTACTCTTCAGTATATCATGGGAACAGAGAGGAAATATGCATAACTTGACTCATATATTCAAAAGGAGACATAAAACATTGCCTTGTTCTGTGTGTGTTCCCATTTCCTCTTTAGAATTATTCTCAGCTTAAAGCACGTATTTACATTCAGATCAGAACTATTCACAAGAGGCTTGCAGCTGTGGAATGTGTAACATATTGTAATTATAAAGATATATTTGTTCCTTTTTCCCTGTGAATAGATTCATGTATTGATTTGTTCTTACTTCTGCACACCTACACCAAGGCAATGGGGAGAAGGTTGATTTTATGTGAAATGGCTTTAATTGCCTTATCTCTGGGGAAGAAAAATTGCCATTGAAAACTTCAGTTACAATTTTGTAACAATTTTTCTAAGCAGACCTAGACTAATGATCTAAAATTCTTTTCTTCTTAATTAAGATTATGGTTATAGACAGTTACTGGGATGCATGAAGGTTCTGGAGAAAAAAAAGCCTGGAAAGTTTAAGGAAAAAAATGCAATCGTGAGCACATATTTTTAAAAATTTTATGAAATCCATAAGTTCAGTAAATTGTTTTGAGAAAAATAGCTATGTAGAAGATTGAAAATCATCTCATGAGTGGAAAATCTGGACCAAGGTGGAGTTTTACTTTTGATTTCTAAAAAAAAAAAAAAAAAAAAAGCTAGTAAAAATATCAAAAAATAAAAATAAAAATAAAAAGAGCTAGTAAAAAGTAAAAATATCAAAAAAAGAAACTGACATATTCCAGATACCACAAAGAGATCTTTGTGGAACACTGTGATCCTCAGGAACGATTCCGGCTTTCCTGGACATAAATGGAGACAAAATCCAATAAAATCAATTGATGATGCCATCACAAAAGGTGTCAGTTGAGAGCTACCTAGATGAGCAGGGATTATTTCTAGACTTTGAATCTTTTTTGCCTCTAGCACCTCCCTTTGAGGTACTGTCCCCCGAATATCTCAGATTAGTGTGCTTTGGAGATGCTGTGATGAGAAGCAGTAGTGAATGATAGGAACTAACATACCCTGTGTTGGATACTTTTATTGCTTTGGGTATTTTAGTTCTGACATAGAAAGACTTCCAAAATTGCTGCAGCAATATGGATTCTATGATTACAAAGTTATTATTTGTTAATATAATTTTTATATTTCAGTTTGCTTTAAGAATAGCGAAAATATGCCTACAATAAATAAAGAAAGAAAGAAAGAAAGAAGGAAAAAAGAAAAAAGAAGGAAAGGAAGAAGAAAGAAGGAAAGAAAAAAGAAAAAAAGAGAAAGAGAGAGAGCGAGAGAAAAAGAAAAGGGAAGAGGAAGAGGAAGAGAGAGAAAGAGAAAGGGAAAGAGAAAGAAAGAGAAAGAGGAAGACAAAGAGGAAAAGGAAGGGAGAAAAGAGGGAGAAAAAGATGGAGAAAAAGAGAGAAAGAAAAATAGAGAAGGAAGAAGGAAAAACAAACCCAGTGTTTGGTGTGACATATTGACTGCTGAAGGTCTGAGTGTACAGAGATCCTGCAGTGAGATTGAGTGGGGAGAGCTGTTCAGAAATGCTGACAGAGAATGTTGCATCAGATAAATAGATCAGTTTTCTTGGCAGACAAACAACATTTTTTCTTCTTTGATAGGGGGCAAATAGAATTGCTGAGCTGTGTTTTTAGTTAAGATTAGATACATAGTTTCAGCCCAAAGCTCCTCTTAATCAGAAGATAACATTATCAAAAAACACAAAAAGCATCTCTGCTTTAGGTCCTTTTAGGTCCTGGTACTATTACTGTTAATGTGTGCATCTCTATCTGAAAATATAACATAAATAGCTGCAGGATTTTATCCACCAAAAAAAAAAAAAAAAAGTATTCAGCTCTTTTACAGGAATGAATGGAAATGCTTTGATTCATATTTATCCTGCTGTGCGAGCACAGCAAATTCATTTCTTAAATGAACATGCAAATGTTCTATCTCTTCCATGCCCAAGAGGAAAGTGTTGTGGTTCCCTTTCATTTAAGCATCTACCCAAGCTCAGTGTTCTTCCTTTCTTCATTTTGGTTTTCTTGATTTTTTAATTGTTATTTATATATATATTTATATATATTTGCAATTATCATAGTACCACTTGGCTCAGATGGTCCAATCTTGCATGAAAATTAGATTTTAATTAATCTCTTGCAAAAATTTCTGCCTTGTGTGGATGATGTCACATTTCCATTATCTAACCCTTAATAACTGATTATAGCCTAATTGAATGTACTAGAGGAAAAACGACAGGATGTCAAGATATAAAGTTCATTAAGGAAAATCAATTTGCAAGGCCTTAAATTGCATTAAGGTCTACCCTTTAAATCATCTAATGTATTTCTTCCTGGTCTGGGAAGGTAAACAGGCACATTTTGGAGAAATATGTACAACAAAAAGTGGTACATTTTGGGAATAAGTTAAATTGCAAACAACTGAAAATTAAACCACAATTCCTTTATCAGTGAATGACAAGTTGCCAAGGTACTCAAAGAAACACTTGGCCAAGTCCCCTGTATTTCCCATTCCTTTGTCATTAAAATAAAATAAAAAATCTCACAGGTAAATTGCCCCGAGATGTACCTTATTTTATCAAAGAAGCAAGCAGAGTAGAGTTAATGATTATCCACTCTGTGATTTGCTCTACAGGATGGATTTGGCACTCCTTTACATACCAGACCAGATGTTTTCGTCTTTTTTCAATCTGTAAACAGTAGAAGCTGCTTATAGTCATATTCTTGGCATCACCATCAGATGGATGCATTTCAATTAGTCTCTTTTGTGGTACTAAGCCAATACGGTACCTTTGTGAACTGCTTAATGCAAAAAGTCAGTGGGAAACAACCTAGGCTTGTAGTTAACTCTTGACAGATATTGAAGGAAGTGGTGATGTTGGAAGTGGGTGATAGTTTAGGATGCACAATACTGCTTGTGTTTCACTTGTGGACTCGGGCCTGGTGCATGTGCTCTTGGTTTCCTGGGTGCCTAAGGGAGACAATTTTGGAGTAATTCTGGAGAGGGATGGTAAGGATCATAGCCTGACTGTGAGTTCTGGGCCCATCTACTTATGTATATTGGTGTGATCTGCCTGGCATAGGAATTTCTCTTACTCCACGTATGTTCATTGAGTTTTAGTACCAGTCAACAATGTTTTTATGCAAAAACTACAACCAACTAAAAAAAGCAGCACACTTAAAGATAAAAGGACACTGCAAGCTGAACTAAACTAGGTTCACTAGAATCTAAAGGCTCTTCTCTATAGCTCTATGGTTTCTACTTGCTGATACTTAGTGCTGTATTTTGGAAACAGAACATGGTATCTCTTCTCACTTGGCCTTTGGAATTTGGCCTTTCACAACACTCAAGTGGGTGAGAAAGTCCCCAATTTTCTGGCCAGGACTGCTGGATGGGCTCATGATGATACAGGGCAATATGCCCTGTTGTGTGAATTCAGCTGCTTAAATGGTTCAGATGAGCCTTTCCTAAAGTGTATATCCTCACAATCAACTGAGTACCCAGGACATATTCTGCATTCTATATTTTACCAAGGTCTGATCACTATTGCAGCCCACCGTGGTCTTCTTGTGCATCAAGTGGGGCACTTACAGAGGTACAATAAACTCAAGTATCTCTATGCAAAAAGAAACCTCCTCTTTATACGGGTTTTCAGAGGAGATAATTAATAAGAACTTGAAAAGAAGAAGACGGCACATTTAGCATAAGTTTCAAGTGACATTTTGTCACCTTCCCTTAGGTTGTATCAAGAGTGGAGAAATGGTATGGTGACTCTTTCTCTTTGAGATGGTTTACGAAGAGTTTTTAATTATGTTGGAGATTTCTTAAAAGTAATTTCATATGATGGCATATGGTGCAAACTGGATGCCTCACTTTGATCTCCTGTGGAATCGAGGTTGACAGCAATCTTCAAATGAAGAGTTCAGCAGAAAAACAGACAGAAAATTAACATATTGGAGCACTGCTTTTCTTGTAATCATCACCATTAAATGTGGAGAGAGTATTCTGAAACTCAAGTTTGCACCTTGAACAGCATTAGTGGGGCTGAATTGCCCTCATTAGCTATTTCGTATTAAATTTGATGAGAAAATCGATGTTGACAAGCCCTGGAAATGCTTTTTTTTTTTTTTTTTAATCTTGTTTTTAATCATTTTAGATCACTTACTAAATGTCTTGTAATTTTTCAGAGGTGTCTCCTTCCAAGTGAGAAAAAATGAGCAAAATGAATATGGAAAGTAAAAATTCAATCTTCTCAGTCTCTTGCTCCTTGTAATAGTACCAGAATGAAAATTATGGAGCATCTGTATTATAATTTACTTTCAATTTATAATCATGTTTTTTCATATTTTGATATGACTGAAAAATATTTTGCATATTTTTGCAATTAATTTGCATTTCAGTTACAAAATTTTCATGAAGTTATGCATTGGTACTTTTTTTACTTTTCTTGTAAACCATAAATGACTATAAGTCCCTTTAATTTTCTGCAAGATTTTAGAAAATTCCCAGTGTCTTTTCTCATTGTAAATGAAATACATCAAAATATAAAGATGTTCACTTTTAATGTGCCTTGACTTCATGGTGAATTTTTTTGTTTTGAGTATGTTTGGCATTTTAGAGAGGGATAAAGTACTTCTGATAATTCCTTGCATTTATTGTGGGAAAAAAAAAGTAAGTATGAACACTCATTGAAGTCTTTCTTCAAGGAAGACCTTTATTTCTAAGAATATAATGTATTTAAAGTATGCAGAACACATTAGGTTCATTTTGACCTTACTGCAACTCCAGGGGAGTCATTGAGGAACTTTTCAGGAGACAGATGCTTCCAGAGGACTTGTGGGCACAGGCTTCATCCCACCCTTCTACAGTGGGGAGAGATCAAGACAGAAAAGACAAGCCAGCATCTGTGCCTTGATGACTTGAAAGAGTGAAGGCAGACTGAGCAATTTCTATTCCTCAAAACCCAAACTGTATCTTTTACTGAGCCTAAATAAATTGGCATGATGAAAGCCAATGTAGATTATTGTAGTTATTTCTTATGAAGGAGTTTAATGAAGGACCACTGCACTGCAATTTTGGGATGAGTTAATCTGTGAGTAGCCATTTGGGATTCTTGAGATGAGTCTCCAAAGCTCTTGTTGAACCCATGCTTGAACAAAAACTCAGTGACAGTCAACAGGAGAAGCTACTTCAGAGGAATAAAGTTTGTTTTAAGTAACTTCTTATTTCAAGAATTTCCATGATGTTTGTCTTTCTTCTGCGGCATGATGGTAGATGGTGGAACTTCAGGAATATCAGAAAGGTCTTCCAATAACTCTTCTACATGAAAGTCTACTACATTTACACTTTAAGTCATTGCTGTGCAAATGAAAATTATATCCCTTCACGTGATATATGAAGGAAAGCTGTGGACACAGACTGCATTTCTTTCTATCAATCTCCAACGAGGTGCATTCAGATGGACGTGGGCTTTAAATATTTCATTGGATTTAGTTAGTTGTTATCTTTTAAAAATCTGTTTTTCAGTGGTATTTAATGCAAAATGTTTCATTCAAGTGATACCACTAGGTAGAAAAGTACTGGTGTTGAAGGTTGGGGTTCAGTGGAGGACCAACACATACAGGATAACTGTTTTATAGAAATCTCCTAGTAAATTTAATGTTTCTTCCTCTTACATATGGAGTGTCATTTCCCCTCAATATGACATGGGGGGATTTGCAAATTTGATCACTTGCCCCCCCTTCATGGCCAAAACACGACAGCATGAGAGCTGGGGGAAATTAAGATTAGCAAAAACTAATAAATATTGTTGACCTGCTATTTGCAATTGAGAAACCTTTTCATACAGTGATGGCCTGTTGCCTAGCATTGCAAAAATGTAGTCCAATATAGAGCAAAGCTGCAGCAGAAAAACTTGGGAAACCAAGCCCTTTTTAGAGTTGGGACAGTGAGTGGCATGATAAGAAAAATCACTGTGTATTTTCTATCAGGCTGAAAATCTACTGCAATTTAGGCAATGCGAAACTCCCGCAGCAGCACTGTGTTAGCACTGCTGTGGTTAATATCGCTTGTGGATGGCAAAGCAATGGAAGAAATCTGATAAATGAAACGTAACCACCTGATGCATAATTCAGTCTTGCAAGGGCAATGTAGGAAAACAGTATCATATCCAGACAAATTAATCTGTCCTAGGTTTCTGACTATCTCAAGGCCTTCTCTTTCATTGTCAGTTCAGTCACAGGTATATGTGATTACTATTTCAAATGGAAGGTTCTTTTCCAATAGCTATTTGAGAAAGATTTTGTCTCACAGCAAAATCATTTTAGTGAAGTATGCTTTCATTTTGAAGTACAATTGGATCTGTCAGATAGAACCATCATTCATTTTGCTTTGTTTCTATTGTTTTGTTTTCTTTCTATTACTTGTGTATTATCAAACTCAGGAAATACATTTGTGTGTAAGCAGTCAGTGCCAGAAGTCTGAAGTTTCATTTTTAATTTTAGATGATGGCACCACTGCAGTGCACTGTGCTCACCGACTCCAGTCATAACCAGCTGGTTATTAACAGCTGCAGAAAGTTATCTGTACCCACATATTGCAACAGCTTAATAAATACAGAGCAGAAAAGTATTATTACAACACTTTGCAGGAGATTTGCTCATGGAGAAGTATGATCCCCAGTCCACAAAGAGCATATCATGTCTTTGGCCAGTGCTGAAGTTGACTGTAGACTCCCCTAGAAAGGCTTTAGTACCAATAACGACAGAAAATGAGTATCTGCTAGGCCTACAGAGTGGTTCTTATTCTTTCTCCCTTCCCCAAATACAGCTCTTCTTTGTCTTCCAGTTTTCATTCGTTTGTGGTACCAGGCATAAATTACTCAATCTGAATGAGCTGCTGAGCTCTGCCCAGCTTGCAGTCTGCAAACTTTGCAGGCAGGTATTGGATGTTCCTGCAGACCACATCTCTGCAGGGGAGGCTCCCTGCGAGGCCAGAAACAGTTCAAAGGTGGAAGAACTGCCCTGAGGGGGAGTGATTTCAGGATAGGTGTTGGGATTTCATATACGAAGACTGAAATTCAGTAGCTTCTGTTATCTTTAGTACTAGACAAGCAGAGTGTGTCTGTGTCTCTTATTTCTCAGGCTATCTGAAAAGATTATGGATAGTCTCTGCCCACTAGTGACATACTGAACAGGAATAGATCTCATTCGTGCATCCTTGTTCACAAATAGGGTCATGGCTTAAAAATCCAGGGATAGAAAAATGTACTTTTGAATTAGTTCAATTCTTATTTTGTGCTTTTTATCTGGTTCCTCCCTTATTATAAAGGTTTTTCTTGAAACAATAGAAAAAGCAGATAAGGAAGTAGGCTGCAGCAGATATAACCACTTTATTTCTGTCACCTAGGCAAACACACACTTTCTTCCTCCCTAATACAAAGGCCCCACAACGTGAACAAAATCACATTTTCATTCACTAAGTTTCTTCAGAACTGTTAGAATTTTCAACACGTATCCAGAGCCAACAGCTGTTGAAGAAGGAAAGGGACTATTTCTCAGTGGATTAAAAAAAAAAAAAAAAAGAAAAAGGAAGAAAATCCTAACATTACCCAGAGCTGTAACAAAGGCAAGGAATAAATGGGTTCAGGGAAGAAAGTTCTTCTGGGGGTGGTTTAACATGACAGTGCAGTTTAAATTTCTGTTCAGGAAGTCTCTAAGCTAAAGACTGGCAAAAGCTGACAGAATAATGAGGAAAAGATCACTTTTTTTCTGCCTCTTCCTAATGATTGTTTCCTAAACAGCTACCACGAAGCACAAAATCATGAACTTACTATACTGTTGGTCTATCTCAGGATGCCAGTTCCTTAGGTGTTCAGTAGGTGCCCAGAAGTGAGTGTGGGACAGGTGTCCTAACAGTTTGAAAGCAACAGGGCATGGAGGGGAATGGGAAGCCCGTCCTTAAATTTTCTTTTCATTTTTAAATTTTTAATTTAGATTTTTTTCTTTTTTCTTTATTTCGTCTTTCTGAAATATTTGGGAACTAAAGCAGCTTTAAGCAACCAGCCTATTCAGAAATGCTTAGTATTTAAACAGGATTTATAATTCAAATCTGCAAATTCCAATATTAATTGTTACTTTGCTTTACAGAGCTGTCAGTATGCTGTGAGGATATGAACAGCGTGTATTGTTCACAGATGTTTGGCTTTACTGAAGAATATATCCAGAAAATATTAGAGGTGTCAGGTAAGATGTATGAAATATTTGGAAGGAGAAAGCAGCACATTTTTTACAGATTGAAAGTGTGAACTGACGTCTCCAGGTCTTGAATATCTCCACAACCTCTCTGGGCAGCCTGTTTCAGTGCTCTGTCGCTCTCACAGTAAATAAGTTTTTCCTTATGTTTGTGTGAAACTTTTTGTATTTCAGTTCCTGCCCATTGTCCCTCATTCTATTGCTGCATGGCACTGGAAGGAGTCTGCCCCCATTTACTTGAATCTTACCCTTTAGGTATTTATCAACATCCCCTCTCAGTCTTCTTTTCCCTGTGCTGAACAGACCCAGATTACCCAGCCTTTCCTCACACAGGAGATGCTCCAGGCCCATAAGCATCTTTGTGGCCCTCTGCCGGACTCCTTCTAGGAGATCCTTGTCTATTTTGAACAGGGGAGCCCAGAACTGGACACAGTATACTCCAGATTTGGCCTCACCAGGGCAGAGGATCTCCTCCCTCAAACTGCTGGCCACACACTTCTTGATGCACTCCAGGATGCCATTGGTTTTCATGGCCACAAGGGCACACTGCTGGCTCAGTGGCCTGTTATCCACCATCTTATTCACCATTATCTTCCTTTATTAGTGCTTTATTACATACATATCTACCATATAAGGGAATCATAACTTCATTCTGAAGGTGTCTGATACATTTCTAAAGCCAATAATATGTATTTTAATATACCACTTCATATTTAATGTTCATAACAAATGAATGTGTGGTGTTGGCATAATTTTCATCTGCTGTAAGTTTCTTTCTTATGAACTCATAAAAAGAGAGATTTCCAGAATAATGCTCACAGGTATTGTTTAAAAAATAAAAAAAAGTTGCTCAATTTCTCTCCACTAGTGTATATAGTTGGAAGACCTGAAACATCCTCATAATCGGATCAAATCTAAATTGCTCTTTGTATGACCATCATGGCTGAATGCATAATTTGAAAGGCTCTATTTCTGAAGGCTTGGAAAATCAGATTTTGTTCTTTGTGAACTGAAATATTCATAAATATTGCATATCTATTTTTAACATTTCTTTGTTTCCCTCAGTATGGCTCAGAAAAATGTCTATGGCTCCACATACTGATCTCCAAATTAAGTGAAGCAGCCTTAAAACAGAGCACGTAAACACAGCAGAAATATAAATGAAAGAATTTTGGTTACAAGGTCTGCTTAAAAAAAGTCTATACAGACAATAGTATAGTTCCTCCAAAATATCTTAGAGACCTTTTGCTCTACCTGCTGCACATAATAAAACACTCAGGAAATTATAGATTACGCCCTGGAATACATTCAGATCATTATTTCTTATGACAGCAATGAAATTCTTTAAACAGAATGCATTTCATATATACAGAACAACAGCAGAATAAATAAGGAATGCATTGCATTAAAAAAGAGCTACATTTCATTATTCACTTAAGGTTTGGCAGAAAAATAGCAAGAAGTAGATATTATCACAGAATGACTGTAAGCTGCCTGGTGAAGATTCTGTCAGTGAATAATTACCAGCAATCATTTTGCTTTCTGTAATTTAATATTATATGTATGTATATATCAACAATTGAGATAAATAAATCTTGACAAGCAACAGACCTCAGTTAAGTACCAGTTTAAGGACATATTTTCTGTTTGTTACTGCGCTTACAGAAATACTGAACAATATTTTTTTTCTATGAAGAGCTGATGGGAATCTTCTTGGAATTATGGTATTTTTCTGTACTCTAATTAGCCAGCACCACTAATGCAGTGGCACTGTAATTTCAGCATGTCTCTGGCAGCTTCTTCAGGTCTCACCACATTGGCTCTTTCCAGCCCTGGATCTCTTTCACATAGGTGTGATTTGTGAAGCTGAGTGGAGCACTGGAGAACTTGACTCAGGCAGACTTTCTGCCGCAGGATGTGGACAGCAGCCCTGTGTGCTCTACTGGGGACACGGTGGTCTCATCTGAGCAAGGGAGGATCTGCAGGAGCAGCTGTGTCACCAGCAAAATGATGTGAGCAGATCATGTGCTGGCAATTAGGAGAACTTTGAGGTCCACAGGAACTTCATAGAGATCCTGCAGAAAAACATAGCAGAGTCCCATGTTTCAGGGAAGGAGAGAGAATACTCAAGAAGGCAGTGGCTGGAAACTCTCAAGGTAGGAGAGGCCGGAAACTTGTCACTTCCCATGGAGCCACAAATACTCCTTCTCTGGCTGTGATTCTGAAATAGGCATAGGGTCTTCAGGTACAGGGCAAAACAGTAAAGGCAAGGAAGGCGATGTTCCTTCTGGGGAGGCATGAGAGTCAGCTGAGCCTTAACCAAGAGTATGAATGGAGGAAAAATAGGAAGGTGATTATTACTGGATGCTTTCTCCTATGGGGGATGGAGGCATCTGTCTATGTGACTCGGGTAGCAGAACTGGGGGAGTTGGAACAGATTCCTATGGCTGCAGTAAGGCAACATTCCATTTTTCTTCAAGAGGAGCAAGAAAGAATGTCCATTTTCATATCAGACCCTGAGAAGCTTATTCTATTTCCAAAAATATGCTGGTGGTGAATTTATTTTCAGACTAAGGTGTCTTAAGACATATATATCATTCGAGAATAAGATTCTTTTATGAGCATACAGCAGCATGATCCTCATGAGAATAGGATGTCAGCATAGAAATGACAGAGCATAATTTCGCTGCACTGCTGGCCATCCCAATGCCAAAGTTTTTGAATCAGCTGTCTCTGTAGAAGAGACAGGTATGGGAGGCTTGAAATTTCAGACTGGAATTGTGCTTAATTAGGTTATATCACAACTTAGTCTATTTTAAGATTGAGGAAGGCCTGGAAAATGTTCAGCACAATAGATCAAATGCAGCTGATGTACTTCATGCTTCCATGATTAGGTATCATTAGTTACATGCTTATCATTAGGATTAAGGATCATTAGATGGCATTAACAATACTGCCTATCTATAGGACCACTGAACCATGTGGAAAAATTCCTTCTGATTGCACTGATGTCTGGAGTAAGCAGTGAACCACCTAAAAAATCTTTAGATTTTGGACCATTTGGAATGTGTGACCTGGGAATACTTTTAGTAGACCTGCCAAAAGTCTACAGGGTAAATGGCTGCCTGGGATCAGCCAAGTGTCACTGCACAAAACAGAGCAAACAACAAAATCTGATCTAGCCACAACCAAAAATCATTGACTGTGGAAGCCTTATTAGCAGGAATTTACTTAGTTTCATTTCAGACATGCTGAAAAGAGCTTGCTCTAGACTAATTTTTTGGGTGTGTGATTAGGAGTTACTGACATGAAATCAGAAGTGATAAACACCAATAACTGGAAGTTGGATCACTTATCCTAGGTCTGGCAGCTTAATTACCTTCTTCCTGACATGAAGATCTTACTCTGTAGAAAGTTTTTTGCCTTATAAGTTGTGTTTTCTCAAAGCTCAATACTAAAAAAAAAACTCGATCATAAACTGTCTCAGAAATCCTGGATACTTTTAACAGGTTTTGTCTGCCTATTTTCGAGATTGCTTTAATGCAGCTGATATTTGATTCATCACTGTTCATCTTTTTTTCTTTTTTTTCCTTTTCTTATGCTTCTTGCAGAGATTAGCTTTATGTAAACATGTTATCCATAACATGAAACAAAGTAGTTGGAAACAACAATATATTATGGTCATGTATATTCATGGTTGTTTGATGAAGGAAAGACATTAACACATTTGTATTCCCTATCACTTCCTAATGGGAAAAAAAAAAAAACAAAAAAACAAAAAAACCAGACAAGAAGAACATGCTAGTAAATGCGTGTATTTATGACAGTAAAGTTGTCAAAACAGGTAGAACAACAACTCACTTTTTCTTTCTAATTTGGTAATCTGTAAATTAACAAGAAAAAATGCTTTTTCCTGGTTTCATCAACAGAAAGACTAATCAACAGTTGCAGACTCTACTCTCGTAATAAGTGCAGCTTTCTTTCTCCCCTTGAACATGATGAATTATTACGCTCTTGAAATAACCAGCAGAACCACTCTGACAAGTGGAAGCTCCTACACTGGTTCTGGAGAGATTGCAGCCATTCTGCACAAGCTGTCGCATGGATTTATTTTATTCTTTTTTTTTTTTTTCCGAGCGTCATCTGCCAGTATTGTTCATATCAAGTTTATTATCTGTTACTTAGGATTATAGCTGAGAGTCATCCCTTTGCGCAAGCTCTGTGTTATAAAGTGTGTCATTATCCAGGTGAAGGGAAGGAGGGCTTCTAATCTGGAGAATTTCCTCCTGCAGACATTAACATGGGCTCAGCACAGTGCTGAGTGCTCTTCCTTCGGCTACTGTGGCTTCCTTAATTTTATACTTAACAGCCACAGCAGAGATAAGTATCCCCTCCTGTTAGGTCTGCTGTGCTACTGTAAGACGACAGAATTACCAGTTGGCAGATGTAAAAATTAGGGTAATTTTCCCCTTGACTACTTAGAGAGGAGTAACAAAATCTCTGTCATTCTGATCAACTTGCTGAAGGTGCCTAGAAAGCCCAAGATATCCCTGATATCTAAGCCTGGATCTCCTAAGAGCTGTCTCAAGACATTTTCCAGCTCAAGGTGCGCAAAGATTCTACAGCAATATGTATTAGATGGAAGGCCCAGGAAGAACTGAGGCTATACACTGGGTCTCATACATGTCATGCAATATTGCTTGATGTGCAAGTCAAGGTTGGCACCTCTTGACAAGTTGGATTTAGTGTTCATGTACAGAAAAATGCCGGTTCAAACTTCTGAGGACTACTAAGGACTTTCTCTGGAAAAGTGGGGTGAAGGGTTTGACTGGATATGTGTGGATTCAGAGGATGTTGATTCCAATGAATGTTGAAATGATTGGCATATTTATTCCTGAAGTTAAATGACTTACTCATTTAAATCTCAACTCTGTACCTTGTGTTACTCAGCAAAATAGAACTATAGCTTCCCCACATTTTTAATATTTTATTCTTAATCCAGGTGAATTCTTTTTGTTGTTTTCCCAGTAACTTTTTCTTTGCCTGGGGTAGTGTGGGTCACATATTAAAATTTTTAATCCACATAGCATCTGTGATTTGACAAAAGAGAGGAAGAAGTCATTCTTTCAGATGGGAATGAAAAATTGAAGTTCTGAAAGTTTCCTGAAAAGGGAACAACTTGAAAAAAAAAGCAAGTTTAGAAATAATCATGAAATTATGAATCCTTGCTCAGTGGTGGCTTTTAGCCCCTCTCCAGTCCTACAACCTCCTCAGCACAGGGCAGGAACTGGGACACCCAGAACCTGAGATTTTGGGTTCTGCTGAATAAAGGGCTAATTTAGTATATTTTTTAAAATTGTGAAAGTAGTTGAGCATAAGCAGTGGGAAGGATATGGGGTACCTCAACTATAAGCCAAGGAGCCTGCTGATTGGTCCAAGGAACCACATCCTAGAAACCATCCTAGAAACTGAAGCGGTTGAAGCTGGAATACTTCCTCAAACTACACTGGGGTCAGAACACTGAGAGGATGACATCCAGCCTTCATCCCCAAGACCACCAGGATGGCCACCAGGAGGCAGCACGCATGCATAGAAGGACTAGTTAGGAGTGGAGTTAAGGGCATAGAATGGGCATGGAATATTGTACTGAATTTCTAGAAGTAATTGTAGTAACCACTCCTTGTCTTAGAAATACTATGAATATGCATGTATTCCTTCTATAAATAAAGATGTTTATCTGTTCTTGGTGTGCAGGCAAGAAAGGGTCTACCGTCTCTGCACCCAATGCAGCAGGTCATACCTGCTTTATAACTACTCTGTGGTTACAGAGTTTGATTCCACGACTTGCTGCTTCTGCATCAGAGTACCTTTGGACTCTGTAAATGTGGCACAAGCCACAAGCTCTCTTTGTTTCTGGGTTCCCTGCAAGCTTGAGGAGTGGGAAGGAGACCCTGGTTAGAGCTGAGGTTCTTTCATTAGGCCTTCGGTGTTGGTGCTGAAAAGAATAAATGAAGTGAGACTTGCCTCTGTAAGCCTAGATAAGCCCAAGGAAAGAAAAAATGACAATTACCAGTTTGATCTTATAGCATAATAATGTAAGAAACAGAATTTAGTACATAGTAAAACAATATGAGGCAATGGAGTACTATAATTAAGGAAATAACTTAATAGATACATTTTAATTAAAAACACAATTTATCTAAGAACATGCACTCTGTTTTGAAAAGTAATTTGAAATTGCAAAAACTCTTGTTGAACAATATAATTTTCATTTAATACTAATCTTGGCCCTGCACATTGAAAACATTCAGCACAGAGGAAATTAGATTTTACTGACTTGTATAATGGATCCTAAGCTGTGAAAAGTAATGTGAAACATGCAAGCCCAGCACATAATTGCCCTTATTGCATAATGCTAAAAGTAACACTTAGCACTGTCCAGCTTCTAAAATATCCAGGGCTTTTACTTGTAGTCTCTAGAGCTTTGAAAAAGAACAACCAACAAATCCCAGTTTATTACATGAAGGGTTTTTTAGATTCTGCTTTTATTACCATTTAAATTCATTTCCAACATTACATTCACTTTGAATAAAATTATAGTGAATAAATCCAATTTCCTTTGATGCTTTATATTGCATATTTATGATACTGGAAAAAATAGTATGATAGTGAATGATTAAAGAATATCTTTAAGGGTCTTCTCCTGTGTGAATGAAATACTGGAAAAAAAACCACATGCATTTTACAAAAGTCTTCCAAAATCAACATTTGAATAAAACTTGCCCATGCAAACTCAGGCAAGCTGAGAAACTAAAGATTATTATTGATGAACAAAGTATTTCTAATGAGTTCCAGAAACTGCTTGGTTTTTCAATTATCTAATAGTGTTTAATCTTTTCCTACCTTAGTAGATTTTTTTCCTGTTTCTTTTATGCTTTTGCAACAATTTGAATAAGGAATATGAAATTAAAAGCTTTGTTTCAGTGTTTATAAAAGCTTCTAGAATGCAGTATTTTCTTTCTAAGTCATCAAGCTTTACCTCAGGCTTCTTACCAGAACATTTAATCATGTTAGTGACAAAATATGATATTTCACTGATTCTTCTTTTATTAGAGTTTCCACATGTCCTCTCTCATTGTCTCAGCTGAGCATTTAAGCTCCCTCCCATCTAATGGCAAATGTTATTTGCCAACATAACTTTCTGATACTCAGTTTTTAGAGATCTTAGCCATTGTGAAGCTGTGTCCCTTTTAGAGGTGTAGTCAGTGTTGTCATAAAGCCAAAGTCATGTGCAGTTCGTTCTTTTCTCTCTTCCTCTCTTTGTTCTTAGCATGGGAATTTTGAATTAAGTATCATGTTTATTATCATCCAAAAATATAAATGAAAGATGGTACTTGTTGTGGAGAATGATTCTGGAGGATGATTAAATTAGTCTCAGACTAAGCAATGACAAATTCTTTCCTGTGTGTAGGAAATTTATATTGAGATTTGAAATCGGGAATTCCTTCTGTGTTGCTGGTTAGCACACCCATTAGATGTAGTGAAAAAACAGGAGGCTTCTGCAGTGTGACTATAGGATGCAATTGGAGCTTGACCTCAACTCAGTACTTTTTGGGAAGCTAGTATGAAAGACTTTGATATATTGCAGTAGCATCTACCTTCAGTGATTTGCTATGTCTTGGACTAGGTAATCCCTTCAAGAACTGTCTTGTACATTTCTAGGAGACAGCATTACTTTCCTCAAATTGGCAGATAACAAGGATATTTTGGAGCACTCTGTCACTTGCACTGTTTTATTAGAACAAAACAGTCTTAGCCAGCAGTGGTTGTAAAATGCACATGAATTGCTGTAATTTAGACACATCATCTGCATGAGAATTAATTTCTTCTCAGAAGGATTCTGTTTGAAGAAGACAACTGAAGTTTAATAATCTGTGTTTTAATATATCTGAGGTACACAGGAGACCTGCTGACCCCTAGAGGTTGTTTTTTGTCCTCTGTTGTGCCAAAGGGAGCAAATACGTGGAAGATGCAAGCTTTCATGTTGGATATTACAGAGGCTAGGAATGGCTGTTGAAAACTTTTCGTAACAGAAACTGGATGCTCTAGGCTTATCATATGACCTTACACAACTTGTTTATATTTAAAGTTGATCAGTTTTCTATTAAGAAATGCCAACCTCTTTAATACTGGAACTGTAAGAAAGAGCTTCTTTTGGCAAGAATTCTGTTCTAGTATTCAGGTTGATTGATTTCCTTGGCAAAAGATCACCTCTCCAAATTTCAAGTTTTAAATCTTACAATTGATTTTTCTTTTTTTTAAAGTAAAATAAAACAGAATATTTTTAATGTTGAAGAATTTAGATGTTTCAGAGGGCCCAGTCCACCTGAGAGAATTTTAACTTTGGAATATCTCAGCTTTCACTTTTTGTCCCAGTTCAGGACAAAATTTCCTCCCAAACTCAGATATTTTTGCAGAGTTGGTAATCTGTTTTTATTGTGCTCTATTTAATAATGCTCAGAATCTCCCCAGGTTGTACTTGTTTCACAGTGGAGAAAGCAGCAGATGCTCTAGATTATGTTTCATTTTGAGATTATATTTTCTTGCCTATCACTTCACCTTCTGTTTCTTTTCTAGCTTTTCTTTTTCATCCTCCAAAAAAAGAATACCAGCAAACTTAAGTCCTCAACATTTTCTTGAATAGAAAAATACAATCTCATTTCAGAACTTCACTGTAAAGTGGAAAAAAGCTTCACTCAACTGAGACTGTGCTGAATTTTCATTAAATTGCATGGTAGAACTCCAGCTATTTTTCAAATGGAAATCAACTTTCTCTGTCAGTTAAAAACTCTGGAACTGCTTCTCCTTGCTTCTGCACAGAATGGTCAATCTTTGCCTGGTCCTAACTCAAAGTTTGTTTTCTCTATCGCCATTAAGCTGTGTTTTTGTTTGTTTGTTTGTTTTTAATCATAACCCAGTTATTCCATCACATCTGAAGCTGAAGCTCTACATTCTTTTAATTTTTCCTCTGTAATTTTAGGTTAGGATTTAGCTGATTAAATACAATAATTTGCACATATCTGTATTCAAAGGAAATGAAGTGAAATTGTTTTTCTTCTTATTGACTGTATTTTAAAGAATGCCTAGCTAGAAAGATGGTAAACACGTAAAGAAGTATGTGATCTAAATGACTGGCATTTGAGAAAAACAGATTTTCTGTAAAGAATTAGTTAATTTAAATAAACCTGTGGAACTGAAATCATGTGTAGCACTGTTCACCATAGCCAGAGCAATGCAAGGCCTTGCAGGCCTCCTGGTTCACTGTGCTTGTGGAGTGCTTCAGAGACTGCATGAGGTTTGGGAGGAGAACAAAACAGCTTCCAGAAAGTTGGCAATTTTCTGTCTAGGAAAGCAGCCATGATGAAATAATGCATGTTTAAATGTTTCATATTCTTCATCAGCCTGATAACTTTCTCAACATCTTTTAAATTCTGTAATTACTTTTCCCAGGTGCTAGCTATCAAACTCACACACATTTAGAAGGCCTAAGTGCTCTGCTGTCTGGTCCATCTTAGAAAAATGTGTTAGGCTAATTAAATGCCTTGAAAAACCACTAGAGCAGTTCAAAGAGGGACAATAGCTGTGCCTCAGTAAGAGTCTGCAATACACTGAGATAAAGCTAATCCATTTCAATGAGGTCTGTAATGATTTAAGTATCCAAGCATTAGGGGACTGTACCAATTTAAGAAAGTGATCTTTTAAACTAGATTTGTTATATCAAGTTGTTTATCCATTTATTTCTAATTTAACAGTTGTCTCTAAACAGAACTTAGTGATAGGCAACTGCAAAAGACATTATGTCCAGAGAACCACTTCTCCATTTGAAGTATTACCCAGGAGGTGTTTAAATAGTTTTCTGTTTACTAGGTTGAAACAGCATCAAGGAATTGCTTATTTATTCCAAATACCATTGAGAATCTCATTTGGATTGTTAGGGAGCCCATCACAGGTGAAATTCAGACTACCTTTCCTTGGCCTTTTTTAATTTAATCTCTTAAGGATGCTATATTTGAATAATCCCTTCAGCGGAATGAATTCTTATTTTGCTAATAAATAGTAGAATAGAACTGGTAGGAGAATACTGTTACAAAGCAGCTCCAACTGGAACACAGGAATCCTGAAAAATAACTTCAAGGATTCTGGGGACCAAAATACTTCTGCTGAATCATAAAATATGGACCTAGGTGCAAGATTTAGCTCTGCAGCATGACAGAATTCCCCATGACCCACACCAGCCAGCCAACATCACAGCTCTACTCAGATATTTACTTGTGTTTCTCTGTGCATTAGGGAATTTGATTTTTATCACTGCTGTCCTAGCTAACATCCCTCTCTGTTCCAGAGTTGCTAACCACCATTTCCTCTCAAACTGTCAAACTGATTAATGTAATTAAGTTAAACTCAGGCTGCCACCTACAACTGTAGTGGCAGAACATTTTTAAAGAGTTTGCACCTTTAGCCCATCACAGCTGACACGAAAGCTTTTCCTGAGAAGTTATTGTCAACTTTCCTGCCCAGAGTACTGGGATGAAAAAAAATCATGTGCTGAAGCTCTGCCATTTCATGACTCTTGCCTGTCTTTCTTCTCTCGTTTTGAGATAGGTAATGTGAGGCTTGGCATGCAGGTGATCTGCACAGATTTACTGATTCAGAATTTTTCCTGCTCTCTAAAACTTCTTGGCCAATTTGATCAATTGGGAAGAAGGGATACGGCAGCAGCATGAGCTATCAACTCTACTGGCTGGAGATCTTTGGCAAAGGGACTGTGATGAGCAGTGTGGTCCTGTAGCCCCTCTCAAAAGAAGAGGGCATGGGTACATTGCCACTCTTGCACTGGGACAGGAAGCTGATTTATATCCTGTCCTCCTAGCTGGGGTAGCAGCAACTTCTGGCACAAAGGCAGAGACAAACATCTAGGCATCAACTGCTTCCAGAAGAGGCTGTGGAGTCATCATCTTACTTCCCTGCTTCTTGTGGAATAAACTATATGAACATCGAGATTCTTCATGGCAGCATATTTGTGTCAAGATCATGAAGGGGAAGCTAGGTTCTTGAGAACAGCACTACTGTGAAAGTAATGTGATCTACATGTCAAGAATAGCTCAGGGAGCCAAGGTGATGAAGATCTTGCAGTGTTCCCTGGGAGATCTCTTTCACTGATATGTAACCTATAAAACTACTCTCGTTTCCAGCTGTATGTTTTGATACAAAGTGATGAAAAATAAGTTTAACAGCCTTCTGCTGTATTCTGTTGGCTTCCCATTTGTCAAGTCTTTCTTTTATAGTTGAGCTAGCTAGGTTATATTAGTCATTTGGGAGGTACTGCATTGATTTACATTACAGCGTGTCATAAACCGGTATGTGATGAATCCAGTGTGCTAATAAAAGCTAATGATACAAGTAGAACAATATAAACTGGGACAATGCTAATATTATACCTTTCTGAAAACATATAATTAAGTCTTCCTCAAACTTTCTGCTACCTATACGGCTTTTGCTCCATAATCTCAAGTTAAATTTACATATTATTTTTAAAAACTTCAGTTTTTTTTTAAATTTCTGCCAACAAAGAAGAATAGTAGTGTATATACATTTAGTGGATATATATTTTTAAACTGATGACTGATATGGTCTATACGTATTTTTCAATTGTTCTACCTACAAAAAATAATTCATTTCCATGGAAATCAATGCTGGTTTTCACTGGCTGAAAATCTACTCTTATTTCTTATTGATTTTCATTTTTTAAAACTAAATGCTGTGCTTTCTCAACAAACAAATATGGTAAAGAATTTACATCCTGAACATTGAAGCAATTCTCACTTCCGATGTGTTGATATAGCGATGCACAGACATCCCTCGCATACTGGGTCTGGCAGGAGAAAAACTTAACAAAATTTTGGGTATAAAAAACAATTAAGTGTTAATTAGAATTATATATGTGCTTGTCTCCAAGATCCTGTACTCTAGCTCTATAACAACTGCAACAAAAGTATTGGGACACTTTTTTCTCCCCTTCCCTTCCCTTCCCTTCCCTTCCCTTCCCTTCCCTTCCCTTCCCTTCCCTTCCCTTCCCTTCCCTTCCCTTCCCTTCCCTTCCCTTCCCTTCCCTTCCCTTCCCTTCCCTTCCCTTCCCTTCCCTTCCCTTCCCTTCCCTTCCCTTCCCTTCCCTTCCCTTCATTGCCTTAGGGCTTTATACATTTATATGTCAGCATTTTTCTCTTGAGCTTTAGTAAAATGCATATCAGCCTTTCCTGCTCCACCTTTAGATGTGAAAATAGTGAAATACTGTTCTGTGCAACTTTCCTCCCTCCCTTCTAAGAAGCTGTGTGGTTTGCTCCCCCGCTGACACTTTGCCTGCTAGCGTATGCTAGAAAGGTTAATAATGAAGAGAATGTGTGATGAGCCTTAGCTAACAGATTTTCCCAGAGAGAATAAATCAGAACAAGCCTGTTTCTTTGCTATCTTTTCCACTGAGATTCAAAGCCCTAGTGGCTGCTTCAATTACTAATTATAAGTTACATTCAGCCATGAAGGGAACAGAACAACAACAACCACGTGACTTATGTGAATAATCACACTTTGCTGCTCCAGCTTTAGTTTATATTGCTGAATACTGATAGACTGTAACAAATTTTTAGTTTTGGGTCAAAGAAAAGAGAAAAATCTGTAAATGCAATAAAGAAAATGAAAAAGGACAAGAAAAGAGAAAATGGGGAAAAAAAGGAAAGAAAAAAAGAAAGGAAGGAATCCTTGAATAATGTGAAAGAAAGAATAAAGATGCAATAACCTGCTTGATGGTATTAGAAGCTGAAAAGTAGGCTAAAGTTATCATGTAAATGCGTGCTCACTGTGGTTTTTTTGCTTTTTTTTTTTTTTTTTTGCTTTTTTTTTTTTTTTCCACAGGTGAAAGGAATAGAAATAGAAGAGTAAGTATAGGAGATGATATTGTACAAGACTCCTGGTTTCTTTTTATCTTGTCTCCTGAACTCTTCCTGTCTCATTTCCCTCTATCCTGAAGGCTCTCTTCTGATCTCCCACTCCTTCTCTCATACTAGCTTTATATTCTGCAGTAGCTTATTTTCCAGTTTTGCATTGCTTTCACCTCATCCTTGCTACTATCTCTATTAGATTAGTCACCTTCATCTGTTGTGACATGCTACCCTTCATTATTTTCACCCATCTCAATTTTCATCTTCATTCTTTCTCCTCTTTCACTTCTAATTCTATGTCTCAGCTCATTCATCACCATTAATCCAAGCCCATAATATAATTACAGACTCATTTTTACTCTGAACTTGTTCTTCTCCTCTCTTCATCCCTGAGCCTATTTCTTCCTCAGTTACTATGTGGACTTAGCCCAAGTTCTCACATCCTTCACTCCATCTTCCTCCCTCTGGACTTTAGTCACCACTACCATCTTTCCAGTTCCAATTAAATCATTCTCAACTCCACTCCACCCTTCTGGGTGTTCTTCTACAACCTTTGAATCAGGACAAGCTCAGCTACTTGTTGACAAAGCCAGTAAACTAGTGTGTATTGAGTTCAAGCAGATATTCTATTTACACTTTGCTTTATTCACCAGAAGTCTGTAGTATTAGAAAATGAAGAAAATGGGAGTCAAAACCATGACTGAATCTGGGTGACTTTTTTGAGATCCTCTTAAATACCTAATGACCAAGAACAATGATTAGAGAATCACAGAAACACTAAGGTTGGAAAAGTCCTCCAAGATCATCTAGTCCAACCATCCACCTACCACCAATATTTCCCCACTAAAACATATCCCTTAGTACCACATCTAAATATTTCTTGAACATCTCCAGGGAGAGTGACTCAACCATCTCCCTGGGCAGCCTATTCCAGTGCCTAATTGCTCTTCTGGAGAAGAATTTTTTCCTAGTATCCAACACTAGGCACAACTTGAGGCCATTCCTCTAGTTCTGTTGCTAGTTATGTGGGAGAAGGCAACCCCAGCCCCCCCCCCATGCCACAACCTCCTTTCAGGCAGCTGTAGAGAGCGATCAAGTTTCCCCTGAGCCTCCTCTTCTACAGACTGAACAATCCCAGTTCCCTCAGTGGCTCCTATAAGACTTGTGCTCCAGACCCCTCATAGCTCTGTTGCCCTTCTCTGGACACGCTCCAAGGCCTCAATGTCTTTCTTGTAGTGAGGGGCCCAAAACTGAACACAGTACTCAAGTTGTGGCCTCACCAGTGCTGAGTACAGGGGAACGATCACCACCCTGCTACTTCTGGCAACACTATTTCTGATACAAGCCAGGATGCCACTGAATTTCTTTTCCACCTGGGCACACTGCTGGCTCATTTTTAGCTGAGCATCAGCCAACACCCCCTGGTTCATTTCTTCCACACAGTTTCTCAGCTACCCTGCCACAAGCTGTAGAGTTTCCCGGGGCTGTTGTGGCCAAAGTGCAGGGCCCAGCACTTGGTCCTGCTGAACTTCAACCTGTAGGCCTCAGCCCAGCCATCCAGCCTGCCCAGATCAGTCTGTAGACCCTTCCTACTCTCAGGCAGATTGATATTTCTTCCCACCTACAAACTTATTGAGGATGCACTCAATCTCCTTGTGCAGTCATTAATAAAGATATTAAACAGTACAGGCCCCAGTACTGACCCCTTGGTAACACCACTGGTGACCAGTCATCAATTGGCTTTAACTCCATTTATCACCACTCTCTGAGCCCAGCCCTCCAGCCAGTTCTTTACCCAGCAAAGAATGCACTTGTCCAAGCAATGGGCTGCCAGCTTCTCCAGGATAATGCTTTGGGAGACAGTGTTGAAGACTTTGCTGAAGTCTAGGCAGACTACATCAACAGCCTCTTCCTCATCCACCAGACAGGTCACCTAGTCATAGAAGGAGATGAGGCTGGTTAAGCAGGACCTACCTTTCATGAGCTTATGCTGGCTGATCCTGATATCCTGGCTGTCACACACATGCTGTGTGTCTCACTCAAGATGATCTGCTCCATAACCTTTCCTGACATCAAGGTCAGTGGAAACATTGCTTCAGTTTGGCTGCTTTTAGTGCATTTGGATTTACACATGTAAAGGATCATAACCTGGGGATTTTTTTCTAGCTGGGATTTTTTTTCTACATAAAATTTGATTATTTTATGTTGATGCAATAAAATATAATTTTTTGTTGGAATGCCTGAAAAGGGAAAAGGATTGACTAAGTGATCTGTGTACAAAGATAAATCAGCCTAAGATAATGCTGGCAGAAGATACCATGGCAAATTAAGAAGCAAAACAAATTTGATATCCCACAGAGGAAAAATATCAAAAATGATCAAGTATTCATCAAATATTTACTGCTGAGAATAAATTACAAGGTAAAATATGGTCAAAAAGAAACCAAAATTATATCAAATTATATCAGTGAGACCTCAATTTACTACTACAGAGTCTACTGTTTAGGAGCAAACATTCATGAAAGATAGAATGCTTGAAAATCTTTATGGAAATCAGTGCTGTACAAAATTGCCTTCTTTGGAGCATCTCTCATCTGTGTGTTTACATTAGGATTAAAATCTTGCCTTTTCTTTCTTTTTTCTTTTTTTTTTTTTAGATCAATCATAGATGTAAGAACAACTAGATCAGCAGTTTTGTCACAAGAGAACTGAAGAAAATATTCAAACATACTTAGTCTTAGCCTCAATGATATTTGAGGGTAGTTAAAAAGCCTTTTCAGTAGAAATTTGATGCAATTAACCAGCTTCCGATTTGCTGTGTCAGCGGATTGTATATTTGTGCAATGTAGACAAATGCTGACATACATCTAAGAAAGTTTACTGAGTATACTTTATGGTAGAGTCAACTGAAAAGATTAAACATGTTTTGATACAGAATGTGTTAAGTAAGCCTGCTGTTTTGCTTTTTTTTTTTTAAGTAAAAATATCCTTAATGCATTATTCAAGTAACACAGTCCAATAGATGAACATGGACGGATCCAGAAAAAGTAGTTCATTAGCACGAGAGGATTCATACTGGCTCTTAAGTATCCTTTAAAATCCATTTGTTTTTTGGTAACAATCCTTCTAATTTGATCTGTGAGTCTTATTTATTTATATTCACACTCTGGCTCCCAGAAAATAGTAAGGCATTCCAGTCTGAGCACTTAACATTGGTTTAGACTCATCTACGTTTAAAGATCTGTAGTACTTGTTAGTAATTCTTCATCCTGCACACATTTATGCTGAGACTTGGACAGCAAAATTGTCCTCCTTTGCATTGTGAGATTTGAGAATGTTATGACAAACTAATTAAAAGTGTGAAGTGAATACATTAATTAAAATCCATGAACACCTGTATGGATCCTCTCAGTCATAATTCAAATCATGTTAAATTGCTTTTGCTTAATGGCAGACCTACTTTGGGATTGAGACCTGCGAAGGGTGCTTATGAATGCAACAAAAAAAAAAAACAAAAAAAACTTGCTGGGCTTTTGGCTTCCTTCGCAATAGCCTTGGAACTTGGCCCAAGCTCATTAGAAAGTATGAGAACATTTCAAGCACACTTGGGAAAATATAATTTCAGATGAAGGTGACACTTGTGATCTGAGACAGCTAGTGAAACACCATGATTTTGAGAAGATTCTGCTTTGGGACTTAAGATTTAGCAGCATGTCAAACTCAAAGTCAACACAGCAGGATTTAATGCTGTGCAAATGGGAGCCAAAGACAATACCCTCATGAATCCATGTGATAGACGAGTATGCATTTCCCACTGCTGTATTTTCTAGTACAAGAATTTTGCTGTGAAATAACAATCGTTTTCATGAAAAAGAAAAACGCTATTGATTTTTCAGTTCTCAGTGAAGCTTTCTGAAATATTTTTCATGAGAGAACGACTTTGCAGGTCTTAATTTTGGTTGTTTTTTTTTTTAATTTTTTTTAATCTGCTCAGGTGAAATAAAAATGATCACTAATGGTGTTGATTAGTTTTTTATACTGATTCTTAAAGGAAGTAGTGATCAAGAAATTACTAGTTTATAACACAGAAATATACGCAGGCTTCAGACATGGTGAACTACGTCAGATTGCCATTGGCAGTTTGCTTCACTGGGTTCTTTGCAAGAGTACTAGGAAGTTCACTTGCTAATCTTTTGATTTTTATTTACTGCATATTGTGTAAACTAAAGTATATCACCTGGCAACTTTCAGCTCTATGCAGCAACTGAAAGATGCAGAGAAAACATGCTAAGCATCACATGAAGAATAAAGCTGTCTATTGCAATTTTTGAAAACATTTATTTCATAAACACTGAGTCATGCTTTAGCCAGGTAATGCTCACTTGAAGTGGAGTGGTGTTTTGTTTTATGAGCTTCAATGCAATTGAGGTTCTATTTTGTTTTATAAACTGCACCGACTTAGAAGTAAATAACATTTTAGGCATGAGAAGAGAAATATAGCTGTGTCTTTGCACCAGTCCATCAATCCTTGGAACAAGCAACAATATCACTTTTACTTAAAATTTATGTTGCGTATTCCGTACTTCTTTTCATTCAGACTCCTCTCTAGAATCCATTTTCCATTTTAGGAACATCTATTTCCCCCAGTTTCATATTTGACAACTATTTCCTCAAAAGATTGTGTTCATAATGAGTAAAAGTATGTTGACTTTGAATGTCTTCATTTAGACTACTTCTGCAAAGATTGTTTCACTTTCCTGAGAATGTCCTAATCAGAACTGAATATATATTTTTTAACCAGATGTAATGCATTCAGATTTCTTTTTTGATCAGGAAGTAGTTTCAGTGAAATGAAATTGCTTGGAAGATTACTTTCAATTAATCTTTCATTGAAAAACTTGTAAACAATTTTGAAAAATCAATTTTGTTGACTTTTCTGGTACAAATTTTTGGCTAGTCTGAACTCAGTCAATGATGCATAAAAACTGGAACAGGATAAAAATCTAAAGGAAAATGGAGTGAAGTGGGTTGGAGTTGAGGCTTATTCCATTTGCAGTCTTTCCGATAGTAAGAAGAAAACGCTTCTCAAGAGTGCTTGCTTCTGTTCTCAATAGCGTTTGCCTGCTGTCCTGCTAAAAAACATTATGTAGTGTTTATTGCTTGTGGCAATGCCTCCTGTGATAAAATTTAGGCATGCTAAATACTTCTGTCCCCTTAGTTTCTCTGGCAGCAAATTATAGAGATAGATGTTATTGTCAGTGAATTCATACCAGTACCAATGAATTATACCAGTGAAATTATACCCAAATTGCTTGAGAGAATTAGTGCTTTTTGTTGTATGAAAGAACTAAACAATCTACGTGCTTATAGAGTTTAAGTTGTTGCCTTCTCAGAGCTGAAGACTTGCCTCACTTTGAGGGTTTTCTTTTTTCTTTTCTTACTCAAAGAGAGGGAAAAAAAGGAAAAGGGGAAAGAGCAAAAATGACAAAGCTAAAGTGCCTTATTGATGCTTCTATTTTCTTTATATGCTAAAAAATAAAGAAAGGAATAAAAAAGGAGAGTTTTGTGGCAAGAAGCCTTATAAAATTAAGTTAAATTGTCTGAATAGTGACCTTTGGCAAAATGGTTTGGTCTTTCTTATCCTCTTTCCCTTCCCCTGTCTCACTGCCGTTCCCATTTGTAGAGCAGGGCTAATTTAGAGCATCTGCCTCTGAACATTGCAAGGCTGTTATCACGAACACTGCTGCAGTGGAAAATATTTCTGTGTAAAAACAGAATCTGTTATTTTTTTGATGGAGATTGTTAAGCAGTCTGTGCCAGACCAGACGGTGTCTCATCAAGCAGCAAGACAGCTGAAACTTAGCAAAACTGGTTTGCTACAAACATATCCGTAGGGAGTTTAATGAAAGACAAACCCGGGAGCAGGTGTGTTGGGGATTGTCACTGAATCTGCAGCTAGATTTTGAGGATGAAAGTTTTACCTGTTAAGGAAAGACAGCAGTAAGACATCTAGATAGGTTCAAAAAATTGGAAGGAAGGTAACTGGATATTGGAGCCTATGCGAATTCCCGGCGGAGGCTGTTGTTTAATTGGAGATCATTTGAAGTGTTTGTGGAAAAGAAATGTTGGATCTTCTTCCATGTGTTGAAGATTTGGGAACACTGCAGTGAGGTTTGCATCCAACATGGGTGGCTGCTGCTGGAGGTATGGGGATGCCAAAACTAAACAAACTGGAGAGAAAACAGAGGGATCAACTTCCTGGCTGCGTGGGAGGGTAAGGATTAGAGAACACTTCCAAATTGTAATTTGTCTCAGCTGGAGACTAATTTAATCCTTCTCTTCTGGAGAAATGCATTATATCCTTGTGCTTTTCCAGTGAAACATTATGGTGAGATGGAGGTGCTTGGTTAGAGCAGGAAGCTGTCTTCATGGGTGTGTTGTTCTGCTTGGCTGAATTCTGTTGATCTATATTGTCTATAAAAACTGGTTATAATTTTGTGAGAGAGGAACAAGGAAGTCCTTCTTGAAGGGATAACACTTACTGGTGCACTTTAGAAATTAGATTTATGCACAGAAGCAAGGCTGATGTGTAGCCAAGGAAGCACCATGGCTTTGGGGCTTCACGAACAGTCATGTGCAATTGCTGTAGTGAGTCATTCTGCTACTGAGGATGTCTACAAAACCAGGATGAATCCATGTTATTCTTCCTGTTACAAAGATGAAAGAGAGCTGAAGTAATAATGTGACCCGTTTGTATGCCAGAGGCATTTCATAGAATGTGTCAGTGATACTAGAGACACCTCAAAAAGTTAAAGTGGTTAGTTTAGAAGTTTTGTAGAGATGGATAAAAGTTTTCCAGATAATTGTACAACAGGTACCAAAGATCTACAGAACTAGATGAACCCACCTGAATGGCTGCTGATTCTTTTGCATGTTTTCTTGAAGAATGAATGAACTCATCCTCTTTTATAGATCTCTTGGACTCAAAACCCTCTTGGGCTTAGTTCTTTCCTAATGAAGAAGATCTCCAAGATTAATTGCCTAGAGACTGATGACCACTAACAAACTCCTGTTCTTCCCAGAATCAGGAGGAAACAGAAACTGAAATTTTCTTTACAAATGTATTTTAAAAACTTGTTTTTACACTTTCTGCCCTATAAGGTTCTATAAGTAGGCTGGTTATCCATGATGTTATTTTGTAAAAAAAAACACTGAATGCATTGTTGCTATGCAGGTGGTTTTTTGGGGGGGTTGTTTGTTTGTTTGTTTTGTTTTTGTTTGTTTTCCTGAGCTGTGCTTATTATTACTCTACACAGTCCATCACAGAAGATTTGGAGATTTGAGTGCTTTTTCACTATGTACTTTTCAGGTGCTGTGATGGCACAGTCTGAAATTACTCTGCTCGGTACAGCCCCAAAGCAATCCAATAACGATGTTCAAACTACAGGCTGATACTAAACCCTGTAACCAAATCACCTAGTGCCCCTGGGAACAGTATAGTGTCACTGCAGATCTGCAAAGCTATGGTTCCAAAAATATGGGTTTCAGTCCCAAAGAACTAAATGTAAATAATTTTAATACTGGTAAGTATAGGTAGGTCTAATCCTGTTATATTGATGTGATTTTCTCTGCTTGTGTGTGTTTCCATTTCATTTATTTTTCACAATTTGCTTCCTGTACCTGTTTGTCTGAGATACCACATTTCTGCTAGGTCCAATTATTTGTGTGCATTTCTTTTTCTGCCATAGATCTGTCCTTTCTGTGTTTGATCTCTTGCAAGAAAATACACTTTCACTCCTCTCCTATCTGGGAAATAAAACAGTGCCTTAGTCCCGCAAGATAGTAATTATGTGAATAGTGTACTGCTTTCTCTTGCATTTGTATTTATGATGGTCTATAACATTTTATCTTTCTTTAATATTCAGGGAACAGACATAATGAGATCACTGTGACTCCTCCAGAGTGATGGGAGATCAGAGGATAGACATGGCTTCTTGCATTTCACTCCAGTGCTCTGCTAGCCCAGGGAGTCCACAGCAAGCCCACAGATCTCTGATGCAGGGGCTAAATGATTAAGTGTAGAATTCCAGTATCTTTATTCCTTCTGAACAGCATCTCACTGAATTACGTGTTTCAGAGTAAGTAGCTGCTTGGAATGTGAGATTAATAAAGCTAACAGGCTTCCTCTCCAAGGTCTAAATGTACATGGATGAGTGATTCCACATTTTAGTGGTTTAATTTAGGTAAAACTGGCCAACTCCAGTTACATTTCAGTCAGAAAGTTCAGTTAGGAATGCCTGTATGTTCCAAATTTCAGTGAAACATGAAGCATATGTAAAAAATTCCAAGTGCTAGGAAGCACAAATACATTGTTTCTTTTTTGCTGTGTGTGTTTTCAGAATGCTATAAGTCATACTGTGATTTAACAAAAAACTGTGCCATGCCACAATGCAGCACTGTTTTTTTTCCCATTACCCCATTTCTCAGCATACTTTCTATAGGTACTTTTTCTGAATTTCATATGTACCTTGCAATAGTTTCAAGCTCACATTGATCTGAGATGGGCTAGACATGCTCAAGTGAGCAGACAGCTGAAATCACCAGCATAGAAGAGATAATATGAAAAGCTGCTCATGCAAAGACATTTGTGTCTCCCAGCTCATGGTGGTGAGCAGCAAATGTGAAAATCTATAGTTTGCTTTTCACATGAAGTGCAGAACTTTATGCAGCAAAAATAAATGATGCTTTCCATCTCACCCCTTCATCCAGGTGAGCTTTGTTGCATACAGCTAAAATAACAGGCTGGCTTACAGTAAAAAATTGAAATGCTGCTGCAAGTCTTACTTGCCCCAGTAACTGTTTTTCAATAACTGTGAACAACAGGTTCTTGCTAAAATTATTTGAAAAACACTGGCAGTAAATATTTGTGCCTTCTTATACAGAGCCACTATGCACTGGGATAAGGCACTTGCATATAATTAAATGTGACAGCAGTGTTAATTTTCACTCTTACTCTCCAGCACATGTGTCAAAGACTGCAAGATCTGTCTGAGTGCCAGCCGGTGTGTCAGATTTGACACTGGAGGCTCTAGGTTGTCCTCAGGTGATGGATATGAGCTGTTTTATCAACATCTACCCACCTTGTTTTTTTGTGGTTTGTGTGCACGCTGACACATGTTCCTTGGAAATGTTTCATGGCTTTGTGTTGGGTGATGGCCCCACACTCATTGCAAGATTTTTTTTTTTCCCACTTTTATCACACCTACACTGTCACACACTTCCATTTCTGCCTCAATATGCTATGCACTTTTAGTTTCCTGACTTTTTGTGCTATTGTAGAAATAGTTGATGTGTGAGGTGTCTAGCTTCTCCCTCACACCGCCTCCCTCACTGACTTATTTTTGGTAAAAACTACAATGAATAGGAACAGTACTGGGCACAAAATGTCCTTTTCAATTGTCAAAAACTGAAACCAAAAGCTTTTAAAAATAAGAACAAAGGGAAAAACAATCTGCCTTTGAAGGAATGTGTTAGAACAACGAGAAGAAACAAAAAAGGCTTGTAAATTTTTTGTGGAGTAATTCTATGCTGCCCATTTTGCATGCTAACATTTTAATTAGATAATCCTACAAACATTCCATTCTGCTCAAGTAGGTATGATTCAAACATATTAATAAATCTGTAGATCTCCTGGCCTCCAACTGGGCACGCGAACGAAAGCTTGTCTCTGTATGTCTGCAGCAGTGTTTCTGTCATTGTCTCTGACTGTTTTCATTTCTGTCCTGAAACATCTGACTTGGATTTTACCTTCTGCCCTACTGAGCGTGAAGCTGGGTAGTTACAAAGGAAATGTTAGTTTGGAGGAGGTGTCTCTGAGGGTAAGAGGGAGCATTGGCAAAGTTCCAATCCACACATTAGACCATATTACTATGCTGGAAGAGGAGATAGTTCTGTGCTTGGACCAGCAAAGGTTTAAGAGAAGGTGACATTTGCTTCTCACTGCAGAGGTTGCTCATGTGGTAAGGACCAGACTACTAGATTGCTTAGGAAATGTCATGAAATGGACTTGCCCCAAGGTCAATGCTTGGTTAGGATCAATAATAAAATGAGTAGCTGACCTACTCTGCTTGGATTTCTCAAGAGAATAGATTCCCTTCAAAACCTAAGAAAAAAGATTGATATTAAAAATATTTCATTTCTAGTGCTTTAGTCTGATGCCTAAAGTGCCTCTAGAAGGCAGACTGCCTAAACTGTGTTAAAAGGCCAACAACGAAGTTGTTAGACATGTTTTTTGGATTCTGCTCCATGCTTGCTGTCTACCATGCAATATGGTGGTGAACCAAACAAGCATTGCTAATTGAGAGAAACACAGAATGATAGAATCACCAAGGCTGAAAAAGACCTCCAAGATCATCCAGTCTAACCATCCACCTACCACCAATATTTCCCACTGAACTATGGTTCAGTACATTTCTTGAGCACCTCCAGGGACGGTGACTCCATCACCTCCCTGAGCAGCCCATTCCAGCATCTGGCCACACTTTTGAAAATATAATATGTGTATGTATCAAGTGTATATGTGTGTGCCTGCTGGGAACGTGCACTCAGTCTTTCTACTTGCTGAAGCTGCAGACTCAAAACTACAGCAGTCTCACATTTATTGGGATACCAGATTCAGCAACCTCTACTGTAACTGCTTTGCATTTGTGTAGGACAGTGTGAAATCATATTATAAAGTATCTTTTTTTATGCCAGCCCTGACACATCAGTCTTGCTCAAAGTCAAGATTAAATTCCTTTATTAGGAATATTCAGAGTAGGTTAGTAGATTTGCATCTCAGTTCATTCTGTATAATAAAATAAGAATAATTATAGCAGTAAATCATTTTACTAGTTTCTCTGCAGACCAGCCAGTATATGACATATTAATAACATCTGCTTTACAGAGATAACCCATGTCCAGGTTTGCTGCTATTTTTGTGCTGCTATACATTTAATTCTTAGTCTTTTTTTCTTTTCATTTTCCAGCTGCACTGGAAGGTAACCCGCTTTGCTGCTTACATATCTAGTGCTGCTAACCCAGCCAAATCTTCTGATTAGTCAAAATCCCCACCCCAGTCAGAAGCATTCTCTTGGCTTTGTTTTCTAAGTACTATAGAATTCAGGCACCTTTTTTTTTATGTCTGACCAAAACACAGACTCAGTGAGACTGGGATAAAGGAGTGGGGAGCTGGATCACGCTGTAGCTCCAAAATCAGTCCCTCAAACCCAGGGGAGGAGTCTGCCTCTCCACAAAAGTGACCATACAGATTCTTCCATCTATTTTAGATGACAGATATAAGGCTTTTCTTCAGCTGCAGCATCTCTGATTTATTAAATTACAAGCCCAAGGGCTTTTATTCTATCTCCTAGCAAAATTCTGTCACTGAGTAGTCTCAGTTTTAGGACTGTGAGATGCTGTGGAGCGCACCTCTTGCTGCCCTGAACCAACCTACAGCTGGTGGTAGATGTGATTCCTCATCTATCCTTACAGAGATTATTTTTCTTAGTGCATCTGTATTTCTCAGCCTATGCAATAATAACACGCTGCTGCCAGCTTAGCAGCACAACGCCGTTCTTTGGGCAATGCGGTGAGCAGAGCGAAGAGTGTCTTCTGTCTTCTGTCTTTCTCTCCAGATAATCAAAGAGGAAAAATTACTTTGGGGAACATTAACTGTTATTTAGACTGAAACTCCTGGAAGATGGATTTGCATCTGAGCTGTTCATGACTATAGCTGTTCAAAGTCTTCTGTGAATTTCAAAACAAAGCTTATTCCATGGGAAAAAAGATACCAGAATACTTAATTACTGATTTCTTTATTCTTGTGTGTAGATTGCTACTAAAGGTCCCGAAATCTGCTACTGCTATGCCTAAACAGAGGGATCAGTATAACAGATTTTCTGTGAAAGTTTCTGACACTTATCTTACTATTAAAAGGGTAGAAATCTTTTCTTTTTTATTTTCTTTTTTATTTATCTCTTTATAACATTGTTTACAATTTTAGAAAAGGTGAAATCTTTTCCTAGACCTAAAATACTCAGTATTTTCCATAATAGAATCTTGTAAGTATTTCTCATCATACACAAGAATTTTTCTATATTTAGAACAAAAACATTTTAAAACTTCCCATTTTCAAAATTGGGAGCATTTCACTGGTAGAATCATTTTGTGTTTCAGTGCTCAACCACATCTTACTAGCTTGAGGATTTTAAAAATTGTTTTCTAATTTTTTGAGGCCAGCCAAGTTCCAATGAGATCTAAGATCTTTTGTGTTTCTGTTATGACAATACGTGTGCACCTTCTGTGTTGAAGACTTATAATGCTTAAGTAAACTTGAACTTTATTCAGGATGCAGGGCTTGGGATGTCTTTGAATCCATATATATTCAACATATTTCTTTTTAATATGTTGAAACTGAACATTTCATAACATTTTTCAGAGAGGAAATACGACAGCTAGAGACAGAAGATGTTCTCACAGGGAAAGCTGTCTTTGATGGAAATCAGCAGATGTCTTTGCTCTCAACATTGGTAACTGAATTTGTTGCATCAATTAAATCAAAAAGAAAAAAAAAGACAAACTCGTTAGCACAAGTATTGACATGGCTTAATTGCTGTAAGTGTTTTTTATTTGATGAAGGGAGATGTCCTTCAGACAACTTAAACAAGAGTGGCAACTGATTTTAAAAGGACAGAGAAGGATACTCCATCTTCAGTAGTTGAAATGTTGCATCAGATCTTAAGTTTTCCATGGTAATTATTCAACTGTAACCTTCTCAATGACTTGTCACTTCTTAATTTATTCTATATTGTAAACACCTGCAGGCACAGATGGCTGATGAGTTCTTTAAAGCTTTGGCTATTTTGCAGTGCTAAAATGAGGTAGGGAAACAGTGCAATTTAGATTAGGTTTATTGTTGAGAACTGATAGTAATATTCGCTGTTTCACATGTTCACAGACAGGAGGACAATCCTGTATGAATCTGTCCCAACAAATTGGTTTAGAATCCTTCTCCACCATTCCTTTCCATTAGCTAACAACTTCTCTTGACCGTATTAAAGATATCTGATAGATATAATGATAGATATATGTAACAGATTATGATGATGAGCTGGCTGAATGACTTCAGAAGAGAAGTTTTATTGCAAGTTGCACATAGAATAAAGATTTAGCCACATCCTAGCTGGTAACAGTCTTGGATCATGTTTTGCTTTCCACACTTTTGCAATTTCAGACAAGGCAATGGAAATCTGGATACTTAGGTACAAATTCTCATAATATACCTGACCGCCAGTATATCTTAGTTTAATGGATATGTCCCATTTTCTGATAAGTAGAGTAAGGTTGAAAATCAGTTTTGATTGTTGCAGTCAGTCTTCTTGAGTTTGGGACTTGCATGCTAGTAAGAGCCTTGTGGAATGGGACGTGCATCTTGACTGCTGATATATGTGACTGCTGGATGGAGAATAACATTGATTGCTGATAGGTTTATCACTGTGCTGATCTCAATCAAATCCCTCTCCATATATTAAGAATGGAGGCAAAGTGAATAAAAAGCTGCTGCTGACCTCTACCAGTCAGCTCTGCAGCCAGCTCCCTCAGGGTAACTGAATTTCTTGAAAGTACTTGGCCACCCCCAGTAGCTATTTACTCACTGGGTAATATGCACTGCATATGTAATATGTAGAATTCAGCATAAACTGAATGAGAGTTTAACAAAAAATTTTGAAAGAAAATTATATTTTCAAAAAACAAACAACCCACAGCAATACAGTGCAGAAAGAGAGAAGAATTTGTATTTTTTATGTAGTGTATTTATATTATTTTTATTAAGTTACACAGAACTAGCTGATGATTTACAGAGTCACTGCAATTTGTCTTTAATACACCATAACCGTGTGAGAATAAGAAAAAAACAATGTTTTTTCACTTATTAGAAGTATGTTGTGATTATTATGCTAAATTGGGTTGTTGAGACAAAGAATTGAAGTATCGTTTTTTCCAGTTCATTAAGATTTGACTTTTGACTACTGCTCTGCAATTGATTAGTAAGTTTAATTATGCATGTACCAAATGCTCTGAAGTCCAGGCGTGCTCTTTCACATGGCCACATGTTATCTATAACAAAATGTGCTTTTGTTAAATGATAATATGAGGTTTTATAGTGTGATAACTGCTTCTTCATTTGGTTCAAAGTACAAAAACCAGCATTTCTTGTCAACTAAACTTTCTGCAGTATATTTTAATTAATGCCATGAAGCATACATGTTCTTTGAGTTATGTAAATTACATTTAAAGTGACAATTAGTCTCTACCACATAGCAAGACTTTCACACTCCATTAAGAATAAAATTAGGAATAGCATTTTCTCAGCATAATCCATGGTCATTGTAGAACCATCCATGAGGATCAAGTATTGTGGTTGTTATTGAAATATATCATTATAACAAGGCTAATGATTGCAGTATTCATCCAGCTGTAGTCATCAGTTGCTCTTTTTTGGCTCTGATTTGAAAAGGAAAAATACGCCATTAGAAAGCCACATATTCCCAGAAAGTCAGTGCAATTATTTTCTGCCACTTCTGTGCTGTAGGACGTTATGCCATATTTGTTAGAAGGTCCAAGAAGAGGCAGAATGAACACAATTTTATTTTATAAGAGTAACAAATGGTAATTCATCTTCTATATAAGTTAGTATAAGCAGTATGTGTACTTAAACAAAATGATCTAACACTTTAAATAAACTTCTCTTTCCCTTTTTTTTTTTGTACTTCTCAGGGCATGTAACATACTGAGATGACTCCTTATTTCTCAAGATAAAGCCTGTTTGATTAAGGCTTTCATTGCCTTTAAGCTTTGTGCACCTGCTGGCCTTTGCTTTCCCTTTCATTACCTTTTCTATTGATTCCACTTCCCTCCTGCTTTGTAGCGGTGCAGTGGAAGACACTTTGCACGCAGATCCCTACTGAAAAATCACCTGATCTCTATAGCAGTGTCTCCTTGGGTTTGCTGAACCCACGGAGCAACAGCACTGGCATGTCCATCCAAAACACATCTCAGTCCTGTTTACAGCCCTTGTGTTATCCAGATAATGTACTTCTCAATGTATCCTTAGCTTGTTATGAAAAGGGATAGGTATTCCTATCTGTTGTTGGTCACTGAGCCTTGCATGTTTTGCATTACAACCCTTTCTGTTCTTCCTGGTCTTTTCCATCTTCCAAATATGTATGGGCTTGCTTGCAGTGCCAAGGTCTGATTTTGCTCTCTGTGTAATACACAGTGCCATTTAAACTTATCAAAGCTCTGTACTGAGCACAGCTAAGTGTGGACTTGGAGATTAGCAACAACCCCAATTCTCTGCTATCACTAGAAAGGTCACTGTGGCTCTGTGGCTCTTTGCTTGGTGATGGCAGCTGAATGCAAGCCTAGCTCAGCAGGAAGAGGTGATAATCTCTTGTGACACTTCTTATGATCTGGCAAAACAGCAGTTTGAATTGTTTTGCATCCCATCCCAGCTTGTCTTTCTTGGTGCTTTTAAGGGCTCTTCTACTGCTCTTGTGAGAGCAAGGAAGTCCGGTCTGGTTATTAGTGAAAGCATATTTATTGTCCTTGTTTGTCTTGTTTTGCCAGTATGTCTTTAAAAGGCATATTGGCTATGTTGCAGAGCAATCAAAACTTTGGGTTAATGACTGATTTGCACAAACACTGATCTGTTATACAAATCTTTGCACAAGCCAACAGTTAGTTTATTTGTATACCCATCATCTTAGACATGCAGTTTGCATGTGTGTTGCTTCTACTTGTGTTGTTAATGACAAATATGGAAGTTCAGGTCAGAGAAATTAAATACCATGAATCCTAATCCTCCAAACTTTCATCACTTTAAAAGTGTTTAAACTGAACATATGCTATTAATCATATATGCTTGGGTTATATTTCCTAATTTGGAAAAAATGTGTATGGATAAGATTCAAATGTCTGCTCTAATTCCTTGGGATGTCAATGCATCTTAAGTACACGTTGACAGTGCCAACTTCCCACCATAGGTTTTTCAAGGATTCTGAGCTTTTCTCCTTCACAATCTCAGCCTCTTTGCCTTACTAGTCTTTCTCTCAGCTGGTAAGTGCATAATATAATGCAGGCTTTCCTTCTGAACCTTACTCTTTTGCACTGTTATACAAACCAGCACTGGGTAAAACCAGTGTTGCTGGAGTAACATCTGGGACTTCTGCATAATGGAGACATGTTGATGAGATTTCATTTCCTCCAATACAATTAATAGTCTCGAACATATGCTTTATGGGGACATTTCTAACAACCTTTGCAAGAGAACGGGGATGCTTAAAAGACGTCCTCTTGATATCTGTGTTCAGCTAAGGTTCAAGAGCAATTTTTAGAGGCCGGATCAGATGGGAAGTATTTCATTTGTTTTTTATAGCACTGTTTACTAATGCTTCCTGTCAAATAGAAAATTAAGAAAGACATCAAAGTCATGACTATACTTAATTCCTCCCACTCTAAACCAAATAAATTTAGACTGGGAGCCATAGATATGTATTTAATACTAGAGGAATTGTACATTCAGAGTTATGGCATTTTCCATGTTGCTGACGGAGCTTGGATCAAAGCTAGCTCTGTTTTTTGGTATTGTTTTCAAGAAGTGACCTAAAAAATATCCTCTAGATTAAAAACAGAAATCTTGTGTTGCATAGGAAGTCATGCTAGTCAATTGCAACCCATGCAGCTGTTTTTTCAAATGGATTAATTTCATGTTAGTAGGAATTTGACACCTTTAGTTTTGTTAAGCACATTAGAAATAAAAGATTACTTCTGACACAGCAAATTATGGAACTCCTACAACAATGAAATTCAATGGTAAAAATCTAGAATAGTTTGTTCCCAGTTAAATGAAGAAAATATGTCATTTTATGTCAGTCCAAAAGATTTTGAAATTTTTTTTTCTGCTTTCATTTATTCTTCTTACCAGATGGTTTTCAATTTAAACATATTATTAATTGAAAAGCTATTTACAAACTAATAACTACAATTTATTCTTTTGTATTTCAGAATGAGGAAGACTTGTATTTTTAAAATCAAATGCTAACCTCTGTCTTTCCCCTCCATCTTCCTACATAATTTTTATTGAATTTACTATTTATTGCAAATAATTTTAAAAAATAAAATGAAATAAATTACTCACAGTTTATGAGGTACATCTACATAATGGACACTATTTGGAGAAAGACACTGGACACAAATTTGGCTGGGAGAAGTGGCAAGAAGAGCTTATCTATCACTGTATATTATATTACATATGGTATGCTTATGTTTTAGACAGGAACTTAATTAACCACCCAGCAACTTCAGTATAAGGCAGCTAGGGTTTTGTTGTTGTATTACACGCAAGTTATTTTCTTTTCAGTAATGCCATATAGAGTAATTACTGTGGAATATTTATCATGTGCTCCTTGCCCACATTTCTCCTGCTCAAAACCAAGCTGAGACTTTCCATCTGTCAATATTTATAAAGTAAAATTATATTTCAGTAGCTTGTACTGCAATCTAGTAAAACCCTTAAGCATATGGATAATATCTGTTGAAGTTAATTGAACTGCTGGCATCACTGAAATTACATATGCTTAAAGACCTGATACTGGGAACTTAGTCAACTTCTCTGGGTTGTATTGGCTTGTGGGATCCTCTGGGGATGAGATCTGGGAAACTAAGGCTTCAGCAGATGCCATTTAGTGCCTGATGTTAAAGACTCCTCTTTTGGAATGACAGGCCGTAGTTCAACCTCTCAGGAACACAGGTCACTTCTTATGATGAATTATTAAATTATAAAAATTAATCTGTCCTGCAGAAATCTTAATTGTTTAGTGTCGTTACAACTGCTGACCATTGCCCATGTGTTTCTGGTTGAGCCTAACATTTGTGTTTCCATCACAGACATTGCTGTGTGATATCTTCAAGCTTAAAGTTGTGATCAACCATGAGGAATGGGGAAGCCTCCTTCGCCCTTTTGCATCAGTGATGCTGTCATCTTTCAAAACTGTTACCTATTTCTTCCTAAGTGATAGGTGGAAAAAGCAGAATGTCACAAAAGTAGGGAGAATGCATTGGATGCCACCTGTGTAACAATTTGCTCTTTCAAACTGTGTGTTTGAGCAGACAGCTGGCTGATGGTTGGTGTGCTATGGGATGCTAACAGGTGTCTTTTCTAGAGAGTGCTGAAGTCCAGATTTTGGAATTTATTCTTTTATTACTGATTTATTCTGGTCTTTTAGACAGATTTATTTTGTAAAATAGGAAACCCTGTACCTTCATTTATGGTAACTACCTCACATTTTCAGAGCCAAAAAGAACTCATTTTTTTAAGGCAGAAATGTTAGGAGACATATTTCATTGACAATGAATGGGATCTATGTGGCTGGTAGAGACTTACTTTTGAAAACCTTCCCAGAGTGATTCACAGAAAAATTAAGTATGCATCAACAAACCTTTATGAGCTTTTAGGTTTGAATCTGATGGGTGATTTACCAGAGCAAGACAAAAGCTTACAATTCTTAAAAGCTGACAGGTCTGTCTTTGGACTTCTTGCTTTAATGGCTGTGGGCATGTATGAAGGGTAGGAGATTAAATTTTGCCAATCGCTGTTGAAGGCTTCCCCTGTGTTCATAGGATGGCCTGCAAAAAATATTTGGATATAGGCTTGGCAATGCCATA
Organism: Chrysolophus pictus; assembly: GCA_037305975.1. NCBI lineage: Eukaryota > Metazoa > Chordata > Aves > Galliformes > Phasianidae > Chrysolophus > Chrysolophus pictus. The sequence continues at coordinate 1,000,080 of CM074583.1, forward strand.
TACCAAATAAATGAAGCTTACAAAATGACTGTGGCTTTTTCAGTTAAAAATGAAGAGTGCAATACTAAATAATCCTGTATAATCCATAGGTCTGTAGTGGGGCAAAAGTTGATGTCACATTCAGGGACAGAGACCACACATATTCATCGTATAAGCTCATACTTTGGGACATTACTCCACAGCTGAAGATTGATTCCAGTTGTTCTAACTTTCTTATCCTATCAGAATTTTTGTCTTCACTGTATATCATCTTGGCATTTTCCTTGACAGAACTCTGCTCTTACTCCCACTTCTCTTTTTAGCGTGTCTGCAAATCTCTATTGTTACTTTTCCTATGTCTCCTAAGTCATTACTATGGTACTTAAAAAAATATATGCAGGAAGCTTATGTTAAGGATCTTGAATTCTCAAAGGAGAACATGTTCAGAATTAAAATGTTGTCTGGATCTCAATAACTATGATGTAAACATGAATAATTCCACTCCAGCTAATTAAAACAATCCATGGAAAAGGAGTCTCTGCCTATAATCCATCATAGAATCATATAATAGAATCATAGAATGGCCTGGGTTGAAAAGGCCCACAATGCTCATCTAGTTCCAACCCCCTGCTATGTGCAGGGTCACCAATCAGTAGACCAGGCTGCCCAGAGCCACATCCAGCCTGGCCTTGAATGCCTACAGAGATGGGGCATCCACAGCCTCCTTGGGCAATATCATATCACATATGGATCACAGCAATCTCTACATGCAGCAATAAATACAGTCCACAGTGCAATATACTTGACCACAGTGGCTCATATTAAAGAGACTTTTCAGTTACTTAATTGAGTTTAAAATGCCACGGTAATTCAGGCTCTCTTTCACTTACATCTGTACAAATCTGCTTATGGTGTCATGATGTAATTTTGTACATTTTAAACTGGCTTAAATGACCCAAAAAGAATATTTGTTTCCCATTTCAATTCCCTGAAAGCTTCACAGAAGCTAATAAAGCAAGTTTGTTCTGTTATGTTTGCAGCAGGCAGACTTCCCATTGCACAGTACCTTATTTATTTATTTATTTACTCTAGCACAAAAGGAATGTACTTTAACTGCTATTAATAAATGACATAAATAGGAAATTTTATGCATTTTTGGTAGGTTTTTTTCCTGCTGATTTTTATCTAAGACCTCCATGAAAATGCGGCTGGCCTAAAGAGGCAGATTCAAAGGCAGATGATGAAAGTTTAGATTAAAGTAATACTTAGGACCACAGGCTTTGACCATGGGCTGAGGTTCTTATGACCTTTTTGGGAAGCAGAGGGAAATGTTTATGATAGATGAACAAAGACCATGCTCCATGTTTGAAGCTGGCCTCAAGGCTTGGGATTCTCTCAAGCCTGACACTGGGAAGAAGATGAAGAGAATGTTCTATTTTATTTATTTATTTTTTTTAATGTAAACTACCTCATCCCAACATCTGCAGGTCTGTAAATGTATACAGAGTTTATACAGCTGCTGTCATGTCTGCAGCACATACAGCTCAGTTTTGCTTAGTCCCCTGTCATCCTTCTGCTTTTGGTTTTCCCTCATTTACTATGCTCCTAAAACCCTTTCAACTGTGGAATCAATATTTCCTTATCTTCATCAAACATTTATTTTACTTAACCCGACCTTTTTCAAAACAACACATGTAAAATGTTCTATGCCACTTGCAGGAATTCTTACAGCTTCGTGCTGTTTTCCTGAGGATTCACTCAAAGGATCCCTGAAACACTGATTTCAATTGCTGGTGTGGCAGCTTTACCATGAGAAAAATCTCTGCAACTCTTATGTAGCTGTGAACCATATAGAACAAGGCTATACGTGTTGGGAGTTCATTTAATTTTTCTAAAGATAAAGTGAGGTGGGTAGAAAAATATTCTTAATGTACTTCTGCTATATCCCAATGGATTAAGCATAATACAAGATTCAACAATACTAGCTATTTGGACAAGACAGTGTCATCTGGATAACTGCAGGTCCCTCTGTATCCTCTTTTGAGCTGAGCCTGATACAATTTTAGAAATCACTCAAATAATACCTTGTGGAGTAAGGGGGAAACACAAAGATGAATTTGGATGCAGCCGCGTGTATTACATGCAGCTGCATATGTTGTGTGGATGTGTCAGTTCAGATCTGTGCACACAAACAGCACAATTGCATACTGCATTTCTGGTGAGAGTGGACTAGGCATACTAAAGCAACCTGAGTCAATGGGCACCATACAAAGGGAAGAATTTGCAGGGAAGTATCATGTTGATGCCATAGAAGAAAGAGGGAATTAAATGCTGAGACTGAGACAAAATGAAAAGCTTGTATCAGAATATTTCCACCAAAATAATATAGTAAACTCACATTAAAATAAATGAATGACTCACATTTTTCAAATTTCACCAAAAAAAAGTTCTAATTAAAATTTGGCCTCGATGTTGACAGGCGCTCTTTGTTAAGAGATAAGTGACATTCGCCTTTTAAAAACACTTTCACATAGAAAATTTTTACTTTTTCTGGATCAAATGAGAAACCTTATACTATTTTACAAAGGTGTTAAATTAATTAAATGAGTCTAAGATTTGTTGAACATTGATAGTCATGTGTTTATGAATACTGAAAAAAGCATAGAGTAAATAAGTTCCTCATTGGTGGTGAATGAACTATTTCATTATTATTAACAAACTATGCAGTTGTTACTGCTGTCTAATTATTCTAAATGTTTTTTTCAAGTTCCAAGATTCTGTGTAAATCTGTATGACTGATAGAGAACAGATCCTGAAAAATGAAGTGGAAATAGTTAATACACTTCTTGAATGCACCTTACTGATGCCTTCTAGATCCTTCTCTCTCTCTTTTTTTTCCTGGTTAAATTTTCTTAGTTGTTTGAAAAGTCTTTCTGTTACAAGGTAATTTTGAATAGGTGGTGTTTTTTGGTAACCTACCTAAAAGTTATTTTTGAATTGTATAAGCAATAGCCAAGAACTCTACCTATATAATTGCTATGGGGTTTTGGAATTCTCCTTGCAGTAAGTTTTAATTATTCTGTGCTAATTAAGCAACTGATGCCTACTGTGAAAAATTTTCCCTTTGGAACAATGTGAGCAAAGGTGCATACATAAATTTCATAACATATGCATAAAAGAATCCATTTTTATCTCTTGTACTATTTTCATGTCCCCACATTCAGTCAGTGAAATGAATAGATATTATACCTCTTGCCATCTATATAAGACATAATATTAGTCTTTGCCCATTAAAAAAAATAATAATAGGGTATTTTTGGTTTTGTTGGATCATCTCTTTAGTAAAGACTGCAGCCTGTTACAAATTTGGATAATAAGTACTCAATTATGTTCTTGTTGGAAGAGGGCTAGGTTAGAAAAATGGAGAAAAGTAGAGCTAGATTGTACAGTCAATCTGAAAATTACATTTTTGATTTGTTTTATTTTAAATTTTTATGATTTAACTGAATGTGAATGACAGCGGTCAGTGGGACAGACCTAAGCATGCAGCTTTGGGATGGATGAAGGGATATGTTTCCAGGCTATGCCTGCATCTATATCTCCCTCCACAACAAAGTTAGATAATCTTTCCATTATTTTTATACAGTTGTAATGCTATTTTATTGAAAGAAGCATCATTTTGAGTAAAAGGCAAGTTATAGAGAACAGTCCTACAGTACTAGCTATATTCTTCTCCTCCAGAGGTTCATGTCATTCCTTGCTCATATATGGATAAAGAAGGAAAGGATGAGATTGCAAAGTACAAAGTGTACAAAGAAAAGGAGGGGGAGCAGACACTGGAGTGAGATGTTTTATTCTGGAACTGTATCCATGAAACAGTAGAGTATACTGGATGTCATGCTGAAAATATTAGCAACATTAAAATAGGTGATGTGGAATCACTAATAGACTATTAAGATAAAGGGAGAGATGGGAAAGAGGAAAATTGAAGGAAATATTAATGTTTACAAATTTCAGATCAAAATAAATAAAAACTGATGTATTTATTCTGTCTGAATCTAAACAGATATTTTTTTTAATAGTTGTGCTAGACGTAAAACATTTTCTGAGGAAATTTTCATTGAATCGAGATCCAAATTTTGGCCTGTAAAATGTGTCAACAGAAAAAATCTATCAATACTTGTTTTGAGTGGTGGCTTGAAGCATCAGCTTTCTGCCTGACTACTCAAACATTGCCCTGGTTCTTGTTATGAAAGCAAAGCAAGTGTACAGTTATTTTGATAATTATGCATTAGTAGAGCCCAGGGAAAATCAGTTCAGCACTTTACTCTGTTCCAGATTTCAGCTGTATCTACTCTGTCGAGTGATAGATAGGTCTGTGGAGGCTGTTGTATTGCTGGTTCCCTGCCTGGCTGTTTTTCAGATCTCAAACTTCCAAAGTGTAATTATGAAAGAGGAAAATTCTAGATAATAGGGGTGGGCTGGCCTAGAAACACTTGAACAATCTCTGCCTGGACTTCCCAGGCTACATGAACCATTCAGCCACCATTAAGGATTTAAGTTCTTTGCATGTGGAGAATGTAAAGACATTTTAAAATGGGCCTCATGCAGAGGTCGTCTCAAAGACCTTTTTTATGGTCTCAAGGCCTTTGATATGGTGCCATGCTACATTCTTAGATCTAAACTGGAAATATATGGATTTGAAAGGTGGACTATTCAGTTGATAAGGAACACTTTGGACGGCAGCAACAAGAGGGTTCTGGACAATGGCTCTATGTTCAGGTTGAGGTTGGAGACTAGAGATGTCCCCAAGAGGTCTGTCTTGGAACTTCTGCTCTTTAATGTTTTTATCGGTGACATAGACAGGGGAGTCAAGTACACTCTCATCAAGTCTACAGATGACACCGAGCTAAGTGGCACTGTTGATCCAACAAAAGGAAGGGATGCCATCCAGAGGTATATAAACAAGCTTGAGTAATGGGCCCATGTGAATCTAATAAGATTCAACGAGACCAAGAGCAAAATGTTACACTTGGGTCATGGCATGTATGCAGACTAGGAGAATTCCTTGAGATCAGCCTTGCAGGGAAGGAGTTGAGGATCCTGGTGGACAAAAAGCTGGACATGAGCTAACAGTATGCATTTGCAGCCCACAATGCCAACTGTGGTTGTCCCCCTCTGCTCTGCCCTTGTGAAGTTCTGCATTCAGGCCTGAGACCCTCAGTACAATAAAGACATGGAGCTGTTGGAGTGGGTCCAGAAGAGGGCAGTGAAGATGATCAGAAGGCCTGGGCAACCCTCTCATGAAGAAAGGTTGGGAAGATGGGCTTGTTCAGCCTGAAGAGAAGGCTCTATGGAGACCTCACTGCAGCCTTCCAGTACTTCAAGGGAGCTTATAAACAGGAAGAAAACTGACTTTTTGCATGGATAGACAGGACAATGGGTAATTATTTTAATCTAAGAGGGGGGACATTTAGGTTAGATACTGGGAAGAAAAATTCTTTACAGTACAGTGAGACACTGACACTGGCTGCTGAGTGTTGTGGATGCCTCATCCCTCAGGCATTCAAGGCCAGGTTGGATGGGGCCCTGGGCAACCTGATCTGGTGGGTGGCAACCAGCCCACATCAGAGGGTTGGAACTAGATGACCTTTAAAGTCTCTTCCAACCCAAGAAATTTTATGATTCTGTGACTCTGTGATATTATGATCTCCTGACTTGGTCAAACAGTGAAATTCTCTCTACCCTAGTCACACAAAGTCAGTAGGAGTTATGAACCAGGGCTTTAGCCATTTTCTCTGCAGAGGGGGAACCTTGTGAGTTTTTAGTAGACATACAAGGGAACTGTAGAAGCAAAGCATTGCTCAGGCTGGGCCTGTCTCACTAGGCACAGCTCTGCAGGAAATTTCCTTGCTCATGGGTACAGACTGGATGTAAGGAAAGGCTTCCTTTCTATGAGGATGTTCAATGCAGTGGCACAAGTTCCCCTTTTTATCTCCATCCTTGGAGACATACAAGTTCTCACTCAATTAAACGCTGCACTTTCCCTGCTTTGAGAAGGAGGATGGACCAGAGAGATTCTGAGGTCACTTCCAACTTGAGTTATCCTGTGCACATTCTGAAAAATGAGCTGAGTACTGAAGTTGAAAGCTATACAGATAAAACAAAAATCAGTGGTGAAATTTATTTCAGATTAAGAATGAAAAATTATTTTCCATTATTTTCCACTATTTGTGTCACAAATACTAGAGATGAGCAGACGTAGATATTGGTTCTGAGCCAGCTGTTAATCCACTAGTTGTCACCATGTTGCTGTGGTGATGTGATCTGACATGGAGAATCTCCTGAAGTCAGGAGATATTGCAGTCACCTTGCGATAACTTCTCCAGTCTGCTGCCAGATACACAAGAAAGTACTCATCTAGCAGGGAGCTGTCAGAAATGGGAAAGCAGCTTGCTTTCTGCTGAAAACTGCCCTTATGAACAAAATGAAATTATAGGGAAAAAATCTGTGTGAATGATCTCTAGCTCAGCCCGTTTTTCCTCTTCAAATTACAGATCTGTCATTTATATAGGTTTTTAATTCAATTATCTTAAACTACAGTTAACTGGAAACTCGTGATCTTTGCAGAGGTACAGGACAAATATTGTCTTTTGGCAGCTCATCCAACCCTTTCATTGTCTTGACAAAGTGCTTAAAGACACTACAGTTTTCAAACAGGCACATTTATATTTTATATTGCTTCAAGATATTCTGAGCAAATTAATCAAAATGATTTCCAGAAGTACTGCTTTTTTGATCTTCCGCTTCCCCATCTTACCTATGCTCACTGTCTCAAGAATATACAAACATACATTTACAGACTGCTGTTTTTTATCAGTATGTGCTCATTTGTACACTATTCTTTCCTTGTTATGGTATGAACTCTCAATACTCAGCAAGGGAAAACCTAGTGCACTTCCCACTGCTCACACTGTCTCCATTACAGGGAGCTGACTGGCACAACAAAGTGTAGGACAAGTGCAGATGGCAAAAGATTGTAAGAAGAGGTCTCCAGATTGCTCTGGGTTGTGTTCCCAGAAGACTTTTTGCTCCCTAATTTCAGAAATTGCCATTGCAAAGAAAAAAAAAAATAGAATTCTCATTCTGCAGAGGATGCCAGCACTTTGAACACATTTTCTTTTTAGGGAAGAGAAAACGAAGCATTGTACTCTCCAGTAAAAATGAAAGGCTTGAAAAATGTAGCTTTCAATTATCAAAGTTACCTCGTTGCTAATCTCCAAATTTTTCATTTCTGTGAAATGAAAAGTGTTGCTGTTTCTGTTCGCAGCAGCAGCAGAGCTGTTTGGATAACAGATATGATGATGTAATCCCATTTATTTATGAGGATGGTACAAAATGTTCTGTCTTTGAGCACGGGTAGGATAAAGCAGCAGGAGAGAGTACTTTTTGCTCACCAGACTGTCTCTTGCAGCCAGTGCTGTGTAGATAAGCCCTGCTTTGTTCAGCTTTTTCCTTGGGGTCGTGTTTCCTGGGCTGCCTTTGCTGTGTCTGTAGATACTTAGCTCCTTCCCCACAGCCTGTGCAGCCTGCACACAGCTCCATGGTCTGTTACCTTTGTTGTACACTTCTCTGCAAAGATTCCCTAGGACGCATCAGCTGTATTTTGAGCGTTGCTCTCTTTCTCATAGAGAAGCTTAACGTAGCCTGACGAAAGGCAGCAGCTCCCACAAGCTCTGGGGGATCTACCAACACCCTTTCTTTTACTTAGCAGTACAATAAAATAATGACTACTCAACTGTACAAAGTCTGCAATTATCTGATGTGCTAATTGTATAGCAGTGTGTACCCCAACACGCAAAAATGTACCTTCTGATAACTGTCTAAGCCCAATATAAATTATGTATGTGACATAAAATAGCTTTTTCCTTGTTTAGGGCATGCCCTAGTCTAGGATGATGGCAAGGGAACTACTTTCTTTCCTCTCTGCCAACTGCTGAGATGTGTGTATTAAAAAATAATTTAAAATCAAACTGTATGCCAGGACTGGGGGGAGCAGGGAGGGAGGGCAGCGCCTTCATCCTCCAACATGTTCTGTGAAGCAAAAGTGAGTGTTAACAGACTTTTGAGCACGACGTATTCCAAATTACTGTACTTTATCAAATGAATTTTGAAGTACTTTTTCCCCCCTTCATTGTAACAGCTGTCATTTCCTGGAAAGGGCACATTTGATCAAATTTGTGTTACTCTCCTGCTGAACAGAGCTTGCAAATTACTAATGATTCTGGCAAAAGAACTTTAATTTTGTGCCAGTGGGAGATTTCAGGTTAATTAAATAGTCTCATCTCTCCTGTACTTCACCAAGAAACCACCCTTGGCTGAGACCTAGAAACTCACAATTTGAGGCACTGATCTTGTCTTGACCTGGACATCATCAGGCCGAATGAATGTTCCCAAGTATTTGAACCAACTTCTTAAACTCATTTAAAAAACTTCAGAACACTAGAATACTTTGCATAGTGAACAAATCCCCTCAACAATTACAAGATCTAAACAAAAGCCCCAAAAATGTAAGAAGAGCACGAGCCCACTGCAAATTCTTCTTATTTACATCAGAATGACAGTCTCACCAGTGGTAGCAGGTGAACCAAGGATAAAGGCCAGCAAATCCCCGAGAAGAAGGTAAAAAAGCCCAGAGCAAGCTTTTCTTGGCAGAAAGGCACTACTTTCTGTCTGCAGCACAGACTCCTGTAGAGGAAGCAGGTGTTGAATGAAAAAAAAAGCCAAAAATGAAATACCTGGTGAGAAAAGAGGATGAACAACACCTGCAATCACATCTAGTCTTCCCTATGCATTAACAGCAGTGCTTTATGACAGTACGGCTTTCAGTTATGATATGAGATTCAAATATGACAGTGCATGATGTAGATAATACTTCCCTGACTTGGTGAAGCTCCATAGGGATAGTGACAGGCCTTGGGCATAGGACCCAAAAGGCAGACAGCAAGAAGCATGCTCAGTGCCTACTTGGGAAGGAAGGTCCTCTGCTGGTTTTGCTAGATGATAGTGAAGATGTGTATGGATGAAATAATACAGTGAACATAGGAAGTACAGGAGTGGGAGGGATCTTTCTTGGTCATTTTTCTTTGGAAAAGATGAATAATGTAGAACATAATTCACCAATTAATTAAGTTGCTTAATTTTTCTTCATTTCTTTGAAAGAAAGATACTGCAATTTGTAGCTGCTACAAACCTAAACAGAAGTTCTGTGAAATTGCAGCTGCCATCTACCTGAACTGTCTAAAATACATTCTTTTCTTCCTTTTCTTCAGGGTCCGATTTGGATAACTATATCCATAGACAGATTTAAAAAAATCCCTCCTGTAGCAAAACATGGGTTCTTGTGTTGACAAGACATGGGGTAGGGTGGGGAGGACGGTAGATGCTCAGAGGCAGTCAAATGTGAGCAGGAACTAGGCAGGAAGAGTGTGTAAGGGGGCAGACACCCAGATTTGGGCCCTCTGTGCAATCATAATGGGTCCAGGAGACATGGGAAGGCCTGGGGTTCAGGGTCCTGAAAGCCACATTTCCATGGGGGGGTGTCTGGAGGTATACAGCTGTCAGAAAGCTGTCAGAGAGGCAAAATGTTTGTCAGTTTTTTGTTGTTGTAGTTGTTGTTGTTTTCTGAAGATGGAGATTTTGTACATGGGGTGTCTGGTGGGATCAGCCATGAGAAGAGAGGCAATTGAGTGAGCAATGGGCTCTGGGGGTAATTACTGCTCTTCAGGTAAAGATGTTTCCCAGCCTGTATGGGATGCTGGCTGCTGCACCCATATTTGCTATTTGAAATATAATAACTGGATGGCAGGATTTTTTTTATCTCCCAGTTCAGCTCCTCACATTCATAAATCAGATCACCTGCTTGAATCTGAATTTTCATGAGCATCACCCAGCTGTTATATCCCTGTCATCACCCAGCTCTCCTGGTCTGCAGTTGTCTAACAGGAGGGAAATTGAGCTCCAGATCTTGGTTAGTTTATCTCAGGCAAATGAAGACCCAGTAAGAAAGTCTTAAAAGTTCATGCCAAATTTGGGCCTACTGCATTTTCTAATGGTTTTGAACAGCATTTTGTAACCTCTGCAGTCCTGAATGGAGCAGAACAGTGAATCCATAACAACTACTGAATGTAAGAAAAATATTGCTAATAGATCCAGAGACACATTTGTCAGTGATAGATGCCACCAGTATTATTTTATTCCAATTCAGCAAAATTAAATCTTAGTTAACAAGTAAAAAAAATGGTATTTGGACTGAAATAACGATGATAAATGCAATTCAAGTGCTCTTCTAAGAAAGAAGTATGGAGTATAAGATAATAAATATTCTACACAATCTCTGTAGGGTTTTTTCTTATACTTAGAGGAGAACTGCCCAGAAACAAAAGACTGTGTACAGTTTCTTTCTGAACTATCTCCATATTGTGCATCTCTGCCAGATATTCACCACTTTGCATAGCTAAGCCTTTCCATTAGTGTCTGTGTCTTTGCTGGCATGGTGGCTGTGCCTTATGAAAGCTCCAAGCAGAATGAGAAGCACGTCTGCTTGACCCTACAGTCTATGCAGAATTAAGGTCTGCCATGCCTGATTGCTCATTAATGTTGTACCTTTACGACAGCAAGGCTCCTGGCTGGCTGGTGAAAAGATTGTTGGAGGTGCTTGCTGAGGTCAGAGCCAAGAAATAGAGTGGGACAGGTGGAGGTCTGAAATAAGGACACTTGGAGTCCATGAAGCGAAAGCTGTTCCTAGCCAAGACGTGATCTGAGCCAGTGTGCTCGTGGATGTACATGGATTTAGCAGCAGGTAGCCACAGCTTATGCTGATATGGTGTACAGTGCTCAAAGAAACTAACTTGGTTGATTTCACTGAAGAAATTCATAAAATGTGCAAATGCTGTGAGGCCTGCTCATTTTTGACTACTGCAATTCATACAAATTCATTGCTGTTTTCAGATCCCATTCACTAGCTTTTCCTCTCTGCCTGTGGCCTGTATGGAGCCACTCTTGCATACAGTCTCCCTCTTCTGAACAAGAAGTTTTTACCAAATGTGGTAACTTATAAAATCAGATTAACACCCAACCTTAGGAAAAAAAAAAAAAAAAAAAAGAGCAAGTTTGGGACTTGTAAACACAACTATCTGAATATGTTACTCTTTCCAGAAGTTGGCTTACATTTAACTAGTTCTGGATTGACCAAACTGTAGACCTATAATTTTATTTTTTGGCGTAGTATTTCTTATGTCCTTGCTCTGGTAGCAGGATTAACATTGTTCATTCTCTTTTTATGACAACATCTTCTCAAGTTGTTAAAAGTCAAGATTCACTGTTGAATTTGAAGTGCAGAACAATTCAGGTCTGGATTTCCTTTGATGTTTGTCTCGTGAAATCTATTTAATTGGTTCAACAAAACTCATGAGCCATTTTGATTTAATCCAACTTTGCATTTGTCTTTGTGTTGATGTATATGACTACATGTCAATGAGGAATTCAACCTGATCTGTAATTTAGACTCAGTAGGTACGTGTATTGTCAAACAATAGGATTTTTTATGTAAATTCATTAATAAAGAAGGTATATCTGATCTGTTTATACAAAGTATTATTCAGTGTCAAAGACAATTTCCTCTGTAGCTGAAAAAATTATTGCAATCTTGGAATGAATGAAATCTTAAATTCAGCACACTTGATTTTTCTCTTGGGATTTTGTTTTCTCTCTGTGGGAATAAATTTCCAGATAAGCCTGTCTCTGAGAACATTATTCTATTACCTACTAGGAGTGATCAGCAACAAAACTTCAGGCTGTTCAAGATAACTAGCAGCAGTTCTTCAGGAAAAGAAGTGGGAATTACAGTAAATAAGGCTTATACCAAAAAAAAAAAAGCAGATGTTATATGAACACGTGGAAATAGAAGAATTGTTCATAAGGTAAGTGGAATAAGACTGCTCCATTTAGTGGCAGTTGTTGAGCCCCTTGCCTCATGAATGGTGAGAACGCATTGGAGGGGAGTCCAGGAAGAGAACAAGACTGCAGGTCCAGAAATCTTGACCTACAAGCAGAGTTAATTGTATTGGTTAACTTTCAAGGAGAAAAGACATCAGGGAGATATGATAGTCCAATCTTCCAGGATGTCAAGTGTTGCTGAGTAGTATCTTCTCCATGCCAGGGCAAAAAGTTAATTGGCTGAGATAGCAGCAAGGGAAATTTAGGCTAATCATACTAACGATTTCTAATAGTTTGAAACAGGCTCTGGAATAGATCATCTGAAGAGTTTATATATTCTCTGTCACTGAATGTTTTCAAGGCCAAGACATACATAACTGAGAGAAATGTGTAAGAATTGCAGTCTTCCCTGACTTAGGGAGATGATTTTGCAGGTCTTATTCAGGGTTTCCATATAGCTCATTCTGCAACTAATACATACCATGCTGTGCACAGAAAAATCATGTGCGTTTTGACTCTTAATTTTGATGTATGTCCTTTCTTTGTGCTTTGAAAGGTTGACCCAGAGGTCCTTTCAGTTAAAAAATGGTCTCACTGATATTTTCAGAAAGGTTTATTCGAGGAAAGAATTTCATTTGTCCAGCTATCTGTGGAAGATGAGATCTGTGGAGAAATGAGATTTCAGATTCTTGGAGGAGAGCTTTGGCCTTTTCTGTTTTGTCATTATATCATTTGTGCTACCAAAATAAAAATAATTACATGCAGATTTAGTAAACAATCAAGCACACATACATTTCTGTGTTGCTATTTTGGTGAAATAGAGTTTTACTTAGATAATAAAACATTTACCTTGCATAAATTAATCTTCTCTTATGATGACAGCAAAAAATATATTAATGTCTTCTGATTACTTCTGGGTTACTGAGGCATTTGGAATATCTTTTCTAAATCTTTGCCTTTCTTTACAGATTAAAGTTTTATGTGTCTGAGCACAAAAAATAAAAAATTCAACTGCAAGAACAAATTCTCTGATGACATGAAAGCATTATTAAAAAACTCCAATAACCTCTAGAAACATAAATGGAATATAAGAGAAGCATTCCTTTACAAGAGTCAATTGGCAGCAGGCTTTTGATACAATTTGTCAAATCTATTTTATTTCTAAAGCGTGATGTAAGTTAATATTGATTGCCATTTTAAAATGTAGCTTGTAGGCTGCTCTGTTCCACTACGCTGCCAACACTGTCATTCTCAAGGTTTGTTTTTTCAGTGCTCTCAGATCACAGAGGCTACTGGAGCATGTTAAGAGTCGGTAATAACACAACTAGCTGATAAACAAAAGCTGTCAAATATCAGCAAGGGAGACTGGAGGGGAACAGTACAATAACTACCTGTGTCTAGGCTGCGAGCATGTAGAAAGCACCAATTAAAATCTATTTAAGGAAAAATACTTATTGTAACAGCAATCTATCCTTGCTATTAATTCTTTCCCCAAGATGCCAAGAAAGAGTAGTGTCTGTCAGGTATCTGATTTTGGATTTTGCAATCTGACTGTGAATTTCAAGGTTTTAATTAAAGAAAAAGAGATTATTAACCTCTTTTTTTGTTGTTGTTGTTGTTTTATTTTGTTCTGTTTTCTTTTTCAATATTTACCTCATTGCATTTAAGTGAAACTCTTCTGTCCCTGTTTTCCATTGGTCTCATTGCTTCTAACTGGAACTGCCCTGAATATGCAATAGAATAGATAAGTTATTCCGGCTTTCACATGGTGGTGTCCCCACTCAATCCTAGCTGTTGTGCACTGCGGCTTCAACCCTCAGCTCTGCAGGCAGAGGTGCTTGGGAAGTGCTTGCAGTGCCGTGCTTCCCTTGCTCCCTGAGGCTCATCTTACAACGAGTGCTTTGCGAAGGCAGGAGGGCAATCAGAGCACACTGCAGAATTTGGCTTAAAATGCTGGCAGGACAACAGGCCCCAGTTTGTGCAGTCACCACAAATAAACAGAGATGGAGCTAAAAATGCTATAGCACTGTGTGTGGACCAACAGCAGTACAGGAACCAGAGCTCCTTCCTCCCAGGCCTGAGCTGGGAGCATTTCCTTTATGGGCGAAGTAAAAGATTCACAGATAAACTCATTCTGTCAAATGTCTTGACATGCTCGACACAGCCTTGCAAACTCCTGGGCTCCCATTGAATCACTGCTTTTCAGGGGAAGGCTGTTGAGCTGGAAAATTTCTTGGCTGGCAGAACATCAGGAGGTCATGTAGCACATCACTGTCCAGCCACGTTACAGCTTCAGCCTCAGAACTGTCTTATGTTTGTGGGTTTTTTTCCTATCCACAAGGACGTTTTTCTTCTTACAGGGGGAAGGCACAGGAGCACAAGACACTTGTTTGTATAGAGTGAAAGCTTTGTTAGCAAATATACTTTTCACTCTCTGCTGATTAATGGGGCAAAGACCCCTACACTCCCTATGATTTCCAACTGTATTGCTTCAGAGAAACATCACCCTAAACAAAAAAGTCACACCATGATGTGTGTATGCATGGAGTGATGTATTTTAAAAGCATGGTGTATTAACAGAGCTTCAATCCGTGTGCTCTTTCTTTGAGGGAGAGGAATTGCTATCTCAGCAGATGGTCCTGTGAATGTAATTTGCACTTGCTTGCCAAATGACATGAAACTCAACTCTGTACCCCTGTCCCTGTGAGCTGTCTTGTTAAAGTGTATTTGGGCTGCAGGAGCTGATCTGCAGCAGTCAGACAACGCATCAGAATTATCAAACACATCTGAAAATATGGAGAAAATTTCCTGCATAGGGGAATCTTTAAACACACTGCCTTCACTTCCTCTGAATGCTTAATCCTATTTAAATAACTTGTCAAACATGCCTAGTCATCAGCAAGCAGGTGTCCCTACAGAGATTTTCAGCTCTAAGTTTTCCTACGTCTGTGTAAGGATTTTTTCCCAAATATTAAACTTTCAGATTTCAATGATGATGTGCTGTGATGTACGAATTGTTCCGACTGCCTCAGGAAAAAAGGCTCATAAAGAAGACAAATGCACTTGTCAAGCAAATCATCTAGCTGATTATATACTTTCAGTTTCACCTGTAAGAGATTAGGGTTGAATAAATTAATGTTTCCCTGTAATTACATATGCAGACACCTGTGATTCCTTATCTTTTAGTTCCTCAAAGAAGTATGTCTAATTTATGTTGTCGCTGTGGTAGTGCATGTGCATTGGCACCAAACAGGCTTCAATCTTAAGCTTCAAACAAAGGAACAAAAAAAAAATTGATTTAATAGCAGTGAGAAACTTTGAAAATCAATTGCGAACAATTGTCTGGCAGTGCTTATGTTGCACTTCTAACTGTGAACAAGCCAATTACTGTGAGTATGGATAAGAATGAACTTCAGGCAGCACTGGTCCATCCTGTTGCTGCTGGTGGTACTCAAGGCTGCAGAAATAAGTGAGGGCAGTGCTGAATTCCTGGATCAGACACAATGAACTGTGCATGCTGGTTTGGTTGGGACAGTGCTGCTGTTTTTTTTCCAGTGTCGATAGTTCTCCCAGGATGCTCTTTCCATGGTTTAATCACTCAGGACATTTGGGCTTCTGTATTCTATAGCTAATCTAAAAATAGATGCTGTGTTTGAGGCATTGGTCTAGCTCTGTATTTCCAAGGGAGCAGCTGTCCAGCAGTCTTGTGAAAAATGGCGTCCTTTTCTTTAAGACGAGCAAATGCAAAAGCAAAACCAAAGCAAAACAAAAAAACAGAAAAACTCTTTTACATATAAAGAATATGGAGATATTCACAACGGTAAGAAACTGGGAGGCAGGAAGAACAGCTACATCTAAGACCTTTCTATGGTGCTGACAGCTGGAAATTTGGCTCCGGCACTATTTTAAATGCTTTTTATTCTTTTGTCTGAATATTTCACAACCATAAGGAAATGAAAAAATACTGAACCTATTTTTTGGAGCTTAATTAAGCCCATAATAACTCCAGATGTATTCTCTGTTGTGCACCAGTTATTCAAATGTATCTTTCAGCAAATTTTCACACATTTTGGAGGTCATTCTTGGTTGTTGTATTTTGTAGATGCATTTATTTCTAGTGTTGGTCACAGTGGTCACATCAGCCTCTCAGCTGTATGGAGCATTTGTCATTCAAGGCATGTGATCTCCTCGGTGACTTGGCTGGTCCCTGATCAGACAGCTGAAATGATTATAGCCAGAGATAATTAAAATAACAAATGACAAACAGTGCAATAGCAAATTACAAGTGTCCAACCATAATCTGTGCAGGTACAGTGGGGTTTGCATGGGACACAGATACTTGTATAAATGGCTGTGGCCAAGCAGTTGTGCAAACAAGCTGTTTGCATGAATGTTTATAGCTAGAAAACAAAAAGGGGCATGAGCACTGCTGAAATAGGTACTGTGAATCTCAGTAATGCAAACAGTATTCTGGTGGCAGCTCCAGTTGGTGTTATTTGTTCAGGTCACCGTGTGGTCACTTTACTTTGGAAGGCAGTTGGAGGTTTGTTATTTAAACAGGAACACAACCAGTTTTCATAATAACCTTTAGTCAATATCAGTCTTGATCTTACAGGATTGCATCTGTCAGCTATTTCAATTAGATCCTTTAGATGTCAGCATTAATAAATATTATTTAGTTGGACAAAATGTCATTCCAATGGAAAAATGTACTCAGTACTACCAATGACATCTAAAGCCTTGCAAACTTTTTGTGTGAATGTATGTGCAAAACAAATAACAAAAACTTCCAAACCAAAATATATTTTTGGTAGTCTGAACTTAATGAAAATTCTGTATTTGGTTTCAATTCCTTTTGTTGTCTTTTCAGTTTACCCCACCCAATTACATTACTCACCTCAACTGTTTCAGATACCAAGGTGGGAAATTCCCCAAGAAACAGAAGGGGTTTGAAGCACATGGGCACACAGATGTGCCTGGTGCTAAAGAAACATTTTTCATTGCAGCAGCTTGAAAGAAACATAAAGCCATGAATAACATTGGGAGGAAGAGGAAGGAGAAATGGTTCAGCTAGAAACAAAAGGATTGGAGCCTGCCCTCTGTGTTTCATTTCCATTCTGAGTTCATCCTATTTTAAAGTGGTTTTGGTTTTTATATATATATATATATAATGATTGATCATTGGTGAATTAAAAGATCACAGAAGACAGTAAATCAGATCTCCAGCTTAAACCAATCATTCATTAATTTTTGGATAATGTCACATTCTAAAAAAGAACTCCTGAAGTCCAAAGTGACCTCTTTGCTGTTCACTCACTTATTTTGTGTACCGTGTAATGTTACAACCTCAAACTAACAATGCCTGCTAGTTGCAGAAATGCCAGTGTTAGACATGACCAGCATGTCTAGTTAAGGTGAATATAAACAATACAATGGCAAGCATGTAAACCAGGTAAGTGAGTTTCCAAGTATGCATAACATCTGGTACCTGCCTGACACCAGCACTTTGTGCAAGTTTGCCTTCTCTTATAGACTGATGAATTTTTTAAAAGCGTGGTAAATACCTGGAGGTAATTTAAATGAGTAGTATGGATCTTGTATAATGGCTTTGGTATTGTATACATATTCATATTCTTCTTCAGAACAGATTTCTTTCTAGTCCTCAGAGAGTGAGAGCCTCGCTGTTAATCACTCTATTTCTGATTATGAATTCCAGCAAATGAATCTCAATCATTTTTTTAAACCAAAATTTTTGCCTGCCTGTCAAGACGAGTCAGATGGGAAACGAAAAAGTTAGGATCAGTGAGTAAAAAGAACAAATATAATCTATGTGCATACACCCAAGGCTTGGTGTATTCTCCAGGAGGTTAGCTGCATCCAGATGGCAGCAATTCACAAGGCTTTCCTACTTTAAATAGAAACGCTTTTAAAATGCTAGCCACTTACGGTAGTTGTCCATACTGACAGGTTAAAATATCTCTAAAATGAGTACTCTACTTCAAATAGGAACATTTGATGGTCACAGTGCCCCCCCGCCATACCTGCAGCACCTCTCTTCACAACTAATGTGGAAAAGAAATACAGCAACCTCCTTCTGAAGGGAAATTTCTGCTTGTTGCTTACGGTGCCTTTATTTATGTAACAGCAGGAACGACCAGCCTGAGGTACTGAGACCACCACTGGCAAGATGCTTCAGGAGCAGAAAAGATGGCTAGTCCTTGTTCTAATGATTTTCAAGTTGATGATGCCAGCAAATGCTTGAGAAAAAATAGAAACACAAAGGTCAAGTGGCAGGTGTAAGGACCTGGAGCAGGGCACTGGCAAAACGAGGATTAGAAAGCTCTCTAGTCCCACACAGCACGACTTTGAATCAATAAATAATGGTCTGCCGCCTTCTGGAACAGCTAATCTAAGATGTTAAAAACAGTCTTAGCGATTTAACACCCAGTTGTGTGATAACCCCTGCTGTTTTGAACCATTTTATCTCATGGAAACACCTTTTTCAGCTCTAAGAATTATGTAGCACTTGCCCCTAAAGTCCTGATAATTGCTGTCAGTTACACCTTTGGGTAACTCAGCACTCCGTTTGAAGTAGTCCTAAATGTTCCTCTTGGAGTAATATAGAGAAGTGAGGTCACACAGCAAACGCATGGGCATTTATCTAAAACAAAGACAGCACATTTCTAAGGGCTTTCTTTATTTGATATTGCATCTCTCTTTTTTTTTTTTTTGTCCTTACACTAGAAGGCAAGTTCAGTGGACATGGCAAGATTGCAATCTGCCTATAGTTAATAACAGCAGGTGGATCTTGTAGCATAAAACATTTCACTACATTTGAAAGCCCCTCTGTTGCACACTTTTTTTTACCTCCGAGTATTTGAATTATCTCACTGAAATCAATGAAGTCACCCATGTTAACTGCAATACACATACAAATGCAAACAGAATCTCTGCCACTGGAAAACAGAGGCTACAGCAGCTCCTTTTATCTCATCTTTTTTCTACCTGCCCATCAGTAACTCAGTGTCTCGTCCTGCATGTTGTTACCACAAAAGCTTTTGGAGACTGACGAGCTGAGCTGAGTTAGTACCTGATGCTGACTTTCCTGTTTTCACACTACAAAATGAAAACACAGGAAAGAATCTTGGCAATTGAAGTCACAGGCGGATTTTATAACAGCACCATATGTAGTTTGCTTGTTCAGATAAATGTCTTCTACACTTAGGCAATTTCTTTGGACTGTTTAGGTTATTCACAGTTAAGTTGAAATCCTAGAGGATAATTTGATTTATCTCTGTATACTTAGAATCCATTAAAAATGCTCCTATAAACAGACTTGTTCTCACCTTCTACTGATGCAGTCTCATTTAGAAAAAAGCTGCTGAATGCAAGAAAAAGAAACCAAAGAATTCTACAAACAGAAACAGGTTAATTGGGCCATATCTAAACAGGGCATGAAGTGGACTGTGTTGTACTCTCTCTTGTTGTTTTGATGAATTTAGGGGTGAGGCAGCCCCAGAAATAGAACCTCACCATTCAGGGCCATTACACTTAGCATTTATGAGGTGGGATAGGCATAGTGGATGGATAGCGATTCCTACTGTAAGCTTTTTGCTGTATGATTTTTTTGCTACTTTCAGGGAAGTTTCAAGCAGTGGCAGTAATTTAATATTTTTATCAATTACTTGGAAGAGATGGCTGGGTTGGTAGAGGAAGAAATTTGGCACATAATGCAAAGAGTAATGTAGAAAAGGGCATTATGTACTTAAGATGACTGATAGCTGATGAAATTTTAACCTTAATTTTTTAGTTGGCTGAGCAATAGCAAACAATATGCATTTCAACACATCTGAAAGAAAGGTCTTACATCCAGCAATAAAAAATTTAGGTGATGTCTGTTCTGGGAAGCAGTGACTTTGCAAAAGGTCTGAGCACTGGGAGGCAATGCTTACAGAAAGGTGAGGAAGTGGCATTACGTCAGTGTCTAGTCCTGAAGCAGACTCTGATGCTGACATTTCAAGGTACAACAGCAAAATGAGAGGAAGCTGGAAGAAGAGCCATGAACTTGATGAGTGCCTTAGAAAAGAGGGACTGTAATAATATGGAGCAAATTAAAATAATTTCAAAAATTGGTTGTTTTAAAACAGAAATTAAACCAAGAACCACTGCTGCCTTGAAGAGGGGTAGTCTGTGAGCTGTGACCTGCAACACAGGAAAGAGCAGCTTAAAGCTTTTTTCACGGGTGACTTATACCAAGCCCTGATGTTCCTCCAAACTTGAAGCTACACAAATGTGCACTGTAAATAGGTATGTTTCCTGAGTAATGATTTTTTATTTTTTTTTTTTTCATGATTAGGGTTATTAACCACTAGAAGACCTTACTGACGGCCGTAGGCTCAATGTCAAAGGAAATGTTTTTACCAAGGGTGTTTTTTTTCTTTTTCCTGGACACTTGACTGTGCTGCTGTGATATTTCATAAAATAAATGAATTTAGGCAGGCTTTATGATCTGTGCTCCTTTATGTCCTTAAAATAAACAATTTATATAAAAAAGACTACGATAGACTTGTGAGATGAGATTTGCACATGGGAAGGGGAGTGGGAAAGAAGGCTCTTTAAAAAAAAAAAAAAAAGAAATAATTGAGATGCATACCAACAGATCAGAAGGCTAAAGAGGTAAATTATTTTTGTAGAGTAACCTGAATGGTGAATGTCTGCTGATTTGCTGTCAGATCATGAGAGCATGCTAGGCTGGTTGCAAACTAAGCAAAAGTATTAAACTGGTCTCTTTTATTGTTCAGTGCCCGGAAACTGTATGCAAAATACCTCATACCTCTACGGGGAAATGCACATCTTATCCTGGTGGGTCTTGAGCATGCTGTCTGCTCATCAGAAAACACAAAGCAAATAATTTGCTGTGTCTCTTGCACAGCTTCAGCACTACACTAAGACTGTACAACTCACTTTTGGGCAATCCAGGTCACAAATGGAAGTTATACGCAAATAAACTAGCCTAGAGCAGTGCTTTTGCAATAGTCTCTAACAGCAAAACTATTGAGAGCAGAGAATAGAAAACTGCTTCCTTTGTCTGTGCAGGCCTTTGAGTCTTGGGGCCATTTGGAAAGATTACCGTGCACTGCTGTCACTGCGCATTTAGAGCATCTCAAAATAGGACAAACCTTTGTTTCAATGACAGATCATCAACTCTTCGCACTCAAAGAACCTGCCTGATGTAGGACCACTGAAGCTGGTGGAAAGGCTCCCTTTGGTTTTGGGGAGCTTTGTGTCCATTCCTGCCTTTCCTCAGGTGGCAGCTTCCTGCTGCTGTTTCTGTTTTACTGAGAGCAGCAGACACTAAACATCCTAGAAAAATGGCTTCAAAACAGTCATTTCCCAGATTTTTTTATAAATCTTTCCTTATTCTTTTAAAAGCAGTCTTTATGGCACAGCACGTTGTAGGTACAGTCCTGACAAAATGATACCTTCTGTGTCCACCATTTTGTGCAAGGAGAAAAAAGTTCTTTCAGGTTGTGTCTTAATTAAAAAATTATGAAATTGCTTTTGTTTATCATAAAAGTACAGACCTCTGTTGCCCTTGTGCACTATGGTTTTTTTTTGCTCTGCAGTAAAAAGAACTTTTTCTGTGCCTTCTAGTTGTGTTTTGTTTTTATTTTCCTTTTTTTTTTTTTCCCAATCTATCTGTAACAAGTGATGTTACCTTAGTTACTCTTAACATAAAAGCATTATTTTCTTAATGAAATAGTAACTTCCAGTTTGGATACTGCCCATCCTTTATTTGCATGTGACATTACTGTTAGACTTGGCAGCAACACGAAGTAAAAGGGGAAAGCAGTAATAGGAAAAATGAGGTCAATGTTGAGGACAACAAGAAGAAAAGAGGTACACACAACAAAGCCCCTGAGCTTGTATTGCTTTTTCACATACAATTCAGTGATTGTAGTCTGCTTTTTCTCTACAATGAACTAAATATTAGACTTCTTTTTAGCTCTGGTATCAAAATCCAAGCTTTTTTTCCAAATGGAATTCAAACATTTTTTGCATTATTTCTATAATTTTACTTGACGCATTCGTGGTATTTGGATTTGATTGCTATTGCTTTTGTTGGCCATGTTAGAGATCTACCTACAGATTGACTATCACACAAGAATCTTTTGGCAGAATTTTCAGGGACGTAGTGCCTATCACTGGTAAATACACCTCAACTGAAATGTCTAGCTGGCATTGACAGACACTCATACACACATGAAAATACACATGTCCATGTAAAAGACATATTATACCAAGTTAAGCAAGGCTGCTTGACAGCAGATAGTAGCTGTTAACTTTCTGAATCCTGTTTCTTCTTCATCTTCAATGGGTTGTAATTTGCATTCTTTGAAACATGAAAAGAAACAACCTCAAAATCCAAACAGAACATTGTAGGACAGTGTGAGGCACCACCAGGCATTGCTTCACTATCAGAACTGATTGCCACTGTTGTTTTTTTAGTCAAACATACTGTTTTGTCAGAGCAAATTGCTTGATGGCATGAACATTTTTTGGCCTGAGAATGTATTTTAGTAAAAACATAGGAAAATTTGCATTTGCTGTTTTGTAAATCTTCCCACAGTTCTGAAGTAACACACTGTAGTGAAGCTTTATTTTGAAGAGCAAGTGAGAACAGAGTCCATATAGTTGCCATCTAACTTGAATTATGTTGAACCTAGGGACTAAACAGCGTAAGAGTTATGCTGCAGCATTAAAGTGGACTTTATGTGGCAGCCTCTGAATGACTGTAAGGTCATCCACAGACTTCCACCAATTCCTCTTGCAATAACTCCAATATCTGAATTTTAGCTAACTCTTACCAGCACTGTATGCAGACTTTTCCTGAGATACAAGCAATTGGTGGTTTGGTATAAATGCAGCAGATACACGTACCATCATAAAAAATGAAACTAAGTGAAATCATTCAAATAGAGGTATTAATGCAGTCTGTGAAAAAAAAAAAAATAAAATAAATCAGTTTGTGAAAATTAACAAGATTTGGTGAAAAATGAAAAATTTAATAACTCATGTAGGAAAAAATCTGCCTGCTGTGATTCTTCTTGTTTTTCTAGCCAAGAGGCATGAATGACAGACGTGTAAGAAATTTTTAATTCATATATTTAATTCTCCTTCTGCATTGCATAGATCTATTGGAAGCCTGTTCTTAAGTGTACGTGGATATAACTTTCAAAAAATTCATTAAAATCTTGCTGATTATCAATAGCTGATCTTATCATTAATTTATGGTGAAGTTTCATTTATTTCACTTTGCTACTTCTTTCTCATCCTTCCAGTTTTAGTAGTGATCATTAAAGGGTCCCTATAGCATAAACTTAGTTAAAGATTTTCCTGACTGCTTTGGCAATAGAAAGAGACTTCGAATTTAGTTTCTAAAAGTCAGTATCTCCTCATTTAATGTAATTACAAAACTACATAATTTTAAAAAATGAGACATTAACTCTACATTTATGATATTTAATGTTCTCAGTGTGCAGATGGAATGCATGTAAATGTGAAATTTAAAAAATGGTATTTCAGAAAAACTGTACTTCAGGACCTTCTGTACATGACTTAGGGGAATCAGTAGCAAATCCATTCAAAGGTGTGAGTTATGGATGATAAAAATCTAGAGAACTTGTCTAATAAATAATAGCACTAAAAACCTCTTCCATAGTTCATATTTCTAATGTGAAAATGTGTAGCTTGATGTGACTTAAATATAAATTTCAGCCGTGTGCCTTGAGATCTTTTCCAGAGAGGATGAAGGGATCCTCCTTGGTCAAACTGCAGGGAGTAGAAGATGTTTCTGTACTGAATGACAGATGGCCTTGACACGGAGCAGCTGATCACCTCTCCCATGTCCTTGCAGCCAGGAAATTTAGAACACTTAAATTAGAAGATGGTAAGAGAGGGAGGAAACAAAACACCCTGTCTGCGTTGACAGTGGCCAGAGCAGAAGTCTAACAAAATTTTCCTTCTCTTGGTCGATGTTATTGCCCTCCTGCAGTCAGGCGGTTTTCCACATAAATGTTACATGTAAGGGTTTTTCACTATGGCTCTATCTAAACAGTATGAAGTGACCTAAATTTTTGTCCACCCAACTCTTCTGTGGTTGTGACATTCTGTTTGTAGGAAATTATTCCCTTTGGATTTTTTTTAAGCCTGTCACCTTGTGATTTTTTGCAGATGGTCATGAAACTAAGCATACTTATTCATTTGGCCTCAATGCTGCATTATTAATTGCTAGCAAAGAGGATTCACTATACAGTCCATTACACTCCATAAAGTTGACTTGCCTCACTTAAATTGTCCTCTTCTAGTTGTGTAAGATGACCATAAACAGATGATGTAATTATCCAGTAAACAATACTACTCCGTAAACTGGTTGGTGAGTGTAAATATCCATGGGGTATCAGTAAAAAAACTGGGGATACTTTCACCAGCTGACACTGATGACATGATACTGATCAGGAGGAGAGGTCCCTCAGGAAGCATTAGGTGAAGAAGTGCTACCCAGAATAAGCTGGCCATCTTGGTTGATTTAGAAGGGTAATGTTCCTCCCTGCTACATAAACAGAACTTCCTATAACTGAAGGAAGGAGAGTTAGGTGAAGCACTGGAAGTTTCCAATTTAAAGGGTAGCTTGGAAAAGTTTAAGTTGAAATAAGGGAGTTAGGCATGTTAGCATGCTGTGGTATGCAGATTCAGGAATTTCATTGCCATCAAACAAAGCACAAGAGAAATGAAGCTATGTTTCCACAAAATTTCCATGAAGCAAAGAGGGCAGGAAAACATCATCTTTATGTTCTCCCATTGACTAGTGCTTTACAATCAGACGTCAGAAAGCTTGTAATTTAGAGGCTCATTTTGGCAATCCTACAAGCTCAATCAGCATTGGTAATACAATGGGGAAGTGTAAATTGTAGTTTTCCACCAAACAGTTAGTTACTGTAGAGCTGTATTTCTGTAGTCTAAAGTGCTAATACCTTGGACTGGCATGCTGCGTACCTCCAGCATCACCCTGTAGTTTCCTCTGATTATAGCAAGCATCTCAGGATCAGTTTTGTTTAATGGTGCTTTGGGTCTGTGTATAGGTTTTAGTCGTTTGAAATTGCTACTTATTTGCATTCAAGTCTACTCTACATGTGATAATAGGATCAAAATATGCAATCATAATGCACTATCGAGTGGAAAAGTAGTACAGAAATAAAAGCACAAGGAGTCTGTGTTGTACTGTTTCTCTTTTATATAATTCATAGCCCAGTTCTGATTGTACTACAATCAGAGAAGAATCTGTCGATTTAAGGTAATACTTTAAAAATTATTAGTCATCCTGTAGACTTTACCTGGCCATTGCTATTGTAATGGGAAAAAAGGCGGGGCAAATAACTAATATACAATAATATCTATTACAACAAATATATTTCAGATTCTCTATTCTGTATATACTCAAGTAGTAAAGGAGGGTTCATAAGTGACATAGTCATAAAAAGAGAGGGAAATGAGACGGCAAGAGGTAATTATGGGACTGTCTTTATTCTACTGCTCTCCTGACTTTAGTCAACCACCAGCAAAAGTAGACTTGGAAAACCAGACAGAATCATCCTGAATATTGTCAGCTATGTGAATAGTGTCAGAAGCCAAGTTAAAGGTGAGATTCCCAACCGTACTGATATATGAGGTATTAGAAGGAAAGGCCAGGGAACATGTCACAGGTAGTTTACTTGTTAAATCCAAACTAAGAATTATGGATTCATATTTTTCAAATTAAAATTGTAATTTCACATTTTATTTTTAACTTGGGGCTTTTTTTTGCTTTTTTTTCCCCCTTTTGTTTATAAATATGATCAAAACTTTCTCTCCGTTTCGGGATATTCTTTTTGTTTATTTGTTAAATTATAGTAAGAAGAAAAAAGAATTCTGAATGTTAAATTTGCAAAGTAGTTGGTATCATTTTCTTCCTCTTTTTCTCTACTTGGTGTTCACACAGAAAAGTAAAGTGGTTGAGAAATTGATTTTTTTAATGAAATTAATTCACAAAAGAGCAAGAGAACAGCACTTTCTGCTTATAAACCGTGCCTTTCTTCCACACCATTAATGTCCCATTTACTAAATGATATTAGGATGAAAAATGTTTATCAATAGAAGTTTTTTTGTATAATCAGATGTACATTTATTTCCTATACATAAAACAGCTTCTGCCATCAGTCACCTTAATCACACATTGTTTGTGTTCCAGCAGTCTTTGTCACTGCTATCAGTATCTCCTCTTGTTTAACAAAGCAGTTTTATTTTGATGCAGAACTAATGCCTACAGGATGACCAGAAACAAAGACGGGTGATTTGGAAATTTGTATGCATTTCTATCAGTGTTCACAAGGAGTCATTTACACTGACTTTTATTTTACTGAAGCAGTTATATGAAGATTTTTAGAGCTGGAATTGCAATTAGCCTTGCAAGGGAGATTTGTATATTCAGCTCATTTGAGCTGTGTGGGAGAATATTACTTTGCAAGGCGAGATCTTGCCAGGCATGGTGGTTAGTTCCCACCCTGCACTTAAGACTGTGCCATGCTGTAGGAGTTTTAATGATGGAGTATTTCTAGAAGTGTTGTATGTTTTTTTCTATGAATAAGCAGGAATTGCACTTCCTATATTAGAATTTTGTTGTGCCACACTCACTAAAAAAATATTTTTAAGGCATCTAAGTAGTTAATTTTGCTCATAAAACTGGCCCTGGCCCTTATATTCTGTAGAGGGTAGTGAAAAGCTGCAAAGCTTGAAGAGCCATTCAGAGTTAATTTTTGGGGTGAGTATGAATCTAGAGGAAGAGTTGCAAGATGATTCAGATGCTGAAGATGGTCCTGTTAGCAATGCTACAGATTCTGGTGTTGCTTTGGATACTGACAGTGATGAGTGGTGTGTAATATCTGATAAAGATTAGAGGCTTCAAAATGAAAACAAAGCTCCTGAACAGTAATCCCATGGGCCAAAACACCACTAACAAGCTGGGACAGAGAAATAATGGGCCTGGGTGTGGCTTCTATTTACTGGAATAAATGATGATAAATAAGGAATCCAACTGGACTTTGACTGGGGGAAAACTGAATACTCAGATATGTTTTTATATTATCATTGTTGTCAGAAGACTGAAGAAGTGAATGTCTATGCATTTTTGTGTGATCTGCTAGCAAAACCGAGCCAGCTGTATATAAGCAAATGTACTATTGCATTGTTTCATCACGACTCCCACACTGTATTTGTTCCCTCTATCATATCCAGTCTCTCATCCGTGAAACATATACTACATTCTTTCCTTCTTCTGTTATATCCCACATTCATTATTCTTATGTCAATCATAACCTTTCCATAATACAAGAATTTTCTCTAGGTCTGAAAATTGGACTGTCATCTCAGGATGGATTGTAAAAGGAGAAAACATTGCTCACTCAATTCACTCTTTCTGTCATCTTGGTCAGAAGAACCCATTTGATATAGTGGGAGATAAGTCAAGCAGTCCGATGTCCCCCCACCACTGACCAGGGGTTTGAGAAAGCAGAGAGTCAACAGTTTCTGCTGTCCTTTCCTGCAGCCACATCGTATGACCAAGCTACTCTGTGTCATGCATGATATTGCACAGGAAAAGGGAAACTTGCTGGAACAACAGGAGGTAAAGTGAGAAGAAATCTCTTTTTTTCCTTTAACATCCTTACATTTTGTTAGACCACTCAGATTATTTTGGACAGGTCTACAGGGATTATGATGTTGGGAAATGGGACAGAAGAACTCTCCTGCCTAATATATGTGAAAAGTATGATTTTTCCTCCTTATCAGAGTGGCAAATACAATTTTGGCTGCAGGGCTGGCTAAAAATCTGGTCTTCATTACTTGCCTTCAGAACCTTTGCATCAATCATTCTGTTTCAACTGACTTATGCTTGTGAGTGGTACATTAAGCCGAGAGTTTGTGGGGAGACTACTGACATGACTTTAAACACAAGATTTAGATTTCAATTGCAAGAGTTGTCTTTGAGTCTAGAATAAGCACTGCGTTTATAAAATTAAGGGAAGAAAAGAAAAAAACATGGCACGTTGCCTTAAAAGTATGCCTGTATTCACCACAAAAGGGGAAGAGGTACATTTGTCAATGTAATGCTAAACATAAGATGTTGAGTTGCCAAGAGGAACATATTTGTTATGACAGGCAAGATAAAGTACCATGGTCTTTAACCAAGTAAATATTGAAGGACTGCTCGTAAAAAATCCAACTATCTGTCTTCATCCTATGTCCCACAGTTCTGTAGTTCCACATTTCTGGGTGATTAGTTACTAAAAAGCCATTCAGATAACAGAACTTTATATTTTAGATTTTCACTCTACAGACTTTATTGGAGGGCATCTCATCATCATTAAAGACAAAGCATTGGTCCTCAGCAAATCAAATTGAAATCAACTGTTTCCAATTAAAGGAATATGAATAGAAAAAAAGGTTGCAGAGATGAGTGGAGAATAGGAGCGAAAGTGGAAGAAGAAGACACTGTACTTTCACTTGTTTGGAATGGGATGGGACATTTAGTTGGGTTGAATAGAAAAGGGAATCATTAACTTTCAGAAATAAGCATTATAATCTGAGTAAACAGTAGAAGAGGATTTGATGAAACTGCCCAGGTTCCAGTTTTTCACAAAACAGCCCTGGTCACTCTCTCCACTTTTTTCCCGATTGTACTTTTGCCATAGAAATTAAAAAGCCTTTATTTTTTTTCTTGAAAACACTTCTTCATCTAACTTTTCGGCTCAGTACATCTCTTTTTCCCTATTGAACTTTCCATTTTATAAGCAAGGCAGCTACTTCACCTGGGGAAAAGTTGATTTCTTCGGGCCATGGATTTTTATTTTTTTTTAGCACTTGAATGCAAGTGAGTAAGAAAAGGAATAATAACATACTTGAAGGCTACAAATCATACATTTTGCACAACCATTCAGACTCCTCATTCATTGCAGAGATCAGAACATGTTGGCCAGGTTCAAGCATCACAACAAACTTCTCATGTTCTACGAAAGGAAAGGTTTATTGTTAAACTGAAAGTCGCTTGCTGCAAAATAAATCTCAACACATGTATTGCCACTAACTTCAACAATGATTTGTTTGTGTCTTCAATTGAAAATTCTTCTGAATTTTCTTATTAAGGTAAGTACTTCTTCTGTGCCAGAGGACAGTGAACAATTCAGTACAAAATTCATATTAGTTTAGTCTGCCTATGCTTGTGGAATGCATTAATAGAATGAAATTGAGGAGCATTTGAAAAATATCCATGATAAAACTTCTGTTAATTTCATAATTGCATTTTTTTAGCACTAGGGGAGGAAGGAAAACTTTCATCATGATTGTTATTTGGGGCTGCATAATTTGTTATCTCTTACTGAGCTGACTTGTCCATCTAAAGCCATTTGAGAAAGATATTTATATATTTCCTTATATAAAGGAAACTAGTTGCATCTAGATGTTAGCTATTTATTTTATTTTTTGAGAAGAAGTGTGGTGATCCTTTCAGAGTATAGTTAGACACTTAAACAAGGTAATGAAAATTCCTTTGTGGATCTTTGAAAGGTTAGATTAATGTCCTCAGAGGGAAAAGTCTTTTCAAAGAGAAAAAGCTTATAAGTACATAGGGAAACACATCACTTTCTGCAACTTTATTTTAAAAAAATCTGACTTAAGGTATCTTTTGGTATTGAAATGGTCCAAACATGCACATAGCATAGACTGAAAAGTACCAGGACCAGGTTCTTTTTTCCTGTAAAGCCCAGGTCTCTTGATGTAGCAGTGTTTTGGAGGGGCTGAAAAATTAATGCATCTCTGCATGCAAGTACTTAAAACATTTGTAGCGTGGGGAAGCAGCTATGACTTGTGGTTCCTGCTCTGTGCACTGCCTCTGGTTTCATCCTTCTCAGGGTCAGGGATTTAAGGACTTCCTCTTTAGCCCCTGTGAAATGATGGAGTCCTGGTAGATTTTACATTTTTAGCCTAGGATAGTCATGTAATAAGTGTGGATGTTTTCTCAGAGTTAGTTGTCTTGGGTTATTTGTAACTGACGGAAAGCCTCCTGCTCAGAGCAGAGGGTGCTAACCGCAGCCCACCGAAGTGCTGCCCAAAAAGGTGCTCCATGAAGATAATGTTTATTTATCACTTGCCTTTTTTAAGGTCTACACAGCAGCGGCTGTGCAAGACACACCAGGATCCCTCCATTGTCAGCTTTTCTTGACAGACAGCCTATGCCAAATAACGGATGTGTCAAAACAGAGTGTTATTTTGTGAGGAGCACCAGGTGCTCACAGAGGAAGAAATTGCTGGTTTACCTGCTGTTTAAGGCATATTAATAATAGAGTAACTTTGATTTCTTAAACTCTAACTAAAGACTGTATTCAAAAACTGCTGTCTTCACTGCCTTTGCAATTGGATCACGTTCTCTGCTTCCCTCCAGATTTTGGCTCTTAAAAAAATAAATCTCTTTTGTGATTGTTTGACAAAGAATCAGATGTCCTCCCACCCCATGCCAATGCTTACTGCATGCTTAATGCCTTTTTTTCCTGATTCTTCTTCTATTAATCATTTGAGTGTTTGACAGGCATACATCTGTGGCCCTTTATATGTATTTTTATTCATCTCTTCATGGGCTCAGCATAGGTACTAATATCCATCATTGTCCTGGACTGAAATTAAAGCTAGGCTCTTTTCTCTCGTGGCTTAGCATGAAGAGAGAGACCTGAGATCACTTATTTAAACCAAACCATTCCCTCCACCAGCATGAGTGCTATCTTCCAAAACTCAGGCTCATCTAATCTTCAGCAGGCAGCAAATTTCCAGTGCCTTTCTATCTTGCAGAATGGGAGTGGAACAGGAAATTACTCACATATGAACAATATTCCATCTCTTACTATGCCCGATCTGGTTGGTCTGAGTATTTGGAGTATTTCAAATCTTTCCTTGTGCCAGAGCTGCTGCAGCATTATCAAGGTATGCATTTAGTGATTTACTTTTACAAAAGAATGTACTTTCCTCAGTAAGGTTTCACAGCAGTCTGCCTCTGGATCTGTTGTTCCATTAGAGTTGGATGCCTTCATGTCGACACAACCCTTCAAAACTGCAAAACTGACTCAGGTGGACTGAATAAGTCAAAAAGGTTCTCATGGTTTTATCTTCTGTCCCTGCTCTCTGCTGAATGTCTAGCATTTGAGCAGCAGAAAAGAGGCTTGCTTTCTGACAGGTTAATGCCTTGTTAGCAGCAGCAGTTTAACTCTGTCTGGCAGTTGTATTCGGAATTCAGTTCTGCAGCATAGCAAAGAAGGGGAGAAAGATTGGGGGGGGGTAGGGGGGGGAGGGGGAACATCACTGTGGTCTGAAGCTCAGGGAAATGCTGAAAAGGGGGGAAAGCAGTGTGCAAATGATGAGGGTAAAATGCCCAAGACCTGCCAATGTTTGAGGAAAATGAGTGACGTCTGTTCCCTGGCCTTAGTCATCTCCATCTCTCCAGGCTTATTTTATTAAAACTCCATTTCTTTACTGCTTCCCCCTGGGACAGCTGTACATTTCTCACTGATTTTCCTTTTGCCTGTCTCCATCACAGCTTCTCTCCGCAAAACCTTGGGGTGCTGCCATACAAGGTGAGAAACAGGCTCATGGCAGAAGTCCTGGAAAGGGCAAGAATCA
The DNA here is from genome assembly GCA_037305975.1 of Chrysolophus pictus. Taxonomy (NCBI): domain Eukaryota; kingdom Metazoa; phylum Chordata; class Aves; order Galliformes; family Phasianidae; genus Chrysolophus; species Chrysolophus pictus. The sequence continues at coordinate 1,031,811 of CM074583.1, forward strand.
GATTTGCTATTCTCACTCTTTCTGATTGTGCTGGCCTCAGGGCAACAGCTGGTGCCCAATGCCTTGACCCCTCCTGCACGTGAGGAGGAAGGTGCCCATGCTAGCAGAGTCCCCTCTCCACGGGCAGGAGGCAGGATGCAGCTGTCAAGTGGTACTTTGACACAGTCACATCTCACAGCCATAAGAATAGGCAAAATGGAGATCAGGAGCCTGCTGATGGCTGACTGTCTTTTGCTATATCTGGCAGTTCCGCTCCTGTATGCAAACACAAGCTTGGTGAGTGCCTGTGCTCTGTGTGAGGCTGTTTGGTTCTGATGTTGTATAACCGTCTTTGTTTGACATTTTTCCCTCAGAATTTCTATGATAGTTCTGCGTGACAGACAGCTTAAAACTTCACCTTGAAACCCCTCCATCAAAACCTGAGTAAGTCAGGCAATAAGTTCAAGTACTAATCGGGGTGAAGTAGAAGGCACAACATGGTCATCATGCAGGAACAGCTAACTCCAATCAAATGAGTGCTCCTACTAACCTGGTGTTGTGCTTCCAGCTGGTGCCAGTAATGGGTGCCTGGGGAAGGAGGTAAGAATAGAAAAAGTATTTAGTGACACTTTCCCAGGATACTTCTGCAGCCTCTGGCAAATTGCAATTAGCCTTGTTTCCCTGTGGGACCCAACAAAAATTTCTCAGTCTCAGATATCATTAATGTGAAGAGCGTAGTCAGCATTCTTGGCATGAACTATTGAACACGAGAAGTGCTCTTCAATCAGCAGTTATCAGCAGTTATCAGGAACATGGCTCTCCCCTTCCACTGGTTCCCTTTGCTTTCAGACAGGGGCTTATGCAGTTTGAATTGTTTCCTGTTTTCTGCAGGCTCAGAGTTTCACTGTGATCCTCTGTACTTATCTAGGTACTCTCAAAAGCTTTGCTTTAGCACTGGTGGTACATAGCAAGAGGAGCTTCAGCAAGCCCTCGAGTTCTGACTCTGAGAAAGGCAGCCTGCAAAGGAACAAGCCCAGACACTGGTGGAAGCTGGGCAGGGGTCAGTGATAAAGATGCAGTACTGGCACTTCCATGCTTTTCCGCTTGGGATGAAAATGGAGACAGAAGTAGTCTCAGAAGCCTTGTAGGGTGGGATTACTCTCAGAGACTGTCTCCAGTATAAAGACTGAGCAGAGCTTGCATTTGTAGGTCTCCAGCAATGCAAATATAAAGCCACAAGATAAACAAGTAAAAATAATATGATTATGATTAGATTTTCCTTGGAAAGTATAAGCATCTTTTATGCAGCAGATGAATAAGAAGAGATAAGAAAGACTTCACACTCTACATGGTAAATACATATTGTCTTGTTACTTTGGTAATAGACTAAATATTCAGCTACTTTATTGCAGATGTTGACACAAGCATGAGAAATAAACACAAATGTATTTGGGACATTAAGTTTTAGACAATCAACGTTGCATTGCATATAAAGTGACAAAATAGACAAAAACACAGCAGAAGTCAAATATACATGTGCTATTGCAGACGAGACTTTATCTAATTTTAGTGTCTCTGTTCTGCACAGTGAATTCCAAATATCTTTAAAATCTATATTGATATCTCCACTACACAAAAGCAATGGGTCATTTAAAGTTTGCTTTTAAGCAATATGAAAATGCATATTTTAGGTAATTCTTTTAGAAATGCTGCTGTTTCTGGCTGCAACTAGGGCTTCCCAAAGGGAAAACTTTGATTTACCGAGTCTTAGAGGTTATACGCAGTTTTCCAAGCTACAGTTATATCTATTGAGTAAGTTCTGAATTGTTTTAGATGTTAATCAGTACCTTTTTGGCAGTCTTTGATGTTAAGATGCACTTAGTGAGAAAGACTTCTCAGTAAAGAGTCTCACGCTTTTAAATTTTTTCTCCCACTGGAGCTATTTTGATTGACATTGAGTAAAGACCAGACTCTAAATTTACAGTTACCTCCATACTTAGGAAATGACCACAGGATTTAGGAAAGTAAATGCAGACAACTGTTGAAATAGAGGATCTAATTGGGAACAATACTACAGAATTCAATATTTACAGTGATATAAAATTATCGAAATTAGGATGTGACTTTTATTTTATGTTTGTATGAGTTCTGGCAAATTAAAGATGATAGCAGATAGCTAATTTCAAGAGAAATTGAATTAGCTGTGTTTCTCTGAGATTACTCAACTATTGATCAATTTTACCTTACCTGGTTTGCGCTGAATTGTCTCTACTAAGGACAAATTTCTATTAATTTCTAAATTCTTGTTAAGACAGAAGCATGTGAGAGCTTTAATATTTTTCAAGGGGTATAACATTGCCCTAAAACCTGAAAAAACTGGAGAGAGAGTACTAACCACCCAGATCCATTACAGCCCCTCTCACTCCCGTTAGTCTGTAATTTTGGAGATGGAAATGGAGAGGCACTGTGCAAAACAAACCATATCTTCAAGAATAAAAACTTTCCACTGAGCAAAACCTGAAAGTCTTTAAGTGAGGAGAGTTATTCTATGATTGGCAATATTTTCCCATTTGAATTTCATTTTTCCAATCCCAATTTTCCCTAGATAGATAGTGTTAATAGTTTGCTTAACTTCTTTCATTTCTTTTGCTACAATAATGAAAAACAAAATCTGCTAGAAACAGTTTTGTTGAGACAGACATCAAGTATGCTGATAGAAAAAAATAGGACAAAAGCCTCTGACTCACATTCTCTTAGGAACAATGTTTTATTCTAACATTTCATTCGGTTTCCTGCCCTTTAACAGGCGCTGCCATTCTCCATCTCCGTCTCATCAGCCAGGAGGTAGTGTTCTCGAGATTTTCTCATACACTGTGGTACATATTGACTAATTCTATTTATGTAAATGGATTTACATAGAAAAAAAATAAGATCCTGAGTTTTTATTTGTACAAGTGGCATCCTCCTTCAGAGCAGTTTAAATCTGTTCAAAATTAATTCTTGAATTTATCTTTCTTTCTTTTTCTTTTTCTTTCTGTTAACTCCCCTTCCCTTCCCTTCCCTTCCCTTCCCTTCCCTTCCCTTCCCTTCCCTTCCCTTCCCTTCCCTTCCCTTCCCTTCCCTTCCCTTCCCTTCCCTTCCCTTCCCTTCCCTTCCCTTCCCTTCCCTTCCCTTCCCTTCCCTTCCCTTCCCTTCCCTTCCCTTCCCTTCCCTTCCCTAATGACTGCTGACTAGGAATCAAAGACCTATGTGTGTACAATTTCCTGTATACTCATGTGTACACCCATTTGAGTGCACTTATTTCCTCAGCCCTACAGTTACTTTACAGAGCTACTGATCATTGGAAAACAGCCTGCTTAAAAGTACTTTTGACATGAGTTTAATGCTATAGGGGGAGGTCTGTAATATCAAATCCCTTATATCCATGGAAAACACGTGTAATATAGTCCTCTTCTTTTCTGATTTAGTCAAATACATCCAGATAGCTGGGTAACTGTGAAATATATATCGAATTCAACTGGTTTAACTGCCTTCAGTTTTTCATTCTATCCAGTTGATTTTTTTTTTGTTTCAAGTTCTCATGCACCTCATGTGCTCATTTAGAAGCCCAGGCAACTGTTGGCCTTCTCACACCTGGTTCATTACAGTGTAACTCGACTGGCTCTCAGAAGTTCCATTTGACTTATGCAGGTAATTATGCAAAATTTAATAAAAGTGAAATCAAAATGGGATCTCTGACAAGGAAAAGAATAACAGTCCTGGAGTCCCCAGGCTTATACTCAGTGGCTGGTGATAATGACATTGTGTCATTATGTTGACTTCTGTGAACTTCAGTGGTAAAGAAAGAGCTGCTTCTGTTTTTCAGAGGCCTTATTTACTCTAACACATCTTGAATGCTAATGATTCCCCTCTTTTTTTCTTCAACATGACACTACTTTTCCCCCTTCTGTGTTATGCAATTTAATTATATGCAGACCTTGAATGTCATTTTCTAATCCTCCGTGGTTCATTTGAAAGTCTTGTAAAATAAAACTAATTGGTGTGTTCATTAAAATGTCAGAAATATTTTTGAGTTCAATTAGATAGTACAGCAGTTTTATCCAAAGTGTGCTTATAGTACAATAACTATGTCAGGAGGATGTAATTAACAGCTATTTAAATGAACAATTGTCTTAAATTTTTCTGGTTCTTCATGCATGATAACTTAATCAAACAGCAAAGTTCTTACAGGCTTATCCATTTGAGAGAAAGGTGAAACGCTATAAACTTGTATTTAAAAAGTCAAATTGAAAGCTGTAAAAACTACTGAACTAAAGAAGTCAACTCTATAAAAATGAAATGCGAAAATATACTTTGCTTCAATGTCAGCACATTACAGCTGAAATCCCATCAGAAAAGGATATCTAGGGCATGGTCCCTAATTTTTGGGAAAGAATAACATTTGAGTAAAATGAAGGACAAAGGTCAGAATCTACCTATGTGCTCCATTGTGCTTGCATGAAAAATTTAAGACACTGGGATCTTCTCCTCTATTTGGCTCTTATTTTGACATTAAATGTCCTTAAATTCTTAGAGAGGACTTTGTCTATGTTTGGTTCTGGCTTTGGTGACCTTATCTCTCATTTTGCAAAAACGACTTAGACACTGTGTTACACAGGATTGGACCTAATGGTCTATGGGGTAAGGAGACCAAGGCTTCCAAAAGGGCTTTACAAGTACAGCTTTCCTTTGGAAACACAGGAGCACACTGAGTAATATGTCATATATCTTGAAGTTGACTTATTTTTATAATTATTTTTATATCTCTTCTCATTCAAATATACTAGTTTGTCAAAAGAGACATTCTGTGGTGAAGTATGATTTTGCTGACAATCTTGAATGATTTTTTCCATGCGTGCCAGAATTGTTTGAAAAAACTAACCAAAAAAAATTATATACATTTTCCTGATTCACTTATGATTTGATCTGAAGTGTAAGCTAATTGTAATACATGTGCAAAAAGTGCATGAAAGAAAGTTCACACTTATTTTCATTTGAAGGTTCATTTGAACTAAAGTTATCCAGGAAGAGAGCCTAGAGATGACAAAAATATATCTGTCTGATTAGGTAAGAAGACAATCTAAAACCATCAAAATCTTCCAAAATGGGGATTCACCCATTTTAGAGATCACAGCTTCAGCTGAAACAATGAAAACCAGTAAGAACATGATCAGAGGCAGCCAGGATTTTACATCTTACCCGGGTGATGGAGTCTTAGTTTGTGCATCCATATTTACTAGTGATGTTTATTGGTGGAACCTCTTTGCTCCAGACAACATTACGACATCTACAGGATCTCTGATGCTGACACAGTTAATGTGCCCATCAAGTGCACCACAGTTTGGGAAGCGGATGTGATGGCATGAAAGCTTGCTCCCAGCACACTCTGGGCCCACAGAAGTGTCTCATGCTACTGCAGTACAGGCAAAGCATCTTGTGACCAGGTCAGAGAATACACGTCTCTTGATACACCTATATTGTGGCAGCCAGCTGGACTTGCTTGGCGTTGTTCACTCCAGAAGCTTTGCCCTGGCACGATTCTTCCATTTCCACCTCTTGCAGCACCATCTGTCTCACATTTTGTGGTAAATTCTTCCGGCAACCTGAACTGAGGTGGAACTTTGTGCTTTTAAAAATGTGCCTCCTTAATAGTATTTAGGGTTTATTTTCTAAGTTAAATGGAGTCCATATTCAGCATTCCAAGATAGAAGAAGGCAACGGATAAAATGAATGTGTGAATGAGTTGCACGAGCTCCTGTACAAGTATTATGGTTGCTCCTACCCCTGTTGTGAGAATACAAGTGGTTCTGTGAAGTATTCCTCAGTAAGATGTGATGCAGTCAACACACCCAAGGGAGAGGACGCCATTAACAGGGTGAGCACTGGGCTCAGGAGAACCACATGAAGTTCAACAAAGCCATCTGGTTTCTACCTGAGTTGTGGCAACTTCCATTACCAATACAAACTGGGAGATGAAAGGATTGAGCACAGCCCTGCTGAAAAGGACCTGAGGTACTGGTGGATGGCAGCTGGACATGAGGCAGCAATGTGCCTCACAGCCCAAAAAGCCATCCGTATCCTGGACTGCATCAAAAGCAGTGTGGCCAGCAAGTCGAAGGCTCTGAGCACCTGCTGTAGATGTCCCTGTTCATTGCAGAGGAGTTGGAGTAGATGACCTTTGAGGGTCCCTTCCGACTCAAAAGATTCTATGATAAAACAGAAGAAGCATTAAGTTTCAGAAGACTGCCTTTGTATTTGAATGCGGTGTTTACTGTCTCTTCTCAAAGTGATATTAGCTGTTCTGCAAGCTATAAAGGAATTTTCAGCTGCATTGTCTTGCTGGCTTTCATTGCTGTTTTTTAATTAAAGCTTAAGGAATTAAATGAACCAGGGATGCTGGGGTTACAAAAGGAAGAGAAAAGATCACACAGTCTAATCCACCGAGGTGCAGTGGGGCACAGGCTGGTTCTAGGATTATCATTCAAAGATTATTTTTTCCAGTTTAAAGCATAAACCTTTTAAGCATTTTAAGCATCCAGATCAGGCTGACAAAGTACTATTGTCTGGGAGAATTAGATCTGAAACAGATTGAGAACTATTTTATTAAGATTTTGACTATGATTTGTGAAAGGCGTTACAGCTGAAGTCTTTCTGTTATATCATTTTGCACTGGGAATGGAGAAATTAGTAATCAAATGCTTAATAAGAGATGCACCTATTTGGAAGTGAACAGTTACTATATGGGGCATAAATTTAACAACATATCTGCTTATTAGGTGCATACATTAGTAACATTGATTATTTTGTTTACAAACTGTGGCCACATTGTGTAGTTTAGCTGTAAGCTGCCATATTTAACTGGGGCAGGGGGGAAATGAAGCTATCAGCCATGGTCCCAGTATTCACAAGCATGGGACTATATTTCTCCATTACTCTTGTAATGGATGCAATTTTGAATTAATTTTTAGAACTGCCAGGAATAGCAGCATATTGGATTCTCTTGCTGTTTTATTTTATGTTCTGTGTCCCTGCAGTGTCTCTTGATTGCTACTCGTTAGAAACAGACTACATTTCTGTTTACCAGAACAAAAATATTCCACTTCCTCAACCTGCCTTATAATCTAAACTCTGCATTGGACATACAAATATGCGAATTAAATATTTAAAAGTTTTAAAGACCATATCTTCTGCCATTTTAAGAAATGATGAGTCTTTACTGTGAGCTGGAAGGGTTTTTAAATGTGATTCATATACCAAAGGCAACAGAACTGTGGTTATTCCTTTGCTTCATTTTCTTTTATGGGAATAATAGTATGCGTTTATCTGGAGTCAAATTCTGGCATCCATTTTATTTCCATGATAATGGATAATGGTGGGATAATGACTACGTAGGTAAGTGCTCAGCTGGAGCTTGGGTGAGCCTCTTTCTGGCTCTGAAACAGTTTTTCTGTCTTGTACAGGATTTTTTATATATGCCTCTGCAGACCATAAGCTTTGTATTAAACCCATACAGATCTAGATGCCTTCTATCTCCTGCAAATCGCTGTGGTGCACAGTAGTGTTGGTGAATGACTGAGTGCAGATCTTGGCTGCAAACCAGCTTGTATGTAAAAGCACTTGGAGGGCTCCTGGGGAAAGGTGGGCCTTTGGTTTCACTTGGCTGCAGGTAACTTACTGCTAGGGTGGGCAAAGCCAATTCACTGCTTGTGTCAGCAATCTGCACGACTAGAGTACTATATGGTGCACTTAAAGGCTGATTGCTGAGCATTCCACTGAAATCCCAGCTGTCGCAACGTGTGGATACATACTTAGCAATTGCAGCAGTGAGGCTTATGGGTGCCTTTCATGCAGTAGAGCTGGGCCATCACAGTTTGAAGGTATTGAGCTGTGTTGTCTGGACACCCCTATTGGACCACTGATGCTAATGGATTCTGTAGAATATGCAGGAACTCCCTGAGCACTGTGTATACGTCCATGTGCATAGACTCAGAAGTGAAATGTTACTGTGATAACATAAACGGTGACCCGGACTGGTCTCAGAAACTCATTGGGATTTACTACTGAGGGGCCCAGGAAGGAGTTCAGGTTTATGGTCCCGAGGGAAATATTTCTCTAGATACATCCAGTCTTGGATCTCTGTATAATCATCAGGCTCTGGTATCTTAGCATCACTCCTTTGATACGATGCACTTGTTGTACCTGGAAGCTGATTTTGGCACAAGTAGTGGCCTGGAAGAGAAAACGTAGCAACTGTCTGAACCCAAAGTCTCTCAGTACAGAACTAATAATAGTTAAAATAGCAACAGAGGACTTATATCCCAATTATATAGATGGTTAGAAAATATTTATTCCTGTAACCGGCAGGTGCTTGCTTTATAATCCAGCTGGAACACAAGCTTTAATTAAGCCAAATTACAAAATTACTGTGAAAATAATATGACATTGTCATATTCAGACTCTTTACTCAGAACTGGAAAGGCTAAGGTACAACATTTGTTTTAAATGTGACTTTCTGAAATTTCTCATTTACATCAATGTCTATTGCTTACATAATGATATTCGCAGCAGATCACACAGAAACTGAATCTTGGTTCCTTATCATAGATACAGGAGAACTGAGATATTGGAAAATGAAGCAACCTTTCCAAAGTCAGCAACAGGTCAGCAGCTGAATTGGGAGCAACATCCTCTGGCCTCTGCCTCCTCCAGCAGCTCCAGTTGTGAACAGGGCAGAGGTGATGCTGCAGTGCAGACCGGCAGGACGTAAAAATACACAGAAGGTAATAGGAAGCTTTTGTGCTTCTTCTGAGTTCCTCTCTGCGAGCATGAGGTTACTGAGGTTGCCACTGGCACCCACCTTTCCACTGCCAGCAATGGGGCCATTAAAATAGATCTGCATCAACCACCATTGCCTCCTTCTGAAGGCTCTCACTTATATAAAAAAAGCATACTGTACTTATTTCGCCCCGAGTGATCGCGTAATTTTTTCTCAGTGCAAGTTAGTGAGTAGAATTCATTGCCATTCTTTTATGTCACTCTGTATGGTCTTTCAAGAATTTGCTTAGCTGCTTGCATCTCTCTCAAAGTACACCACTCCAGATCGATACAATGCGTAAAGGCAGCTTCTGTACAAATGTATGGCATCTTTCCATGGTGTGAGCTGTAGAAAAACTTCACGATCAGACTTCAAGAGCAAACAGAGAAGCAATGCTATGAAGCTGTGTTCCCACTCTCCTTATGCATTCTTTTTGTCCCTAGAGCCTCTTAGCTACAGCCAAAGAAATATATTCTTTGTACCTGAGAAATAATAAAATACTATTAAGGCTTATCACTGCCTTAGCCTTGTGAAACCCATTCTAAGCTTGCAGTGTAATTCTGAATAGAACAAACAAAATGAAGGATGCTTTAATTAGTGCTTAAGCAGTTAAGCTCAGTAAGTCTGGTTTCAATGAAAAGAAATGCTGTAATGCAGGAACGCTTCTAAGTCATTCACATTATTGTGATTTGACGTTTAATATCACTTTTTAAAATGAAATGCTGTTTTTTTTTTTTTTTTTCCCATGAACCCTGAGGCAGAAGAGAAAGACTTTATGCTTTGCATAGGATCACCTATTTTTTAAACTTGATAGAGATAAATCTTGCAATCAAGTCTATCCTAAGGATCTCATCCAAGAATCAACAAGCCTAATAATCTGCATATGTTTTTGTTCTGCCAAACTTTCACTCCAGAAAATCATTAAAGAGCAGGTCCTCTATATTAATATGAGTATGTCTTGCCAGTTTCCTTTTATATTTCTGTTATCGTCTTTATGGATCACAGCATTAAAGTCTATTTTGCGTGATGAAACCAATTCTGTCTTGTGACTCGGGCGTTAACTTTGTGACTTTACTGCCTCTATGTGTGCTACTGTCTATATTTTTAGCTTTAAGGATCTGTTAGTAATAACTTCTTTCTTTACATCTCTGACATTTCATTTGTCTTGCACTGATTTGTTTGCCTGCAATGAAAGTGAAGAATGCTGCATGAATACCTCCGCATAGGCACACACACATGCAGCTTCAGTTTTACTCTATAAAAATGCATAAGTTCTTGGGCCTTGCAGATACCTATACATTCATTTTACTTTCATTTTCTCCCCTTTTCCCTGTAAGAATCCCTGTGAATGCTAATAAGACGGCTTCAGGTATGTTGTGCAGACAGGACGCTCTCCTCAAATTTCTCCTGGGTGAACAACCACTGTTTCTCATCATGACCCCTGCCTGGTGCAATCAAACTCCAGAATCATTCCGTTCAGCTCTTTGATTGAATCCTCACATTTGCGGCAGTGCTTGGCCGTGAACCCTGCATTGCAATCTGAAGGGTCACCCACCGATGTGCTGAGCCCTTCTGCTACGCCCGCTAACTGTAATTTATGTTCCAACTCTTTCTCCTCCCGAATGCTGGAAATCAAAGTCTCAGGGAACTCTTGCAGTCGGTGCTGTGATTCCCAGTGGGAGATTTCTCTGCCAATTAATCAACAAAAAAGTGCTGTGGTGATATATTCATGATGAACATATATTCAGGCTGCTCTGACACGGAGTGTTTTCCTGTGCTTTTGGTGTATTGAATATCCGTCCTCATCCTCCTCGTTCCTTTATTTCTGAAATATGAGGTTTTTAAAAACACAGAGTTACCACATAAATATACTTGAAATCTCTCCAGTTCTGAGTATGAAGACAAGAAAGTGTGAAGGGACAAATCACAAAGCTCCTGTTGTGCGTACTGCCACAGTTTCTTATTTTTTCTTCCTCAATCCTAACAGCGAAGTCTTTTTCCAGTAATTTTCAAGGAAACAAATCATTTCCCAAAATCAGTGTTCACATTTGTCTGACTTTGAGAAAACGCTATTTTCCTTAGCAGTGTGGTAACTAATGTTACGCTGAAATTATTAAAGGACAACATATAACTTGTATTTTACAAGGATAGACAAGGTCAATCAGTGCTATGGCTTCTGGCCATCTACAGACCCAGAGAAAAAAAATCTCATGGAACTCCCTGAAAACCTGGTAGAGAAGATCCATAAGCCACTTTAGTCCTTTTGTAACTCCTGTTATCAGTCAGTGTGAGGGGCTGTTTCCTTGCAGCATTTTCTCCTCCTGCACAACAGCTGACACTAGAAACTACACTGTGATTTGGTCAGTCATAGAATCGTAGAATCATAGAATGGCTTGGGTTGGAACTGAACTCAAGGATTATCAAGCTCCAATCCTGCTGCCACAGGCAGTGTCACCAATCTCCATATCTAATACTAGACCAGGCTGCCCAGGGCCCCATCCAGGCTGGCCTTGAACACCTCCAGGGATGGGGCATCCACAATCTCAGTATCCTACTTATATCTGCTGAGTAGGAAGGCAGCAGTGTGATCTCTTGGACCGGACTAGGGCAGGTACTGGTGTATGGGCATGTGGCTGACAGAAGCCAAAGTGGGGCCTGCTAGGCAGACCCATCCCCATTGGGTTGACTTAAGACCACTGAGTACTGAGGACTCACCAACAGGGTTCTGTTCTTATCAGGAGCATCGTACTCTGCCTGTGCATCAGTCCTGGGTAAATGTGTGCCGAGGACCACTGTGATCTGCAGAGATGAAAACCTGCCAGCTAGATAGGCGAACAGCTTGCAGAGCTAGCCGCTCGTGTACTATCAATGTGTACAGAAAGCGTGGATATAACTTTTATAATCCACAGAGGTTTTTACAAATGCACTCTTTCCTGGCGTCTGACATTTTAGACACACATCGAATTAAGTTGTTAGTAACATCAATAACATCAGTAACATCAATTCTGAGTTCTAGATCTGAGCACAATTAAAAAAATCTACGGAACAGATGACAAGATATTAATACAGACTTTTAAAATCATGTTCTGTACAAAATATCCTGCAAAAGACACATCTCTTATAGGATAAACCATTTTCAAGGGTATCTACACACACACTTAGCTTAGCTCAGAAATAAAGGGAGCTTTCATGACTCATTCTTGCTATTATATTTAAAAATAGGCATGCTTTAACTCATTCATTGCTTTTGTTCTTTTAAAATGATTTTCTTTATTCTTTTTTCACTTCATGTTCTTCTTACTGAAACATTTTTCTAGTGATGCATCACAAAAAAATATTACCATTATTCATGCAATGTAATGAAGTCTGCGAAGATGGAAGCTCTTGCTCTTGAAACCATAAAGCAGTAAATACAGAAACATTGCAAATTTCCCACCTCGTCAGACTTTCAGTTTTAAATCAAGAATAGTAACGAGGCTGATTTCCAGAACAGGTAATTCTGGCTATGAAGACAGCACCATAAATCTCAGATTGATTTTCCCTGAATTTTTCATCAGCAGATGATACTGCTGATATGATATGGTGTGGTACTGCACGCCTCAGCCATTTGTTTAGTCACAGCATTTAAATCTAGAACACAGCTTTTATAATAGGAAAGAATATTCAGACATCTTTTCTGAAGTTATTTACACTTTTATTACTCATCCTGGAATATAAGGAGAGGTCTAACCAGAAGGAAGTGGAATTTTCTATATGGTGCCTGGGGTCCTGCTTTGGAAGAACAGAGTTTTGTGGCTGGAGGTAGGAGAAACAAGAAAGGAGGGTTGTTTTATGGAGATAGTATCATTGTATAAATGCTTGTTAGAAGGGTGAATATAGTAAAAGGTCAGAACTTCCACATATTCCAGTATCCAACCTGGGATTGGTGCTGTATCAATTTCTTCTAAAAATGACATTGTCCTGATGTGTTTTGTATCTATTGTTAAGGATCCCACACATACCAAGTGAAATTCTTAGATTTTGGGGCTTATCACAGCAAGCTCTCAGTGCTGATCCGTGCTTTTTTCACTGATGCATCACTTGATCACAATCCAGGCACAGCAATGACTCCTTGCTTCTCCAGTACACAAGTTAATAAGCCACATACTTAAGAAGATTATTTTGTTAAAAATGAAACAAAAGGACTGTCTCATACTTCTCTGAGGAAGGCAGAACGACAATATGATGAAGGGTAATTATTTCGGAATTATTTTTGAAAGATTCAGATCTGTATACTTCAAAGGGTTAAACACTTTCTGTCTTTGCAACAGTTAGAGCTATGAAGTGTTGGAGTTGCTATAGAAACAGCGCATATTTGATTCAAATGAAAGAGTAAATAACCTCTTTTTATATCTCAAAGCTAAACTAAATGTGGCCCCCAACTTTGTGAGAAGTTATTGTACTTACTTTTAAATCACTGCAAAATGATTTTCTTTTCTTAAAAAAAATAAATCGTAAAGTAAACAATAAAAGAGGGAAAATTTTGTGGTGATGACTCTTCCTCGCTCTGTGGAAGATCTCCTAGGCCAGGGAGGTGGCTTTGGAGCAGGACCCATAGTCCACAGGCTCCTGCAGCATGGTGTGATGCCACTGCTCCAGCTCTGGCACCAACGTGCTGGTCATTGCCTGTGCAGAGGTGGTCAAAGCAGCGTGCCTCCATCTCCTGAGCTCATTAAAAGGCCTGTGAGGTACCATGGCTGGGCATGGAACAGGCTCCTCAGAGCTGTGGGCATGGTCCTGAACTGCTGGAGGTCCAGGAGCATTAGGACACCGCTTTCAGACACAGGGTTTGGATTTTGGTTCTGTGCGGAGCCAGGAGTTGGACTCACTGATCCCTGTGTGTCCTTTCCGCTCAGGTTCTGTGTGGTTCTCTTTGGTTCTGTGATTCTGTGTTGGTACACTTGCAGTTCAAAGACCTCTGTGGCTCTTTGTTCAGGGTTTGCCTTACTTGTACGCACAACAGAAGTAAACTGAGCAGGGGAAGAAGAATGACAAGATAGCTCCTGTTATCATTTTTCCCTTCTAATGAGTGAAGAGGGAAGGAACCACCTCTTCACCTCTCACCCCTCTCCTTTATCAGCCATCCCACAGCAGCCATTTGACAGACAGAGATCATTAGAAGCTGATGAGAAATTTGTGGCCAAAATGGTTGGCTTTCTCAGAGAAAAGCAGAGTCTTTAATTCACAAGTATGTTCTGTGGGAATATTCTCCACCCTGCAGGAATTTTTGACTTTTTTCTTAAGAAATCTTTTTCCTTTTTAAGTAGAAAAGATGCATATTTGGGAGGTAAAAGCAAAATACTTTTTGAATAGATTTCTTATTTAAGTCTCTCTGCACAGCAACAATGTTCAAACCAGAAAGTCTCCTTTATAATAGGTTTCATATTGCTACGGGCAATGGGCTAGATGTATTTCTGCTGGATGCGTTAGTCTTCCAAAGCTTCCTGTGTCAGCCCTATTCTGCTTTATAACACTGTTTTTTGTCATGTTGCCTCCACAGGTGCCTGCAGGACATTGAGCATCAAGAGCAACAGCTGCCATAGGTGTAATAGAGAAGAAGCACATTCAAAAGAAGGCTTTTATTATGCGAGTTAAGGAAGTGTAGCCTTCACTTAGAGCAGGAGGCAAATCAGGTTTCCAGGGCTCTACCATTCCCTGGGAGCCCATGGTTGAAATTACACATCCCTCTCCTCCCACATTGCAGGAATGAGAATCCTCTGGGGAGTAACTCCCTTCAGCCTGCCCGCATGGCTGGGCTGAGCAGCCTTGAGTTTTGTGGTAACAACAAGAGGTGTGTTTTTTCTTTGATGGATACCTGCCAGAGCAGCAACATCAAGGCAGCTTGTCCAAAGCAAGAGACAGAAATGCTTGCCCAAGAAAAATAAACAAGCCAACACACAGATTTATACGTTTTGTTCATGCGGGTTTGATTGACAACCTTTTTATTGCTGGAAGGAGTTGCATGATTTTACTCTTCGATTTGTAATGCCTGGATGTGATCTTACATTGATTTTGGGGCTAATTAATAAATTTCAGCTTATTTGGAGGCTGAACTTGGCACGTCTGTTGTAAAGTTGATGGTATTGTGCCTAATGAAACAACATAGTTATTGATTTCATACATATTGACAAAAACCATAATGCTGCCAGCATTATTCTCACAGGCTGTCACAAGTTCAGTCCCTTTGAAAATGCCAATTTGAAGTGGTGGGAATAAAACATTTTGTTCAACCTAAACCAGATTGTGATAGAGTTTTATTGCAGCCTTTACACAGAGTGGAATAAATGCAAAACAACCCTCCTTTTGTACCAATACAAAATCATTAACTTTTCCATTTTGATTTATAAAAAAAAAAAAAGTAAGAAAAAAAAGAATAAAAAAGAATAGAAATGTATTCTTATATTCTTACAGATCAAATACTACTGGGATAAAATAGTCCTCTGTGTGGGTATTTTTTTTGTATGTGAATGATTAGCAATTGCACCACACTTTGGTATTTGCCTGGCAAAAATTATCAGTGGGAAAAATAGTGACTTTGCTTTCCTATTTCCCAGAGCCTTGTTGTAAAAGGAATATAAAAAAAATAGCATGGTACAAATGAGCATGGAGAGGCTGCACACGACCTGAAGCAGCAGAGGGGCACTTTATGCATGGCAGTAATGGCATGTGAACTTGTAGTCAGCAATGAATCATATGTCTACATTTCTAGCGCAATCCTTTTTCAATTATTTTCCATGCAGTAAGTGACACTTACAGGCTCTTATGTTAGAACAAATTGTTTCTTTCCTTTTTTTTTTCTGCCCTGATACTTTTTGCACCTTCTGCAGAGGAAAAGGAGGTGTCAAACACACACAAAATGAGGTAACATTGAAGGGGCTAGGAAATAAATTGCTTGAGAAGTGTTTTTCTCATTCAAACTTCTGTGCTTGTTCAGAGTTTAGTGCCTTTTGCTCTATCATGAAGTCCTTGTGAAGCTCCAGTATTCCTTCAGCAAAACTTGGATTCACGGGGTCGAAGAAAGGGGAAAAGGGGGAAAAGGGCAAAGAATATTGGCCTGCGTAGCTTTTTGCCTCCATGCTGTTGCAAATATGACATACATGCTGTTGCCTCAATTTCTGAGATCCTAATGTGGATACATTGCCCTTGTGCTGGTGGTAGACAACTGGAAAAGTCTACCTATGCATCTCTTTAGGGTTCCCCATCCATGCACATTTCTAGTAAATGCAGTCAGCACCTCTTTCTTTAGCCTTCAGGACACACTTGAAGCTTTTAAGCAGAGAGGCAGGCAGCCAGACATCACCAAGATCAGTGATCTAGTGATATGCCGAGCCAGCTGGAAATGTTAATGAGCAGCAGCTGATCTAGGGCAGCTGGGATTGAAGAAGCTTTTGGGAAGAGGTTGGAGGAAAGAAGGAGAAGGTGTAGCAAGTGAAGGATCTTTCAGGATGAAGTTTCGAGGCTGAGGTTAGTGACTTATTTAGGAAGGGAGATGAACTGAGGAAAATGTTGACCATGATGGGTGATATGAAAGAAATACTGCTATCAAAAATAGCCTGAATGAGGAAAGGTTATGAGGGAGTATTGAGCTTAATGAAGTTTTGCAGTGGGAAATAGAAATCTGGGGCTAGGGAGCCCTGAAGTGTTATCTGTGATGTGAGATTGATAAGAGGAGTTGAGGGGCATTAAGAGATGCATCTCTACGTGGGCACTTGTCACTTGGGGTGACAGACAGTTTGAGTGAGGGCTGTCCCCCCTCTCTTTCTCACGCTGAAAAGATGGTAGAGGGAGTCTTGCCTTGTATTTTGCACTGTTAGCATGCTTTTGTGACACGGGTATCATTAACACCTGCAATGCCTTCAGGATCTCAGCAGGCATTGGAAACAAACACTCTGGATTTCCTTGAGATCAGCAGATGAAAGTTTCCCAGGAGAGATTTTCCTTTCAACTGGAATCTATTTTCAGGTTGCCTTTTCACAGCAATCTCACAACTTCTTTCCAAGCCACTTTTATTTTAGCTTGAAAAGCTTTTAGGTGATGATAGCCCCAGTTAGGAAGGAGATAACAGGCTGTGCAATGGTTCCAGTGACGTTCACTTTCTTTTAAACTAAGCGAGGTGCCTGCAACCACATTCTCTGAGCGCTTGTTATAAGGTTCCAGGTAAGAAAATATAGCAGGTTTCAAACTGAAGCCTCTGCTTAAGAAGCTTTGATCTCTGATATACCAACCCATATACCGGATTTGCAATGCAAAGATTGATGGTACGAGGAAATTTGTGAAATGCAGACAGTGGATCCCAGATGAATTTTTCTGTGATCACACTTGAGAATCAACAGCTACTGGGAAGCTTTCTCACTCATGGGGGAAGCGACAGCTCTTGCTGTGCACATGGCTATTGCGCATGCTAGATCCTAAAATAAATAGCTGTGGAAACCGTAGCTCAGCCACACAACCCTGTGTGCTGAGCCTGATGCACATGGAGAGGTAAACTCAGCAGGAAACACTTGTATGGGCACTTAGTCATATATGGCATTTAAAAGAAGAGCACTATACTTTTTCCAGCATTACTCTTTGCAGAAGGGATGTTTCTATCAATTCCATTACAGAAAAAAAAAAAAAAAAAAAAGTTGAATTTTGCTAGCAACTCTTGTTTTCCACTCTGTTCAGTGAATGCCTCTGGAGGAGAGGAGGAGTGAGTAAAAGAGGAGATTACCTGTCAGAGATGGATTTGGAGTGAACGACTTGGATTGTTAAAATGACAGAGTACAGCCATTGCTGCCTGCCAACTGCATTTGGCTTCTGGGTGTCACACTTACTTTTATGGATTTTTAGGTTTGGTTTATTTGCACTGAATTTACTCTTATGGATTTTTACTTTAACTCTCATGGGCTGCTGGAAACAAGATGGTAGATTATAGTGTGGGGGGGAATAGAATTGCCATTTGTATTTGTTTAACTGCATAGAGAGAAGATTTGTTTAACTCCCTGGATGGGAAGAGAAGCAGCACCATTGCAGGAGTTAGCTTTACAGAGTGATCACCCCACAATTCTATGACTGCTTCCCAAAATATGTATTTGACAAACTGATCTTTTCAGTATTTAATTACTTTGGGATCAATATGAGAAGGTATACATCCCCTTTCCTCCTAATCTACGTGGCAGAAGATTATCGGATCGAGCAGCCTTTTTTAACCTCAACTCTGTGCTGTAAAGCCCAGGAGGGATTTCGATACTGAAAAGTCAGGCATGACAAGACCCAGCTTTTATGGTCCTTCTTCCTAGTTTTGAGCTTTCAGTATGATTCACTTCCAAAGCCCAAACTAACCTCAGAGCATTATCAAGGCAGCCATTGTGCTGGGAGGACAGCCCTGAGGTGTCTGTAAGGTGCAGAGTTCATGCATGCTTTTTCACTACGAGAACTCACTGAGCTCTTTCTTTTATCTAAAAATACATAGCCAGAGGGGGGCAGCCACACCGCCTGTCCTTCCCGAGGAGCTGATATTTCTGTCTAATTCTGCACTTGGTAGACACTGTAGATTCCAACTCGCATCCATACTTAGCTATGGCTGTGTTCCAATTTTAAGCTATTTTTTTTTTAGCTAAAAAAGCAGGCTAGCATCTTTTTTTTTTTTTTTTCCCCCTGATATGGCTGTGTTTCTCAGACCTGTAACTTTGGTTGCTCTAAGGAAAAAAGCTGATGGGAGAATCCTCTGTGTCTGTCTGCCAGGCCTTCTGTCTCAACCTCCCCCTCCTGTATCTTTTAAGCCCAGGGACTATTTTCAACCACAGTAAATGGTGGATAAACAGATTACAACACTACAGCCTTTCGTTAGAGCTGCTTGAGGTATGTGACTAGCTAAAGACATGAGATGCTGTTAGCTCCTCTGCTAAGCAGAAGATGCAGCATAAGATCAGTCTTCTTTCTGATAACGGAGAAAGAACTTGAGGGACTGACTTCAGAAGTGACCTCATTGCTGAAAAGGTGTCATTTGCAGCTTCCACCTCACTCAGGCGAGAGCCATTTGTTTCAAGTTTGGATTTTGTGTTGAGGGATATAGTTTAGCGAGAACCATGGGTGATGGGTGGATGGTTGGACTGGATGATCTTATAGGTCTTTTCCAACCTTAGTGATTCTGTGATTCTGTGAAGTCTGCAGATAATGAACCTCACAAACTTTCCTACTTCATGGAAAACACATTACCATAGGCTATCTGAATTCATGGGAAACAAATGAAAGCCAACCTCTGACTGTAGTAAAGAGGAGAGAAAATAAGAGCTTCCCCTTTTTCTTTTATGTTATCAAGTGGCAGAAGGGTGCAATGCACTAGAAACACATTCCATGTCCTGTGTGTCCGCTCATGTCTCCCAAGCTCAGCAGTGGAATGGGACTGCCCTCCAGAACATCTTCTCTTCCTAGGGGATGTGTGTGGGCAGCCTGTGCCCCAGCTTCAGATGTAGGAGATGCATTTTGGAATGCCTCTCAGACTTCTAAAGTGTGTGTGTGTGTTCAGCAGTGGATACTGCTGCCATCCTGCCAAGATTGGGAACTTCCAAATGAGCAGTCACAGCAAAACAGCTTACAATATCAGCTGTTGCAGGAGGTTCCAGTGAGTTGGAACTCCATTTATTATATGCTCCAGAGCTTCACGGAGTGGCACAGAGCTGCGCGTTAATACGTAGGCAGGCAGAAGACAGACAAGACAGATGCTGCATTAACCACAGCTCACTGGAACTGGAGAACAGCACGTCCCTCTCCCTGCCTGTCCAAGGTTGTCAGCTTGATAGCCCCTGTATGGAATCCCCAAGAAGCTTGCTAACTCCTTTCTGGAAGGACTGGTTGGCTGAGGAGGGTCAGAGAGGGAGACCTTTACACCTCTCTAACTAACCTGCTCCCCCTTTGACACTCTCAAGTTAGATGTTAGAACAACAAGGCTTCCATAAGGATATCTGGTTGTGACCAAACATCTGGAAAGTTTCAATCACTGCTGGAAGCAGGGAGGTGTGAGCCCACCGAGAAGCTTCATTGCAAACCATTTGCTGGAGCTGCTGATGGAAGCCATACTGGGCTGGGAACTGTGGGCTGGATGCTGTGGGCTGTGTGCAGGCATGCAGAACTGTGGCAATGTGATGTGAGCAGGGGCAGCGAGCAGGCAGGGACAGTCAGAAGGAGCAATGATGATGAATGTGAGCATTGTTCACTCCTGGGTTCTGAGAGCCTTCAGAAAAACCTAATTCTTTCCTCTGCTCTAGTTACTCTAGCTGTATTCATTCCAACCCCATGCATCGCTACAGGCTTGGAGCAGAGTGGCTGGAAACTTCATAGAAGAGAAGGATTTGGGAGTGTTAGTTGACAGACGGCTGAACGTGAGCCAGCAGTGTGCCCAGGTGGCCAATGGCATCCTGGCTAGTATCAGAAACAGTGCAGTCAGCAGGACTAGGGAGGTGATGGTTCCACCTGTACTCATCTCTGGTGAGGCTGCAGTTTGAATACCACGTTCAGTTTTGGGCCTCTCACTACAAGAAAGATATCAAGGCTCTGGCATGTGTCCAGAGAAGGGCAACAAAGCTGCTGAGGAGTCTGGAGCACAAGTCTTATGAGGAGCTGTTGAGGGAGCTGGGGCTCTTCAGTCTGGAGAAGAGCCTCAGAGGAGACTTTATCGCTCTCTATAACTACCTAAAGGAGGTTGTGATGGGTGTTGGCCTCTTCTCCCGTGTAACAGTAACAGGACAAGAGGTAATGGCATTGCGTTGGTCCAGGGTTGGTTCAAGTTGGATGTTAGGAAAAAATTATTCTCAGAAAGAAAGGTAATGCACTGGAACATGCTGCCCAGAGAAGTGGTGGAGTCATTCATCATCCATGAAGGTGTTCAAGAAAAGGGTAAATGTGGTACTGAGTGACATGGTTTAGCAGATGTGGTTCTGATGGGTTGATGGTTGGACTAGATGATCATAGTGGTCTTTTCCAATCTTAATGATTCTATGACCAGGTTGGTGTTAATTATTTTTGCTGTGATTTCTATATCTTTGCAAGACACAGATTTGCTGCAGGACTAAGTGACTGTCAGGTCTTCAGCAGATACGTTTATATTTTTCTCAAAACTGCATTTCAAATAACTTAAGGACAACAGAAGAAAAGATTTGTGATATCTGGCTCCTTGTTCTAGGTAAATTATTTCCCTCTGCATAATGTTCAGTACTATGCAAGTTGAACCATTGTTTCTGTTTTTAAATTATCATCTTTATTTCTCTGAAAACTTGCACAATCATAAATCTTTTTTATGTACATAACAATGATTAAGATTAGCAGCTAGAGTTTCACCTTCAGTGCCTGCAAATTAAAGCTTAGGGATGAGACCATTTAAATGTGAATAAAATGAATTAGCTGCATGTGATTTTTGGTTAATTTTTGGAGCACATATGGTACATTATCTTTTCATATTATAGACACATCATTTCTGGGTTTGCACATGATGATGAATACTGCTTGTTTTTCCCAACTGGTACCTTATTCTAATTAAAGAAATAATAAGGGGAAATTTGTTATTATCCAGTAAGGTCAGTCTGCTACTGGAGTAGCCTTCTGTAGGGATGCAGCTTCTATTTTCAATTTAACTTCCTATTAGCCTATTACATGAGCACCTCATTTTTCTCTAACTGGAATCCCTTGAGGTATGTGTATCTTTCCGAAAATGCATGACCTAATGATCTCTAAAAAGTTTGTTGTTGTGGACTTTTTTTCCTTAATCAATATCTCCTTGTTAGTAATGGAAAATTTCAATGTCCATTAACCAGAGCTGTAGAGAAAAGAGTGAGTACAGCAAAAATACTTCTGATCATTTTGTTTGAAAGTAATCCATGTACAAGGGAAGCAACTGACATGAACTATACTTTTCTCTACTATGCATAAGATGTGGCACCTGCAACCCATTTAAGGAAGCAATTTATCATTGCATGTAATTGCTTTTTTATGTGAGTTAAAGCAATTCATTAGTGGGGTGTTTGAAAAATCTCTCTAATAAGCCTAAACATTGAAGACTTTCGATTCTTCCTCCCCATTTCCTTCTCCACTCCCACTATCAAAACAAAGCGAAATTGCATTAGCCTATTGAGATGGAAGACACAACAAGGTTCTGTGGGAAGTAATTGACAGGAGGAAAATATGAAAGGCTAGTTGAAACAAAACCGTCCAATTAATCATCTCACCCAGTTCTGCATCGATGATAAGCAAGACACTAGTATGTTCAGAACTCGAGCTGGTCATGAATTAATACATTTATATTGGAGGAGAATCTCTGTTAAAATAGAGAAAAAGGCAAACACTGGATGGGGAGGGGAAAGCACTAAGCTTCTTTTCAAATATCTTCTATTATACAGCTTTCCAAATTTACCATAAGTCAAGCAATTGGTCCGGGGCATGTTTTGCAGATAGATCAACAGCAGCCCATCTTCAGCTGGGCATGTCTGAATCTGCATGACAGATGGTGCAAACATACTGACGTGCATTTTCAGGATCAGAAGGTGTGTTTTGTTTTGTGTTTTTTTAATCTTCCATCAGTCTTTTGGCAAGGTAGCTCTTGGCAGCAATAGGTGGATGAGGAGTGACAAAGTATCAGAAATAAGTTAGATTCCTTTGTTGGATTTTTATCAGAGTAGCTTTGAACTGAATTATATCTAATCCTCTTTCTTATTTCTTTGGCAACATGCTGCAATGCTGCTAGCTCACAGAGAAGAGATATAACCAGGGGGAAAAAAGTGTTTTTTGACATGTCTGCTAATCCACTGTATAATTATTTTGTGTTTCTTATTCTGTGGAATACGGAGAAACAAGGAAATAAATGTTAAGGAAATAAATCAATGAAAACTGCTATGGACTGGTGCTTTTTTTTTTTTTTTCTATTGGACCTTGAAAATTAGGATTCAAACTGTATTCCTGATGCCAATATTGACTCTCACAAAATTGTCAGGCATTGTTTCGAATTCAGACTCAGAAAATAGAATGGGAGACTCCAGTGAAGAATGCACTGTGATTGTATGAAGGACAAAGAAATTTTGTCATTTGGAGAGAGAGTATATTCCCTTGTAACGTGCCTTAGCTGTGTCTGCTGAGCCTACGGAGAGCGTTTGTATGCTTTTATTTGTCCTCTCTCCAAACACTTGGTGTGCTGCCCACGAGCAGCCTGGCAGGGCACATTGGCACTCCAGACCTGTCCAGACCCTTGTTCCCAGGTGTCCTGGTCAGTACATTCAATGCTTTCTTGCAGGCTTGTCATCCGCAGTGGATGTGCTCCTCCATTTAAAAAATGGCAGCAACATGGGTCATGATACTTTAATAAAACTGGCACTGAATTATTCTGAGGAGGAATGTTAAAAATGCAAAAATAGAAACTGCTTGTTCTTTGGCTTTAGCCCTGTTTTCCCTTAACACCTTCCCCCCACTTCAGGGATTTGTGCACCAGGATTGCAGCATTAAAGACATATTGCTAATTATTCCTATTCAAATTCAGTGCAACTGAGTGCAAAAAGGAGAAAACTAGCCCTAAGGAAGCATTTGGCCAGTTGTTTTCATGATGTTAAGTACATATACAGGCAGGCATTTTGTAGTTTATACTGCTCAGTCCTGCAACCCTTCTGAGACCTGCGTGCTTTCTTCTCCTTAACAAACATACCCATTAAAACTTACTGTATATTGTTTTTTAAGTGCTTTGGAATTTTTTCTGTTCTTATTTCTGTCATTGATCTTAGTTTAGAACACATCTTCAAAGGATCATGCAACAAGGAGAGGATTAAAGATGATAACTGAAAATAAACTGACTCTTATTCAGAGTGCAACCTGTCACTGAGGAAAAGGATCAACGATGTCTGCTTTTAAGATGTCTGTAATTTTTCCCCATGTTGAACTCCCAGTTTTTATGTCAGTGCTGTCCTTGTTGGGATTACCCTTTTCAGTGTAAGGAAAGAGGCTCTTAAATGGGGTGATAGTAGCAAACCCTACTCTCAGCAGTTTGTAGTGATATGGGTAAGGAGATAAGCTGGGTGCACACACTTGAGTTTAGATTTCTCTCAAGGCTGTGAAGCTTTGCTTGCCCCATCAACTGACTGCTATTTGGACTGATGAATAATTAAAGGTAATGCTTCTTTGAAAAAATGTAAAAATCTGTAAAATTCTGAAAGCAGAATCAGGAAAAAAACCCCACAAATCTAACCACGGTCCTCTCCTTTCCACCACCAGCTGCAAACAAGCAGAAGAAAAACACCCAGAAAACATTAATTCTTATCAAAGCTTCTTTTGGGTATAAAACAAGCAGGATACAAATTGATGAAGGCAATGAACTCCTTGAGAAAGTTAACATGTCTTTTGCCCCATTGTTACTGCCAACCATCATCAGATCAAAATTTCTGTCTACCTACCCACTGAATCAAACTAACTTCTCAAAAGAAGACACTGTTATACAAGCTGAATGTCTCCGACTATTCTTTTTCTCTAGGGATTTTCTTTGTCATAGGAAATTATTCAAGTCATCATCTTATTTTCTAGTTTTACACTAACTTTTTTTTTTATTATTATTTTCTTAAGTCTTTAAGAGAATAGGAATGAACACAGCTAAAACTTGTTGGGAGCCTTTGTTTCTTAGTGTTAAGCTCAATGCTTTCCAGAATTTCTAAATGTAGAATAAATCTGGCTGCATATATATGTTTCTGAGGGCAGATGGCAGCAGAGGAAAGGCAAACTTTTTTTTCGAGTATTCAACCTAAAAAATGCCTCCATCCAAGCTAGATACTTTGATGGAAATATGCAAAAACTAAACCTTGAAATGTATGGGAATTTGATAGTTCAGAAATATTAGAAGGCTGTGGCTTAATAGCTCTGTTTGTACTATTTGTTGTGATACTGCTTATCAATCTTGATTTTCCTAACTTAGTTTAGAGTAATTGGTGCAATGCATTTTATTTAACGAAGCGCAATATCAATTCAGTAGTAAACATGACTGTGATAATTTCTGTGCTCCCCTTAACACAGCCATCAATTATTTGCTGCTATGAGTTCAGACCACACTCTTGAACGGTCTACGAAGATAAATTACTGAACCTCAGTGCACAGAAGACACTTGTTTGTATTGCTGTTTTGCTAACCTTGAGAGGAAATGATTAGGAACAAACACAACCCTGAGATAAATCCAAGGATACTGAAGTTATGAGAAATTATTCATTAAGAATCTTCAGTGGAGAGGTTATTGTGATATATTTTAAAGAGCCAAGAACTGCAATTATGTTTTAAAATGTTGTTCATCTGAGCACAGTCTGAGGACGACACCTCAGACACGTGAGCAAGCAAGTGACTTGAAAAGAAGGCAGCTGGACCACTCACACAGAGCAGTTTGCTACCACAGTGAAAATCCCAGTGGCCTGCCCTCACCAAAGGAAATTCAGATATAACCTCTCTTGCCAGCAAAAGAGGTGCTTGTCAATCCCAAGATGAACTGCTGACCCAGCGCTGAGAATTAGTCATACCCACATCTGACCCAGATCTGAATTTTGCACATTAAATTTTCTTTTTGTAAGGAGTTCGACCGATATAATTCGTACATATTTTGGAAGCAAAAGTCCAAGGTATGTTTAGGTCTGTAAGGCAACCCTTCTTTTGTGATAATTCTGTCAAGTTTTGTGGCTGGTTTTTTTTTTTTTTGGTTTGGTTTTTTTTTCAGTCTCAATATTCAGCTTTAAGAAGAAATAATATATTCCTAAGCTTGCTTCCTAAAGCACTGCTCTTTTTGGCGGTGTTTAAAGAAGAAAGATCAGGAGTGTATCTGGATAGTTCAAACTCTTTATTACAGCATTCGGTAACTACCTACTTGCCACTATCTTTGCATTCATCCTGCTTTGTTGGATTCCTTTGAATTCTTTCATAGAGTCTCCTTTCATCTAAACTTATCCAAGTAATTGGCAAACTTTGCCAGTCAAAAACATTAAGTCTATAAATTTCTGCCTGAGTATGGAAATGGTGCAGCTCCCAAGTGTTATGTATTTTCAATGATTAAAGTAAATCATTCATTTCTACTATTTTACCTCTTCTTGCAAGGCTGCTTAGTTTAGTGTTCTCAAGAGGACTTGACAAAAGGTTTTTGAAAATCCACATAAATTACTCTGACTAATTTTATCCATTATTTATTGCTATTCTCAAAGAATCCTAGGAGAATAGAAGGCTCTGATTCTTCTATTAGAGAAGCCCCATGGGTTTGTCCTCGTGGCAACCTATGCTTTTGCTCAGAATGCAAACTTTTGGACGCAGGAACTGCCTTCTCTGTTATTTTTTGAAAAGTGCATCACTTAGCCAAACAAGATCCACACTTGTGAGGAAGCGTTGAGGGATTATTGGTAAGTTGCAAGCACTGCTGTCACTAGTTCTAACAATTATTCTGCTAATTCCCGAAAATTCAGGCTCAGTATCTCAGATATCCTCATAGGCTTTTTTAAAAGATGAACAAAGCACCAAAATAGCTTCTTGCTGAAAATAAATGGCTATAACCTGTGTGTGCAGCACATGTGCAAGAGCACTGCTAGCTCTCTCTTTTTTTGCAGTCATGAGACTTCCAGTACTCCAATGAACTTGACAAACCCACCAGAAGTAATTAGGAAATAATTCTAAATTAGAATAATTCTAAATCAGATTGATTTCCTACTTCTTCCTGTTTCAGCTTGCAGCTGTTATTCTTGCAGTTTTCTGTTTCACTGGCTTAGATTTCTGGGTGCTGCAAGCTCAGCCGATGGTTGCTTTAAACATAAATTTCTCTGTAGTTCTATAATAACAATAGGCTTAACAATAGGCATGTCTGCAGCCTCTTAACCATTACGTCATTTCTTGTTTTAGCAAGATATGCTAGGATTGTGTGGGAGCATCCTGAAGAGAAGATTCTGTGTTCCAGTTTGTGTCCGTCGCCTCTTGTCTTTTCACTGGGCACCACTGAAAAGATCCTGACTACATCTTCCTTGCACCCCGCTTCCAGGTATTTGTGGATGTTGATAAGATCACCCTGCACTGTCTCTAGGCTGAACAGGCCCCTCTCTCAGCCCCTCCTCATAAAAGAGATGTTCCAATCTCCTCATCATGTTTACAGCCCTTCACTGGGTTCTCTCCAGCAGATAAATTTCCAAACTGGATTTTGACTTTCGAGGTCCAGTTTGCAGCAGCTGCCTGAGTCAGCAGACCTTGCTACAAAGCACGTGGCCATGGCAGTAACAACTTGTATCTCCAGCTTCTTCCTGTTCTTTTCAGTGCCCGTCTTCTAAGAACAAAGTGAGATTACTTTAAAATGGTTGTTTCTGATCATGAATCATGGATGCTTTTACACTTTCTGTTCTTCAAGGGGGCTTGAGTTGGATGGAGTTTATCTTTCATAAAGATTTAAGTTGTGTTCTTTCCAAGGGCAGCAGTGCTGAAGACATTTGACTCCTTCTCAGTATGTCTGTGGCTATTCCCATTTAGCAACAGGTTGCAGATTCATCAGTACACAAGATTTGAGCTGGTCATTGCAGAAGACTGAAGATAATGCTACTTGCAAGGCAACCTTGCAAATGATAGCTATGTGCAATATGCTGAGCCACCTTTCCAGTTCCAAGATGGACAACAGAAGTTTATTATAACAGATGTGCAAAATCTTCTCACAGAACTTTGTTTTGTTGAATTAGGTTAGACAATATCAATTTTTGTTCTCATTTATAAGTACAGGAGTAACAGGCTGCTTTTGTTGCCTAATTAATATACTGTAGAGAAATTAATTAAGTTGTAAGGACTGTCAGTGAGGGGTAGCATTCATCTGTCATACAACAGCTCTGATACAAACCACTAACAGAAATAAATGTCCTAGAAAATGGAAAATGTTATATCTGTTGTGTTGGTGGGTAAAGGAAAACAATTTGAAGTTAAGCCTTGTAAGGCAATAACCAATCTGCTACAGCTGTGTAAAGATGCACTGGTTGTGAGAGTTTCAGCTTCTTGTATTATTAAACAAATATATTGCTGTTCCCTTTTGGCAATCTGTACTGAAATAATCTCAGAAAATATGATGGATTATTTAAAAGGATAACACTTTGGTATGCTTTGAATTTTAAATAGATAATATCCTTTCCTGGTTAGAAGTTTATACATATTAAAAATATCAATATGAACAGTTTTGCATTACCAAATTTCCAGAACAAAAGTCTAATTATGGACACTCTGAATAAGAGATTTCTTTGCAGCACTGTATAGAATCTGTTAGACTCAATTTGATTGTGTCAGTAACCTATATCTTACCAGCAAGTTTCTATAACGTCAACTTAAATTACAATTGCAGTTTTCTTATTCCTGTTTCTGAGTTTCTAACAGTTGATGTTTGGTTGCAGAAGTATTTTGGTATTTCATAGATAAAAACAAACAAACAAACATCAACAACAAAAATCATCTCTTATGCTCATCTAAAATACATAAAAAAAGCAGTTTAATTTTCATCCATATTACCCATCCTGGAAATATCAAGTTTTTTGTCTACCAAAAGCTATTATCCATAGATTCTAATACACACTCTAAAACATGTTGCAGTACAATAAAGATAATATTCTCCTACAGAGGGTGACATTTACATTTAAAAATGTGAGAACAGTGCAGATTTGGAGAATATTTTACACACACACTTTTTTGTAGTTTTGCTAGATTAATCCTTTTCATGCTCAACTCAGATACTTCTGTTATCATTTACTTTTTCTTCTGAACTTCTTATTTTAATATTTGGGATATTTTTGTCTACTTTTTGTATGTGATATTGCATGATTTTGTGTAGATAATGAGAGTGCAGTTATCGTATGTCAAACATTCACATCATGTATTTGTGTTTTCAAGAGGCTTAAAGATATGTTTCAGTGTGTTTTTTTTGTTATTGTTGTTTTAGTAAGATATATTTCAGTGACACTTTCTTCAGTGAGGAATTGTAATTAAAGAAAATCATTTAAAAATGCATGGGCTCATAGAAGTTCAGAGCAATTAGGCTAGGTAATTAGAAGCATGATAAAAGTGCTGCATGGGGAAAGGAATTTAAACCCTCATTGAACTGTTACATCAAAAAGTGAATAAGGAAAAGAGTAAATTAAAAGCAAGGCTTATAGCTGGTAGGCAAAAGATAAAGCCAATTATTCTGGCAAAAAAGGAGTGCATACTTATTTATCTAGAGCTACTACTCCTCACATGTAAAAATGCTACTGAATGTGCAGGTAGCAAACTAACAGCTGGTTTTCTTTCTGAGAACCAAGCTACAGCCTCATCCCATTGGCAGACAGACACCAGCCTTCCCTAGGACACCTTCACAGAAAAGTAACCTGCTGCTTGTTTGTTAAAGGGCACAGTTTCCTACGAATGTGAAAAACCCTCAACATCATTCAGGCTATCAGACATGATTAAACACCGAATAATCAAGAGGTTATTTTGAAGTGGGTGGGAAGCAGAACTAGGAAAGCATTTATCACGATTTCTTTTGCTTTCATGGAGAAGGATCTTTTCATTGGTTCCAAAGCGTGTGCCGAATGCTAAGTGCTCTTCAGATTGGTAAGCAGTCATGCAGCTGGGTGAGTTTGCTGGCATTTGAGAAAGCTTGAACTGACACCAAAGCCCTTCCTTAGGTGGGACTGCAGTGGGACTCGGGCTTATACCACCCAGCCTGTGGCAAGCATAATGCCAGGGAGCTTTGAAAGCCACTGTTTCATTCATTCCTTCTATACAGCATGACCTGCTGGGCTTTATGACAGAGATGGAAACTGTGGTAAAGCATTACAAAGCATTAAATCCCATTTCATTCCTTGGTCTTGCTTCATTTCTTCATTCTTATGAATTTGACAAAATTGCTGTATCTTCCTGTGCAGTAGCTCCTCATTTTTCAGTGGGAAGCAGGAATGCTTTTTCTTTCTCGGAAGTACTGATTGCCTGTTTTGAATGGTAAGATCCCTGTACCAATTTGGCATATTTTTGTTGCATGCTTCAGTACCCCTTGAGTTCTCTCCAGAAATATACCAGTAATATCAGTACAGAGACCATAGAGATCAGCTATGCTATTCAAACGCAGCATTTTCATGAGCACGTACTGTACATCAAAGGCTAAAAGATTAGCCCCTTATAGTGCAGAGGACCTCTATGCTGAAAGCTCCCCTGCTGGAGAGAAGTGTGGAAAAAGCCACTGTGTGATTCACACTGAGTTCCTAGAGGGAGACAAATAAATTGCCATGGCCAGGAGAAAGGATTGCTGTGTCCACACTTAACCTTAGCGCAGTGGAGGCGTTCACATGCCACCGATGCCATGGGACTACTTATGATGATGACAATGTTATTTAATTGATTTATAACTTGCGTGTTTGATTACCACTGCCCTCTGAAGAAGCCATTTGAAATGAGATGCAGGTCTCTCTGGGTTCATTCGTGGTTAATTAATGATCAGATACACTTTTATCAGCACAACTTAATGGCATTTGACAGAAAAAGATATTTGAAAAATATTGATTTAATGAAGGTATGTATTTTTTTTTAAATGACTGTAAATGGTCAGATTATTTAAATAAAAACTATAGTAATAATCCCCTCATAATCACATCATCAACAAAATTTTGCCCTGCTAATCAACTCACCAATAAAACAGCAGTAAAACTGTTGTGCTCTTTATATTGTCACAGAATTCAAGACCAGAGAGCACCTTTATGACAGTCTAATCTGCACTCCAGATAACCCTGGCCAGAAAAGTTCATATAATAATTTTTCTGTCAAGCATCTAGTTTTGTTGATGAGTGAGTATCTAATTTAGAAGCCTGTGAAGATACACTGGGCTACAGCAATGCAGTGCAAACATGAGGCATTTACTACCTGAGCCAGAAAATCTCCTAGATGAGCTGAGCATGATGCTGTAGCTTGGAAGGACAGAGCAGGAGATGCTGTGCCTCATCCTCACACGAGCAGCACAAGGGCTGTGTGTGTCCAGGGAGGGGAGAGGTCTGCTCAACTCCTCCCTCAGCAGAAGTGTGAAATCTGGACCTTACTCCCATATAAATGATGTCTATGTCAGTGGCAATAATTTAATGATTCCTATGAGAGATTATTTAGAAAAAGGATAACTGATTTTCAACTAAATTATATGGAACTATAAAGGCTTTTTTCAGTTAAAAGTATTTTTTTCCATAAGAAGCAGAGGAAGCAACTTCAGTATGGAAAGAAAGGACTAGGCCATCTTCTCTTAATTCCTTATGTTTTCCCGGGTGCTTCTTATTTAGTTCTGTCCAGTATTTGTTTCTAAGAGTAGTCAGAAAATTAATTTAAAAGCTTCTATCCAATTGCTACTAGCAGTTTTATTCTTTCTCACTCATAACACTGGCATTTAAAGCAGCAACACTTGAACTGCGATTAAAAAAAATAACAGCAATCCGATTTTTTTCTATTTATATTTCTGACCTTTCTCTGTAAACATTTATTGTCTTTTGGGCTAAATCTAGTTCTGATGAAGGCTTTTCAGTAATAGCACTATGAAGTGTTTTCTTGCCTATTTGCAGAGCAATAGCAAGTTTTCTGGCCTGCCCTTGTAACACGTACCTCATTACTGACCCAAAGGGACACGCACCTAGCAAAGGGAGCACCATGTTTTCTGCATGGACTTCCTTGCTGTGACAGCCTAGATCTGCTCTATGAAATCAACAAGCTCAACATTTTACTAAGGTCACGGACTACCATAGCTATCAGATACTTGAGCTGTTGCTGATTTATGATGGATTTGAGCTGATGGTCTTAGGGCAAAATCTACTGTCAAGTGCTTTGAGATATCTGTTGTTTTGTTTTGCTTTGTTTTTTCTTGCTTTCTTTCTTTAGTGACAACTCATGAATAAAAGCAGAAATTGAACAAGCACAAAAGATTTGCCTGGAACTACAGAAAAATAGAAGACTCTTCAATGTATTTTTTCTTCCCAGAAAATCAGAAGAAAACAACAACTAGGAGAAATGAAATGCTCTGAGCAATCTAGGTTTTAAATGATCGATACTTTCTCCAGAATCCTCCCAAAAAGACAAAGGCAAAGAAAGTGATCTAAAACAACCTTGCTCTTTCTCTAGAGCATTCAAAATCTTCTTTGTAAAAATACTTTATCACTTCTTTTCTGCCTGATAAAGACAAACATAACCTTCTCCTAAAGATGTTCATTCCTGACATTAGTTAGGCACACTTGAGAATACAGGAGTGATGAATCAGAAATTTATGTTTCTTGTTTGCCTTCTGTCTGCATCATTAATGGCCCAACCTCCAGACCCTGATGTTTTTGTGTGTTCTTCCAACTCCATAGAGCTGATGGCTGAAATCCTCACCCTGCGGATCCACAGACCATAGGGGCTCTTGCTTTCTGCTTGACAATGACAACAAAGACTTTGTCAGTGAGTCCTTTGGATGGATTTGTTCCTATGCTAGTTTCATTACTATCAGCCACAACTTTGGTGTCCACACTGAAGAAGTCAGTTTGTGTAGTGGTAGGAGTTGCAGCTATTTGCCATTTCCACATTTTTTTCTGTTTTTGGTAGATATGAGACAGCACAGTCACATGCCTGGCTTCCCTTAAAATTTACATCAATTGGCAAATGACATGTTCACCTCTTGCCTTCTAAACCTTCACTCAGTGACTTACAGTATGTTATTTTTTAACTATTCTGCTGAACAGAAACATTCATAATAAATGAGATACGGAATAAATATGTTACAATTTATTTTTACTGCAGTGTTAAATTACGCTTTTATAACTTTTGTTTCTCCTACATCATGAAGAAAAAGAAAATTTACAAGGAAGTACTTAAGTCTGCAAAATGCTCTCTATAGTGCAGACGTTTCCTCTTGCCTGGATATTCTTTTGCTTGATTACAGTTCCAGCAATATTTAAATATATGGTTGATTCACACATCTACTTTGCTTTTTCTGCTGCAGGGTGGCTTTCCATCCCAGTGAAACAGAATGTGGTTTCATTATATTCTGAAGTATACAACATTTAAAATAAACTTCCAGTAAAAATAATGCATATTTTGCTATTCAATATTTCTGCCTTCTTTAAAACAACTGGTGAGGAATTCTATTCCACAGCATACGCTGGTGAGCAGGATCAGAAGAATATTTTATATTCAGCTGATACTGTTCTCTTTTCATTAGGCTGAGATGCTATGTCATGTAAATCTGTGTTTGCTCATCTTGAACAATGAGAAATGAGAAATGAAAGTCGGAAAGTATTGTTGTTAAATAATTTGAAACCTCCTAACAACTTTCTTGCTCAACCAGAACTCACACTTCCCATTCCAAGAAGTGTCATTTATTTATTTGTTTGTTTCTTTGTTTTAAAAGGACTGGTATCAGCAGGAAAGTTCATTCCATCTGAAAGAGCATTTTGAAAGTGGAAGGATACTGCAAGCCTCTGGAGGACACTGAGGAAGAATCATTCTTTACAGCTTTGATAAGGGTTTTTTTATCTAACAACACAAGAACTATGGTTGCTCTGTGCATGGCCACATGAGCACAAGTCTCTATGGATTATTTAAGGTCAGGGTCAAGTTCAGACACAATGATCAACATTGTACAGACCCCAGAAAACTGAATTTCTTTAAATTTTAGGAAAGTCAGATGGCAGGTAGAAATGAGAGAACTTAATGAGTGAAAAGCAATGTGGGAGCTCAACCCTTATCAGGTGCCAGAAAATCTACAAACAGAAAAGTTGTACAGCCCTAACTACAGCAGCTGCTTCATTAGGTGCTTGCACTGTCTGTGTTGCAAGATAATGAAACAACCCCACAAATTATTCATGTTGAATCTAGTTCTTTTAGGTCACAAAAGGAACTGCTGCAAACTAGGAGTTTTTTACAGAAGTGTTGTGCTGCTTTGGGAAGTTGCCATGTTCTTGAAAATGTGGCTTTCAGCAATCTTAACATTCTGTTGCACACTCAACTAATAAATCAAATGCAAGTCTTTGTAGCTTTTTACCTTATACTGATGTGCCTCTTAGAACCTGCTATATTTATAAAGTCCAGCACTGTTCATCTATTCAGTCCTCTGAGTAATGTTTTGATATATTAAAGTTATTACTGTCCTCTACAAGCTGGGGAGTTAAACTGCATTTAGCCTGGGAATTGCACAGAAAGGCAGAAATTGTTCTATATGTGTGTTCAATGCATGTGTCATATACTACTCTATAATGCATATGTTAGACTCCATTCAGCGATGTCTTATCTCAACAGGACAGACTTGTGAGCTACTGAGAATTTTTAAAATAGATAAATCAATTTTTCAAGGGCATCCCTTCAGCTAAGCAAAGTACCATACAAACATTACTTTACACATAAGGTATCATTATGTCTTGCTGCAGTTCAATATGAAGCATGACAAAATGTGCCAGACTAAGGACACCTTGTCAAGCCTATTGTGCCCTTCCATGAAGGAAAAACTCCATGATCAATGGCTGCTAATAGCAGTGGTTTTAACACAGATTTGTCAATTTGAAAGATGTGCATATGTGCTTGTGTGCTCTTCCGTTATTGGTCACCTATTTTAAATCATTTCAGAAATGAATGTGTTCCTTTATGACTATACTTTAAAAAGTGTCAGGTAAGGAGTTTGAAAAGTCTGTTATACTTTTTCTATGGTTGTTTAGAAGGAATTTTGAGGAAAGTTGTAAAGACAACTTCACTGCTTTCTAGAGAGGAAACCTATCAGTGCAGCAGCAAGAAAATGTAGGGCCCTAGACCTGATGTATCTGCAGTCAGAGGGAGGAGGGCTTTTCTCCTATTTGGTAGAATTGTGGCTTTCCATTTTGTCATACAGTCAGTTTCACACACCTTCTCTTGTTTTTGGTTTTGTTTTGTTTTGTTTTTGTTTGTTTGTTTGTATAGATTTCTTATTAATACATATGGTTAAAAAGAAAATCTGCTGGCAATCTTCAAAATATGCTAATGTTCTTAGTTTGTGAGATGTATCTGAAGTCAGTTGTCTTTGCCCTAGCACTGGTATGGGATTTTTCTCTATATTCTTTTACTCTGAAATTATGGCACCTTGGATGCTTGATTGCATCTGCTTATAAATGCTGCAAAACTTTAGTTATTAGTACGTTTCCTGGGTCTTGAACAGAAGTATGGATTTAATAGTAATCAGCAACTCCTTATCTGCAGAATTAGCCTAGATACAAACCAAACACTAAGAATATCTACAGAGCACCAACCTACCCACAGTACACATGAATTTAGCTAGTCTTTAGGTTAGATAAGTCAAAAAGAGATTGCTATGATAAGTCTTTACTGCTTCATTTTTCTTGTTGCTAATAAATAAAAAACATAAAATCCACGTGTGTTTCTGAAAATGCAGGGCAATACGTACTACACACACCAGCAGTGTTGAACACAGGCTAAGTAATTTAATTTCAACCTGATGTATTATTTCCATGTGTAAATTTGAAAGTTGTACTGTAATACATACATGCCTAGCAGTTCAGAAATAATTGTTATTGTCAGCTGTCTCCAGTTATTGCATGTTTCATCTGCCCCTTGTGTATGTGGATGGATGGTCATGGATGTTTGTCACAGCAGATTTAGATACCTGGTTTCTGAAATAATTGCAGCAATCCAGCCTGAAAACACTGTGCCCTTCAAACTGAGGCCATCATTTCCCACCCTAATGCTTTTGTCATTTTGCAGTATGCATTGTAAGCTTTTGCTAGAGCCAAATCTTCTTTTCACTTTTAAATATACCCATGAAAATACCAGCACTGGCATTGATTCATCTTAATTGTTTGGTTCTCTGTGAGATGTGCCACCTTCCCAGAGGGCAGCTTGGCATTCTGAACAGAAGAAAACTTACAATCTGGGAAGACTGAAAACAAGAAGTATCACTGTCAGCCACAAAAAGAATTTTATTGTTCTTTAATCCCAGGCTTTTCTGGGGCTGCAGTCAAACTAACCACTCCTAGACCAGGCTGGAAAGTTGTAACAGAAATTTGTTTAATAGCAAAATATTGCTGGCTCTTAGCAGAGCACATGCATGCAAAGAATATATAAAATAATTGAGGAAAAGGAATGTACAAATACTTTTAAAAACTGTCACCGAATGAAAATCCCCAGTGACAGTGGAGGATGCAAGTGGTAAGGATTCTTGAAAATGATAAACAGCAAACATGAACAAGGGATGAGATTAAAAAATATATAATAAAAATCTCTGTGTCCATTCACGAAGCAAATATTCTATGGGAGCAACACTTTTCAAGAACGGCCATGATCTTAAATAAGAAGATCAGCTGGTGGGGATTTCAAGGTTAAGTAGTTAATTGTG
Organism: Chrysolophus pictus; assembly: GCA_037305975.1. Lineage (NCBI taxonomy): Eukaryota > Metazoa > Chordata > Aves > Galliformes > Phasianidae > Chrysolophus > Chrysolophus pictus. The sequence continues at coordinate 1,068,017 of CM074583.1, forward strand.
TTCTTTGGAGATAATTACTTTTGCTATCTCTCAACTTAAAGGTGAAAGTCCATGCAGTAGAAGTGGAAGTACTGGCTGGTGGCATGGAACAAACCATGCAGCTGCCACCTGGAGAGAGAGAAGAGTTCAGGAAGGAGAAAATGAGGTTTGCTGAAAGAATGGGACAGACTCACCTAGTATCTCAGTTCCCCATCGGAGGTCTCACTACCACTTACTCACTTCTGGGGCTCATCGCTGCAAGATCCTGTGCCAGCAGCCCCCTCTTATCTTTTGGCCTTCTTGGGTTGTGGAGATTGAAGGACAAAAGCTGAAGGAGCAGCCGTGCACACAGCCTTCCCTTTGGATTGCTCGTAGTCCTTGCTGCAGGCAGACCGGATGGAGATACGCACAGGCCTCTTACAGGGCTCGCAGCTGACAGAACCACACAGGAGTAGATTTAAAAGAGATACATGCTGTCTTCAGGGGAAAATATACCTGTCACTAGATTGACTCAGCAGAATGGAGGAAGGTAAACCAGGGAATAACATGAATAACTCCTTGCCTCAGTGTGTCATCGTCCAAAGCCACTTCCTGCTGGGGGCACGCAGCTAGAATGACTCTTCCTTGGGCCTGATGTTACAGAGATGCTGTGACAGGTAAGAACTAAATAAGGGTTTTGCTCAGCACTTTTTGCTCAGGCAAAATCCCCCAAACAGTGCACACCCAGCTCAATAGACAGCTAATATATTTATAATAAAATGTCCTTTTTCATTCGGCCGTATTAAGAGCAGTCAGTCAGAGAACACTATTGAATTGCATTTGGCTACAACTAGCCTGAGAGGAAACACTTCAATATAGCAGATCCTCAAAGGGATACCCTCCTCATTTACAGTAAGTCAAAACGTATTGGTAGAGCTGACCTAAAAGCAAGATAGATATTTTAGGTGGTCTTTGGGGATTCTTTGCAGAGAAATATTAAAATTATTGAGCATGGGGAATAGAAAGAAAATATGCTGCACTGTTTTGACCTGATGTTTCTGTGTCCTTATGGCCATTACATTTTTGCAGCTGTCAGTTACAGAAAACAGTCTGATCTGAAACTGGCAGCAACAAAAGAGGACATCTCCCTTGCATCCTGTGGTTACTCAATTCACTAACTGTGTATACATGGTATTTGATGTAGTTTTGTGTATTAGCTTAAAGCTGTCAATATAGCCAGAAAAAAATATATGTTAACGTAAAAAGAAAAGAAAAAAAAAAAAACAGATATCAGAAAGGATGTGATCTAGAGAAAAAATGTACTCTGTGGACTAGTAGCAGGCAGAACTGGAGGCACTTTACATGCAATTGAAAGATTGCTTTATGTCACATATCTCCTGTCATACCTATCAAAGAGCAGGTATGCTCCTTTCTGACATTGTTTACTGAAGTGGGAGCAAGATCAGAGCCACTGAATTGACAAAAAATAAACATGAAGCAAAGTGGAAACACAGCTCTGGCAAGCATTCAGTTCCCAGCAGTAACTACGAGAGGTGATGCTCTTCTTACTCCAACTACACTTCCTTTACCATGCAGCCACTGCAGTGACGGGAAAGACTTTTAAAAATTTTAAAAATGTTAAAAATATTTTTAACAATTAGTTGATGTGTTTATGAGCCTGGAAATCAGATGTCATCATGCCATTTAAAACAATTAAGAGGAATGACATATTAGTTCCAATCAAAAGCTTATATATATGCAAACCCTGTAGAGAATAATTAAACTGTGCTTTTGAAAGGCTAATGCAGCAATTTACCTTGTCTTAAAATTTTAATTTAGATAATTGTACAGAATTTTCAAGCTGACAAAGCTATCTGTCTACAGCATTTGCCACAAGGATTTTGTGAGGCTTATTGTGCCCCTGCAATGCTTACCCTAATGTGTAGAGTGTGTGTCCAACTAGCATGCAGAAAAGAGACTTAAAATGTTATTTCAGAATTACATAGTCTCTTATGTTGTAATCAGTTTGTTTTCTCTTATGGATATAATTAGACCAGCTTCAAAGTGGCTGACTCAAAGTCTGCAGAAGGAGAATTATTGGACATTAAATGCTTCTTCAGGTCAATGGAGTGCCTATGCTGTGGCAATTGCTATTAACAGTATCTTGAGTTGTACCAGGATGATCATCATAATGGGAAGAAGCAATAATACTTTTCTTTTTTTCTGCCCAAGGGAGATCTGAGAAAAAACTTTGCCATTTTTTACTATGGATATTTTCACACCTCAGACTATATCTTTTTTTTAAAAAAAGGGATATTTAGAATGAAACAACAAAGTCTTAAAGCAAAAAGCTTTTCAGTGCTTGATACTGGTATTAACCAGCACCTTCTAGAAATTAGTCACTGTTACTGTAGTAAAATGTACAGATACCTGTTGCTTTTCGTTAGCAGCTTGGTACATCCTGATATTTGCCTTGATGTTACAGTACAGAATTTAGAATGACCTGACTTATCCTGCCAGGGAGGAAGGTGACAGAGGTCCTGCCTTGGAGGCTATTATCATACAGTAAGCAAGTGAACGTTTATCTATTTCTAAATTTTTAATTGGATCTGCAAAGTGTGAAAGTTTCCTTTAGAGCTCTAGTGCTTTGTTATAACTCATATATCATCATGCCAGCTGGATCTTAAGACTTGAAAGTTACAGACATTCCCATTTCAGTTTTAACATGTGGCCCTGTAGTAAAGAAAGGAATACGCCCACTAAAGTCTATGTCAATGTATTATGCTTTTCATTTCTGCTGCAGGTTCCTGAGATTCCTGTTTTTCGCTTAGCTACTGCCATAAATGAAACAAAAATGTTTTCCAAGGCCAACCCTTAAGGCACATGAATCAGATTTTATGATCTTTCTTTTTGGTACTACTAATAGACACTCTGAAGCTGGTACAGGCATGCAATAATAATAATCCCAATGCAAAGGCAAGGAGATGAGAGGACAGTGGTTCACAGCTTGTGCAGCAGCAGTCCTAGCTTGAGCAGCTGTTGCTGGTATTATATTCAGGGTGAAAAAGGAAAATGGGGTATATCTGGGGCTTGTGTTGATGCCCTGAAATCTACAGTAGCCATTCTTGTCCCTGAGGTTGGCCACGAATGTATCTAGAAGCTAGAGCTGGTAGATCATGTTAGTATTTTGATCAGCCGTCATTTTTTGCCCTATTTGCTGTATATCTCTGAATGGGCAACAGAAATGTGGAAATATCATTTTGGTGGTGAGAGAAGTCTTCATGTTTTCCCATTTACCATTCTTCTTCTACATGTGTTTCTGTGGCAGGTGAAAAAAATGCCAAAAATGGGGATATTAATGGTAGATTAATAACACCTATTGGTAAAACAATATCCATTGGTAACATGGCATATCTTCTGAAGGAACTTCTGAAGGATCTCGCATGGGATCTCCTGCCTTCCCTTACTTCTGGTACGGGGCAATTAGTAGGGGCAAAGCATCCTCAATGTGGGAAACCCCAGCGACTCCTCCAGATCCAGGCCCTGTGCTGAAGCATGGATAAAGTGAAGAAATGGACTGATTACCTGCAGGATTGTTCTCTCATCTCAAACACGAGGATGTCAGCTACTGACCCATGTAAAGGTATCTCAAGGTGCTAGGCTGAAAGCAAAGCTTAAGGGAGGAGAGTGCAAGAGGTAGAAAGTTTCAGATATACCAGACGTATATCTGCCTTGTAGTACTTTTTCTCTTGTAATTTCTTCAATCATGTAAAAATAACAACTGATTTTTAATTGGAAGCGATCAACTTCATTACATTCATCCTATTAAAATAGTAAATACATCTCTCTTAAAAATATTAAGCACTCATTTCAACATTCTGCTTTATGGTTGATGTTACCCAGCAGGTGGTATTAAGTCATTTCAGTATCACTCTTCAGTTTTTGTAAATTTTCAAGAAAAGTGCATAACAATGCTTTCTTTCAGCATAATAATCTTATGGAAGGTTTAATTGGTTCTCAAGTTACCTATTTTCACAGTTACTATGCAAACATGATCGTGTGTTACTTTCACAGCTCTATTAAAATTAAGTGAAATGACTATTTCATGCCAATTTAAAAGATATTCTTAAAAGAAAGAGAAATGTCTGGGGGAAATGTACAGATGTTACAAACTGTTACTCAGATGTTTGGGAGAAATAAAAGTGTTTTGGATCTTTCACTATAATGTTTTTAAAGTTCTCTAAATAGTGATTTCTCAACAGCAATCTTAACTAACTGGGAACATTCCATGTTGGAGACAGTCTAACAGAGAAGCTATTCATGCTAGCCATTCCTTTAAAAAAAAAAAATAAAGTTTTTCTGTTTCTACTTTAGAGATTTTTCCTGTGTATTTGTTAAATTGAAATAAAAGTGGGAACCTTAGTGAGGATGACAATGGTTAACACCATGACTGTCTCACAGAATTCAAATTCTTGTCTTCCTGTAATAAGGAAGAGAACTAGTGACTTCATCAGTAAATCCAAAATGCAATAGAAGATTCGAAATGGTTTAATAGAGCTATATCATACTTGAAAGATATTCAGATGTTGTACTAAGGGGCATGGTTTAGTGAGGAAATATTGGTAGTTGGTGGATGGTTGGACTGGTTGGACTGGTCTGTTCCAACCTTGGTGAGTCTTCGATTCTATGATGTGTGGCACTTCAGTGAAGGAATAGCCAAAGATGCACAAGGTGACCCATTTGGTTCCATCAACCAAAGAAGATGCTATTCTAAAAACTGCTGGAGGCAAATGCTCCAGGGATGCACTGCTACCTCTTTGCCCTATGTGCTGGCTTACCCCTGAGCACTCGCCACTGGTTGTTGCTGACAACAGGCCACATCAACAGGTGGGCTCTGATTGGTCTAATACAGCAATGGTTTTATCTAACTGGATTCTTTCCAAACTTCTCTTCAAGAAACTCAGTTGCTGGTGATAAGTGAGAAAATCCCTGACATGGGTTATTATCTGTGGGTTAAAAAGGTAGGAAGGACTGATCTATAAGGTCAGCTTTCCTAGTAGAGGATTATCAACAGAATTCCTCAGACATCTGTATGGGGTACTGTCCAGATGGTTGCTTGTGATTCAAAGGAGACCAACCAGCAAGGTGACAGAGTTTGCTGTAGATGATCGATTATTTAGGCAAAAGAAAAAAGAAAGTTGATTTAATAAGAGCTTCAGGAGGATCTAAGAACAGTAAATTTACAGATAATAAAATAGTAGGTGACATTCAACAGTGATGAATATTCTGTGAGGCATACAAGAAAAAACAGTCCTGACTTTAATATTGAGCTCCAAAATATTATGACTTAAGAAGTTATAATATATACCTTCATGAAAACTTTACACTGTTGTTTCATTAAAGTCAAAATCAAATAATGTTAGGAATTTTTTGGAGATAAACAGAGAATGAGAAAAAAAGTCCCAGAAAATGTAATTATGGCACTGTATATATACAGAATGTCCTTGCATCTTGAATATTACTCACTTTTATGATATTCCACCTCAAATAAAATTATAAAGGAGCTGTAGAATTAACATGTAAATAACAGAAGCGTGCCCCTACAGATGTGGAACATTGCTTCCCAGAAGTCTGGGAAAACAGATCCTCTAAGAACACTTGGTACAACAGGAGTCAAATTCTTGCCAAATAAAGTCATGTCTGGCTTGCCAGAAAAGTCATAGTGGCCTTTTTCTCCATGGGCATGTCATTGCTGAGCAGCAAAGGTGTGCTTTACCCAGGAAAAACCCAGTAGCCACCTGAGTTCTCATGGGTTTGTACCTGCAACATGAGAACCCACTCTCTGCATACACAGTAATTATGGACTTTTTGCTACCTCTGTGTTTAAAGCCCAGGAGTAAGATTCCTACCTGGTTTCTGGGGCATCTTCATACAGACCTCTGGCCTATTACTGAGCTGTGATTCTTTTGCTTTTTCTTCTCAGTTGTCATTTCCACAGTTAGTTATTCCAGTAGCTGCTTTCTACCACGTCAAAAATTAAAGGTTATCATTTTTAGATATTCATGTATAGTATTAACCAGGCATTAGTGCTGGCATCAATGTCATTTGCTGATATCTAACATTTACATCCTTTTGCCAAACAATAAAATAATTTCCACACAACTAAAGAAATGATTAATAGCTAAAAACATCACTGGAACACTGAAGAGATGGCACATAATATTTATGGATTCATCATTGTAAAGTAATTTAGGTAACTGATAGTTAGAAAAAAAGAACCAGTTTACAAAGCGCATGTTATAAATTAATGATTGATCTTACCTGACATAATCACCTGAAGAAATTTTTATGTTGGCCCATAAAGAGCCAAGCAAAATAATGGAGCTGTTAAATCTTGATGGAATAAAACATGTCTTACCTATCTTCCTCTTTATTGTCTGTTTTTTGTTTGTGAGTGGAGGAATAATTAGTTGTTCCAGGTTTTTATTCATTCTCTAAGTTTTTTCAGTAGCATGTACTAAAGTTTATGGGCCTTGTCCTGCTGTCATATTTGTGTGGCAATTAATTCATGATATGTAATACACAGCACTGAGAAGGGCTGACATCCTTATGGTGTCAAGGTAAAGGACATAATTCACAGCTATGTTTTGTACTATCACTGACTTTTGAAGCCTTCTAAAATTGCAATAGCTGGCAAGTAATATAATTGACTTCATCCCTTTCACAGAAAAATAAGTCCCTTTAAGATCTATGGGCTTAACCCAGCCCAGGATACAACTTCTTCCAGTGGTATTATGGAACAGTTGCCGTACAAGAGTTTAGGTAATGCAGTTTCAATAATCCAGCCTGGGTTCCAGTAAAACAGCCTTGCCTATATATATGTTTGTGCTTAGTATACTAGGAGCCAGTCCCTCAGTATATGGCTCTAGTACTGCTGTGACATAACAGCTGAGCAGATGGCAGTAGTTCTGCAAGGTGTATTTTTAATGAGATTGAGATTGTCATTATCTTTGATTATTTTCCCTTACTGATAGTTCAGGCTGGCAGTGAAGTCACTGAGAGAAGTCTGAGGGCTATCAAAAGGGCCTTCTGAGGACTGGGGCAGTTAATGGATGATGCAGGAGTACAGGTGATGATTTCATCTATCCCTTCAGTGCCAGAGAAGGATACTGAGTGGCTAAGAGGCTGATGCTATGGCAGGAATTTTGTCTTTTTACTGGTGGGGCACTTTACTTAGTGCCTGGCCTGATGGCTGCTCATAGGGTCTATTTGGGTCAAAGGGAGAAAACAATTCTGGCCCAGGAGCTTTCTGGGCACAATGACAGGGCTTTAAACTAGATTTGAAGGGGGAAGGGAATGATAGTGATCCTGCCCACAGCAAGCTGTGGGATAGCAAAACTAAATTAAAGGGACAAGATGCTAGTGGGTGACCTCAACCTGCTTCGTACTGTGATGGCAACAAAGAGACTAAAGGTAAATACTTCGAAGGTATTAAGGGGAAGTCCTCTAAGAAGGTAACAAGATCAACTGCCCAGCTGAAGTGCCTCTACATGAACACACACAGCTTGGGAAACAAACAGAAGGAGTTGGAAGCCACTGTGCTACTGGAAAACCAGTGATGCCATCACTGAAACCTGGTGGGATGATTCATGCGGCTGGAATGTGGCTATTGATAGCTACAAGCTGTTCAGAAGAGACAGGTGCAGAAGGAGGAGAGAACTACTGACCTGTTAAGCCTCACCCCTTTGCTGGGGAAGATCATGGAGGAGATGATCCTGGAAGCTATGCTAAGGTACATGGAAGACAGGGATGTGATATAGGACAACCAGAATGGCTTTGCCAAGGCAGGTCCTGCCTGATTGACCCAGTGTTTTTTTATGATGGTGTAACTGCATCAGTGGACAAGAGAAGAGCCACTGATGTCATTTATCTAGACTGCAGTAAAATAAAATCCTTCTCTCCAAATTGGAACAATATGGATGGATGGACTATCCGATGGATGAGGAACTGCTAGTAGAGATAGTACCTAGAGAGTGGTGGTTGATGACTCACATCCAGGTAGAGATCAATGATGAGTGGTGTTCCTCAGGGGTCACTACAGGGACTGGTGGTCTTTAACATCTTCATCAATTACACTGACAATGGAGTCAAGTGTATCTTCAGTAAGTTTGTGAATGATATCAAACTCTATACTGCAGACAACGTGCTCAAGGGGCAGGATGCCATTCAGAGAGCCCTAGGCAGGCTGAGCACTGGGTGCAGGTGAACCTCATGAGGTTCAGTAAATCCAACTGAAAGGTCTCGATCGTGGGTCGAGTCAATTCCACCTGTCAGTACAAGCTGTGGGGTGTAAAGGTGGAGCACAGCCCCGCCAAAAAGGACCTGGGTGTACTGGTGGAGGGCAGCAATGTGCTCTTGCAGTACAGAAAGCCATACCCTGAGTTGCATCAAAAAAAGTGTGGTCAGAGGGTCCAGGGAGGTGATCCTGCCCCTCTGCTCTGTGCTGGTGAGGCCTCAGCTGGAGTAGAATCCTCAGTACAGGAAAGATGTGGACCTTTTAGTGCATGCCCAGAAGGGGACCACAAAAATGATCCAAGGGGTGAAAAAGTGTTAAATTTTTTTTTGTGTGACAGGTGGCAGCAGAGGGACAGTCTGACAAAATGGTTTCTGAAATGGAAGTGCATATGAAACAAAGGTGTGGAAATGAATTTCTCCATGAAGAAAAAATAGTACTCACTGACATTCATCAACACTTGTGAATGTTTATGGAGACCAAACCACCGAGTGAGCATGGTGAGGTGGTGGGGTTGCATTTCAGCAGTGATGATGGTGACAGTGCATCACCTCCATAGGAATATATTTTAATGAGCGTAGCATGCAGGCTCTTGCTGTTCCTGGTAAAAATGCATGGCTAGTGCTGGTAACTGAGTTGAAAAATAGTATTCTGTAGCCAAGAATTTGCTGTATTGAACAGTTTTATTGTGCTCTTTGTGTTTATGGTAGTTTCCATGGAAATAAATAGGAGGCATTACTTTCAGAGTGATCTACGTATTTAATTATTTGTTTTCCTGTACTTGGGGTACATTGTTAATCTTTATTCCTGAAGGCTCTCTTGCTGACAGAAGCCCACGAACCTCAGCCTGAGTTCTGGCTTGCTCTGTGGCTGTACTGCTTGCTCCACACAGCCATGCAGTTCAGGGCTGCCTGCAAAGCATATTTAAGGAGCTGAATTAATGAAAAAGCCACTAGCCTGTACTGAGCTGCTGGCGGCTGTGGTGGCACTGCTATCTATCACTGCCATACCTAGCTGAAAGGGAGCAGGAACACATCTGTATGCTCTACAGCAGATACGTCTCCAATGCAGGCCAATATTGCACAGTGCAAAATTATTTTTGGAGTGATCTGAGTTGGTGAACAACCATTAAGGAAAACAAAGAAGTGAAGAAACAAACAAAAAAAAAAGGATGTGATGCAGAAATATTTTCCTTTAGAAATGTGTTCAGTGATCTTTGCCTGTAGCCACTTGTGTCTGCCACACTGACTTGCTAAGGGACATTTACCGTGGCACTGGCCAAGCAAAGGCACCTATGCTAAAAACAGCTCCTGGCTTCCCATCCTGTTCATAGCCACATGTTGTTGAACATACTAGAAAGCAGACTTTTCAGCTTGTCACGTAGGCAATAAGTATCACAGTGCATACTGTTAGCAACTTCCGTGCTGTACCCAGAGCTACCTATTTGCCAGGATCACCGAACATGTGGCTGAATGGTGAAAAACTGTAGTTGGAAAGTGCCTGCTCAGCATGTGCAGGGTATGGGCTATGATTAATGTTTGCAGTAGGAATGAACTGAGGAACATTTTTGAGTACAGAGAAGGCAAAGTTGTATTCCTCAGCTGTCCTTCTCTTTACTGCTTTATTTGCACTTCTTAATTGCTTGTGACCTTAACAGTGGAATATATGAGATTGAAAGCCGGTAATGCTGAGATAAAAAGCTGATCTGTAAGCTCTGAGCTTAGAAGGATCCCCTTCTAGTCCTTGCTACGTGTACTAGATCCACGTTTGCTCTACTTGCATAAAAGCACATTCCTCTCTAATCCCATGTTCTCCCTTTATGCAGTAGCAGGATTCTTGTCAAGTGTCTCCTTAGGGAATTTGCTGGCTTTGCTGTCTTCCCATGTCTCTATCCATTGCTTTCATGAAGCATATTACCTGCAAAGATGTTTTTCTTATAGAAGTATCTGCATGTCATGTCAGCAGCATGATGCACGTCAGCATCAGCATGTCATGTATGTAACATGTTTGTGTTGCAACACTATTACAGGGTTTATTTACATGTATTAAAATTGTTTTAATGTGGCTATAGTGATACAGTGACATTAGAATATGAACACATGTTCCTATATAGGCACTATTTTCCACAGCTTTCTTTCAATTTGCTGAGAAATAGCTCAGGTAGCATCAGAAAATGAGCCTTAGAGATGCACTTGATGGGAAATTTTACTAGCACAGCTAAACCTGTGTAGCTTCACTTCAGTAGCTAATAAGATTTTGTTGTCTCTCAGTACCTGTTCTCCAATTTTTAAGTGTAGGTAACGCCCTGATATGCACAATGTGAGGGTACAGTCAATTGATTTGGGGAAATCCAATGCCAGGGAGCAGCAGGAATGGTTGCTACGTGAGGGAAAGGGAGATGAGGACAAGCATCTGAGCTTAACAGCAGGCTGCAGAGGATGTTTTCTATGAGAATGTTCTCAGAAACACATCAAAACTTTCCCCAATGACTGTTGCAGCAAGTAAATCATTGAAAATCTTTGATCTTTCGGTGATGATGGAGAAGATGTGGCAGGATATATATTTCTCCCTGTGGGACATACTGACAAGTTGCAGTGAAAATATCAACTATTTTCTCTTTGGGCCTTTTCCCATAATAGCTCACCCTTTAAGTGTGCCCTGTATTTTTTTCTTATTCTCATCTCGTGGCTGCAGCTCAGCTGAGTTTGTTAATCAGAGAGGAGAGCTGGGGATGTGTGTGAAGTCACACCAGAAAACACAGAGTGAAGGAGGGGAGCTGGGGGTGAGGGAGTGCTTTGTGCAGCAGTGAATTGCAAGCTGCCCTGCCTGGAGCTACCCTGATGATGCAGAACTGTTGTGAATCCAGCATGTTCAGCCTGCTTCCCTCACATCTGGCAGAATGTAAGACAAAGAAAGCAGAGAACACAATTGAATCCAACCCTAAAAGCTAAAATTATCCGATACTAGTTTCTTCCTAACAGCTGGAGAAAAACCCTCCAGTAGTACTCTGGGTTTGTCTGTGTGTCTGAAAGCCTCCGTGCAGGAAACCAAGCACCTTCTCAGAGAAATATCAAGTTCAATGGAAAAACACATAGTAGCAATATTTCATTTTGAGAGGTGTGAATGTCATGATTGTTTTGAAATCTTACACTGATTGTCACAGTTCTGGGAGGAAAGGGATTAGGGAAATCAGACTTGGAAATCCATTTCATCTAAGTCTACCAGACAAAATCTGAGTTACGGTAATTTGGAGGGGGAAGAAGGAGGCATTAAATTCTTGTTTGTGTTTCTCACTACTGAAAACTAGTTTAATGGACAACCAATTAAATATTTTGCCTCTAAACTGAGTCTGTTTTGCCTGTGACAGTAACTGGAAAATGATTTCCTCTGAGCCCCTCAGCCCCTCAGCTTTCTATCTTCCTTTCTCCTCTTGTCCTGTGAGCAGGGCTGAGAGAGTGACTGGGCAAGAAGTGGGCAGCTGGTTGAGGTCAGTCCACCACAAGGTTTTAAGCAGTAAATGTATGTACAGTAAGTACTTCCCATAGTATGATTTGTGCCTGGAAATATGTCTATGTTTAGGGATATCTATATGTAGGGATTTTCTCTTGGTTTTTAAAACAAGTGTTTTAAAATGTGCTCCAGAATTCTTTAAATTCCTTCTTTAAATTCTTGCTCCAGAATATGCTTGCTGTGTAAAACCATGTGAAAGTGAAGAGAACAGAGTATTACAAATATGCATTCTAAATAAGAAAAGTTGTCAAGTGGAAAATCATGTGATTAGAAAGAGGTCTTCTGAGGTTTATAAGAATGAAATTAGAGATCAAAATACATGCACATATTTGCATGAGTTAGTCAGTGCCAAATAAAATAAAATCCCCCCTCTTTAACACTTAAGTCTCCTTCAGAGACCCATAAGGATTTTTTTTGGAAGCCTATTCCCTTCCTTTCCCATCTCTTGCCCTCCCCTCCCTTCCCTTCTTCTCTCTTTTCTTTTATGTCACAGATATGTCCAGTTTATCTCCCCAGGTCTTCCTGCCACTGTGTCATGACTCGTTTTCAACCAGTCTCATGACCAGCCCATAAGGGATCACAAGGTCCAGTGGCCTTTTTAAGTCATTTGCTCTTTTCCTGGCATGTTATGCTGTACCTGTGCTAGAGTCTGCACAGTGCCTCCTAAAGTCAGCTGGTAGAACTGGGCTAGATGAAGAAACACACCATGCTTTTTGGTATTGCATCTTGGCTCATTTGAATGAAGTGACATAATTGGGTGTCTATTCATGACTCCCTGCCCTCTATCTATCCTCTATCTATCTACCCTCTTTCTCTATCAAGGCATTTCTTGCATGGAATCAGGCAGCATGTCTTATCCTTCCAGATTAAAAAAATGTCCTATAGAAAAGTACAGCATTTAAAAATGAAGTTTCAGTTCATAATTGAACTTCTTATGCTCTTCTTTTTGTGACTTTCAGTTTGTTTGTTTTTTCAGCATGATTTTGTACATGCTTATCTGCAACAAATAGGCTGTTAATTTAAAAATACTTCATGGTGTAATTGTCTAATGCTGTAGTACGGTACAGAACAGCTATGCATAACATCAATTAAGTTGCACTACAGATGAAATAAACATGTTTCCTAACTCATTCTGAAGGGCTTATGAAAAACAAAGCTGTTTTCTTTCATAGCAAGAGCTCCAGAAAAATCATGATATTTCTTTTACTGTAAAAACACTATGTTTAAAGGGATTCTAAATGTCAGTTTAAAACCCACATAGAATATAAGTTCCTGCTTCTTCATGATCCCAGTAGACATGCGTTTTGATGTTTGCTTGATGGAGGACTGAAAAGCTATCTGGGTTCGCAGCTGCATGTTTATGAAAAGCATTGTTAAGCTGGAGGCAAGATGTAGATGAAAGGTGTTACTGTTGCCTGAATGTTACAGTTGAGGGTTATCATAGCTGTCCATGCACAAAACAACTACACGAAAGATCATTTTCTAAATGTCTTTTTTCTTGCTCAGCATGTCCTATCATAGTCAAATTGTGCTGGCTTGCATTGCCTTGTTAACTGGTACTTTTGAGGTGTTTTATACCTTTAAACTCTCAAGTCAAATTTTTGCATCAGAAAACATGAAGTCACTACTTTTTCAAAATGTGACTCCAGTGCTGACTGTGAAAACCTCTCTGCCTCTGAGACGTTTGTTTCTTTCAGAAGAAATGATATTAGAGTGAACACTGAGTGTGCTTCCAGCTGATTACCGCTTTCAAGAAAAGGGTCATTCCTAACTTTAAGATCTTTCATTGCAGTAGGTCTGAACATGATTTATTTAATTAATATATGTAGGAATGGATATATTATCACTTATGAGTAGAGTTTATCTTGTGAAGAGCTGGAGAGAGATGAGATATATGTCTGGTGTCTTACTATGGGCCTATAAACCATCCAGAAAGAGAAGGACCTTGATAATTGAAGCATCTGACTTCTGTAAGACTAAGGAAGAAATTTCAGAAAATGAACAGCTGTAATTTAAGACAGGAATAAAATTAAGCAAGATTCTTTTTACTTTTTTTTTTTAATGACCAAAAGTAAGTCTGACCTCAAACACTGGCTCAGATTGGTGAAAAAAACATAGAGTCATAGAATAGCAGAATCAGACAATGGCTTGGGATGAATGGGTCATCTACTTCCAACCCCGGCCATGGAGAGAGTTGCCAACCACTAAATCATGATCCCAAAGACCCCACCCAACTTGGCCTTGAACCTACAGGGATGGGGCATCCACAACTGGCAGCCTGTTTCAATGTCTCAGCACCCTCTGAGTGAAAATTTTTCCCCTAAAATCTAGTCTAAATCTCCCCTCTTTTAGTTTAAAGCAATTCCTCCCTGGTTTATCACTATCTGCCCATGTAATAAATTGGTCTCCCTCCTTCTTATCATCTCCTTCTGAGGTACTGGAAGGCCCCAATGAGATCTTCTCATAGCCTTTACTTCTCCATGCAGAATAAGCCCAGCTTTCTCATCCTGCATTCATGAGAGATTTGCTCTAGTCAGAGGGCATCTTCATGGCCCTCCTCTGGACCTACTCCAACAGCTCCACATCCTTCTTGTGCTGAAAAGATTCAGGCCTGGATGCAGTACTCCAGATTGGGCCTCATAAAGGCAGAGTAGAGGGGGGACAGTCACTTCCATCTCCTTCCTTCCACCACCCCTCTTTTGATGCAACCCAAGGTACACCTGGCCTTCCAGGCTGCAAGAACACACTGCTGGCTTATGTTATTTTTTTCATTCATCAGGGCCTCCAAGTTCTTCTCACAGGGCTGCTCTCAATAAGTTCTTCACCCAGTCTGTACACACACTTGGGATTGCTCTAACCCAAATGCAACACCTTGCACTTGGTCTTGTAGAACCTCATTAGCTTCTCATGGGCCATCTTTTCAGGCTCATCCAGGCCCCTTTGGATGACATACCTTATTTCAATTGCTCCACTCAGTGCCATCTGCTAACTTGCTAAGGGTACAATTGTTCCCACTGTCTAAGCCATTGACAAAGTTGTTGAAGACCACTGATCCCAAGATGTACCCTAGGGGCACTGCTTATCAGTGGCCTACATCTCATCACAGAGCTGCTGACCACAACTCTCTCGCTGCAGCCATCCAACCAATTCTTTATCCATCAAATAGTGTGCACTACAAATATGTGTATCACCAGAGATAAGGATGTGGTATGGGAACATGTCAGCAACCTTACAGAAGTCCAGGTGGATGACATCTGTAGCCCTACGTTTGTCCATTGATGTCGTCACTCTATTGTAGAAGGCCACCAGACTGGTGAAGTATGATCTGCCCTAGATGAAGACATGCTGGCTGTCTTGGATCACCTCCTCCTCTTGCATGTGCCTTAACATACCTTCCATAAGGATCTGCTCCATGATTTTCCCTGGCACACTGGCGAGACTCATTGGTCTGTAGTTCCCTGGGTGTTTCTTGCCCCTTTTCTTGAAAATGAGAGTGATGTTTCCCTTTTTCCAGCCACCAGGGACTTCACCTGACAGCCATGTCTTTTCAAATATGATGGAGAGTGTCTCAGAAACCACATCAGCTGATTCCTTCAGAACACCGAGATCCATGTCTCCTACAAGGACAGGCTGAGAGCTGAGGCTGTTCAGCCTGAACAGAAAGCTCCAAGGTGACCTGATACCAGCCTTTCAATATCTAAAGAGAAGATACAGGAAAGAAGGCCTCTTTAGCAGGGTTTGTGGTGATAGAACAAGGAGAAATTGTTTCAGGCTTAGAGAGAGTAGATTTATGTTGGATATAAGGAAAAAGTCTTTTACAGTGAGGGTAGTGAGGCACTGGAACAAGCTGCCTAGTGTTGTGGTTGATGTTGCACGTCTGGAGACATTCAAGGTGAGGCTGGCTCAGGCTCTGGGCAACCTGATCTAACTGTGGATGTCCATGTTTATTGCAGGGGAGTTGGACTAGGTGGCTGTTAAAGACTCCTTCCAGCTCTAAGGATTCTATGATTCTATGTCATCCAGCTTGTATGTATTCAGTCTTGTGAGGTGGTCTTCAATTTGTTTTTCTCTTACAGAAGGAGGGACTCTTCTCCCCCAAAGCCCATCCAAATTTTCAGTTACGTGAGAGATGTAGAAAGCCTGACTGACAATAAAGATGAGGCAAAGAGCTCTTTGAGTACTTGAACCTTCTCAATGTCTGTTGTAGCCTTGTGCAACTTCTGTAATGCTTTTATAACTTTTAGAAAATCAATATTGAAGCCAAAATGTTACGTTTATCCACACTGGGAAATAATTTCTAACCTTTTCATTCTGGTTCTGTTCTAAATTGGAGATATCAAAGCATACCATGTTGCTGATTTTAGACTGCTGGCCTTTTGGGATTGCAGATGGCTAAAGTAAGAGGTATGAAAAAGAAAGCGTATTGCATTTTCTCCAGCCTTTCCTCAGTGGAAGGAGAGAAGAGGAATAATTGTTTAGCTGAACAAGAGAAGACTTTTCATCGGAAATGGGCTTTTTTTTTTTTTTTTTCCCATTTTTTTCCCCCGCCTTGCTGGAACAAAGTGGATTTATTTTATTAAAGAAAATCTCAGTACACCTGTAGCTTAATGTAGGATATCAAAAAAATACAAATGAACACTCCGTACAAGTATGTGCATTTATCTCCCAGCTAGAAAAGACACACTGCACTTCTAAACACTGAGGACAGCAACACCCTTGAGGCACCCTGTCAGTAACACAGTAACACTGCACAATGGATTCTCGAATATACCTGTTTGGGAAAAGCTTTGTGCCTAAAATACTTTGACCCAGTCGCCTTCAAAATACCGACTGATATTCTAGGATTGTCTACTTAAAACACAGGATAATGAAATGAAAAAATCACAGATAGAAATGTATGCATTTCATAATAAAATACTTCTGTATTATGCTTGTTGTTTTGTTCATCAATGAGCTGAAGCTGAGTATTTTAATTAAAACACTCAAAATAAAGAAAGAAGGAAGTATTTATTGTGATTTGCCGTAGATCCTTCCTGTGTGTAGTATCAATAACACATGATTAACATCCATGGCAAGGGTCATCAAAATGGTCCTACAGGGCATGAGTAGAAGCAGCAGAATTCTGTGTGAATAACTATAAGCATTTGTTAATTGGGTTTGTGGAGATGGATTTTTTTTATTCCTTTCATGGAAGATTCACAGCTAACAGGTTTTTGCAACTCATGAGTTGTTCAAAAGCAATGCTCTGCCAGTATCTTGCAAACATCAGCAAATTACTTGCTACATTCGGGGATTGAAAGGATGTGATAATCCTCAATTAACAAGGGAGACAGGCTTTAGAAGCTGCAGGTTAGTGCTGGAATGTCTTTTTTTGGCTATATTTAATGAAGCTGGGCTGACTTTATCTGAAATATAACTCTGTTATACTAATTAAGTTGATGGAATAAGTTTCCATTTAGATGTCAAAGCTCAGTAAGCAATTTGTATAGCCCAGTCAACTATTTCTATTTTTATTTCTTATCCCCCATGGAGAATGCAGAAGGTATTTATTCCTGTCATGTACAGTTCAATCCTTCTGTGATAAGATCCTGCTTGAATGGATAGCATTAAATCAGAAGAAGTGCAGAAGGAAGCTAAACAATGGCATAGGTAACACTCCAGAGAAAAAGAGGTTCAAAGGGCTTACTATTTGAAATGGAGCTATCTGTCTGGTCATGTCTGGGCTAGAATGCCTTATTCATCCCAAGGTTATTCTTGGGGAAAAAATAAGGAAGATGCTAAACTATTAGTTTTTGACACTTGAAGAGAGAGGGAATTCGTTGCTAATGCATTAGCACAGGGTATTGAGTGAAACTGAAAACTTAAAAAAAAAAAAAAAAACCACAACAAAAAACATCCTGCTTTGCACGAGGTGAATATGCATCTAACTGGCCTCAACTGAGTTGTATCTGGAGACATAAAAGGTTAGGTCAAAAATATATTTATTAACATTGATTGATTTTTATCCTTTGTGTGTGTGTGCATACATGCTTTGCAATAGTGTATGGGAAAATAAATCTTATAAGGTGATATTTGATATAGTTTAATTAGCTTAATCTTCAGAGATCTCTACAGTGAATGGATTAATAAATGTCAGATTGCCTTTGTCCTCTGTTCAAACTGGGGATCTAGGGCAGGAACAGAGTCAAAATGGTTGAGTTTCATGATCCTGTCCAGATGGGGGCAGGTGGAATCCCATCCAAAACTATTTAAACAGGCTCCGAAGCTTGTTTTATCTGAGCCTGTGAAGAACACATACATTTCAGATGCTGCCTGTTTTTGTTATGGATGGCATTTTTCCTGTAAACACATTTTTGTCTGCACAAGCATTTGCAGGGAGGTCTCATTCCTGTCAGGCAGGAAAACACATTGTAGCTGCAATTCTGTAAGAAGTAGAGAAGGAGCAGTGAAGAACTTCTCATTAAAGCTCTTCCTTCAGACTGTGAATTAGAGAACAAAACGCTGCAAGCATATCCCAAATTTCACTGTTTGCTCCTGTCCTTCAGTGTTATTTCCTCAATAAATGTTGGCTCATCTGTGATTTTGGGTATCCTTCCTTTTCGCTTTCAGAAGAAGAGGAAGAAGAATGACTTGGGAAAATACAGGCAGACATCTTTACTTCATTTTGTGGGAAAACCATAGAAGAACAGCTTCTCAAAATACTTTCAAGCACATGAAAAACAATTCAGGCTTAGCAAGAATCAGCATGAATTTTCCAGAGGAAAATCATACCCATGTGATATGCCTGCTTTCTGTGAGACGCCTGGCTTTGTAGGCAAGTAGAGGACAATGAATGTTGTTTATCTTAGCTTTAGCAAAGCCTTTCATATGACACTCTACAGCATGGCTGAATGGTGAGATATGGACTGCATAAGGAGATGGTTGGGTGGGTATAAAATTGCCTAAATTTTTGGGCTTAAAGGGTAAAGATCAGTAGTAGAAATCCCAGCTGGCAGCCTGGTACTAGTGGTGTCCTCTGGGAACTGATAGTAGTGACAATTCAGTTTAACATCTTTGCTGATCTGGACGAAGGGGCAAGGTGTACTCTGAGCAAGTCTGTGGGCAGTACCAGGCTGGGGGAAATGGCTGGTGCCTTGTATGGCAAACACTGGTATTCAGGCCTCAGCAGGCCTAAAACATGAGTTACCAAAAGCCTCATGATGTTCAAATAAACCAGATGTGAAGTCCTGCCCCTGAAACTAAATAGCTATGCAGACTGGGTACTATCTGGCTAGAAAGCAACTGCAGAAAAAGACGTGGGTCCTAGTGGATGAGAAATTGAACATGAACAAACTGAGTGCCCTTACAGATTATGTGATCAGCTGCAGAGTGAGTTTTGTGATCCTTCTACTTGCTGCTTCTAAGACCATAACAGGAGCACTCTGCCCAGGTTTGGGTTTTCAGTACAGGAGGGCGTAAACACAAATCTAGCAGAAGCCAAGATTTTTAAAGGCTGGAGCACAGAACAGTGATACTGGGAGAGATGATAATGATTAGCCTGGAGAAAAGAAGTCTCATGAGAAAAATCTGATCACTGTCCAGAGCCACCTAATGAAGACACACAGTAGAGTCAGACTCTTCTTGAAGGTGTACAGTGGTAGGAGGAAAGGCAGCAGATATAAGTCAGAACAGGGACAATTCCAGTTATTTGAGTATATAAGGATAGAAGAACTTTACCAAGAGATGCTCAAACACTGGTGCAAGTTTCAGAAAGGCTCTGAATTTTAGAATCGTAGAATCAACAGGGTTGGAAAGGACCTCCAAGATCATCTAACCCAACTGTGCACCTACCTCAAATATTTCTGCACTAAACCGTGTCCCTTAACATCACATTTAAATGTTCCTTGAACACCTCCAGGCACAGCTATTCCATTACCTCCCTGGGCAGCCCATTCCCATGCCTGACCACCAACATGAAATCTTCAGACATATCCAACGTGTTACCAGCATAACTCCAAGCAAATTGTGGCAAATGTACCTGCTTTGAGCAGAAGGATGGACAAGAGCCTTTAGCATGCTTCTTAGTTCCATAATTCTAGGTCAATCTCTATGATTGTATATTCACTTAAGTTTTCTTTACAGTAGGATGGGGTCCATTACCTTTTGACAGTGTGTTTGTTTCATACAGCTAAATATGTATAATGTTTGTCACTGTATTGAAACGTGGAAACTAGTACACATTGATGTGTAAAACGGCACAAGAAGAAAATATTTTTGAAGTTTACAAAATAGCTGCATAGGAGACATAAGTAGGCTAAGTAGTGATGCATCTCAGGGCACTTGCTGCCTTTAACTTCTCAGTGACTGACACACTGTCTACCCTACTAAGCACTTTATTACAGAATGTTGATTTCTAAAGAAAATAAAGTCAGTGTGAGTTTACTATCCTGAGATAACGGTTTTACTGATGCATTCTTCTGACTAGCCTTTCTATCTTAATGCAGTGTTTAAAAAGTACTGCATTGTATTGCAGCAGCTAGTATACCTAATGTGTGGGAGTCTTCACATATAAGCTTCACACACACACACACACACACAAAAACAACAAACAGTTAAAGAACCCGAAATTGAAAAACATTTTGAAAATGTGAACATCCTTCCACTTGACTAAAAGGGAAATCAGCCCAAATCCAGATGGATTTACTTCTTCCACTGTAGTCATCTCTTTTCTATTGCCACTCTTCACTAATGCTTGACTAAAAGCTATTGTTGTCCTTGTCACTGAATGGAGAGACATTTCTAGCATCACAAAGTATCTTTGCTACAAGAAAGTAGCATTTGCAGCGGTCATCCTAGATTCTTTTGCATAGTTTAACTTGAAAGATGGAAGAAGTACAGTTATCTTCTCTTATAATTCAAGACCAATCTAATTTCAAACTGAAGCTGAAGGCACTTGTTCAGTACAGCTGGACAGAAAGGAATAATTCTGTTTTGAAAACTTGGTGATTTTTTGCATTTGCAAAGAATTTGCACACACCAGAAAGAGTTTGCAGCAACAATTAGCTAAGGAGCTGACTTGGACTGTGAGCCTCAAAGAAAAAGCAGGGTCTCTCCAGATACGGTGGAATTGTGTTTCTCTCCTGTAGGAATCACAAACTCCATCCTGAACACAAGTAGGCTTATTGTTGACTTGGTTGATGGTACATAGCATTGCTTCTAAAAACATTATTGTTTTGATGAAATAGAATTTTTCCTGGGAAAATTTTGTTGCATCAGGTAGTTGGAGGGGAGAACATCAAGATTTTAACTTTAAAGAATATGAG
Organism: Chrysolophus pictus; assembly: GCA_037305975.1. Classification (NCBI taxonomy): domain Eukaryota; kingdom Metazoa; phylum Chordata; class Aves; order Galliformes; family Phasianidae; genus Chrysolophus; species Chrysolophus pictus. The sequence continues at coordinate 1,089,080 of CM074583.1, forward strand.
ATCCAGCTGCACATGACAGCAAACAGACACAAATAAATAAGTGGTGGGAGATGTTCTTCCATTAACCTTGCCTTAAGATCAAAAGCAACAAGACTTTGATCAGCTCAGAGTGAACCTTTTCCCAGACTACTTTTAAATGTCAGTAACCTCTGATGCAAACACAGGCAGGCTCAGATAAATTATGTTGGCACTTACTTATATATCTTTGTTGCTCTCATTCTGAGTCTTACTTTAGAAGTGTTCCATTCAGTAATTCCTTGCTGTGCACACTTGGAAGCTGGGGTAGAAAAAGTACCAAAATATCCCGAAGCAATCCCATGCAAAATTAAAAATTAATATATATTGCTAGCTAATCTGCTGGTCAAAATAAAAATGATTGTTGAAAACAGCATGTTTTATCCATAGTATTTAAAAGGTATTATTAAAGATCTTTTAGAAAATATTCCTATAAAAGACAAACACAACACTTAAGCATTCTGCATATATGATCACCTCTCTAACAAGTACAGACCAAATATTGAGTCAGAAAAAGAAGCAGGAATCCACTCAATCCAATCCTATGTTGAGAATTTGCACTGGCTCTTCAGCTTTACAGAAAGGTGTCAAGGATCAAAACAAATGTCTCCATCCAACATTTTTTTCTTTCTAATTAGCAGTGTTGGTATGACGTGTGCCAGTATTAGCAAGTGTTTTCCTAGGACAGATATGGCATGGAGACAGAACAAACAGTTTAAAGAGTGCACTAAAACTTTGAAGGTAATATTATGGATCAATTCATACCTATTCAGTGCCCCGCTATAAAATCATTAAGAACAGTTTTCATGATTAATAAATCTTTTTACTATTCAATATTTTTCTTTTGCAATTGTAGAATTAGTGTAAGAATTTGTAACTGTTACCTAAAAGAATTTATGTTGCCAGTTTCTGTTCTTTGCATGAAATTATTCTTGCATGGCATTTGTAATTGTTCCTGTCAGGAAAATGGAAACCTTGCACATATTCAGTAATGTGCCTTGGAGAGCATGTAACCTTGGAGATATGTGAAATGTGCCTTTGGATAATGAAAATTCGGTAGATAGTTCCTAAAATACTTCTTTCTTTCTCAGGAAAGCTGAATTCTTTCCAGAGGTAATGTTTGCCCTTGGCAAAACAAATTTTGATACAGTAATGTTTATAAACATCATACAAGGCAAGAAATTCTTCACATCTGTCATAAGTCTCAGTATAAAACTGCTTTTCATGGAAGCAGAAGGCTGTACTGAAACAGGAGAAGCCAACAAAGAAACTTTGATAAGTATCCAGGCAAATGAAGTAAAATGTGTTCTTTTATTGTTTATGTTTGCATATGAAAATTGATGTCTTTTTCTGGAATTGCAATGTCTCATCTCATTCTGCACCTTTCAGATTTGTAATGAAAGAAAATGAACTTCTTGTAACAAACCTAAGGAAAAATTTTCCTCGTCAGAACATTTCCAAAGGCTCCACCAATTTGAGGTCAACTCATCAAGTAAAGTATTTTTACTAAACTCGGTGCAGATTCCTTTCCCCCCTTATATCTTCATGAACGTGTGTTTAAAACTGCAGCTTCCATGAACTCAGAACTACCTGGCTTAGCAAACGCCATTCATGCAGCTTTCAATAAATCTCTAATCATTCACAAAAACTGTGTGTGAAAGTTCATTTTGTTGACCACATGGATTTTCTCATGTTCTTTTTTTTTTTTTTTTTGGTAATAGATTTAATTATTGTGGTTATTTATTTATTTATTTATTTGCTTAGTCCCTAATCAGTAGTTTTCAAGAAGTGCCTACAGAGTGTTTAGTTGAATGAGTAGTTTCCTGATTACATTATCAGTAACCTACTTATGAATTAACAAGGTAAGCTGTATTCCTAATAGCTACTTAAATAATTGCTTTTAATTTTCAGAAGTAAAATACTTTGGAAATACTTGTTGATATCTTAGGTGGTAACCTTAAGCAACTGCGTGTTATATGGGAATATATGAGGAATTTCACGTGAGGGCAGCACTGAGCTCTGCTTTCTGTTGACAGCCACAGGGCTGGAGGGAAAGGCTTGGATCCTGCGTGGTGCCAAATGCTGGTGATCCTTGGGGGTCCCTTCCAAATTGAATTATTCTGTGCTTCTATGATTCTAAAAATGGCAGATATGTAAACGGAAGCAAAATATGAGATAATGTATACTACATCATTTCATTCTGACAAAATCTGCAAAATTTTTTCAGAGGAACCACAAAAACTTCTAGAGTGAGTTTGGCCTTCAGATCAGTCCAATAGATGTGAATATGTTCTTTACAAGATGACAAGTATTAAAGCTTTGCTTTCAGAAATGAAGCCGTATCAGTGGAGGTGACTGTTGTAGTTTGTTTACAGTTTGAAATCTGCTCTCTGTCTGCCAGCGTATAACAATTCATCTCTGAAACACACACCACCATTTAGCATTTCATGGTTCTGCTGAAGAAAACAAGTAAGCCCAATTTTTGGCCCAAAATCTTTGGTTACAATGCATCCTTAAAAAGCATGCCACAACATCCAGTGCCTGTCATGCTGAGCAGCTCTGGTGCTAAATCACCTGCTACCATCTCCATTTAGGGATGCAATCATTCACCTGTCAAATCTTATGAGAAGAGTTAGAGAGCAGGGATTTAGCTGCTTATCCTCCATTTCTTTCAGCAGATTCACCAAAATGAAGCCCAATTAAAAAACATTTTTATTAGCATCTCGTGTTCTCTGACAGCTAGATTCAGCTGATACACTCACAGTTACCTATTAACGTCTGAGGTTATCTAATACATATATTTGAAGGCAAGCTATTTGAGAGTAGACTGAAAAAAGTGTACAATAATGCTCAGAGCTGGCACATACTGAATTTGGGAAGGGAAGAGAAGAGAAAATAGAATTTTTACAATGAGGCAATGAATGCAAGATTAGCCTGAGGATCATTTCTAACCATCTGGCTTAAATAAACTCCTCAGGTGTAGAGTATCTTATGGCTGCTCTAAGTATCTACACTACTCATGTAACCTGACAGTCTCTCTCTGTTCTAAGTCTTGGGCTGTCTTCCAGCACTCTCTTTTCTTGTTCATCTGAAAAGTGTCTGCTTCCTGGTTGGGAAAAGCCTGAAAACCACATGGCTGTTGGGTATGCAAGAACTAAATCCACACCATCAACAAAGAACTATAGCAAGTGTGAGCAGCCGTGCTTTGTAACAGCTTGAAATAGTTGAGGGGATGAGTTCTGTTTGTTGATGTATGATGTATGGTGCAAACTGTGGTCACCTGTGATGTGAATTCTGCAAAAGAATGCACTTCTTCACTCTCACCCCCCCCCCCCCAGACTTGTCATTCTCCTAAGATAAAGCAGATTCTAAAAATTATGTGCAGCTAGGCCCAAATATCCTCCTTTTTCCATGTTACCAAGCTTTAATGAATTTCATTATTCTTTTTTAATTTACATGCTCTTGCAGAATAAAGGTCCCCAAATCATTAACTAATTTGATATGTCTGAAGTACCAATTCAATTCTCTGGTCCCTTGAGAATCTTAGCCATCTTGTTCAAACACCTCTTAACTTAGTTTCATAATTAGATACACCTTGATTGATGGTTTTTTGTATAGCACTTGCAGAGTGAAGGAAATCAACTTAATTGTTATCACAATTTAGCCAGTTTAAGACTAAAATTTAACTAAACCACTGATTTTCAAGAAACAAAGCTTTGCTGTGATGTAAGGCAAGGTGAAGAAGGTCTTCCAGGGAATGACTTCAATAATGAATTACTTTGTGAGGAAGCAGCTGATATGGCAGTTATTAAGAAATTTATTTTCATGCTACCTGAAAAAATATAAATATAAATTGTAACTATATTTATACAAAGAAGGTTTCTTTAATTTTCTTATTCTTAGTAGCTAAAATAGGGAAAATAAATGTTGAAAAAAATAATCAGAACTGGAACAAAAGGAAGAAAGTACATGAATTTTCTAAAAGAAACTCTTTCTTTTTAGAAAAGCTTCGAGTGGAACTCCTTTTAAAAAGTCAGTTTGGAAGCCATGTTGGATCCAAGACTTTCATATCTGCTCTCGTGAGCAATCTGAGCAATCCTTACTTGTTAGAGCACGAGGTATGGTCAGGCTCAAGGTTAGGCACTCCATCTGCACACACAACTTGTAATTTTTGTTATAGTTTATCTGTGGTTTGCAATGTGCTATTATAATGTGCTAAAATCTTCTTAGGAGAAGAAATAAGTTCATGCCTAAGAGATAAAACAGCCTGAACTTACTTTGTCAGTATAAGCAAGCCTGTCTCTACACCCTCCCTACTGCTACTGAACTAACCTCTCTACAGAGGTAGAAATGAAAATCAGCGATGAAAATTCATCACTTTGAAACATGAATTACTTCAGGACTAAAATAATGATATTTGAGAGCAGTTTTTGGGTGCAGAGTTAGTGCCACAGAGTGCATAAACTTAAAATAATTACTTTTTTTTTCTTGCTACTGAAAAAGTACTTAAGGCTTTGTATTATAATACATTTAAACTAAAGTTGGCAGATTTGTTTTCTGATACTATTTTGTTAGTATTTATATGTACTATGAACTCGGCGTACAGACATGAGGCATAGTGTGTATAGGCACATAGCCATGATTATAGTTGTGGAAAGGCAGTGGGCTTTGAATTTACAGGTCTTTGAAATGGGTATTAGGAAATAAGAATTTTCTTTTGGTTTTTGGGGTTTGGGAATAAACATTGTATTATGATGGTTAAATCAGCTAGAGAAGGCATATGCCTTATTTCTTCACGTTTTCATCTATGTGAGAGTCTTAATGTTTGAGAATTTTTCAAGGTATTGAAAGTATCAATGTTTATAGTTTTACAATATGTGGATACTACTGAAGAAACGGAGTTATGGGGCCAAGGAATTATGGGAAGAATAATTTGTTTTCAGCAGTATTTTTCTTCTCTTTCTTCTGTAACTTCAGAAAGTTCTATAAACTTTGTGATTAGTAATTAACTGTAGTTAGCTGCCTATCAGTTTTGTTCAGGAAGTGTGATTGTGATGGAAACCAATTTACATCGTCACAGTCATAGACTACTTGGAAATGGAAGCTTCCATCTAATGGCTGTAGAGTGGCAGTCTTGGAAGACTATGCATTTGCTTACTTGATCCTTTGTTTTTGCTTGGTTTAGGTTTTCCAGTTTAGCATAATTTGACTTTGTAGAAAGTTTAGAACAAAGTTCATTCTGTAGTATTTATGGATGTCTCATGCCAGTTGTAGAGACATCTCAAGCAAAATCCATGGTCAGTGGATTCTGGGATTTTGCTGTAATGATGGGGAGAAGGAAGGAAAATCTGCAGAATTATGACATTTGGACCGAGATAGATGCTTTTAACTTTCATAAATACATAAATCTGAAATCTCAGTTGTCATAAGTCAGTATTTCCAGACAGTTTCTATTGATAGAGAATAAGCAAGTTGTTTACATAGAAATCCACATTTGCTTTTGTAGTTAACTCTGTCTCTGAATGCTCATCATATAGTGATTGACAACAGTTTTAAATCTGGGAAGGTTTGTCATCAGCTAATAAAGCAAAGTAAAGGAAATCCATAAGGGAAATCAAGAAGCTATGGACTAAAGTAGACCAACCTTTATGGCTGTTTTAATTTGTGCATTAATTGCTACAGAATGGTTATTCGCTGAGTAGGAAAGCCAATGGTTGATAGAATAAGAACCTTAGAGAGATGCTCCTTATCGTCTCTCCAGAAAGAGATCATATTTCACTGTTGCTGATGGTTTGTGTAAGTACAGTTTATAGACTGTTGTCTATAAGAGCTGAGGTGGAAACATCTTGTTAAGGTCCTAATACCTATAGTGACTGAGTATTAAAAAGAAGACAGTCTCTATGTGGAAGACCCATACAAAAGACAAAAGCAGAGACTGATGAGCTGAGTTGAAATATGTTGAATATAGCTCTCCAATATATAATCTGGACACACTGAAAGCTAGAACATTAATGTTTTTCAAACAACAATCTCTAAAAAAGAATATTTTTAGCAACAAAACAGATTTTGCATTCTCACCATCTCTATCTCTCAGTTTTGGGTTTCGGTTTTTGGTTCTTTTTTTTTTAATGTTTTTTTCTTTTGTCTCTCGTGTACTAAAACTCTGCAAAACAAACAAACAAACAAAGAAACAAACAACAAAAAAAAAAACTTGACAGAATCCAGAGCTCAAACAAATACATATTTTGTATCCTGTTAGGTTTATTGGCATACATCCTGATGCTTTGAAATACAATTTTCAAACTATGTGAAATGATGCTATGTGATTTCCATGTGTCATACCATGGATCATGTTAACATAAACTCCTTAATAAGACTCAACAAACAGCCTCTAGGAATGCTCCTGCCATGGCAAACAATAACAATAACAACACCCAATCCATTTCACACTATGGAATTCTGATCAGTTCTAATGTGCACTCCAAACAGACATGAAATCTCATTTGTGTTTGAATGTCTATTAACATACTTATTTCATTTTTGTCTTACAATGATGCATGTGTGATACCTTCCACTTATCATAGTATCACAGACTTACAAATACATATTATAGTTAAGGATTAGAAATGCCATAGAGAACGTTCTGTAACAGTTGTATTATATGCCTCTCATACTCATCTCCAGTCTGGACAAAATTAATTTCTATTAATAAAATACAGCCTGTTTTTATTAATGAGGTCTATTGAGGGCGGATGTCTAAACCATTGGAGTGTGACTCAGATAATTTCCTAGTTTCTTCTGCGACCTTGGGCAAGTTGTTCAATTTCTCTGGCTGGCATTTTATGATTGCTAGGATTTAAGAAGGACAGTGAAGCTGACAATCTCCCCAGAGCCTTCTCTTCTCCAAGCTAAACGACCCCAGTTTCCTTAGCCTGTCTTCATGAGAAGGTTGCTGCAGCCCTCTGACCACCTTTGTGGCCCTCCTCCAGACCCACTCCAACAGCTCCATGTCCAGGGCACAGTACTCCAGATGGGGCTTCACAAGGGCAGAGTAGAGGGGGTCAATAACATCCCTCTCCCTGCTGGCCACCCCTCTTCTTATGGTACCCAGGATACCATTGGCCTTCTGGGCTGCAAGAGGACGCTGCAGGCTCATGTGAATTCTTCATTCACCAGGACTTCCAAGTCCTTCTCCACAGGGTCACTCTCTAGAAGTTCTTCACCCAGTCTGCACACGTACCTGGGAGATGAAAAGTCATGTTACGGAATCATGAAGTTTGACTTAAAACAATCCACTGGTGAAACAGAAAACAGAAACCTAGTGAAGAAATAGGTTAATTGCAACAATTGATTTTTTATCTCTAAAGTTCTCTCCTGGCTCTGTCTTTTTTTATTAATTCTGGGAAATTTTTGAAGCAAAGATTTGACCCTATATTATTTGATTCTATAAAAAGTAGAGTTAGAGTGTTTTGATTCTTCATGCTTCCTAGCACAAGCAATTTGAATGATCTCATAAGCTTCAACTTCAAGTTTCACTGCTTTCTGAATTTACATACTATTTTTTTGTGACATTTTCAATTAGATATGACTAAATAAAAATATTTTGCTTTATTATTCATTATATATATATATAATATATATATAATATATATAATATATATATATTATTCATTATACTAGTTTTTTAAGTTTTTAATGGCAGTGATTGTATGTATATCTATAGCATTTATACAACAAGTTTTGTATTTTATGAGCTTTCAAAGCATTTGTGTAATACAACTAAACTTATAGAATAATTTTCTCTCATGCTTATGCTGGCCTTGTGTGTTAGGTGAAAAAGGAAGGAGGTGAGAAGGAAATGATTTGCTGTCAGATAAAATTACAAATAAAAAAATGCATACTGAAATGAAGAAGTATTTATTTTATAGTATCAATAATGTGAAACCTGCCACCACATGCAGTGTCTCTGCAGGACCTGCAGCCCCCTGCGGCACAGCCCATAGAAGAGGCCCGTGCATCTTTCCTTGTTTTGTTGTTACTGTTGCTGTTCATGACAACTGCTTGTTTGGTTGTTTTTTGAATTGGATAAAATTTTGAATTGGACCATTTGTCAGCACAGAACTTGGTGAAAATGATTTTATATCCCATTTCTTTTCTTGCTGTATCTACCAGATAGAACATCAGTTTCACAGGGATGAATGGAATCTTTTCAGGGCCAAACTCAGAGTTCATAAGGAAGCAGGTTTTAACTTTCCAGATCTCCTCAAAATACATTAAGATTTTTTTCACCTTGACGTACCAAATTTTATGTGAAGAGAAGATTATGTTCTTGGCTTCATCTTACATCATTCAGAATCCTGCTTCCAACTGCAGCTGATATTGTGAAAGTAATTAAATAAATACCACTACTTCTCTGGCCCACTGCAACAATTGTAACTTCTCACGTAAGATAATGATCTCCCTTCCCTTCCCTTCCCTTCCCTTCCCTTCCCTTCCCTTCCCTTCCCTTCCCTTCCCTTCCCTTCCCTTCCCTTCCCTTCCCTTCCCTTCCCTTCCCTTCCCTTCCCTTCCCTTCCCTTCCCTTCCCTTCCCTTCCCTTCCCTTCCCTTCCCTTCCCTTCCCTTCCCTTCCCTTCCCTTCCCTTCCCTTCCCTTCCCTTCCCTTCCCTTCCCTTCCCTTCCCTTCCCTTCCCTTCCCTTCCCTTCCCTTCCCTTCCCTTCCCTTCCCTTCCCTTCCCTTCCCTTCCCTTCCCTTCCCTCCCCTCCCCTCCCCTTCCCTCCCCTCCCCTCCCCTCCCCTCCCCTCCCCTCCCCTCCCCTCCCCTCCCCTCCCCTCCCCTCCCCCTTTCAACAAAACATGAATATGTCTCCCTGACAAAATTGAATTGAAGCTACCCTCAAAACACAGGACTAGACAATCAGCATGCAAGCAATGAGAAGTGGTTTTCTAAGATGGTCAATAAAATGATTTTGCAGGGGTTTCCCATGGACAGTGACTAACTTTTTGCTAGTGGAAAATCAACACATACGTCTGAAACAGCTAGTAAGAAATATTTAACAGCACATGCAGTTAATAAATCACTTGTTTTTTGCAGCAGGGGTGAAATACGGTACAGGTCTTTAGTTTGGAAAGTAGCATAAAATTCTCTAGGGAAAATGTAGATTGGGCTTTGTTTTAACCTTTTTACAACTACAGACATGGTTTACAGATAAGTCATGTCAAAGGTCCAATATAACACCTCAACATGTCTTACTATTGTCAGAGAGACTATAAATTGGGTTGTACCAATTATCTTAGCTCCAGGAAGAATAATACTGTAGTAAATAAAGGTCTCCAGGGGTTTTTTGCGGGCATGTAGTGGCTCAGTGAATGCCAGCGTCATCTGTAAAGATGTGGCTGAACTGGAACACTTTTACATCAATAGAAATTGAACTTCAGCTTTCCCAGGAGGTGCTGTTGTTGTAGATCCTAGCCAGGCTGCTGCCTCCCAGGTACTCAGTGTACTGCTGACATGAATTGGTTGGTAATGTAGTTTTCTCCTCTGCTCAAAACCATACATTAAACTCTTGTCAGTATATAGCCAGGTAGTGTGCAGGACTAACATGTATTATGCACATTATCTGCAACAGCTTAAAACTGCCTCAGAATACAGTTGTTGAGATTCTGTACACAACCGAGTCTTTGGTGGCAGCCACAGTCCTCATTATGTAGTGTTTCTGTAACTGAGCAAGGTTACCATTGTGCAGAATACTGTTGCATAGTGACAGCTCACCACTGGAAATCAATCAGGAGGCAGGACTTCCTTGCATTTTTCTGCCTATAAAACTCCTATAAGGAGGCAGTGATTATGGAAGAAACTACATGGATAGCCAGGGTGATGTGTGCTGGGGTGGGGGTATGATGGTGGCACAACAGTGACACTTCTTGCCATGAGGTGCTTGGGGATCACATGGGGTGCAGGAGTTTCAAAATGGCAGCAACCTCCAATAGAGTCTTCTCATCTTCTCATCTGCTAGGGTATCTGCAGGAAAGGGCTCACCAGGGTATTCAAACAGGCTTGACATAAGAATCAAAATCTAGCTAAAGTCTACCCAGGAAACAGGATGTCTCCAGATTGCTCTGTTTATTACAGAGCTGGCCAACAAAACTTTGACACAGTTGTTCATTGAAACTTTTTAAGATGTAAGACTTAAACTAAGAAGTTTCAGTCTTCTTCTGAAATAAATATTTCTATTTGTCAGGAATTGTTCAGAATTTGTAGTCTGTGGGTATATACACTTCCTTCCTGCTCAGGTAGTCTTTGAAAAAAATCAGGCTTTTTGACTTTTTCTTACTAAAACTGAGATACATGTGGAAGCTAATCAGGACATTCTTATTTTCAAGCAGCCTACCACTAGGGACTTTATCTGCTGTATCTGCTTCCATACATACTCTGTAATCTGTTGGAAAATTTGTTCAAGAATGCACAAGCATTCTGAAAGTTGTCATTTAAGAATGACCTTAAAACTTAACAGTTGTGTAGTAATTACAGTGCTAGAAAAAGCCAAAAGAGGCGATGCATATTTTTGTTCCATCATCACATAGTCAACCTGAGAATAAACTAGCCACAAATAGGTAACCTGTGCTGCATTTGTTCTGAATTGCTGCTGTTTTACCTAGAGGGAGCAGAAATCTTAAGTAGATCCTTGGACACTAATTACAGGGAGTACAGTAGGAATTTTGCCACATATTCTCAGTTATTATCTGTCAAAACATTAACAATCTGATTTTCTTTCAACTTTTGCACCTGTGCATATTCCTACGTGAAACACTGGAGTTGTTTTGTTTTGTTTTTTAATTAGCAGCAGTTTTATTCAGTTACACTTTACATTTTCAGCATGCTATGTAAATCCTTTAAGTATAAAAAGCTTTTTGTTTAGATGTATGTGGTGGTAAATCAGAAAGAATAACATAAAAAAGCATGCAGCACAAGGAAAAAGGTAACTTTTGAAAATCTCCAGGTAATGGGCATACAGCCTTAGCAAATCTTGGTGTGTATTGCAGGGCATGGACCAACAAATGACCTTTTTGACTTTGCTGTCTTTTTCCTGAACGTTCATGACTTTGTTAACTTTTTGTTTTTCCAGCAGCAGTTGTGAACACGATGGGAAGAAGAGTACCAATAGGCTAATTTGCATTACGCTATTGCCTCAGCGTCACTCTTTAAAAGCAAATTCTGTATCACTTATCACAATTGCAAAATGAAATACCTTTTTTGAAGGATGAAAGTCAAAATAGGTAAGTGGTCTGGATAACAAATTTGCAGATAGTATTTCAATTGGCTTGACCTGGTGGGATTAGAAGTTGGCCTATTCTTACTTGAATGCTGACAACGGGAAATAATTAAAAAATCAAGTCCCTATTTCAGTGCTAAGTCTCAGCAGGGTACATTCTATTCAGAATCGCTGTTAGCAGGGATGTTGGTGTATGCAGCAGTAAGATGTGCTACCTGAGGGACAGGAGCTTCTAACGCTCACCAAGTGTCAGGAGTCCAGAGCTTCCAGGGAGTTCTGCACCTTCTGTACATTTGTGCTTCTTTCCTGGTCCTTTACAAGAATAAATAATGTTTTGGGGATCTGACTGTCTAGTACATGTGCTGTGAGTCCCTTTAGGAACTGTTTTCTGCTATGGGACTCTTCTTGAAGCCACATCCAAGGTTTTGGGACCTGCTGTGGGCTGGCTGAAGCAGCTTGGCTGATGCATGCTTTTTGGTCATGTAACAGTAACAGGCTTTTTTGTAAGGTGTGTGTGAAATCTTGAAGTTCTAGTTAGACAAACTTGTTTAATCTGCTAAAATGATGGTGGCTGTTTTTCATCTTCTAGGATAGAATGGTTTAAAGGGAAGCTAACAGCATTTGAATGTGAGGATATTATCACAAATCTAATGCCATACAATTATTTCAGCCAGAAAAAAATCTTACATTTGTAACACGAGTACTTCATACTCTGCAGGAATCTGTAACTAGCACAGGCTTTATTACACTCTGCCAGCCTAACGTTTCATAGAATACTGGACTATGAGGAACAGAAGGGTGATCCAAACAGCCCATTTAAAGTTACTTTTCTAAAACGATAGCATAAAAATAGTCCTCTATATAGGACATAATCTGAAAGCTTTCTTATTTATATAAGGTGCTTTCTTCCATATCTGAATCACATGAAAAACTTTGTTCTCTGAAAGCCTGAAAAAAACTATTGAGGAATTTCCAATTACAAGACATCAAATATATGTTAATCCAACTACTTTACTTACTTAAATACCAAGTAGTTACTTTACATAATTAGTTTAAGAAAGCTCTATTCTTTAATAAAATGGTGCATACATTTTTTATGTTTACTATGCTTTCACTGACAAGAGAATTCAGTTGTGTCAGTGACAGTAGCAAAAGTTCCTTGAAATGTGACAACTTTTCTTTTACAAATGAATTCATTTTAACAGTGAGGTGACTGTGGGAGTGAGGGTGCTGAATATACAGAACAAATTTCATACATTGCTCAGCACTACTGAAAGAAACAAAACTGATGTAGTTAAAAATTCAGTTGAAAAGCTATTGGTAGATGGAAGACCACTCTGAATATTGGAAAACAAAGATATTGATGGATATTTTGCAGTTTCTGTGATTTTAACTGTCAGCAAAAAGTGCACGTTTTGGGGACACCCAAATTCTACTTTCAATGCTAACATTAAACCATGAATTGTATTCTTAGCTGGTCTATAAATGTGATTGTTTGGGGTTTGTTTTGTTTGTTCGTTTGGTCTTTTTTTTTTTTTTTTTAGAGTAGAAGAGCTGTAGTGATGGTGGTGGTGAAGAGTATTGGCAGCTTTAAATATATTAAATTGCAATGATCTATATATTCTGGAAATATAATGAAGGTTGAAGTAAGAAACAGTTACTGGAATCTGTGGGAAGCTCTAAATAATAACAAATACTAATGTTTTAATACATTATGACATATCCTCTTTAAAAGTCAAACTATATCTCAATCTCATTCTGATACCTCTTATTATCTAGAATTAAGCTAAACTACAAACAGTCATTGCCTAGGATGCGGATACAGATATGTAGGGTTTTTTAACATTACCATTTATTAACATTGATCTGCCTTTGGAGAAGCTCATACATTGAAAGCACTGAGTTCTTTCTTTCTTCAGAGATCTGGCAGAAATTCCTTCCTGTATTTCCTGCAGGTCAGTGCATATCCAAAGCCTATATTTATGTCTATCCATCCCTGCATTGCCCTAAAATTCACTATCTCAAGCTTTAAAAACTTACCTTAAGGATATGGATGCCCAGCTCTCATTAATTTTAATTCAATTAATTAATTTGGTTACTCATTTCCCATTAATTTACATTAATTTTAATGGGAATTGGGCATCCAGCTCCCACAGGCAGGTTTAAAAATATCAGCCAGAAGGTAATGAATATCCAAGGGAAAAGAATTCCAGAGCGCGTTGGAACTTCTCAGCTGTAAAAGTTATCCTGTTAAAGTGCCATTTTGTTGCTTTGCGTTGTCAGCGGTCACAAGTGGTGATCTCTCAGAAAAGCCAAGGCTCTGACAGTTCTTCAAAAGGCAGTCAGCAACTGCAACTGTGTCTGAAGGAAGCAAGAAAATATTGTGAGCCTAATCTTGCTGCTCAGTGCTAAAATACAGCAGCTTGCTGCATCTAAAGGTCAGAGAGCTATGCTCTACTGGGAGCGTTGGCACACAGATTGCTTTGCTACGGTATTAGATTATGCTAGTCAATGAAAGATACCACCAGCCTACAATGTGCTTGCAGCGTCCACTTTAGATGGGATAACTGAGTATTTCAGAACAGCCTGATAATCTCAGGGTAAGGCTGGCAATATGGGGCCCTCCCACACGAGCTCTGTGCTCACAGCTTATGGAGGTGGTTGGAGAACAACCACACCACCACCTGGGTTGGGACAGACAGTTGCCCAAGCACGTCCCAACAAAAAGCACGTGTGCCTCCTCCAACCTCTGCCAGTGCTCAGCCTGATCTCTCTTTTTTTTCCATCTTGTGCTTATAACTTCTAGCTTATCTCTTAGATTTTTATTCGTGTTTAGATTTTTATTGATGTTTCCTTCCTAGACACAAAATTAAATTAATCATGTGTACAAAGGTACTTTCCTTTAAAATGTAGAGGTGAACTACCTTAATCTGTGTGTAACGTCTTCTACAAGAAAAATAATAAGAGAAATGTTTTTTTAGCACTTTTCATATTGCTCTAATTTTAATGAATTAAATTTTAATTCCATATTAATGGAAATTAATATTTCCAGTATAAAATACTGGAAATGTAAATTGTTTTTTTTTTTTTTTTTCCCCTGCTGCTGCATCTGGTGTATAGTGGGTAGGATGGTGATGTATTGATGGCTGGACTTGATACAAGTCTTTTCCGACCTTAATGATTATATTATCCTATTTTGTAAATCAAACATATTAAGAAAATACTGTCAAATGTAAATTTGATGGCCAAGTCAACATGAGCTACTATAAATCTTAATACTCTTCTCTTTTTTTTCTTAATGTTTGTGGGAAGCATCATTCTTTTCCTTTTTGTTTAACAGATAAAAGCCAGGTTTCTATATAGTAAAACTATACTGGAGAAATCAGATTTTTAAATTAGTAATTCAAAAAGAAAAGCAGTTAAAACTGCAAGATAAGCAAGTCAGACTTCCTTAATTAATTTTATTGTAAACTAAAAAAAAAAGAAAAAAAAAAAAAAAGAAGAAAAAGAATTTAGCTGCATAGAGGAAAACACTGCTTAATCATTCTGTGTTTATTTGGGACAAATAATTATAGTGAAATATTAATCATTAAGCACTCAAGCCTCATTTAAAATGTAATCAGTCTGAAGTGGAGAAATGTGCTGCATTAATTTGAACCATAACCTCACTGAGGTGTGTTTCCTATCAGTTTACCTAGGATAGTTATATCTGTACTACAACCGTAAGTAGTTTGAATATAGAATCTCACATAACTGAGCTATTGTGTATGAAAAATGCCAGTGAGGTAGTTTGCAAATGTCCTGGAAGAAACTAAGAATGGAATTTTCCGGATGCTTGATATGCACTGTCGGTATCCATTATCAAAGTTGAGTTCCAGGGCCTTTTTTACTGTTGACTTCAATGAAAACAGAGCTTCTAAGCAATCACTCTCCAGGACAGAAAATAATAATAATAAAAAAAGTCTTGATTGCATCAATCAGTTTCTATATAAATCTTTTCTGCTTCTACATTTAAATGAAGATGGATTTGTTGTTCTTCATGACTTAGACATCTATTAATTACTCATACATGCAGATAATATTTAATTATCTCAAGTAAGTATGGCAATTTTCTTGAATTAGAGATAGATGATACCATTCAGAATCCAGAAATTAGATTTCATCAGGCAGCAAAAGCAGAGAGAGGTAACCCAGGAGATGTATAGTGTGCTGCTAGGCTGTATACGGATGGGGTCAGGAAGGCCAAGGCCCAACTGGAAATGAACTTAGCAACGGGTACAAAAAAAGAAAAAGAAAAGCTTCTATATGTACATCAAAGGCTGAGGGACTCCACAACTTTTTTGCCTCAGTCTTCACTAGTGACTGCTCCAGACACAGCCCATGAGTGGATGGTTTGGAAGGTAGGGGAGCAATACCCCTCCCTGATCTAAGTGAAGATCAGGTTCATGGCCACTGAGAAACCTGAACATCCTTAAGTCTATGGAATCCAATGGGGTGCATCCTAAAGTGCTGAGGGTACTGGATAATGTAGTTGCCAGGCCACTCTTGATAATACTTGAGAAGTCATGGTGGGCAGGCAAAGTCCCTGGTGACTGGAAAAAGGCAATATTGTGTTCATTTTTGAGAAAGGTAGGAAAGATGACCCAGAGAACTATTGACCTGTTAGCCCCACCTCTGGGCAGGTAAAGATCAAGGAGCAAATGAAGCAATGCTAATGCACATAGAAGATAGGGATGTGACACAGGATAACCAGCATGGCTTTGCCAAGGGTAGGTCCCGCCTGATTCACCCAGTGGCTTTTTAAGATGGTGTAACTTTGTCAATGGACAGGGGAAGAGCCACTGATATCATCTATCTGGACTTCAGTAAAACCTTTGACATGGTCTCACATAATATCCTCTCCAAATTGGAAAGAGATGGATTTGATGGGTGGACTGTTTGATGGATAAGGAACTGGTAGTGAGATTGTACTCAGAGAGTGGTGGTGAATGGCTCTATGTCTGGATGGAGATCAGTGATGAGTGGTGTTTCTCAGGGGTCAGAACTGGGACTGGTGCTATTTAATGTTTTCATCACTGACATCAATAGCGGGATCGAGTGCACCCTCAGCAGTTTATCAATGACAGCAAATTCTGTAGTGCAGTCAACATGCTTAAGGGACAGAATGTTATCCAGAGAGACCTAGACAGGATGAGCACTGGGCTCAAGTGTACATCATGAGGTTCAATAAGTCCAACTGAAGCTCTTGCACCTGGGTCATAGCACCACCCCCCCCCCCCGTCAGTACAAGCTGTGGGATGTAAGGATGGAGAACAGCCCCTCCAAAAAGGACCTGGGTGTACTGGTGGGTGGCAGCTGGACGTGAGGGTCAAGGGAGGTAACCTTGCCCCTCTGCTCTGCACTGGTGAGGCCTCAGCTGGAGTACAGGCCTCAGTACAGGAAAGATGTGGGCCTGTTAATGTATCTCCACATGGGGGCTACAAAAATGTTCCAAGGTCTGGAACACCTTCCCTAAGAGTAGAGGCTGAGAGAGCTGGGGCTGTACAGCCTGGAGAACGGAGATCTGATAGCAGCCTTTCAATATCTAAAGGCAGGCTATAAGAAAGAAAAAAGGGGACAGACTCTTTAGCAAGGTCTGTAGTGATAGGACAAGGGGAAATTATTTCAAACTAAAAAAGACAGATTTATCCTGGATATTTTTACAACAAGGATGGTGAGGCACTGGAACAGGTTGCCCAGAGAGGTGGTGAAAACCCTGTTCTTGAAGATATTCAAGGTCAAGCTGGACCAGGCCCTGAGCAACCTGATTGAGCTGCAGATGTCCCTGTTTATTACAGGGGAGTTGGACTAGATGACCTTTTAGGGTCCCTTCCAATTCAAAAGATTCTGTGATTCTACGATTCTTTGTTTGTCAGTTCACAGTTAGCTTTGAATTACCAGCTATGGTGTGGCTATCAGGATGTCCTGAAATGGCTGCAAATTCTGCAAGTTCAGGAGCCCCTTGTGGAACAGATGTCCTACTTCAGGACAGCCCTTTGAAGTCTGAGGTTGTGATATCTTTACTAATTTCCAAGCTCCTCTTTGCCTCGGCTTCTGGGCAGTGATTCCAAGGGATTCTTCTTAAATATGGATTCAAATTTAATAAAATTAGAAATGTTCAAATGCAGTAGGTACAATGCAAGTGCATATGTTACAAATAAGGACTACAGATAGGAGACTTTCATCTGAGTGTATCATGGTCTCTCCTTTTTAAGACGTGAGGAAACACAGATGGCAATTGACTATATGTATTCATAAGTATGCCAACATCCCTGTGGACCTATCAGTATCTTAGCATTCTTGCACAGTTTAACGCCTTTATGAGGCCAAATTCATAGATGATATTGGCACCTGTCAATCTACTAATGACATCAAAACACATTTCAAATACATATGTCAGATGATGGGATAAGCAGAAATGGCCTCAAGTTGTGCCAAGGGAGATTTAGGCTGGATTTCAGGAAAAAAAATGCTTTACAGAAGGGGTTGTTAAGCACTGGAATAGACTCCCCAGGAAGGTGGTTGAGCCACCATCCCTGCATGTGTTTAACAACCATCTGGATGTGGTGCTCAGGGACTTGATTTAACAGTGGGTTGTTAGAGTTAGGGTAGTATGGTTAGGTTGTGGTTGGACTTGATGATTTTTTCCAACATGAGCAATTCTATGATTCTATAATTCTGTATCTTTAACTGTGACCGTGATAAATTGCCTACTAACAACTGAGTCTAAACTGACACAAATTGCTAACTTGGATCAATAAACTACGTAATAAGCTTCATTGGTCTGGCACTGCATAGGAATAAATGAAAACACCATTCAGTTTGTTTGCACCCAGGAATGTGTGTCCTACTTTGTTGGCAAGTTCTGGGCATTTTTTACATATTTACCTCTATATGATAATGGAAGAAGAAGAGGAGGAAAGAGACCTCCTACTGTGCAAATTTGCCATTACCCTTGTATAGTTCTCCTCATTTGTAAAGCAATCCAAGGACTGAATATTCCTGTCCTACAGCAGTGCAGCGTAGCAGTACAAATACTGTGCAATGTTTCCCCTTTATGGAAAACACTACAGATACTAGGTTTTCCATGTGGCTCAATATAAATGGTTAGATGAGCGTGTACTATCTCTAACCA
Source organism: Chrysolophus pictus (assembly GCA_037305975.1). Classification (NCBI taxonomy): domain Eukaryota; kingdom Metazoa; phylum Chordata; class Aves; order Galliformes; family Phasianidae; genus Chrysolophus; species Chrysolophus pictus. Next base: position 1,107,541 of record CM074583.1, read on the forward strand.
GAGCATGAGGGTTTTGCTCACTTTGCCTCCTGAGCTGTCTTGCTTCTGATTGCTCCAGCCGCCTTTCAGTATTTTCCTTTTTTTTATGAAGAACTCTGACTACATGATTTTGAGGGGAAACTGGCAGTTTGCAGTCAAGACGTGAGCAGAAAAATGTATGTGTGTGTGAGGGGGAGGAGTAGTGAGGGGAAAGGGAGAAAGTGAAATAAGCTATTTCCTGTGAAATCTTTAGAGTTAAGGCTTTTTGTCAGGTGCCTTTGACAGGAGCCAGGACTTGCTGAAAGGATAAAAGGAGAGATAAGAAAAACAGCAAGACTGAGGCAATTTAAGATACTATCCACTGGATCTTAATGCTAGATATCATTCAAAGGACATGTTTAATTTAAGCTTGTCCTAGCAACAGTTTCGTGAGTGTATTAACCTTTCTACTCTCCTTACCTCCGTGCTGAGCAATGACAATCTTTTCCTCTTCTTTTAAAAATCTCTTACCAGCTCTACTTCATTCTTTTTAATCTTCTCTCCGAAAGAGATGTATCCCAGAAGTTATCTGATTGGAATCATGTTAATCTACCTGCTCTGTACCCCAGTAAGAAGGTAAATACAGATTACAAATATAGATGATTTTAAGAAAGGAGGAAGATGGACGAATGGTAAGACAGCAAGCAGCAGGAGCTGGTTTGGCTGGCAGGAGAATAAAGGAAAATTATGTATTGAGCAGGCCAAAATGAATTTGAAGAAACACATATGTATATAGGTCAAACATTCTGCCAATGTAAAATATTGTACGTTTACTGAGTTTGGTAAATCTGTGGCCATTTATTTCAGTAGGAAAATCAGCAATACTATCTAGTACTAATAACTGTAGTTGGTACCTTAGGTTCTTATCCATGTGCAGGATTATGTTTTGTATTCTTTTCTTGTCTGGTCTCTGACCTGACTTTTGTAATGGATCTTGAAATACTTGCTGGTTTTAGCTAGTGAGTTTGGCATCTATTGCTTGGACATGACTAAAACAGACCCTTCTTATTCAGTATTTGAGTAACTGAATTTTATGATAAACAGTGCTTTAAAATGATATTTCTCTTCCCCCCTCCCCCCCCCCCCCCATTTAACTACCTGCTGAAGCTGTTAAAAGCAAACAAACAGACAAACAAAATTACTCTAAAACCACCACCCTCCACATGCCGAAATCTGATAAAGATGCATATATTTTGCCATCAATATGCTGTTTTGACTTGCAGAGACACTGTAGTTGTGTTACAACTGTTAAAAATAAAAATTTCATGTGTTTACAGTGTTTTGATGAATCTCTACTATACATATTGATCTTCACAGGTGTCCCTTTTTAATGTTTAAAAGAAAGATAAGCTGCAAAAATCGAAGTCTAAATAACTGAATCATCATGTTTGAGCTTTGAACATGCCACCCATATCATAATGAATTCATCCAGTTGTCATCAGAGCTCACAGTCTGGAATAGGTACCTTTATGTAATAGGTATTAAGAAGTAATGCAATATCTTCACATAGGGGTCTGGACAAAAATAACATGATATTTTTGGGAGCCACTACCATTCCTTCTGATGTATGTAATAGGTAAGTTTAGACACTTCAATTCTGAAAATGTGGTCCGTGAGAATATTTTTAATGGGCTTCACCACAGTGTTTTTTTACGACAAATAGGGCTGTGAGACCTCATCTATATTGCAGAGAATCCACGGATGAAAAACACTAACAGCCACTGTCCAAGAAAAGAACAAGCTGTATAATTTACTATGGGTCATCCATTTTGAATGCTGGAAAGTTATATCCAAAGCTGTCACCTTCATAGATTGAATGACTTCTTGAGATAGTTTTAGAAAAGAAAGAAACATATCTTACAATTTATTCATCTATAGACAAATGGTCAGAAGGACATCTGACTGCTGCTTGTGAGTACCAATAAGCATGAGACAAAATAGTTCTATGAAGATTTGTGCAAAAAATAAACCAACGTTTTGAAAAGACTTTGCATTTTCTTTCTGGGACAGAGTGACTTTGATGTTTAAATACTTACAAATGAATCCAAATAGAGTTTGGGGCTTTCTGACATTTGCGTAAGCAATTTACATTTCAAAAGTTCCTGCAGTAAACACCAATTATGGTCCCAGAAGTCTCTTAAGAGGGTGATTAATTTGAGAAATCCTTTGCTAATAATTAGTCTGTGGGGCCAACTCTTGGTGAAATTTCACTTGGTGTCAACGGTTTACGGGCTGGTTCGGCCCGGTTCCGTGACTAGCAGGGCGGAGGGATCCGCAGATCCGCACCTCCGGATAAAGGAAACAGGGAACCCAAAATAATTGAAAACAGCGGCAACGATCTGAGGGGAAACAAACTAATTTACTAAATATAGTAACAGCAAAATATAATGAGAGAGAGAGAGAGAGAGTGTGCGTGAAAGGTGGAAAGGTCTCACCACAACGCTGAGGTGAGAAGTGCAGTCCAGTTGAGCTGATGAAGAAAAGCAGACGGAGACGAGCAGACGGCGAAGTGCAGGCGAAGAGGAGCAGGCGAAGAAGAAGGATCAAGTGACCTTGTTGGGAGTTACATCTCCTTGCTGACCGCAAAGGCCCCTGGGGAATGTAGTTGTTCTTCTCCTCCAGACAGGCACCCGGAACTTGAGCATCCACAGTCGAACATTACATGATGTTATGATGTGGAATACAGATAATCAAAAATCATAAAACTATGACATTCCACCCCTTATTCCATATCACTACATCATGCTTAATATATATATATACACACAAAATATAAACACATGCACATACAAATCTATGTATAAACACATGGACTTACTGACTGCATTCCCCCAACATCAAATTCCCTTGTGGTATGCATTGAACATCCCCATTTTTCTGCATCACCCACCAAGTGGACCCAGGTCCCTGGGCAAAAACAGTTCCGCGAAGAGGTTTGCCCTTCCCAGAAGCTGGAAGAACCCAAACTGCCTTTCCCAACATGTTCTTTACATGTACTACAGGGACCTTATCTCCCTCGACAGTATGTAGGGAGCTAGCAGGACCATCATGATTGATCGATCCTCTGGTATTGACTAACCAGGTGGCTTCTGCCAAATGCTTCTCCCAGTGCTTAAATGTTCCGCCACCCATTGCTTTCAACATGGTTTTTAACAACCCATTGTAGCGTTCAATTTTACCAGAGGCTGGTGCATGATAGGGGATGTGATAAATCCACTCAATGCCATGATCTTTGGCCCAAGTATTTACAAGAGAATTTCTGAAATGAGTCCCGTTATCTGACTCAATTCTTTCTGGGGTGCCATGTCGCCACAGGACTTGTTTCTCAAGACCTAAGATGGTGTTTCGGGCGGTAGCATGGGGTACTGCATATGTTTCAAGCCATCCCGTGGTTGCCTCTACCATAGTAAGCACGTAACGCTTACCATTGCGGGATTGTGGCAAGGTGATATAATCAACCTGCCATGCTTCCCCATATTTATACTTTTGCCATCGCCCTTCTCCCCAGAGAGGTTTCATCCTCTTGGCTTGTTTAATTGTGGCGCATGTGTCACAGTCATGGATAACCTGTGAAATAGCATCCATGGTTAAGTCCACCCCTCGGTCTCGAGCCCATTTGTATGTAGCATCTCTTCCTTGGTGGCCCGAGGTCTCATGGGCCCACCGAGCTAGAAATAATTCACCCTTATTTTGCCAATCCAGGTCTATTTGAGCCACCTCAATTTTGGCAGCTTGATCTACCTGATGGTTATTTTTCTGTTCTTCAGTAGCCTGACTCTTGGGCACATGGGCATCTACATGGCGCACCTTTACAACCATATTCTTTATTCGGTCAGCAATATCTTTCCATAGCTCAGCAGCCCAAATAGGTTTACCCCTTCTTTGCCAGTTGTTCTGTTCCCACTGCTGTAACCACCCCCACAGAGCATTTGCCACCATCCATGAGTCAGTGTAAAGATAAAGCATTGGCCACCTCTCCCGTTCAGCAACATCCAAGGCCAGTTGGACAGCCTTTACCTCTGCGAACTGGCTTGATTCTCCTTTCCCTTCAGTGGCCTCTGCAACTTGTCGTGTGGGGCTCCACACAGCAGCTTTCCATCTGCGATACTTCCCCACAATACGACACGATCCATCAGTGAACAGGGAATATGTCTTTTCATTTTCTGGTAGTTCATTGTATGGTGGGGCCTCTTTAGCTCGTGATACTTCTTCTGCTGGTGATGTTCCAAACTTTTTACCTTCAGGCCAGTCCATGATCGTCTCTAGGATCCCTGGACGGCTGAGGTTCCCCATCCGCGCTCGTTGCGTAATCAACGCAATCCACTTACTCCAAGTGGCATCAGTAGCATGATGGGTTGAGGGAACCTTTCCCTTGAACATCCAGTTCAGCACTGGCAGTCGAGGTGCCAAAAGGAGCTGTGTTTCAGTACCAACTACTTCGGAAGCAGCCCAAACCCCCTCATACGCGGCTAAGATCTCCTTTTCAGTTGGAGTGTAGCCCTCTTCAGATCCTCTGTACACCCGACTCCAAAATCCCAGGGGTCGGCCTCGGGTCTCTCCTGAGGCTCTTTGCCACAAACTCCAAGTGGGGCCTTTCTCTCCAGCAGCAGTGTAGAGGATGTTCTTTACATCCTGTTCTATCCGTACTGGCCCCAGGGCCACAGCACGGGCTATCTCTTGTTTAATCTGCTCAAAAGCCTGCTGCTGCTCAGGGCCCCACACAAATTCATTCTTCTTCCGCGTCACCTGATAAAGGGGGCTTATAATGAGGCTGTAGTTTGGAACATGCATTCTCCAAAAACCTACTACGCCCAGAAAAGATTGTGTCTCTTTCTTATTAGTTGGTGGAGACATGGCAGTGATTTTGTCGATCACATCTGTCGGGATGTGACGACGGCCATCTTGCCACTTTACACCTAGGAACTGAATTTCCTGGGCAGGTCCTTTCACTTTGCTTCGCTTAATAGCGAAACCAGCACGCAGAAGGATCTGGATTATTTGCTCTCCTTTCTCAAAAACTTCCTTTGCTGTGTTGCCCCACACAATGATGTCATCGATGTACTGTAAGTGCTCAGGAGCACCTCCCTGTTCCAGTGCAGCTTGGATCAACCCATGGCAAATGGTTGGGCTATGTTTCCACCCCTGGGGCAAACGATTCCAGGTATACTGGATGCCCCTCCAGGTGAAAGCAAACTGTGGCCTAGATTCTTTAGTCAAAGGAATGGAGAAAAAGGCGTTCGCAATATCAGTGGTGGCATACCATTTGGCTGCTTTTGACTCCAGTTCGTATTGGAGTTCTAACATGTCTGGCACAGCAGCACTCAGTGGGGGTGTGACTTCATTCAGGCCACGGTAATCTACTGTCAGCCTCCATTCTCCACTGGCTTTACGCACTGGCCATATGGGGCTGTTAAAAGGTGAGTGAGTCTTACTAATCACTCCCTGATGCTCTAGTTGACGAATCAACTTCTGAATGGGGAGCAAGGAATCCCTGTTGGTGCGGTATTGCCGCCTGTGCACCATTTTTGTAGCAATTGGTACCTGTTGCTCTTTCACTCGTAGCAACCCCACAGCAGACGGATCTTCTGATAGGCCAGGCTAAACAGACAACTGCTTAACACCTTCTGTGTTGACAGCAGCTATTCCAAAGGCCCATCGATACCCTTTGGGATCCTTAAAATATCCCCTTCTGAGGTAATCGATACCAAGTATACATGGAGCCCCTGGGCCAGTCACAATAGGGTGCTTTTGCCAGTCTTTACCAGTGAGGCTGATTTCGGCCTCCAACATAGTCAGCTCTTGGGAACCCCCAGTCACCCCATGAATACAAATTGATTTTGTCCCTTGGTGACTCGAGGGCATTAGAGTGCACTGTGCACCGGTATCCACCAGGGCCTTATATTTCCGTGATTCTGATGTGCCAGGCCATCTAACCCACACAGTCCAATAAACTCTATTATCCCTTTCCCCCCCCTGGCTGGGGGCAGGGCCCCTCTATTTGTTACCTCTGTTGTCTGCAGCAACTGGAGCAATCACCTTTTTGGAGAAGTTCACCTTGGTGGTTGATTTGTCTTGTAATTCTTTTACCTGTGCTTGAAGTGCAGGAGTAGGTTGTTTATGCCACTTCTTCATATCTTCTCCATGGTCACATAGGTAATGCCACAAGGCAAAACGTGATGTAGTCTTACTGTTGTCACTTGCTCGAGCAGGAGGACGTCTTCTTTTGATAGCTGAGACATTGGATGACACTGGCTGGGAGGAAATCAAGTTGATCAGCCCCTCCAGTAGGCTGTTTTGGGAGTTCTGTTCCCCACTGGATGTATCTGTTACCACCATGGATTCATCAGCATCAGGCACTATTGATAGTTTGTCTATTATATCTTCTTGTTTGTTTTCCATTCTATCCAGCTTTTCAGCTACTTTTGTAATGGCTGAAACACAAGCTCGTAGAGGGCTTAAATGTAACTCAAAGTCTTGAAGTTTATTAACCAATTCATTTATAAGGGGTCTTCTTTCTCCTCTGCCGTACATTGCTGCAAATGTACTGGCGTACCTTTCTGGTGCAGTCTTTGTGAATATACGCCACATATTTGGTGTACACCTGACTCTCTCAGGATCATGCTCTTGGTCTGGCTCATCAGGAATGAAATCAGGGCTATGTAGCGCTTCCACCACAGCATATTCTCTTAGATAACGGATGCCTTCTTCCATATCAGCCCATTTCTTTTTCTCAGGCATCAGATCGTCTCTGAAGGGGTATCTTTCTTTTACAGCTAACAACATCCGCTTCCAGAGGGTAAAGGCCTGGTTCTGGCATGTACTAATGCCTCTGTCAATGGCTGAGTCCCTAGCAATGCCACCCAGCTGGCGAGCTTCTCTACTATCTAGCCACACACTGTTGGCCCCATTGTCCCAGCATCGAAGTAACCAGGTGGCAATAGGCTCATTTGGGTGACGTGAAAAGTCTTTTCTCAGACTTCGAATTTCATTCATTTTCAGAGATCGATCAACAATGGTAACGATATCTTGCTCGCCTCTTACTCTTTCAGGACTTCTTGGTGCCCTTATAGGCGTTGGTGACCGTGGCCTTACTGAGGGTCCCTCTCCTGGACTTGGGGGTGCTTCTCCTAGATCTCGGAGCCACTCCTCTGGACCTCTTTGCTCCTCTTTCTTCTCTTCTAACTGAGTTGAGATTCATTTTGTTTTCCGTCCTCTTACAGGGGCAACTGACATCAGTTGTGGTGCCTCCTGTGGTTGATCAGGTTGGTCAGTCTCAATGCTCTCATCCTCCAGCTCAGCTTGGAGTCTGTCTCGTTCGATTATGAGAGTATCTAGCTCAGATTGGAGGGTGTCTCGCTCAGTTTGGAGGACGTGCCATTCGGACTTAAGGATGTCTTGCTGGGATTGAAGAATGTTGAGCTTGGATTGCAGGGAGTCTCTTTCGATTCGGAGGGCATCTCTCTCAGATTGGAGGTCTTTTCTCTCGACCAGGAGACTTTCTTGCTCACTTTGTACTTTTTCCCTGAGACTCTCCCTTTCAGCTCTCAGACACTCTCTCTCTCTCTCTGGGATGCTATTGAATAAGGCCCGATAAGCATTAGCCAGGCCCCAAATCATTTGTGCCTCCTCAGATCTGCCTGAGCCGCAACATTCCTGTCTCAAATATCTGTTTAAGCTCTCAGGGTCTTTCAGGTGTTCAGGAGTAAAGTTCCATGACACCGAAGATTTCCATCTGTCTAAAGTCTCTCCCAGGCCTCTCCACGCTCCCTGCCACTCAGTGTCCTCTGGTTTTGGGGAGGGCTTCCTCAAAATATAATAAATACTAATGCTGAGTGAAATGATGAGCACTACATTCAGGGAGATTAACAACGCGATCAGGTGAACATTCAAAAACTGCATAATGGAATCAAAGGAGAGACTGGAAACCTGCTTAAAAATCCCAAGTATTGTGATATTAGCAGCTCCCTCTGGAGTTGTATGCCACATTGTATGCAGATACCAGGTAAATATTTCCATCAGTGTTTTCAATCGATTGTATATACCTATAGCTCCATAGAGCAAAGTGGCAAACTTGATTAATGCCCAGTATGTTTTGAGCATTAAAAAAGAAGAAACGGTGGCATGCAGTCCCTTGAAAGGCAGTTTTAGAAGAGAAAACTTTTTTTTTTTTTTTTTTTTTTCTTTACAGAAGCAAGATAGCAAAGCTCAAAGTTTACAAATATCCTAGAATATAGGCAGTCCGCCTGGACTTTTCAAGGTCAAGTTTTCAGAGAACACCGGTGAAAAAGATAAACTTTCCCAACGAAGCTCTCCGAGAGCAGAGAGAGAGATTAGTTCTAAGAAACTAAATAGCAGCTCGTTGCCCGCATTCTCCACCAAGAATGTCAACGGTTTACGGGCTGGTTCGGCCCAGTTCTGTGACTAGCAGGGCGGAGGGATCCGCAGATCCGCACCTCCGGATAAAGGAAACAGGGGACCCAAAATAATTGAAAACAGCGGCAACGATCTGAGGGGAAACAAACTAATTTACTAAATATAGTAACAGCAAAATATAATGAGAGAGAGAGAGAGTGTGCGTGAAAGGTGGAAAGGTCTCACCACAACGCTGAGGTGAGAAGTGCAGTCCAGTTGAGCTGATGAAGAAAAGCAGACGGAGACGAGCAGACGGCGAAGCGCAGGCGAAGAGGAGCAGGCGAAGAAGAAGGATCAAGTGACCTTGTTGGGAGTTACATCTCCTTGCTGACCGCAAAGGCCCCTGGGGAATGTAGTTGTTGTTCTCCTCCAGACAGGCACCCGGAACTTGAGCATCCACAGTCGAACATTACATGATGTTATGATGTGGAATACAGATAATCAAAAATCATAAAACTATGACACTTGGGCAGTGGGCAGGGGACACAAAATCCACATATACAGACACTGCATTCTAGACTTTGAAATCAGCTGGTGGGTTTTACTTTGTTGTTTTCTTTCTTTTTTTTTCTTTTTTTTTTTTCTTCCTTTTTTTAAATCACAACCAAATATGTGATGGAGCATTAGCAAGTACTTCTGAATTTGTAGGAGCTTAAAGAAAAATGAATTCATATAAAGCATGTTCAACAGACTTACAAAAATGCGGTTTGCTTTTTTGTGAGTTCTGAAGAGCAATATGAATCAATACAATCATGTATACCGTCAACATACGGTTATCATGGTGTTTAAGAACCGTGAAATGAAACTGAAACATATTTCTGTTTGAGATCACAGTCTACAAATAAGGGAAGAAACACCACAGGGCTTGATGTAGCTCGAGTGTGTGAACAACAATGAAGAAAAAAAAAAACAAAAGAAGATTCACCATCATCCAGTACAACAAACCTCATTCTGTTGTCCTTTGCACTTAGCCTTTTCCATGTTGTCAGAGCTTCCATGTGCACAGAACTGGGGATTGAGTGTCATCTAGACCTCAATTCAAAGCGGTCCAGTTGCTTAAAGGTTCCTCAAGGCCTTCTCTGGACAAGTTAAGGATTTCTGCAAGGATGGAGATTTTAAAGCTTCTCAGAGCAACCCTAGGCATTGTTTGATCACCCAGTGGATGGGGGAAAAAGTCCTCCATAGTAAGAATGTCTTGAGTCACAACTTGTGCTCTTTTTCTAGCACTGTGGACATCTGAGGAGGATCATGGAAACAGAACTGTGGAGGTTGGAAAATATCTTCAAGATCATTAAGCACAACCACCAAAATGACCTACCATGTTCCACTGTAAAATCATGTCCCTAGTGCCACATCCAAACACGTTTTAAATAAATCAGGGATGAGAACTCCATTACCTCCCCAGGAATCCTGTTCCAATGTCTCACCATCCTCTCTGTGAAGAAATTCTTCCTGACATTCAATCTAAACCTTCCCTGATACAACTTGAGGCTGTTTCTTCACTTCCTATTACTTACTATCTGTGAAAAGAGACTGACACTCTTCTTGCTGCAACCCTGCAGGTTTTTTTAATTTATATTTGGAGGTCCCTTCCAATCCCTACGATTCTGTGATTCTGTGGTTCTGGATTATTCCCTGTTAAACCAAAGACTTTGTCAGATTCAAAGGCTGCCTTTTGAGTGTTCTTGTTTCCATGGAGATAAAGGGAATTAGATGTACAGTTTCTTGAGTGTCAGGAAAAACAACTGTTGTGTGGCTGGCGCTCTGCCCATTGTGGATAGTAAACAGTCCTCTGTCTTCTCTGAAATATAATGGACTTTCTATCTTCTGTACGCCAAGTTGATACATACTGCAGGTTATTGTAATTATCCCTAGATTAATTTAAAAAACTATCAGTAGCATAACAATAACAAAAAAAGACAATTGAATTAAGTTCCATGTTCAAGCTTACCCATTTTCTTGGGTTTTCTTCAGCAAAGCTGGAAAGAAAGATTCCTCATATAAGATATTTGGCGTGGGAAGAGAAAGATGCAAGTTACTCCTCCATACTGCCTATCTCCAGAGTTAAACTAAACATCAGGAAACACTCACTGTGAGGATGTTTCAGCACAGACACCGCTTGCCCAGGGAAGCTGTGGACTCTTCCTCTTTGGATACATTTGGAAGCCATTTGGACATGGGCCTGGGCAACCTGATGAGAAGAACTTGGGAATCCTGGTGGATCTAAAACTGGACATGAACTTCAGTGTGTGCTTGCAGCATGGAAGGCCAACTGTGTCCTGGGCTGGAAAAATAGGGGTGGCCAGAAGGGGAGGGTGTGATTGTCCCTCTCTGCTTCTCCTTGGTGAGGCCCCTCTACTTTGTCCCAAGTCTGAGGACCTCATCACAAGAAAGACATGGAACTTTTGGAGTGGGACAAGAGGAGGGCCGTAAAGATGGTCTGAGGCCTTGAGCACCTCTACTACAAAGACAGGCTGAGGGAGTTGGGTTTAGTCTGGAGAAGAGAAGGCTCCAGGGAGGCCTCATTCTATCTTTCCAATGCATGAGGGGTGTTTACAAACAGATGAGAGATTGACTGTGTATAAGGTTTGATAGTGACAAGACAAGGGGGAATGGTTTTAGACCAAAAGAGGGGAAATTTAGATCAACACTGGCACTGGAATAGGTTGCCCAGCGGATGTGGGTTTGTTTTCCCTGGAGGCATTCAAGGCAGTTGGATGAAGTGAGTCTTGGGTGGCCTGATCTAGTGGTTGGCAACCCTTTCCATGGCAGAGGGATTGGAACTAAGTGATCTTTAAGGTCCTGTCAACGGTTTATGGGCCGGTTCAGCCTGGTTCCATGACTAATGGGGCAGGGGGACCCACAGACCCACACCCCAGGAATGAGGGAAAGGGAAAAGGGTGGGGAGATGGGCCTAAAAACAGAACAACAGGAACCATCGGAGGAGGAAAGTTATTTTACTAAATATGATAGCGGAATAATTGGAATTGAAGCTAATGAATCAAATAAAATGAGAGACAGTGTCCAGGAACTGAAGGCCTTACTCTTATGCAGAAGGCAAGACGGCTAGGGAGCGCGAACTGCCGAGATGAGCAGAAAGGGAGAAGGGCACATCTTGTGATCTGTGAACAGTTTTATCTTTCCCTCTGAAACGGAAACACAAAGTCCTCTGATATATGTAGTTCTTCTCTTCTGAGACACCTGGAACTATCCACTATCCACGGAACTGGAGCATTAACTCTTTAATGCCCAGTACACTATATGATGCCATGATGTAGAATACCAATAACAAAAATCATAAAACCACTACAAGTCCCTTTCAACCCAAGCCATTCTATGATTCTATGAAATTGGAAATAGCTAACAGGATCTCTTAGCAGTAACACCCCCCGGAAACTACCAGAAGCAAATAAAATTAACAAAAGTTTATAGCTATATAATCAGGAAAAAGAAGGGAAAAATAAACACAACCATGAACAACAAAATACCACCACCTTGCAAAGAACTGCTGGGGGAGAAGTAAAATTTTGAAAAGTGAATTTAAAAGAAATCACATAAGAAAAGGAATACTGGGCTAAATACACTTGGCATATCTACATAGTTTCTTTATTTTGCCTGTATACTTCCCAACAGATGAGTAAGTTTTATGCTAGTATTCTTAAATTCCCCTTTGAGCTAGTATGTCAATGTACCATGCAGTTGTTTTACTCTACTTACAATTTTTATGGGGTGGCAATAGGAACGGGGGTTCTTCCCTTAAGTGAAGTTCATATCAGTTTGCCTATCAGCTGTTTCAAAAAAACCATAACTCTCCCACTCTGGAAAAAGTTCAGAGATTGTTATACATGCACACTCTTTCTGTACATCTGGATTTTTATTTCTGTGAACTATCTTAAATAACAATTGTTTATGAATAGCAGTAGGTACATAGTTTTCATTGTCACTTGTCGATACGTCAGTGCACGCTCTCAGATCTACCGGTCTTTCGTTTGGAGATCAGCCATTGCCTAAGCAATAATTTCCAATTGAATTAATTACTGCTTAGTATAGCAATATGTTCTGCTCTGTTAAGTTAGCCATCTGCTCTTCTTTTTAAGCTTAGTTTTCCTTCCATAGTAGAATATTTAACCTGATCTATGCTATTTAACAATGTATGTCAGAAGGAATTTGATCACTAGAGACCCTGATGTATTATCAGGAGTATATAAAAAGCAATGTGATATTCCCTAGGGAATATGCCAGTACATATTCAAGTACACAAGTGTCTCAGTGTAACCTTCTTCCCCAAAAATGTCATGAATATCATGTGAAGTTTTGAATATCTTCATAGAAGCAAGCCCTATTTACTGCAGGTTATATTTGATGCTCATGTTATACTGCCATACTTTCACAGACTCTCACATGATCCAGAAGCCAGAGCAGTTTGCTAACAACAATTTGCTCTTTATAAATCAAGCTGGGTGGCCATTAAATAGTTCCAGACAACTGAAATCTCTTATGCCATGAAGAATGCCGCTGTTAAAACTTGTCAGGTAGAAATCTTGCACCATTTTCATTTGAATGTCTTCGAAACTCGCTCTCCCTACAGATCATACCTAGATTTGTTAAAAGTATATTCCATATTATTTTGTAGGTGTATTATGTCAAACCACTTTTGTCTCAGAGTACTTTGCTGAGTTTTTGTTGAGTCTTAAAAATAATGCCAAATGATTTTGTGTGAAGATCCAGTATGTCACTGGGTAAAGGATGACATTTGTCATCGCTAAAAAATCAGAGGGGAGAGTGCTTGCACACCAGCTTTTTGTTGCATGCAGATAAGCTGAGTAAAACTTACATGAAAAGATATATACTGGAGAATAATGAAAAGAGGGGCCTTCCCCTGGATTTCGTTGTTGGATGTGAAAAGAAATTCTTCTTATTCTTTGCCAGTTACTAGTTACACACTTAATAATTCTATTAGCATACAGATTTCAGAGTACCTGACAGTAAAATAGAATAGACTACACAATGTAAAAAATTAGTTGGTATCTTCTGTGATATAAAAGTGACAGCTGTCAAAAAGAAAGAAAATATTAGCTCAAATTAAGAAAGAGAACATTCTTAAGAGTTTTGAAATAACTCTGTTATAACTCAAGATTTTCACACTTGATATTCACTATTCCTGTTAATCTAAGAAAACCAGCAAAACTAGAGACGTTGAGATCATCTGCTTAAATAACACAGAAGGACATCTTTAGGTCTGAAATATCTCAAGCGTTTCTGGTAAACATATATAGATTCTCACTTTGCAATCTGGAACATTGTCTTTCCTATAGTAAAAGTCTGTAATGACACTACTTAAGACTCTAAAAGTTATTTATCATCTTCTGTCAGAGTAGACATATTTCTAGTGCTCCTGTACTAAAATATCAGAGCTTATACAGCAAAAATAAGAGAAAACATAGTAAATTTAGTAGTATGACTTCATACTATTCTTTTATTCTGGAAAGGGATAATCTGCAGTAATTGCTTATACATGTAAAGAAGGCTTCCCTGTGGTAGCTGACTATGTACTAACTGGTATCAAAAAATATTCATGCAGTTTTCTCTGAAACATCTGTTCATCTATGGCAGAATCAAGATACTGCATTAATTCAACCATAGGTTATTTTAATAATGTTTTATTGCTTTTTCTTATACACAACTTTTTCCGAGCTTAGCAATTACATATATCTGTGTGTCCTATTTTTATCACAGATGATTTTCTTCAGATCATCTGGTACTATGTTTTGGCTTTAGGAGAAAAAACAATGTTGGTAACACACCAATGCCTTAGTTGTTGCTGAGCAGTGCTGCACAGAGCCAAAACATTTTGGTTGCTCAGCTTCTCGTCCTTTGTTGCCAGCGAGGGCCCTGGAGGAGCACAAGGAGTTGAGAGGGAACAGAACCAGGAGAGTCAATCTAAACTGGCCAAAGGGATATTCCATACCATATGGCATCGTGTCAAAAAACTATAAAACCATGGGGAATTGGCTGAGAGGGCCATCGCTGCTTGGGGATGGACTGGGTATTGCCCAGTGGGTGGTGAGCAATTATGTTGTGCATCACTTGTTTTCAAAGCATTTATAAATATATATATATATATTATTATTACTATCATTTTTTTTCACTATCTTTTCTGTCTTAGTAAAGAGTTTTTATCTCTCCATCCCACTGATGGAGCAGGGAGCAAACAGCTGTGTTGCACTGAGCTTCCTGAGGGTTTAAATCACAACACGGTGAATGTCATTTTCATGGAAAAAAATACAGAAGTAGACTTCATTTTGATCTAGATTGGTTATCTTAAAAATATTCCCTGGACTAAGTAGAACTCTGTAACTGCTCCCACTACAATTTTGCCAAGGAGCTCAGAACTGCGAAAACATTGCTAAAACATGCAGAATATACACACTGATAAAAACAGACCAGCTGAGCTGAACGTGAATGCCTAATGTACTTCAGTATGAAAGAAATACTTTCTGCTCTATCATGGTTTCATGATTTTCGCTATAGCTATTCCACATCATAAAATCATGTAGTGCACTGGGAGTTAAAGAGTTAATGCTCCAGTTCCATGGATAGTGGATAGTTCCGTCTACACCTGTCTCAGAAGAGAAGAAGAACTACATATCCCAGAGGACTGTTCACTGTTCTGTTTCTGTTTTCCATTCAGAGGGAAAGATAAAACTGTTCATAGACCATGAGATGTGCCCTTTTCCCTTTCTGCTCATCTCGGCAGTGTGCACTCCCTAGCCATCTCGTCTTCAGCAGTAGAGTAAGGCCTTCAGTTTTTTGAACACACTCTCTCTCATTTTACTTGATTTATTAGCTTCAATTCCTTTTACACTGTATTATACTGTGTTACCTTGCATTCCGCTATCATATTTAGTAAATTAACTTTCCTCCTCAGATAGTTGCTGCTGTTCTGTTTTCAGGCCCATTTCCCCACCCTTTTTCCCCTCTCCCCTTCCCTTTTTCCTGGGATGTAGATCTGTTGCCCCCTGCTCCATTAGTCATGGAACCAGGCTGAACTGGCCCATAAACCACTGACATGCTCAAAATTGAAAATTGCAACTAAGAAACTAAGAAACAGTTGAGATACCATGAAAATGGTGATTAATGGTTCTATACGTGATTAATGGTTCTATTGGTGATTAGTGGTTCTATGTCCCCCCAGGGGTCTGTCTTGGGACCGGTGCTCTTTAACATCTTTATCAATGACATCGACAACAAAATTGAGTGCACCCTCAGCAAGTTTGCTGACGACACCGAACTGAGTGGTGCGGTTGACATGGTGGAAGGAAGGAATGCCACTCAGAGGAACCTCGATGGACTTGAAAGGTGGGCCCGGGTGAACCTGATGAGTTTCAACACAAAAAAGTGCAAGGTTTTGCACCTGGGCCGAGGAATCCCAGGCATACCTACAGACTAGAAGAGCAGTCCTTGAGAGCAGACCTGCAGAGAAGGACCTGGGGGTCCTGGTGGATGAAAATCTTAACATGAGCCAGCAGTGTGCCCTTGCAGCTTGTAAAGCAAATGGTATCCTGGGCTCCATCAGAAGAGGGGTTACCAGCAGGAACAGGGAGGTGATTGTCCCTCTCTGCTCTTGTGAGGCCCCATCTGGAGTACTGTGTCCAGGTCTGGAGCCCCCACTACAAAAACGACAGAGAGCTGTTGGAGAGGGTCCAGAGGAGGGCCACGAAGATGAGCGGAGGGCTGAAGCACCTCTCCTTTGAAGACAGGCTGAGGGAGCTGGGCTTGTTCAGCCTGGAGAAAAGGCGGCTGCGGGGTGACTCATTGCAGCATTTCAATACCTAAAGGGAGCCTACAAACAGGAGGGGAGTAAAGGAGAAGGGGAAATGGTTTTAAATCGAGGGAGGGAAGATTTAGGTTGGATGTCAGGGGGAAGTTCTTTACTGTGAGAGTGGTGAGGTGCTTGAACAGGTTGCCCAGAGAGGCTGTGGATGCTCCATCCCTGGAGGTGTTCAAGGCCAGGTTGATTGGGGCCCTGGGCAGCCTGGTCTAGTATTAAATGTGGAGGTTGGTAGCCCTGCATGTGGCAGGGGGGTTGGAGATTCATGATCTTTGGAGTCCCTTCCAACCCGGGCCATTCTGTGATTCTGTGTGATTCAGTGAAAATGCAATTGTTGTGAGAAGCTGTTTCTGAGTATTGAGGCAAAATTTAGCTCGTAACTTTTTTATTCAATAGCAGACTATATAATGAAATTACCTTCACATTTGTTTTAGTTTCCAAGCTGATACGTAACAGCTAATTAGACAAAGGCCTACTCCAAAATATATCCTGAAATATATGTGCCTTGTGGCAACCATGAGATGTTTAAGAAGTAAGCCAATTGCTGGAGCTGGGGAATAAGGGACTGTGGACAGATAATGAAGCTTCACCTCTGCAGCCGGTTCATCCAGCCCCACCGTCCCGGGGAGAGCCTGCAGCGGCGGTGGGCAGGCAGGGCCTCGCCTCCGCTCCTTGCCTGCAGCTCTCCGTGCCCCACACGCTGCCGCGACATGCCGCCGGTGGCCCGCCGTCGTCAGGACGACGCCGAGCCCCGGGCAGCCGGCTGCCCAGGCGTGCGCAAAGGGCTGCCGCAGTGCGCTGCGGAGCCCGCCGGGGCTCTGTGACGCGGGCCGGCGTCGCGCCCGAAGGCCATTGTGACGCGGGGCCGCCGCGAGGGGCCGGGGTCCCCCGGAGAGAGTGCCGCTCACTCTCGGGAGAGCGGCTCCGCGAGGAGGACGCGGCTCCCCCGGTGCCTGCGACCGAGCGTCTGCGCGAGGACGCGGCGATGAGCGAGGAGCGGGAGAAGAAGGACGACCGCCAGCCCGACGCGGGGCTGCCACGCGTGCGCGACCGCCGCCAGGTGCGGGCCGGGGAGGGAGGCGCTCGGGCTCGGCCGGGCCGCCGGCGGCCGTCGAAGTCGAAGTCGCCGCCGCGGGGGACGCCGGCCGCGACTCCGCCGCCTCCATCCCGGTTCTCCTTCTCTCCGCAGGTGGTGCCGCCGGGCGGCCGGAGCCCGGGCTCGTCCCTCCGCGGCGTCCGTCTGCCGCCGCTGCCCGGCCCGGAGAGCTCGCGGGCCTCCGGGAGCCGCCGCGCACAGGTAGGGAGCCCGAGGGAGGCGGGGCCGGACGTCTTCCCGCGCCGCGTGGGGACCGCCCTGTGCCGGTGCGGCTGTGGGGAGCGGGGCGGCAGCCGCCCGCGGGCTGAGCGCTGCCCTCGGTGCTGCGTGCGGCGCGAGCGGCAAGGACCGCGCTCACTCGGCCTTTCTCCTCGGCTTCTCTTGCAGGCGGGCGGGCGGCAGTTCCCGGTGGCGGCGACCGGCGGCGGAGCCAGTGGGCAAAGCAGACAGCCTCAGCCACCTTTGCTGCCTCGCTTAAGGCGGGCGGGGCTGTCGGCAGCAGCACCCTGGCGCTCAGCAGCAGCTTCTGGGGTCTGCCAGCTGCCTCCTCTGCCAGCAGCAGCCTCTTCCACACCATCTCCAAGAGGCACAGCACGTGCTGTGGGCATTAGAGGCAGCAGACTCCCAGTCCTTGCCCCGAGACCTCCGGGAACCTTGCATGTCCAGGACGGGACAGCAGGGGCTGAGAGCCGGGGTCCAGCCCTGGAAGTCTCAGCTGTTCTCGGGCCTCGGCATGCCAGACCCAGACAAAACTACGTGGTGTCCCTGAGCCGTGCTGCAGCCGCAAGCCCAAGAGTCGGAGTGCAGCTGGCAGTACCAGGGCGCCATGCCCCCACCAGCAGCCTGAGAACACCAGCAAGGATGGGCCAGGGACTGTCCACCAAGGCTGGGAAAGTCCACGCAGCTTGGAGAGATGCTCAGGAGGGCAGCAGAGACACTCGTGCTGCCACTACACCATCTTTCAGAGCAGCTCAGAAGGGCCCAGAAGGGCAGGCAGGCGGCAGAGAGCGAGACAAGGAGCCCCTGCCTGCATTAGAGCCTGAAGATGCAGGCAACCTAGATTCTCCCAAGGCTGCACACTCTCCAGAGGAGGCCGATAATGCAGTGCTGTTCCCAAGAGTGTGTGAGGGGGGAGAAAGAGACGTAACTGCCACCACCATGCCTGAAGTCTTCAAACAAGCTCTGGGAGCAGCACTGAGTCTGCAAGATCCCAGAGGGGTCAACCGGGAGGCCTATGGATGTTCTCCAGTACACCCAGCAATCCGGAGAATTCAGGATGAGGTGAGAAAGGAGCAGATGTTGTCCAGCTGGAACATCTCCTGGCCAAACATGAGCATGCTCAGTCTGCTAAGATCCCAAGCAGCACATGCCAGTGCCAGTGCTACTGACAGTGCTCAGGGTATGCTGGACACCTGCACCACGACATCGATGGTGGAGGGCCTCTTTCCTGCTCCAGGAGAGCTCCTATCCTGGGATGCTAAACTGCGGGATGAACAGCATGATGTGGAAGAGATTGCTGAGACTGAAACTGCAGGACGGTCATCTGGTGGCCTGCAGAGCGCATGTCTTGCCCCATCTGATGAGGCAGAAACAGTGCGTTCAGCTTCTCTTCTGGAAGCAGGTCCTCAACCTGCAGGACAGCTTCATCCTTTGCCTGCATCAGTGCCAGCAGATTCGGAAAAGTCAGATTCTTTTGAGTCTGTGCACCATCCAGAGGAGGCCAATGAAATACCGCTCCTCCTGTCGGCATGCGAGGGAGGAGAAAGAGAAGAACCAGCTATGGCCACCCTGGAATTGTCCACGCAAGCTCTGGGAGGAGCACCAAAATTGCCAGATCCCTGGGACATCAACCGGGAGGCCTATGGATATTCTCCAGTACACCCAGCAATCCGGAGAATTCAGGATGAGGTGAGGAAGGAGCAGATGTTGTCCAGCTGGAACATCTCCTGGCCAAACAATGAGAGCATGGTCAGGCTCCTAAGATCCCAAGCAGCACATGACACGACTACTGGCAGTGCTCAAGAAATGCTGGACACTTGCACCACGACATCGAGGTTGGAGGGCCACTTTCCTGCTCCAGGAGAGCTCCTATCCTGGGATGCTGGAGTGTGGGATGAACTGCTTGATTTCAAAGAGATTGCTGAGACAGAAACTGCAGGACAGTCATCTGGTGACCTGCAGAGCGCATGTCTTGCCCCATCTGATGAGGCAGAAACAATGCTTTCAGCTTCTCTTCTGGACGCAGGTCCTCAACCTGCAGGACAGCTTCATCCTTTGCCTGCATCAGTGCCAGCAGATTCGGAAAAGTCAGATTCTTTTGAGACTGTGCACCATCCAGAGGAGGCCAATGCAATACCACTCCTCCTGTCGGCATGCGAGGGAGGAGAAAGAGAAGAACCAGCTATGGCCACCCTGGAATTGTCCACGCAAGCTCTGGGAGGAGCACCAAAATTGCCAGATCCCAGGGACATCAACCGGGAGGCCTATGGATGTCCTCCAGTACACCCAGCAATCCGGAGAATTCAGGATGAGGTGAGGAGGGAGCAGATGTTGTCCAGCTGGAACATCTCCTGGCCAAACATGAGCATGCTCAGTCTGCTAAGATCCCAAGCAGCACATGCAAGTGCCAGTGCTACTGACAGTGCTCAGGGTATGCTGGACACCTGCACCACAACATCGATGGTGGAGGGCCTCTTTCCTGCTCCAGGAGAGCTCCTATCCTGGGATGCTGGAGTGTGGGATGAATTGCTTGATTTCGAAGAGATTGCTGAGACAGAAACTGCAGGACGGTCATCTGGTGGCCTGCAGAGCACATGTCTTGTCCCATCTGATGAGGCAGAAACAATGCTTTCAGCTTCTCTTCTGGACGCAGGTCCTCATCCTGCAGGACAGCTTCATCCTTTGCCTGCATCAGTGCCAGCAGATTCGGAAAAGTCAGATTCTTTTGAGACTGTGCACCATCCAGAGGAGGCCAATGCAATACCACTCCTCCTGTCGGCATGCGAGGGAGGAGAAAGAGAAGAACCAGCTATGGCCACCCTGGAATTGTCCACGCAAGCTCTGGGAGGTGCACCAAAATTGCCAGATCCCAGAGACATCAACCGGGAGGCCTATGGATGTTCTCCAGTACACCCAGCAATCCGGAGAATTCAGGATGAGGTGAGGAGGGAGCAGATGTTGTCCAGCTGGAACATCTCCTGGCCAAACAATGAGAGCATGGTCAGGCTCCTAAGATCCCAAGCAGCACATGACACGACTACTGGCAGTGCTCAAGAAATGCTGGACACTTGCACCACAACATCGAGGTTGGAGGGCCACTTTCCTGCTCCAGGAGAGCTCCTATCCTGGGATGCTGGAGTGTGGGATGAACTGCTTGATTTCAAAGAGATTGCTGAGACAGAAACTGCAGGACAGTCATCTGGTGGCCTGCAGAGCGCATGTCTTGCCCCATCTGATGAGGCAGAAACAATGCTTTCAGCTTCTCTTCTGGATGCAGGTCCTGGGCCTGCAGGACAGCTTCAGCCTTTGCCTGCATCAGTTCCTGAGGACACAGAAAACTCAGACTGTTCCACGGCAGTGCACTCTCTGGAGGTGGCCAGCAAAGCACCCTTCTTCCTGTCAGCATACGAAGGAGAAGAAAGTGAAGAACCAGCTATGGCCGTGCCTGAGTCCTCGAGGCAATCTCTGGGAGAACCATCAATTCTGCAAGATCTCGAAGAGATGTACTGGAAGGTCTATGGACGTCCTCCAGTTCACCCTGCAATCCGGAGAATCCGTATGGAGGCAAGAAGGGAGCAGATGTTGTCTAGTAGGAACATGTCTGAGCCATACAGTGATTCCCAAAGCTGGGATATTGGAATTAAGTATGCTGCTGAGGCAGCCGCTGTGCCACCAAGCATTTCTGGTTCCTCATGTAATGAGATGAAGACATCAGCGGCTCGCCATCGGATGCCAGCTATCATCAGGAACGTGCTTCGGGCTCTGCGCAGGATTTGCACCTGCAGCTGCATCAGGGGACAGCGAGAGGAGAGGCACGAGGCTGCAAACACCAGGCAGCTCCCCAGAGATTGATTCTATCTTGTCTATGTAGAGTTCTGATTCCATCATGTCAGTGTAGAATTCTGATTCCATCTTGTCAACGTAGAATTCTGATTCCATCATGTCAATGTAGAATTCTGATTCCATCATGTCAATGTAGAATTTTGATTCCATCTTGTCAATGTAGAATTCTGATTCCATCATGTCAGTGTAGAATTCTGATTCCATCATATCAATGCAGAATTCTGATTCCATCTTGTCAATGTAGAATTCTGATTAAATGCTATATTTATTCTATCCTGGCTGAGTGCTGTCTGATCTGTGCGCTCCTGCATGTTTGGTCTCTGAGTGCGACTACTGGGCTCAGAGCACGGGGCAATGGATCCATGTGTCGGTTGTACCAGCAAGTGCAGAGAGCGTGGGCGTGCAAGGGAGAGTGATTTGTGACTTGCAAAGTGTGAGCTGGCTGAGCCGGGGTGTGTTTGAGGTGGGCTGCAGTAAAGGGGGTGAGGGGCTCTGAAATGGGCAGCCCTGGTGGGAGAGCACTGGTGTGTCTGTAGGGGTGCGAGCACAGCCAGGTAGGCGGTGTGGAAAGTGAAAGTGTTGTTTCTGCATTGAACAATGGAAAGGGCAATTGATCTATAGAATTAAGCTGTAACATATCCTTAGAAATAACTGATGCGGAAAGTAAGAATACCATATACATATTAGTAACATTTTTATAAATACAATTATCGAATTACCTAACAAATTCTTTCCCACAAAACTGCTGTAGATTTTAAATGTTCTAGATAATGTGGATATAGTATTCTGAACTAGGAAACACATTGTAACGTTGTTCATTAGGCCGGCAGAAGCGAAATACATTTAACAAACTTTCATTGAGTCAGGGCCTTTACACAAAGCAGAACTGTCCCACTCTGTGGGAATGTTGGGATGCCATAGGCAGGCTCCAAAATACTCCCCTCTATCCTCCTTCCGAGCTTATCTTTATGTGAGGACAGATGAATGATCAGAACAATGACCTAGTGTAAAAGGGGCACAAATGTTAGGGGGGGTAATTAAACAATTAAGAGGCTATGCTTATGTTTATGTTGTAAAAAACAGACATCGGAAAGTTACGACCAAATGTTTGTTAAGAAAGCAATTGTTAGAAGACAATTAACCAATTAAGATATTGGTGTGTAGGTGGTAAGGATTTGTGTTTACTTGGTATTTGTATGATTAGTGAAGCGTCGCGAAAGAGTGTGAACCCGCAGTACTCAGCCAATGAGGAACCAGGGGGGAAAGAGATAAGCGTCGGGCAGTAGGGGATAAAAGATGTAACACTGTTTTCTCTGCGCTCTCCTGCTTGCAGGAGGCCCGCTATTGCAATTGCGAATAAAATCTGCTTTATCAGAGAAACCGTCCTGGAAAATTATTTGGATATTTCCAACAATTTGGGGGCTCATTTGGGATAATTATCACCTCTTTGAGGGTCTCCCTACTGCCCTGGACAGGATAGGTGCACCCCGCTGATTTCAGCGGTCCTGTCTGGGTGGTGAGGTGACTCCTTGGGATGGCCGATAAGAAACCGAGACTGTTACAGACAGGCCGGGCTCTGTGAAAGCCAAGGGGCAGGTAGGCACGGGTATTGACCCCTGGAGACCTGGTAACTTCATGCATGGACCAAGGTAAGGGAATTTAATTCTTGCCTTGGGGCTCAGTGAAGACTCGGGTGTCTCAGCAGGGAGCTGTTGTTGTGAGGTACCCTGTGCACTTGACGAAGTGGCAGCAGCACACCCCTATTGAATCTGAGAATTGGAGCGAGGTGCTCCAGGGGGATTGGCCCTAAATCCGAGAATCGGATTCCGGAGGAATGGGGAATAGGAGCTCCATAGAACAGGGAAATTCGTGCCTAGAGATAGCCTGTTGGGAAAGAAGCTTGGAAAATAATCCCCAGACCAGGAAAAAGAACAGGGAAAAGATGTTTAAATACTGTATACAGACATAGCCTAGAGAGCCACTACAGGGAAAATCATGATTTTGACCAAAGTAGGGGTCTGACCAAGATTGGGCCCGTCTGACTTTGTATTTATATGTAATCAGGTCGCTTAATGGACGCAAGAAGTAAAATAAAAATAAAATCTTCCTCACAAGGAGGAGTCAAACTTCAAAAGAAGAAGGAAAGAGAAGCAGAAAGATCATAAATGGGATCCCTTAGATAACTTCCCCCCCTTAGATTTCTAAAGCAATGCAAGAGACAGAGAGGATGCACTCTCGATTACTGAGGGAGTTGGAGTAATGTGAATGGGACCTGGAGAGCTTTCCTTTCTCTAACACTAACCTTACCAATACTTCACTTTATCCTTTAGGGCAGTCTCCTTAGGTCAAAGGGAAATAGGGTATGCTAATGCCTGCTGTTTTTACTAGAAGAAAAGTCAAGATTTTCAAGAAGAATTCCTTAATTGAGGATCCAATAAGTGTCGCAGAACAATTAGATCAATTTCTAGGGCCTAATTTCTACTCATGGATGGAAATGATGTTTATCATTGATATGTTGTTTATTTGAGAAGGAGGTGGGCAGCTATGCAAGTGTGGGAAATGAATACAGAGGGAAGGTTGGGCCCTGGAGGGAGGCAGAGAGAGAAAGGATCCTGAGGATAAATTGTACTGATTATTGTCACTGTCTTTGTGATTGTTAAATGTTTATGTCGTGAAAGTGTTAAGTTATGTTATGTCATGTCATGTATGAGGCTGTTATGGAACAGAGAGTGTCTAAAGTGATACTGAGAAGACCCCCTGGGCTGTATTTTGGCTCACTGGAGAAACATTGCTGGTGAGCCAGGGGGAATACTGAATAAGAAACTAGGAACATAAATGGAAGAATGGGACCAGTTTTATAATTGAGTACTCTAATCATGAGAGCAAGTGCTGGGTGTTTGTGGAAATTGAAGAACTGTATTGTTTGATTTGTGGATTTTGAAGGGAGTGGTAGAAACTGTCTCGATGTTGTATGGAAATGCATTTGTTAATGGTACACGGAAATGTAACTGAGGGTACAAATAGTGGAACTGTGGGGGAAAACAAACAAACAAAAAAACGGCAAAAAGGTTAAGGAAAACAGTTTGAGTTTGAGATATTAGAGTTTGGGTCTGCACGAGAACACACCCCCGCACTAGCCCCCCCCACCGCGGCTTATAAGAACAACTCGGAGTGAGAGAAAGAGCTGGGGCCAGAGCCTCCCGCTGTAACTGTGCAGGGTGCGTGACTTGTGGATGGGGATGGGATGGGACATCGAGAGTGAGAATAGCTGTCATCTGCAGAGATCTTGGGAAACCCGAGATCCCAGTGTAAGCACTGGAATCCTGGGGAGGGAAGGGGGTGAAACAGAAATTACTAACATTGTATTTCAGTAATGATGAAAGTCTGGAAAGTGAGAAGGGTTTGGGAAAAACACAGGCTGAGGAAGGCAAAGTTGAGCAAGGTGTAACAGGGATGTCCTTACCTAGAAGAAGAGGTAAGGGGAAGCCTGGAAGGGCTCAGGGAGAGTTCCACCCCCACTGGACTGAAAGCAGCTGGGAAAGCAGGGTAAAGAGTTTATTTTCTGATACGGGTGCCTCTTACCCTGTGCTACATCAAGAATTATTACCCGTAGATGATTTTTGAAATAGTTGTAGGAGCTACTGCCAAAAGAAGTTTACTTTTTTTGGGGGACCAATTAAATACAGGCTAGGAGAACAAGTAGGAATACATAAATTCTTGTACATGCCAGGTTCTCCAAAACCGTTACTTGGGCATGATGTATCAGAACAGTTGAATGTAGAGATTAAATTCAGTAGAAAAAATTGGAGCTAATTGTCAAGCAAGACCAATTGACTGAAAATTTTAAGTCTGGCTTTACCACAAACTGGGAAAAGCAATGTTGTACCCCCAGAAGTTACATAAATCCTAAATCAGGTATACACAGGACTGCAGGCATCAGGAATGCCTGGCAGAGCCAAAAAAAAAAACAAAAAAAAAACAGTGCAACTCAATAAAAGTTAAGTTATAGATGGGAGTCAGCCCAGCCAGGGTAAAGCAATGCCCTTTTTGGATACAAGATTGTAGGAGGATAAAAGAAATAATAAATAATTTTTTGGATTGGCAAGAGCTATAGTTTGGTAAAAGATTTGAGGGCAGTTAATAGAAATGTTGAAGTTTCTCAACAGAAAGCACAGCTGATCAAAAAGAAGGAAGCAATTTGCTGAACACCCAGAACACCAACAAAGAGCTACCTCCAAGCCAGCAGTGTGCGACTGCATGGAGGCTGTCTATGCCAGTTGGTCAGACCTACAGGAGGAACCACTGGACGACGCTGAGGATTCCTGGATTCGTCGACAGAACCAGTTTTGTGAGACAAGGAAACTGTAAGGCAGGATATGCAGTAACTGCTACTGACAAGGTAAATGAAGCAAAACCATTAGCTGTGGGGACTTCCGCTCCGAAGGCTGAAATAACAAGAAACTTAAAAATATGGACAGATGCTAAATATGCTTTTGGGGTGGTACCCACTTGTGGTATCATCTGGAAAGAGCAAGGGTTGCTTACACACTGGTATCATCTGGAAAGAGCAAGGGTTGCTTACACACAAGGAAAACAAATTCAGCACGATGTAAATCTACCAAAGAGCAGCATGGCTGTTATACACTGAAGGACATCAGAAGAGTGACACTGTACAGGAAACTGGGAATATGATGGTGGATCAGGTGGCAGAACAGGCAGCTGAAGGAAAAGAAATTGGTGAACTGGCTTTAATTCCAGACGGTAAACTTAAAACATCTGAACCTTAATCAGAATCTATAAGGTATTCTAAACAGGATAGGAATCTAATTAGTGATTTAGAAGGGAAGAGAGCAAGCTGACAGATGGGTGTATATCCAGATGGGCACACTGTTGTGCCCTTTAGTATTTTATAGAATTTGGTTCTAAGGGAACATAATAAAACTTATGGGAGGGTACAGACACCAGAAAGTAACTGTATAATCCTAGTACCAGGAACAGGGTACAAGTGGGGTAGAGAAAGGGGATGACAGTACCACTTTTTGAAAACACTGAATTGAGATTAGGGAGTAAGACAATAACAGGACAATTATTGTATGTACGTGATGCAGGTACTAATTTATTGGGGAGAGATCTTATGATGAAATTGGGAATACAAATAACAATCTGTCAGGAGGGAATTACAGTATCAATGAATGTGTTAACTGAGACAGATGAGAAAGATATAGATCCCATGGTCTGGGCAAAGGAAGGGAATGGGGGGGAGGTTGAAAATAACCCCTTTAAAAATAAAGCTGAATAAAAAATGAGGTACCGCAGTTTGAAACTAAAGGTATGTTTCTTAAGAACTATATACTCAGATTGTCTTCCTCACTATCGTCTCTCAGAATCCAAGGATTGTTAGCACAGACATCACCTCTGGAATTTCCGATTCATCCATTCCAACCTGGAGACTGGGTCCTCATCCAGACCTGGAAGGAGGCAAAGCTGCAACCTGACTGAGAAGGACCGTTCCAAGTACTTCTGATAACAGAAACAGCCATCAGGACAGCCGAGAAAGGTTGGACTCACTACACCCGAGTAAAATGCTCCACTGACCCTGAAGAGTGGGAAACTGTTGCCATGAAGGATCCTCTATAGATAAAAATTAGAAAGAAATTGTAAATAAACTAATCTTTTTTCCATTACTAATATAGATAGAGAGGCATTTAGGATATATTTGTATTTCTAGTGGAGTATATCCTGTTCTTCACTATAGTAACGGTACGAATATTTATGAGTAAATAATGATGTGGGGGAAAGACCAATTAGTAATTTTGATTTTGACAGTAATCACCTTCAAAAAATGCCTTATTCAACTGACTGCTTGGGAAAAGGATGACCTGCAGAGGGGAGCGGGAGGATACCCTGTTAAGATGTGGGTAAATGTAACAAGGGAAGAAACACCTCAGACTGTCACATTCGATGCTTGCAATGCGATATCCTGTGGGGGCTTAAGTGCCCAACGACAACTGAGTCATGAAGAGAAATATCTGTGTCCTCAATTAGGCATGAACAAGAGATCCCCCTGTGGGGGATGGAATAATGTATGGTGGACGACTGTCTATCAAGGCTGGACATATACCCCAGGGATATTTGATACATTGCAATCACACACCCTAAAAGAACGGATTAGTACGTTCAAGGGAATTGTCCAACCAGACTGCCAGACTTTGCAGTGTAATCCGGTAACAGTAACAATTAGCAAGGCCGATAGCCTTGTTAACATCACTTTTGGCATTGGAATAAACATTCGGGGAAAGGACCCTGTAGCTAGATTCAGAGTAGCTGTATGGGATTCATTACCTGACTATACTCAAAAGGTTCAGGATGAGAAAAAAGGAGAGAAAATTCCTTCTAAAAGTCCTGCAAAACTGTGGTAATTACGGAAATAAAAGATCTCAGACAAACATTTGAAATTGAGACGGGATACAGGGATGTGAATGCCTGGGTAGAATGGATTAAGTAGACTGTCCGAAGTCTCAACCATAGCAACTGCTATGCTTGTGTATCAGGATGGCCTATAGCTCAGGTCGTATCCGTTCCTTTAGGGTGGACCAAGGATTCCCAAGGGATGCAATGTATGATTGCCCTGAACCAGGAGAAAACCGCCTGAGGAAATGAAGCCTGTAAATCACTGTTTCCCCCCATATTGGAGATAGATGCCAAAATCCCTCCTGCATTCTCTAAGGCCATAGGTAACCATACAGCTTGTCTCTCAAGACAGGGTGTGAAGGGTACCAGGCTTATAGGGAATTTCTCACTGTGCAGTGAAACCTTGGATGTTACAAAGGATTTAACGGGGAACTATTCAAGGCTGGGAATCCCTAGAGCGGATCTCTGGTAGTGCTGCGGTGGGAAGATCTTACGGTCCATTCTCCCATCTAATTGGGGAGGTACCTGTGCGCTTGTTCAACTGGCCATACCGTTCACTCTGGCATTTGAGAAGGATCTATCTCACATTCACAAAAAGGAACAGAAGAGGTTTAGGAGTCCCATTTGATAATGATATAATACATATAGATTCAATTGGGGTGCCCAGAGGTGTCCCTGATGAATTTAAGGCTAGAAATCAAATTGCTGCAGGATTTGAGTCTCTATTCTGGTGGGTGACGATTAACAAGAACGTGGATTGGATAAACTACATCTATTACAATCAGCAGAGATGTATAAACTATACAAAGAAGACAATAAAGGGAATCGCAGAGCAATTGGATGCTACAAGTAGGATGGCCTGGGAGAATAGGATCGCCCTAGACATGATATTAGCAGAACAATCGCTTCACTAATCATACAAATACCAAGTAAACACAAATCCTTACCACCCAAACACAAATATCTTAATTGGTTAATTGACTGATAACAATTGCTTTCTTAACAAACATTTGGTCGTAACTTTGCGATGTCTGCTTTACAACATAAACATAAGCATAGCCTCTTAATTGTTTAATTACCCCGTAGCATTTGTGCCCTTTTACACTGGGTCATTGTTCTGGTCATCCGTCTGTCCTTGTGTAGAGATAAGCTTGGAAGGAGGATAGAGGGGAGTATCTTGGAGCCTGCCTACGGCATCCTAACATTCCCACAGGGTAGGACAGCTCTGCTTTGTGTAAAGGCCCTGACTCCTTGAAAGTCTGTTAAAAGCATTTCACTTCTGCTGGCCTAATGAACAACCTTACAATGTGTTTCCTAGTTCAGAATACTATACCCACATTCTTGAGAACATTTAAAGTCCATTGCAGCTTTGTGAGAAATAATTTGTCACGTAATTCAGTAACTGTTTCTAAAATATGTGTACGGTATTCTTACCTTTGACATCAGCTATTTCTAAGGATATGCTGGGGTTATACAGGTTACGCAAATCATAGAATCATGGAATTGCTCAGGTTGGAAAAGGCCTTCAAGAGCATCAAATCCAACCACAACCTAACCATCCTACCCTCACTCTAACTACCCACCGCTAAATCATGTCCCCGAGCACCACATCCAAATGGATTTTAAACACATTCAGGCCTGGTGACTCAACCACCACCCTGGGGAGCCTGTTCCAGTGCTTAACATGCCCTTCTGTAAACAGGATTTCCTGTGTTCCAACCTAAACCTCCGCTGGTGAAACTGCCTGCACTGCCAGCACTGCCAGCATTGCCAGCACTGCCTGCACCAACAGCACTAACTGCCTGCACTGCCTGCACTGCTGGCATTGCCAGCACTGCCTGCACCAACAGCACTAACTGCCAGCACTAACTGCCAGCAGTAACTGCCTGCACTAACTGCCAGCACTAACTGCCAGGGCCGAGGGCGGAGAGCAGCAGGGCCGGGCTCGGCCGGGCCACTGGCGGCCTTTGAAGTCGCTGCTGCTGCTGGGCACGCTGCTGGCAACTTCGCCACCTCCATCCCACGCCTCCTTCTCCACACGGCCGTGTGCGAGGCAGATGCCGTGCGCTCAGCGTCTCTTCTGGCCACAGAACCTGGGCCTGCAGGACACCTGAGCCTTTGCCTGCATCAGTGCCTCGGTATGCAGAAAGCTCAGGGCCTCTCGAGACTGCACACTGTCCGGAGGAGGTCAGTGCAACGCTATTCCTGCTGGCAGTGTGTGCGGGAGGACAAGGAGAAGAAAGAAGCGGCTATGGCCGTGTCTGAATTGTCCACCCAAGCTCTGGGAGATGCAGCGAAATGGCAATATCCCAGAGAGACCAACGAGTGGCGTGTGGAGATCCTCCAGATCACCCAGCGATCTGGAGAATCCGTGATGAGGCGAGGCGAGCAGATGTTGTCCAGTAGGACCACATCCTGGCCACACAGCTTGAGCAGGCCCATCTATGTCTCCAAGTGCAGAGCCATCCCAGGGAGGGCCTGCTGGGCCCGAGCGGCCCGGCGAGCAGCTCCATGTACAGAGTCCTGCTGTGCCCGGGCCAGCCCTCCCAGGGAAAGCTGCGGTGCCTGGTGGCAGGCAGGGCCTTGCCTGGTGCCCGCCCTGCCCCTTGCCTACAGCTCCCTGCCCCCACAGGTACCGCTGCCACACCACACACAACATTTCTGCCAAGGCCAGAGGAGGTGCACAGAGCTCCAAGTGCTTGAGGGACGTGCAGGAGGATGGCCAGGGTACATCCCCGGGCAGAAAGCCATCCCAGGGAGGGCTTCCCAGCTCAGATGGCCCACGAAGCAGCATGGAGGCTGGCAGCACTGCATGCCCTGCCGTATCCAGGCCCACCATCCCAGGGAAGACCTGGAGTGGTGGTGGGCAGGCAGGGCCTTGCCTCTGCCTCTGCCTCTGCCTCTGCCTCTGCCTCTGCCTCTGCCTCTGCCTCTGCCTCTGCCCCTGGCCTACAGCTCTCAGTCCCGCACACGCTGCCACACCACACGCTGAAACTCGCCGCTGGTGGCCCCCAGCCAGCAGCCCAGGCACGCGTGCAGAGCTGCCACAATGGGCTGCCGTGCTGTGGGGGCTGCCGTGTGGGGACCAGCCCTCCTCTGCTTCAGCTCCTCTGCACTCAGCCGCCCACGGGCTGAGCGCTGCCCTCGATGCTCCGTGCAACGTGAGCGGGAAGGACTGCGCTCACTCGGCCTTCCTCCTCAGCTTCTCTTGCAGGCGGGCAGGCGGGAGTTTCCAGTGTTGGTGACCTGCGGCAGTGCCAGAGGGCAAAGCAGACAGCCTCAGCCACCCTTGCTGCCTCGCTTAAGGCGGGCAGGGTTGCCGACGGCTGCACCCTGACATGCAGCAGCAGCTTCTGGGGTCTGTAAGCTGCCTGCTCTGCAAGCAGCAGCCTCTTCCATATCTTCTCCAAGAGGCACAGCATGTGTCGTGGGCACTAAAGGCCGCAGACTCCCAGTACTTGTCTCGAGACCTCCGGGAACCCTGCATGTCCAGGACGGGACAGCAAGGCCTGAGAGCCGGGGTCCAGCCCTGGAAGTCTCCTCAACTGTTCTTGGGCCTCGCCATGCCAGACCCAGTCAGAACTACGTGAGCAGCCGCAAGCCCAAGAGTTGGAGTGCAGCTGGCAGTACCAGGGTGCCACGCACCCACCTGCACCCTGAGAACACCAGCAAGGATGGCCTAGGTGCTGTCCACCAAGGCTGGGAAGATCCACGCAGCTTGGAGAGCTTGGAAGGAGCAGATGTTGTCCAGTAGGAACATGTCTGAGCCATACAGTGTGGGCACGCCCAAGCTTCTCGTGCTCCAAGCAGCAGATGATGGTGCCAATGCTTGGGACATGCTGGACATCTGCGTCACGACATCGAGGGCGGATGGCCACTTTCCTGCATCTTGTGATTTCCAATCCCGGGATATCAGAATTAAGTATGCACAGGAAGAAACCACTGACAATGCTGCCAGTGATGCCAGCACTGATCACAGCATGCTGGATGCAACGGACACTGCAGTGATGGCTGAGAGCATGCCCATGCCCTCCTGTTTTTGCCCTGATACCATGGAGGGTGTGGAAGAAGAATGGCAAGACAACTGTGAGGAAGAAGCTGCTGAGGCAACTCGTGTGCCACCAAGCATTTCTGGTTCCTCACCCGGTGAGATGAAGACAGCAGCGGCTCGCTGCTGGATGCCAGCTGTCATCAGGAATGTGCTCCGGGCTCTGTGCAGGCTCTGATGGCACCCAGAGCTGAGAGCAGGGAACCAGTCCTTCAAGACTCATCACCCATTTTTATGCCTCTGCATGTCAGATCCAAGCAAGGCTACCCTGTGTCCCTGGGCTTTGCTGCAGCCAGAAGCCTGGCAGTACAGATGCTTGATGGTTGGCCATCAAGGTCTGGAGGCCTGAGTCCTCCAGACAAGCTCTGGGAGAACCATCAAGCACAGACAGGAGCTATGCTGGAGTGTGCACTGTGGTGAGTTGCCTGGTACTGTCTACTTCCCATCCAGCCCCATGCATCCACCAGCAGCCTGGGAACACCAGCAAGAGTGGCCCAGGTGCTGGCCACCAATGCTGGTAAGATCCCCACGGCTTGGACAGACACTGATGCAGCCTCTACACCCATGTTCCCCACCCACAAAGAAGGGCTCAGAAAGGCAAGCATGTCCTGCCAAAGAGCAAACAAGGTAACTACCTGCATCTGTGCCTGAAGATGCAGAAAACTCAGCTTCTTCCAAGGCTGCACACTCTCCAGAGGAGGCCAGCGATGCACCATTTCTTCTTGGAAGCGTGCAAGGGAGAAGAAAGTGAATCAACACAGCAAGCACCATGCCTGAATCCTCCAGACAAGCTCTGGGAGAAGCACCAAGATTGCAAGATCCCCGAGGGATCACAGGGATGGCCTACGGATACTCTCCCATAATCCTAGCAATTCGCAGAATTCATGCTGGGGAGAGAAAGGACCAGATATTGTCCAGGTGGAATGTGTCCTGGCCAAACAGTGTGAAAGGGCCAGGGCATCGAAGATACCAAGCAGCAGATGATGGTGCCAATGCTTCTGGCACTGCTCAGGACATGCTGGGCGTCTGCAGTACAATTGCAAACGCTGAGGGCCAGTTTCCTGCCTCTGGTGATTTTCAAACCTGGGACGTAAGTGTGCAGGTTGTGTAGCAAGAGCTGGAAGAGTCCACCGAGGGAGAAGCTGCAGGACAGTTTCTGGTGATTTGCTGTTGCACAGCTCTTGCCCCATCTGATGAGGCAGAAACAGTGAGTTCAGCTTCTTTTCTGGACTCAGGTCCTGGGCCTGCAGGACAACTTGAGCCTACGTGTGCCTCAGACACCAAAGGTGCAGAACACTCAACTTCTCCCAAGACTGCACGCTCTCCAGAAGAGGCTAGTGTGCATCTGATGGCACAGGAGGGAGGGAAAAGAAAAGAACCAGCTATGGCCATGCCTGAGTCCTCCAGTCAAGCTCTGGGAGAACCATCAAGACTGCAAGGGCCCAGAGAGATCTCCTGGAAGGCCTATGGATATCCTCCAGTACACCCAGCAATCCAGAGAATCTGTGATGAGGCAAGGAAGCAGCAGATGTTGTCCTGCTGAAATATGTCCAGGCCATACACCGTGAGCACACCCAGGCTTCTCGTGCCCCGAGCAGCAGATGACGGTGCCAATGCTGCCAACAATGCGTGTGGCATGCTAGGTATCTGCATCACAACAGCGAGGCTGATGTCCAGATTCCTGCCTCTGGCCATTCCCAAACTCGGGATATTAGAGTGCAGGACGCGCAGGGAGAGGCCACTGACGACGCTGCACGGACGGCTGCCCTTACCCTCCAGTTTTTACTCTAGTAAACTCAATACTTGCAGGCTGTAAAGGAGGAATGGGAAGACAACCGTGAGGAAGAGGCTGCTGAGGCAGCCACCGTCCCACCAAGCATACTTGATGCTTCATCTGCTGAGGCCAAGACCAGGCCTTCAGCTTCCCCTGTGGCTGCAGAACCCAGACCTGACGGACATTCATCTGCATGCCAAAGAGCATAAAGGCAATCGGCACTAGGTGAGGAAAGTCCTTGTGGTCAGCACCAGGTGTGAAATGAAGGCACAGGCAGGAGCTATGCTGGAGTGTGCACTGTTGGAAGATGCCTGGTACTGTCTGCTTTGCATCCAGCTCCATGCAGAAAGGTGGACATCCCCTCCATAACCCCCGGCTTGCCTTCATGTGGGAGGCATGGTTGACAAACCAGGAGGAGATAACCTGGAACTGGGAGTGTTGCTGGCAAGGAACCTACAGGGCTGGTTTTGCTCTCCCCTCACAGGCTTCCGCAGAGGCCAGAGGAGGTGCACAGAACTCCAGACACATCAGAGGGACATCAGAAGATGTCCCACATATGTCCC
The DNA here is from genome assembly GCA_037305975.1 of Chrysolophus pictus. Lineage (NCBI taxonomy): Eukaryota > Metazoa > Chordata > Aves > Galliformes > Phasianidae > Chrysolophus > Chrysolophus pictus. Next base: position 1,141,756 of record CM074583.1, read on the forward strand.
CAAATGGAGAGCCTTCCCAGAAAGGGCCTGCTGAGCCTGACCAGCCCTGTGAGCAGCTCGGAGGCTGGCAGCACTCCACGCACACCGTTCTGATGTGCCCAGGACAGCTTTCCCTCCCAGGGAAATGCTGTGCTGGGGGGGCACGCAGGTTCTTGCCTGGTGCCCACCCTGCCCCTTGCCTATAGCTACCTGTCTCCCATAGGAACCGCTGCCAGACCACATGCAAGGTTTCTGCAGAGGACAGAGGACCTGCACAGAGCCCCAGGTGCTTCAAAGAGGCACCAGAGGATGGCCCAGGGACGTCTCCAGACAGAAAGCCATCTCAGGGAGGGCCTGCCCACCTCAAATGTCCCACCAACTAGCATGGAGGCCAGAAGCAGTGTGTGCCCTGCCATATGCAGGCTCATTTTCCAGGGAAAACCCGTGTACAGTGCTGGCAGGGCCTCGCCTCTGCCCCTTGCCTACAGCTCTCTGTCCCCCTCAGGTTCCGCTGCCGCACCACATGCAGCGGCTTGCCGTCGGATGCCAGCTGTCATCAGGAACGTGCTCCGGGCTCTGCGCAGGGTTTGCACCTGCAGCTGCAGCAGAGGACAGCGAGAGGAGAGGCACGAGGCTGCAAACACCAGGCAGCTCCCGGCAATGACAAACTCAGTCCTGTAGATGCAGAATTCTGATTCAGTGTTGTCTTTATTCCTGGCTGAGTGCTGTCTGATCGGTGCGCTCACGCGTGTTGGTGTCGGAGTCGACTGCTGGGTCAGAGCACGGGGCAATGGATCTGTGTGTCGGTGGTGCCAGCAAGTGCAGAGAGCGTGGGTGTGCAAGCCATTCCAGGGAGGGCCTGCCCAGCTCAGACGGCCCCCGAAGGAGCACGGAGGCCGGCAGCACTGCGTATCCAGGCCGTATCCAGCCCCACCGTCCCAGGGAGAGCCTGCAGCGGCGGTGGGCAGGCAGGGCCTCGCCTCCGCCCCTTGCCTGCAGCTCTCCGTGCCCCACACGCTGCCGCGACGTGCCGCCGGTGGCCCGCCGTCGTCAGGACGACGCCGAGCCCCGGGCAGCCGGCTGCCCAGGCGTGCGCAAAGGGCTGCCGCAGTGCGCTGCGGAGCCCGCCGGGGCTCTGTGACGCGGGCCGGCGTCGCGCCCGAAGGCCATTGTGACGCGGGGCCGCCGCGAGGGGCCGGGGTCCCCCGGAGAGAGTGCCGCTCACTCTCGGGAGAGCGGCTCCGCGAGGAGGACGCGGCTCCCCCGGTGCCTGCGACCGAGCGTCTGCGCGAGGACGCGGCGATGAGCGAGGAGCGGGAGAAGAAGGACGACCGCCAGCCCGACGCGGGGCTGCCACGCGTGCGCGACCGCCGCCAGGTGCGGGCCGGGGAGGGAGGCGCTCGGGCTCGGCCGGGCCGCCGGCGGCCGTCGAAGTCGAAGTCGCCGCCGCGGGGGACGCCGGCCGCGACTCCGCCGCCTCCATCCCGGTTCTCCTTCTCTCCGCAGGTGGTGCCGCCGGGCGGCCGGAGCCCGGGCTCGTCCCTCCGCGGCGTCCGTCTGCCGCCGCTGCCCGGCCCGGAGAGCTCGCGGGCCTCCGGGAGCCGCCGCGCACAGGTAGGGAGCCCGAGGGAGGCGGGGCCGGACGTCTTCCCGCGCCGCGTGGGGACCGCCCTGTGCCGGTGCGGCTGTGGGGAGCGGGGCGGCAGCCGCCCGCGGGCTGAGCGCTGCCCTCGGTGCTGCGTGCGGCGCGAGCGGCAAGGACCGCGCTCACTCGGCCTTTCTCCTCGGCTTCTCTTGCAGGCGGGCGGGCGGCAGTTCCCGGTGGCGGCGACCGGCGGCGGAGCCAGTGGGCAAAGCAGACAGCCTCAGCCACCTTTGCTGCCTCGCTTAAGGCGGGCGGGGCTGTCGGCAGCAGCACCCTGGCGCTCAGCAGCAGCTTCTGGGGTCTGCCAGCTGCCTCCTCTGCCAGCAGCAGCCTCTTCCACACCATCTCCAAGAGGCACAGCACGTGCTGTGGGCATTAGAGGCAGCAGACTCCCAGTCCTTGCCCCGAGACCTCCGGGAACCTTGCATGTCCAGGACGGGACAGCAGGGGCTGAGAGCCGGGGTCCAGCCCTGGAAGTCTCAACTGTTCTCGGGCCTCGGCATGCCAGACCCAGACAAAACTACGTGGTGTCCCTGAGCTGTGCTGCAGCCGCAAGCCCAAGAGTCGGAGTGCAGCTGGCAGTACCAGGGCGCCATGCACCTACCGGCAGCCTGAGAACACCAGCAAGAACGGTCCCGGTGCTGTCCACCAAGGCTGGGAAGATCCACGCTGCTTGGAGAGATGCTCAGGAGGGCAGCAGAGACACTCGTGCTGCCACTACACCATCTTTCAGAGCAGCTCAGAAGGACCCAGAAGGGCAGGCAGGCGGCAGAGAGCGAAACAAGGAGCCCCTGCCTGCATTAGTGCCTGAAGATGCAGGCGACTTAGATTCTCCCAAGTCTGCACACTCTCCAGAGGAGGCCAATAATGTAGTGCTGTTCCCAAGAGTGTGTGAGGGGGGAGAAAGAGACGTAACTGTCACCACCATGCCGGAAGTCTTCAAACAAGCTCGGAGAGCAGCACTGAGACTGCAAGATCCCAGAGGGGTCAACCAGGAGGCCTATGGATGTTCTCCAGTACACCCAGCAATCTGGAGAATTTGGGATGAGGCAAGGAGGGAGCAGACGTTGTCCAGCTGGAACATCTCCTGGCCAAGCAACGAGAGCATGCTCAGGCTGCTAAGATCCCAAGCAGCACATGCCAGTGCCAGTGCTACCGACACTGCTCAGGGTATGCTGGACACCTGCACCACAACATCGATGGTGGAGGGCCTCTTTTCTGCACCAGGGGAGCTCCCATCCTGGGATGCTGGAGTGCGGGATGAACCACATGATTTAGAAGAGATTGCTGAGACTGAAACTGCAGGACAGTCATCTGGTGACCTGCAGAATGCATGTCTTGCCCTGTCTGATGAGGCAGAAACAGTGCATTCAGCTTTTCTTCTGGGCGCTGGTCCTGGGCCTGCAGGACACCTTGAGCCATTGCCTGCATCTGTGCCTGAAGATGCAGAAAACGAGACCACGCACTGTCCAGAGGAGGTCAATGCAGCACCACTCCTGTCAGCATGCAAGGGAGGAGAAGAAGAAATAGCTATGCCTGTGCTGGAATTGTCCAAAGAACCTCTGGGAGAAACACCAAAACTGCAAGATGCCAGAGAGCTGTACGGGGAGACCTATGGATATTCTCCGATTTTCCCAGCAATTAATAGAATTCGGAATGAGGCGAGGAAGGAGCAGGTGTTGTCCAGCTGGAACATCTCCTGGCCAAGCAACGAGAGCATGCTCAGGCTGCTGAGACCCCAAGCAGCACATGACAGTGCCAATGCTACCGACACTGTTCAGAGTATGCTGGACACCTGCACCACAACATCGATGGTGGAGGAGGGCCCCATTCCTGCACCAGGAGAGTTCATATCCGGGGATGCTGGAGTGCAGGATGAACAGCATGATTCGGAAGAGATTGCTGAGACAGAATCTGCAGGACAGTCATCTGGTGACCTGCAGAGTGCATGTCTTGCCCAGTCTGATGAGGCACACACAGTGTGTTCACCATCTCTTCTGGATGCTGATCCAGGGCCTGCAGAACACCTTGAGCCTCTGCCTGCATCAGTGCTGGAAGATTCAGAAAGCTCAGATTCTTCTGAGGCTGGACGCTCTGCAGAGAATGCTGATGCAGCATCTCTCCCCTTGTCAGTGTCCGAGGGAGAAGCAGCATCTGTGCCTGTGGTGGAATTGTCCAAACAAGCTATGGCAGAACCATCAAGACTGCAAGATCCCAGAGAGCTGTACGGGGAGACCTATGGATATTCTCCCATTTTCCCAGCAATTCGTAGAATTCAGGATGAGGCGAGGAAGGAGCAGATGTTGTCCAACTGGAACATCTCCTGGCCAAGCAACGAGAGCATGCTCAGGCTGCTAAGACCCCAAGCAGCACATGACAGTGCCAGTGCTACTGACACTGTTCAGAGTATGCTGGACACCTGCAACGTGACATCGATGGTGGAGGTCTCCATTCCTGCACCAGGAGAGTTCATATCCGGGGATGCTGGAGTGCAGGATGAACAGCATGATTCGGAAGAGATTGCTGAGACAGAATCTGCAGGACAGTCATCTGGTGACCTGCAGAGTGCATGTCTTGCCCAGTCTGATGAGGCACACACAGTGTGTTCACCATCTCTTCTGGATGCTGATCCAGCGCCTGCAGAACTCCTTGAGCCTCTGCCTGCATCAGTGCTGGAAGATGCAGAAAGCTCAGATTCTTCTGAGGCTGGACGCTCTGCAGAGAATGCTGATGCAGCATCTCTCCCCTTGTCAGTGTCCGAGGGAGAAGCAGCATCTGTGCCTGTGGTGGAATTGTCCAAACAAGCTATGGCAGAACCATCAAGACTGCAAGATCCCAGAGAGCTGTACGGGGAGACCTATGGATATTCTCCGATTTTTCCAGCAATTCGTAGAATTCGGGATGAGGCGAGGCAGGAGCAGATGTTGTCCAACTGGAACATCTCCTGGCCAAGCAACGAGAGCATGCTCAGGCTGCTAAGACCCCAAGCAGCACATGACAGTGCCAGTGCTACCGACACTGTTCAGAGTATACTGGACACCTGCACCACAACATCGATGGTGGAGGGCCCCTTTCCTGTGGCAGGGGAGCTCCTATCCTGGGATGCGGGAATGTGGGATGTACAGCATGATTCGGAAGAGATTGCTGAGACAGAAACTGCAGGACAGTCATCTGGCGACCTGCAGAGCGCATGTCTTGCCCAGTCTGATGAGGCAGAAACAGCACATTCAGCTTCTCTTCTGGATGTAGGTCCTGGGCTTAGAGGACACCTTGAGCCATTGCCTACATCTGTGCCTGAAGATGTGGAAGACTCAGACTGTTTCACAGCAGCGCACTCTCCGGAGGTGGCCAGTGAAGCACCCTTCTTCCTGTCATTGAGTGAGGGAGAAGAAAGTGAAGAACCAGCTATGGCCATGCCTGAGTCCTCCAGGCAAGCTCTGGAAGAACCATCAAGACTACAAGATCCCAGAGAGATCTACTGGAAGGCCTATGAATGTCTTCTAGTTCACCCAGCAATCCTCAGAATCCATGATGAGGCAAGGAGGGAACAGGTGTTGTCCGCTAGGAACATGTCTGAGCCATACAGTGTGGGCACGCCCAGGCTTCTTGTGCTCCAAGCAGCAGATGACGGGGCCAGTGCTGCTGACACTGCTTGGGGCATGCTGGACATCTGCACCACAACATCGAGGGCAGATGGCCACTTCCCTGCCTCTTGTGATTCCCAAAGCCAGGATATTAGAATTAAGTATGTACAAGAAGAGACCATTGACAATGCTGCCAGTGATGCCAGCGCCGATCACAGCATGCTGGATACCAGAAACACTGCAGTGATGGCTGAGAGCATGCCCACACCCTCCTGTTTTTGCCCTGATACCATGGAGGATGTGGAAGAAGAATGGGAAGACAGCCGTGAGGAAGAAGCTGCTGAGGCAGCCAGTGTGCCACCAAGCATTTCTCATTCCTCATCTGGTGAGATGAAGACAGCAGCGGCTCGCTGCCGGATGCCAGCTGTCATCAGGAATGTGCTCCGGGCTCTGCGCAGGGCTTGCACCTGCAGCTGCATCAGGGGACAGCGAGAGGAGAGGTACGAGGTTGCAAACACCAGGCAGCACCCCAGAGATGTCTAATTCCATCTTGTCAATGTCGAATTCTGATTCCATCCTGTCAGCGTAGAATTCTGATTCCATCTTGTCAATGTAGAATTCTGATTCCATCCTGTCAACGTCGAATTCTGATTCCATCTTGTCAATGTAGAATTCTGATTCCATCCTGTCAACGTAGAATTCTGATTCCATCTTGTCAATGCAGAATTCTGATTCCATCCTGTCAACGTAGAATTCTGATTCCATCATGTCAATGCAGAATTCTGATTCCATCCTGTCAACATAGAATTCTGATTAAATGCTATCTTTATTCTATCCTGCCTGAGTGCTGTCTGATCTGTCACTCATGCATGTTTGGTCTCTGAGTGCGACTACTGGGCTCAGAGCACGGGGCAATGGATCCATGTGTCAGTGGTGGCAGCAAGTGCAGAGAGCGTGGGCGTGCAAGGGAGGGTGATTTGTGACTTGCAAAGTATGAGCTGGCTGAGCCGGTGTGTGTGTGAGGTGGCCTGCGATGAAGGGGGTGAGGGGCTCTGAAAGGGGCAGCCCTGGTGGGAGAGCACCGGTGTGTCTGTAGGGGTGAGAGCACGGCCAGGCACTACCTAGAGGAGACCAGGAGTGTCCCGGCTGGATCCGGGCTCCTCAGGTGTCTCATTGCGCAGGCTTGGGTATTCCCTACGTTGACACCATCATTCCCCCATATGAGGATGTCATCAGTATACAGGTAAACCCGGACACCGTGGTCCAACGTGAGCTTCTCCAGCCTCCGTGCCTATGCTCCAAGCACCAGAGTGTTGGAGAAAAGACCACGGGAGACAAGTCTCATGCTATCATGATCAACAGGTCTCAAACTTTATTACGTACAATTTAACTATTTATACATGAGATAATTAGCTCATACATATTGCAAAAGCGAAGCTCATGATTGGAAATTCCTCAACTGTGAGAATCGACCTTCACGGCTAGCTCTGCGGATTCTGCTTCCTTGTATCTACAAACTCCCAGCCTCATGCCATCCTGTTTCTGTTACACTTTCAAGGCAAAGGCACAGCGTCCTTGCCTTGAATTACGTATTGATTGTTACTGTTTCACCAACTTGATCATATCATGGCCCTTGTCTTGCAACCATGTCTCAGTCAGTCTCTCCACACCAGAGTGGGCGAGTGTCCGTACCCCTGGGGTAATCAGGTGACTGTGCATTGCACTCCCTCCAAGTAAATGCAAATTGATTGTCCTCCACCTTCCTCAAGGGGACCATAAAAAACCTGTCTTAGGTATCAATGGCAGCCAGAAAGGGATGAGACTGTTCCTGTAGGGCAGTAATCAATTCTGAAACTGTTTGGGGCAGCTTTTGCTGAAGGGGCAGTCTTGGCCTCCAGATGCCTGTAGTCCACTGTAAGGAACGTGTCTGAGCCATACAGTGTGAGCATGCCCAGGCTTCTCATGCTCCAAGCAGCAGATGATGGTGCCAATGCTGCCGACACTGCTTGGGACATGCTGGACCTCTGCAACATGACATCGAGGGTGGATGGCCACTTCCCTGCATCTTGTGATTCCCAAAGCCAGGATATTAGAATTAAGTACACACAGTAAGAGACCACTGACAATGCTGCCAGCAATGCCAGCACTGATCACGGCATGCTGGATATGGATACCAGGAACACTGCAGTGATGGCTGAGAGCACACCCACACTCTCCTGTTTTTGCCCTGATACTGTGGAGGGTGTGGAAGAAGAATGGGAAGACAGCCATGAGGAAGAAGCTGCTGAAGCAACCAGTGTGCCACCAAGCATTTCTGGTTCTTCATATGGTGAGATGAAGACCATGCCTTCAGCTTCCCCTGTGGCTGCAGGACCCAGACCTGAGGGACATTCATCTGCATGCAAAGGAGCACAAAGTACAGTCAATTTCAAGCACAAGGTGAGGGAAGTCCATGTGCTCAGGACTAAGTGTGAAACGAAGGCAAAGACAGGAGCTATGCTGGAGTGTGCACTGTGGGGAGATGCCTGGTACTGTCTTCTTTCCATCCAGCTCTATGCAGAAAGATGGACATCCATAACCCCCAGCTTGCCTTCATGTGAGGGGCATGATTGACAAACCAGGAGGAGATAACCTGGAACTTGGAGTGTTGCTGGCAAGGAACCTACAGGGCTGGTTTTGCTCTCCCCTCACAGGTTTCTGCAGAGGCCAGAGGAGGTGCAGTGAACTCCAGTCGTATCAGAGAGACATCAGAAGATGTCCCAGATATGTCCCCAAAAGGAGAGCCTTCCCAGGAAGGGCCTGCTGAGCCTGACCAGCCCTGTGAGCAGCTCGGAGGCTGGCAGCACTCCATGCACACCATTCTGCTGTGCCCGGGACAGCTTTCCCTCCCAGGGTAATGCTGTGCTGGGGGGGCACGCAGGTTCTTGCCTGGTGCCCACCCTGCCCCTTGCCTATAGCTACCTGTCTCCCATAGGAACCGCTGCCAGACCACATGCAAGGTTTCTGCAGAGGACAGAGGACCTGCACAGAGCCCCAGGTGCTTCAGAGAGGCACCGCAGGATGGCCCAGGGACGTCCCCAGACAGAAAGCCATCCCAGGGAGGGCCTGCCCACCTCAAATGTCCCACCAACTAGCATGGAGGCCAGAAGCAGTGTGTGCCCTGCCATATGCAGGCTCATTTTCCAGGGAAAACCCGTGTACAGAGCAGGCAGGGCCTCGCATCTGCCCCTTGCCTACAGCTCTCTGTCCCCCTCAGGTTCCACTGCTGCACCACACGCAGCGGCTCGCCGTCGGATGCCAGCTGTCATCAGGAACGTGCTCCGGGCTCTGCGCAGGGTTTGCACCTGCAGCTGCAGCAGGGGACAGCGAGAGGAGAGGCACGAGGCTGCAAACACCAGGCAGCTCCCGGAGATGACAAACTCAGTCCTGTATATGTAAAATTCTGATTCAGTGTTGTCTTTATTCTCTCCTGGCTGAGTGCTGGGCTCAGAGCACGGGGCAATGGATCCGTGTGTCGGTGGTGGCAGCAAGTGCAGAGAGCGTGGGCGTGCAAGCCATCCCAGGGAGGGCCTGCCCAGCTCAGCGGCCACAAAGCAGCACGGAGGCCGGCAGCACTGCGTGCCCCGCCGTATCCAGGCCCACGGTCCCAGGGAGAGCCTGCAGCGGCGGTGGGCAGGCAGGGCCTCGCCTCCGCCCCTTGCCTGCAGCTCTCCGTGCCCCACACGCTGCCGCGACATGCCGCCGGTGGCCCGCCGTCGTCAGGACGACGCCGAGCCCCGGGCAGCCGGCTGCCCAGGCGTGCGCAAAGGGCTGCCGCAGTGCGCTGCGGAGCCCGCCGGGGCTCTGTGACGCGGGCCGGCGTCGCGCCCGAAGGCCATTGTGACGCGGGGCCGCCGCGAGGGGCCGGGGTCCCCCGGAGAGAGTGCCGCTCACTCTCGGGAGAGCGGCTCCGCGAGGAGGACGCGGCTCCCCCGGTGCCTGCGACCGAGCGTCTGCGCGAGGACGCGGCGATGAGCGAGGAGCGGGAGAAGAAGGACGACCGCCAGCCCGACGCGGGGCTGCCACGCGTGCGCGACCGCCGCCAGGTGCGGGCCGGGGAGGGAGGCGCTCGGGCTCGGCCGGGCCGCCGGCGGCCGTCGAAGTCGAAGTCGCCGCCGCGGGGGACGCCGGCCGCGACTCCGCCGCCTCCATCCCGGTTCTCCTTCTCTCCGCAGGTGGTGCCGCCGGGCGGCCGGAGCCCGGGCTCGTCCCTCCGCGGCGTCCGTCTGCCGCCGCTGCCCGGCCCGGAGAGCTCGCGGGCCTCCGGGAGCCGCCGCGCACAGGTAGGGAGCCCGAGGGAGGCGGGGCCGGACGTCTTCCCGCGCCGCGTGGGGACCGCCCTGTGCCGGTGCGGCTGTGGGGAGCGGGGCGGCAGCCGCCCGCGGGCTGAGCGCTGCCCTCGGTGCTGCGTGCGGCGCGAGCGGCAAGGACCGCGCTCACTCGGCCTTTCTCCTCGGCTTCTCTTGCAGGCGGGCGGGCGGCAGTTCCCGGTGGCGGCGACCGGCGGCGGTGCCAGTGGGCAAAGCAGACAGCCTCAGCCACCTTTGCTGCCTCGCTTAAGGCGGGCGGGGCTGTCGGCAGCAGCACCCTGGCGCTCAGCAGCAGCTTCTGGGGTCTGCCAGCTGCCTCCTCTGCCAGCAGCAGCCTCTTCCACCCCTTCTCCAAGAGGCAGAGCACGTGCCGTGGGCATTAGAGGCAGCAGACTCCCAGTCCTTGCCCCGAGACCTCCGGGAACCTTGCATGTCCAGGACGGGACAGCAGGGGCTGAGAGCCGGGGTCCAGCCCTGGAAGTCTCAGCTGTTCTCGGGCCTCGGCATGCCAGACCCAGACAAAACTACGTGGTGTCCCTGAGCCGTGCTGCAGCCGCAAGCCCAAGAGTCGGAGTGCAGCTGGCAGTACCAGGGCGCCATGCCCCCACCAGCAGCCTGAGAACACCAGCAGGAACGGCCCAGGGACTGTCCACCAAGGCTGGGAAAGTCCACGCAGCTTGGAGAGATGCTCAGGAGGGCAGCAGAGACACTCGTGCTGCCACTACACCATCTTTCAGAGCAGCTCAGAAGGGCCCAGAAGGGCAGGCAGGCGGCAGAGAGCGAGACAAGGAGCCCCTGCCTGCATTAGAGACTGAAGATGCAGGCAACCTAGATTCTCCCAAGGCTGCACACTCTCCAGAGGAGGCCGATAATGCAGTGCTGTTCCCAAGAGTGTGTGAGGGGGGAGAAAGAGACGTAACTGCCACCACCATGCCTGAAGTCTTCAAACAAGCTCTGGGAGCAGCACTGAGTCTGCAAGATCCCAGAGGGGTCAACCGGGAGGCCTATGGATGTTCTCCAGTACACCCAGCAATCCGGAGAATTCAGGATGAGGTGAGAAAGGAGCAGATGTTGTCCAGCTGGAACATCTCCTGGCCAAACATGAGCATGCTCCGTCTGCTAAGATCCCAAGCAGCACATGCCAGTGCCAGTGCTACTGACAGTGCTCAGGGTATGCTGGACACCTGCACCACGACATCGATGGTGGAGGGCCTCTTTCCTGCTCCGGGAGAGCTCCTATCCTGGGATGCTAAACTGCGGGATGAACAGCATGATGTGGAAGAGATTGCTGAGACTGAAACTGCAGGACGGTCATCTGGTGGCCTGCAGAGCGCATGTCTTGCCCCATCTGATGAGGCAGAAACAATGCTTTCAGCTTCTCTTCTGGACGCAGGTCCTCAACCTGCAGGACAGCTTCATCCTTTGCCTGCATCAGTGCCAGCAGATTTGGAAAAGTCAGATTCTTTTGAGACTGTGCACCATCCAGAGGAGGCCAATGCAATACCACTCCTCCTGTTGGCATGCGAGGGAGGAGAAAGAGAAGAACCAGCTATGGCCACCCTGGAATTGTCCACGCAAGCTCTGGGAGGAGCACCAAAATTGCCAGATCCCTGGGACATCAACCGGGAGGCCTATGGATATTCTCCAGTACACCCAGCAATCCGGAGAATTCAGGATGAGGTGAGGAGGGAGCAGATGTTGTCCAGCTGGAACATCTCCTGGCCAAACATGAGCATGCTCCGTCTGCTAAGATCCCAAGCAGCACATGCCAGTGCCAGTGCTACTGACAGTGCTCAGGGTATGCTGGACACCTGCACCACAACATCGATGGTGGAGGGCCTCTTTCCTGCTCCAGGAGAGCTCCTATCCTGGGATGCTAAACTGCGGGATGAACAGCATGATGTGGAAGAGATTGCTGAGACTGAAACTGCAGGACAGTCATCTGGTGACCTGCAGAGCGCATGTCTTGCCCCATCTGATGAGGCAGAAACAGTGCTTTCAGCTTCTCTTCTGGACGCAGGTCCTCAACCTGCAGGACAGCTTCATCCTTTGCCTGCATCAGTGCCAGCAGATTCGGAAAAGTCAGATTCTTTTGAGACTGTGCACCATCCAGCGGAGGCCAATGCAATACCACTCCTCCTGTCAGCATGCGAGGGAGGAGAAAGAGAAGAACCAGCTACGGCCACCCTGGAATTGTCCACGCAAGCTCTGGGAGGAGCACCAAAATTGCCAGATCCCAGGGACATCAACCGGGAGGCCTATGGATATTCTCCAGTACACCCAGCAATCCGGAGAATTCAGGATGAGGTGAGGAGGGAGCAGATGTTGTCCAGCTGGAACATCTCCTGGCCAAACAATGAGAGCCTGGTCAGGCTCCTAAGATCCCAAGCAGCACATGACACGACTACTGGCAGTGCTCAAGAAATGCTGGACACTTGCACCACGACATCGAGGTTGGAGGGCCACTTTCCTGCTCCAGGAGAGCTCCTATCCTGGGATGCTGGAGTGTGGGATGAACTGCTTGATTTCGAAGAGATTGCTGAGACAGAAACTGCAGGACAGTCATCTGGTGACCTGCAGAGCGCATGTCTTGCCCCATCTGATGAGGCAGAAACAGTGCTTTCAACTTCTCTTCTGGACGCAGGTCCTCAACCTGCAGGACAGCTTCATCCTTTGCCTGCATCAGTGCCAGCAGATTCGGAAAAGTCAGATTCTTTTGAGTCTGTGCACCATCCAGAGGAGGCCAATGCAATACCACTCCTCCTGTCGGCATGCGAGGGAGGAGAAAGAGAAGAACCAGCTATGGCCACCCTGGAATTGTCCACGCAAGCTCTGGGAGGAGCACCAAAATTGCCAGATCCCAGGGACATCAACTGGGAGGCCTATGGATGTCCTCCAGTACACCCAGCAATCCGGAGAATTCAGGATGAGGTGAGGAGGGAGCAGATGTTGTCCAGCTGGAACATCTCCTGGCCAAACAATGAGAGCATGGTCAGGCTCCTAAGATCCCAAGCAGCACATGACACGACCACTGGCAGTGCTCAAGAAATGCTGGACACTTGCACCACGACATCGAGGTTGGAGGGCCACTTTCCTGCTCCAGGAGAGCTCCTGCCCTGGGATGCTGGAGTGTGGGATGAACTGCTTGATTTCAAAGAGACTGCTGAGACAGAAACTGCAGGACAGTCATCTGGTGACCTGCAGAGCGCATGTCTTGCCCCATCTGATGAGGCAGAAACAGTGCTTTCAGCTTCTCTTCTGGACGCAGGTCCTCAACCTGCAGGACAGCTTCAGCCTTTGCCTGCATCAGTTCCTGAGGACACAGAAAACTCAGACTGTTCCACGGCAGTGCACTCTCTGGAGGTGGCCAGCAAAGCACCCTTCTTCCTGTCAGCATACGAAGGAGAAGAAAGTGAAGAACCAGCTATGGCCGTGCCTGAGTCCTCGAGGCAATCTCTGGGAGAACCATCAATTCTGCAAGATCTCGAAGAGATGTACTGGAAGGTCTATGGACGTCCTCCAGTTCACCCTGCAATCCGGAGAATCCGTATGGAGGCAAGAAGGGAGCAGATGTTGTCTAGTAGGAACATGTCTGAGCCATACAGTGATTCCCAAAGCTGGGATATTGGAATTAAGTATGCTGCTGAGGCAGCCGCTGTGCCACCAAGCATTTCTGGTTCCTCATGTAATGAGATGAAGACATCAGCGGCTCGCCATCGGATGCCAGCTATCATCAGGAACGTGCTTCGGGCTCTGCGCAGGATTTGCACCTGCAGCTGCATCAGGGGACAGCGAGAGGAGAGGCATGAGGCTGCAAACACCAGGCAGCTCCCCAGAGATTGATTCTATCTTGTCTATGTAGAGTTCTGATTCCATCATGTCAGTGTAGAATTCTGATTCCATCATGTCAGTGTAGAATTCTGATTCCATCTTGTCAATGTAGAATTCTGATTCCATCATGTCAATGTAGAATTTTGATTCCATCATGTCAGTGTAGAATTCTGATTCCATCATATCAATGCAGAATTCTGATTCCATCTTGTCAATGTAGAATTCTGATTAAATGCTATATTTATTCTATCCTGGCTGAGTGCTGTCTGATCTGTGCGCTCCTGCATGTTTGGTCTCTGAGTGCGACTACTGGGCTCAGAGCACGGGGCAATGGATCCATGTGTCGGTTGTACCAGCAAGTGCAGAGAGCGTGGGCGTGCAAGGGAGAGTGATTTGTGACTTGCAAAGTGTGAGCTGGCCGAGCCGGTGTGTGTGTGAGGTGGCCTGCGATGAAGGGCGTGAGGGGCTCTGAAAGGGGCAGCCCTGGTGGGAGAGCACCGGTGTGTCTGTAGGGGTGCGAGCACAGCCAGGCACCTACCGAGAGGAGGCCAGGAGTGTCCCGGCTGGCTCAGGGCTCCTCAGGTGTCTCACTGCACAGGCTTGGGTACTCCGTACATTGACATCATCATTCCCCCATATGAGGATGTCATCAGTATAGAGGTAAACCCGGACACCGTGGTCCAACGTGAGCTTCTCCAGCCTCCGCGCCTATGCTCCGAGCGCCAGAGTGGGCGAGTGTCCGTCCCCCTGGGGTAATCGGGTGACTGTGCATTGCACTCCCTCCAAGTAAATGCAAATTGATTGTCCTCCACCTTCCTCAAGGGGACCATAAATCAGCTGTCTTAGATATCAGTGGCAGCCATAAAGGGATGAGCCTGTTCCCGTAGGGCAGTAATCAATTCTGAAACATTTGGGCCAGCTTTTGCTGAAGGGGCAGTCTCGGCACCCAGACGCCTGCAGTCCACTCTGTCTCCATTTGCCACAGGGCTTCCACACTGGCCATACAGAAGAGTTACAAGGAGAGTTTGCAGGTGCTATTATCCCCTGATTGCATAGTTCAGCTACAATGGGGGCTGTACCTTCCTTAGCTCCTAAAGGGAGAGGGTTGGGCTTCATGTTTGTTGTCTTGGAAGGAAGTGGGGCTGGGGCTACCTACAGTAGTCTAAGAGCGGGACTAGCCCAGTGGGGAACTGGGGGGAGAGTGCCTAAACAACACCATCATCCACGACAGAACTGTTTGCGTACACAAGGGTTAGTAAATACCCACGTCCCATCTCCCCCGTTGCTTAACAGAGATGGGAATGGCAATTTCCCACTTCAGTGCCTAGATGTAACTTAAATCACTCTTCTGAGGGTCAACTTCTGAGGGAGTTAGCATTGATGAGGTTTTGATTTACTGTAGGGTCTGCTCCAAGGGAGCAGTCGAAAGAAGGGTCCAGCCTCAAGAATAATTTCTCTGTGCCTGTGCTAGTTTGGTGCTGGGAAGGAGCGGGGGCAGAAGGCCGCTCCTCTTCCCTCCCTGAGCACTTCACCACTGCTTCTGGCTGCTGAGACTGCTGCTGCTCCTCACCAGCTGCTCTTGTAATTTTCCTACTATCTCCTGCAAGGAGGAGATAATGCTGGCTCCTGAGAATCATTGCTGCCCATAGTACTTGTGGGTGTGACCAGCACTGTCCCGAGTACTGCACAAACCACTGCTTTCCCTTTTCTTCAGCGATATTTCTATTCTGCCCTTAAGTCTGCTACCCAGTTGCGTACTGCCTGTTGGTTGTGCCAGTTATGTCTTGCCCAACTGAGCCCAGTGGAGCAAGACAAGCATCAAGGTCCCTCAACATTTTCAGAATATGCTCTGGGCTATTAGGATTGCCCATCCCTCCTTCCATGCTTGGCACCAGCTACTCACAACGTACTTCAACAAACTCTTTTTTTTTATTTTTTCTTTCCACATCCCTTGTTGAACTTTATTCTGTCCGTGCCTTGGCCTTCCCAATGCCATCCCTGCACATCCAAACAACATCCCTCTGTTCCTCCCTGGCCACTTATCCCCACTTGCACTGCTTCCTTCTTTTCCCTCAGCCTTCCCAGCAGCTCCGTGCTCAGCTCAGCTGAGTTTCCTGCCACCCCTGCCTGATTTCTTATTCTGGGAGATGGAGAGCTCTCGTGCTCTCAGAAACATGTTCTTAACTGTGCTGCCAGCTGTGTTCCGTTCCTTTGTGCCTAAGGACAGTTTCCTAGGAGATCTCATTCAGCCATTCCTTAAACAGGTCACTGAAGTTCACTCTCCTGAAGTTCAGCGTCTTGACTCCACTCTTTGCCAGGCCCATGTTCCTGGAGATGGCAAGCTCAACCAGGGCATGGTTGCTGCAGCTCAGGCTGCCTCCAATCTTTACCTCTTCGACCACCTCCTCTGCACGGATGAGCACCAAATACAGCAACCACTGGTGACCAGCTGGTCCCCTCTGGTCCTGACCTGTCCAAGACCGGTACCAGAAAGTTACCATTATTGGGCTGCAGGAGTCTCCTGGATCACTTGCAGCTAGCTCGCCATGTTCATTTCCCAGCAGGTATCTGGGTGGTTGAAATCCCCCAGAGGGATCAGAGCCTGGGAGCACAACAGCTCCTGCAGCTGAAGGAAGAAGGTCACATCTGCAGGCTCCCCCTGATTCGGTGGCCTGTAGTAGACCCCGACCACCAGCTGTCTTTTGTTGGTCTCATCCCTGGCTTTAACCCACAGGCTCCCAACCTGTGCCTGACTATTTCTCCGAGGCAGCTCTTTGCAGTCTGTCCTCTTTTTGTCGCAGGTGGCAATTCCCAACCTCTCCTACCTTGCCTATCCCTTCTAAAAAGCGTATAGCCCTCCATTCGGGTTACGCAGATCATAGAATCATGGAATTGCTCAGGTTGGAAAAGGCCTTCAAGATCATCAAGTCCAACCACAACCTAACCATCCTACCCTCACTCTAACTACTAAATCATGTCCCCAAGCAGCACATCCAAATGGATTTTAAACACATTCAGGCCCGGTGACTCAACCACCGCCCTGGGGAGCCTGTTCCAGTGCTTAACACGCCCTTCTGTAAACAGGATTTCCTGTGTTCCAACCTAAACCTCCGCTGGTGAAACTGCCTGCACTGCCTGCACTGCCAGCACTGCCAGCACTGCCTGCACCAACAGCACTAACTGCCTGCACTGCCTGCACTGCTGGCATTGCCAGCACTGCCTGCACCAACAGCACTAACTGCCTGCACTGCCTGCACTGCCAGCATTGCCAGCACTGCCTGTACCAACAGCACTAACTGCCTGCACTGCCTGCACTGCTGGCATTGCCAGCACTGCCTGCACTAACTGCCAGCACTAACTACCAGCAGTAACAGCCTGCACTAACTACCAGCACTAACTGTCAGCACTGCCTGCACCAACAGCACTAACTGCCAGCACTAACTGCCAGCAGTAACTGCCTGCACTAACTGCCAGCACTAACTGCCAGGGCCGAGGGCGGAGAGCAGCAGGGCCGGGCTCGGCCGGGCCGCTGGCGGCCTTTGAAGTCGCTGCTGCTGCTGGGCACGCTGCTGGCGACTTCGCCACCTCCATCCCACGCCTCCTTCTCCACACGGCCGTGTGTGAGGCAGATGCCGTGCGCTCAGCGTCTCTTCTGGCCACAGAACCTGGGCCTGCAGGACACCTGAGCCTTTGCCTGCATCAGTGCCTCGGTATGCAGAAAGCTCAGGGCCTCTCGAGACTGCACACTGTCCGGAGGAGGTCAGTGCAACGCTATTCCTGCTGGCAGTGTGTGCGGGAGGACAAGGAGAAGAAAGAAGCGGCTATGGCCGTGTCTGAATTGTCCACCCAAGCTCTGGGAGATGCAGCGAGATGGCAATATTCCAGAGAGACCAACGGGTGGCGTGTGGATATCCTCCAGATCACCCAGCGATCCGGAGAATCCGTGATGAGGCGAGGCGAGCAGATGTTGTCCAGTAGGACCACATCCTGGCCACACAGCTTGAGCAGGCCCATCTATGTCTCCAAGTGCAGAGCCATCCCAGGGAGGGCCTGCTGGGCCCGAGCGGCCCGGCGAGCAGCTCCATGTACAGAGTCCTGCTGTGCCCGGGCCAGCCCTCCCAGGGAAAGCTGCGGTGCCTGGTGGCAGGCAGGGCCTTGCCTGGTGCCCGCCCTGCCCCTTGCCTACAGCTCCCTGCCCCCACAGGTACCGCTGCCACACCACACACAACATTTCTGCCAAGGCCAGAGGAGGTGCACAGAGCTCCAAGTGCTTGAGGGACGTGCAGGAGGATGGCCAGGGTACATCCCCGGGCAGAAAGCCATCCCAGGGAGGGCTTCCCAGCTCAGATGGCCCAGCAAGTGGCATGGAGGCCGGCAGCACTGCATGAACTCTGGCGGTGCCAGTGGGCAAAGCAGACAGCTTCAGTCACCCTTGCTGCCTCGCTTAAGGTGGGCAGGGATGCCGACAGCTGCACCCAGGCGTGCAGCAGCAGCTTCTCGGGTCTGTAAACTGCCTGCTCTGCAAGCAGCAGCCTCTTCCACACCATCTCCAAGAGGCAGAGCACGTGCCGTGGGCATTAGAGGCAGCAGACTCCCAGTCCTTGCCCCGAGACCTCCAGGAACCTTGCATGTCCAGGACGGGACAGCAGGGGCTGAGAGCCAGGGTCCAGCTCTGGAAGTCTCAACTGTTCTCGTGCCTCGGCATGCCAGACCCAGACAAAACTACGTGGTGTCCCTGAGCCGTGCTGCAGCCGCAAGCCCAAGAGTCGGAGTGCAGCTGGCAGTACCAGGGCACCATGCACCCACCTGCACCCTGAAAACACCAGCAAGGATGGGCCAGGGACTGTCCACCAAGGCTGGGAAGATCCACGCTGCTTGGAGAGATGCTCAGGAGGGCAGCAGAGACACTCGTGCTGCCACTACACCATCTTCCAGAGCAGCTCATAAGGCCCAGAAGGGCAGGCAGGCGGCAGAGAGCGAGACAAGGAGCCCCTGCCTGCATTAGAGCCTGAAGATGCAGGCAACCTAGATTCTCCCAAGGCTGCACACTCTCCAGAGGAGGCCGATAATGCAGTGCTGTTCCCAAGAGTGTGTGGGGGGGAAAAAGAAAAGTAACTGCCACCACCATGCCTGAAGTCTTCAAACAAGCTCTGGGAGCAGCACTGAGTCTGCAAGATCCCAGAGGGGTCAACCAGGAGGCCTATGGATGTTCTCCAGTACACCCAGCAATCTGGAGAATTCGGGATGAGGCAAGGAGGGAGCAGAAACACCACGCAGCTCCCCAGAGACATCTGATTCCATCATGTCAGTGTAGAATTCTGATTCCATCATGTCAATATAGAATTCTGATTCCATCTTGTCAATGTAGAATTCTGATTAAATGCTATATTTATTCTATCCTGGCTGAGTGCTGTCTGATCTGAGCGCTCATGCGTGTTTGGTCTCTGAGTGCTGTCACTGGGCTCATAGCATGGGATGGAGAATCCCTGTGTCAGTGGAGGCAGCAAGTGCAGAGAACGTGGGCGTGCAAGTCTAGCTAAGGGCAAACCGGCTAAGCTTGGTGTGTATGTGAGGTGGCCTGCAGTGAAATGGGCGAGTGGCTCCATAAGGGGCTGCCCTGGTGGAAGAGCACTGGTGTGTCTGTTGAGGTGAGAGCATTGCCAGGCACCTTCGTAGAGGAGACCAGAAGTGTCCCGGCTGGATCGGGGCTTGTACCTGCTTGGATCAGCAACTGGAGTTGGGCTGTGGCCTTGAAGATTCCTGCGTCCATGGTTTAGCACCTGGGGAGAATGATGAGGGGACAGTTCTTCCTGGCACTTGAGTGCTTGTATGAAGCGTTTCTCACTTGCGGTTAAGGGGGTGAGTGGTTCTGTATGGTGCCACCCTGAGTGTGACTACACCTTTTTGTTTCTTGGTAAAGAATTTTGGCAGATCTGGGAAAATACATTTATTGGAGAGCAGGGAAACATTACTGGTTGTTGAGAGGGATTAAAATCAGAATACCACCAATACTATGGTCAGAGGGAAGTGGAGATGGCTCAGAATTCATAGAATCACAGAATCACAGAATTGTAGGGATTGGAAGGGACCTCCAGAGATCATTGAATCCAACCCCCCTGCCAAAGCAGGTTCCCTACACCAGGTTGCACAAGTAGGCATCCAGGTGGGTGTTGAATATCTCCAGAGAAGGAGACTCCACAACCTCCCTGGGCAGCCTGTTCCAGTGCTCCGTCACTCACCGTAAAGAAGTTCTTGAGCGCATTTGTGCGGAACTTCCTATGCTCCAGTTTTCGGCCATTTCCCCTTGTCCTGTCTCCACATACCACTGAAAACAGTCTGGCCTCGCCACTCTGCCCCCCACACCTTAGATATTTATAGACCTGGATCAGGTCTCCTCTCAGTCTTCTCTTCTCAAGGCTAAACAGACCTAGCTCACTCAGCCTTTCCTCATAGGAGAGACGCTCCAGGCCCATCATCATCTTTGTGGCCCTCCACTAGACTCCCTCTAGGAGATCCCTGTCTTGAACTGGGCAGCCCAGAACTGGACACAGTACTCCAGATGAGGCCTTACCAGGGCAGAGTAGAGGGGGAGGATCACCTCCCTCGACCTGCTGGCCACGCTCTTTTTAATGCACCCCAGAATGCCATTGGCTCTCTTGGCCACAAGGGCACACTGCTGGCTCATGGCCAACCTGTCATCCACCAGGACACCCAGGTCCCTCTTTGCAGAACTCCTCTCCAGCAGGTCATCCCCCAACCTGTACCGGTGCATGCAATTATTCCTCCCCAGATGCAAGACTCTACACTTGCTTTTGTTAAACCTCATCCGGTTTCTTTCTGCCCAGCTCTCCAGCCTGTCCAGGTTTCGCTGAATGGCAGCACAGCCTTCAGGCTTGTCAGCCAATCCTCCCAACTTCGTATCATCAGCAAACTTGCTGAGGGTGGCCACTATTCCCTCATCAAGGTCATTGATGAAGATGTTGAACAAGACCGGACCCAGCACCGATCCCTGGGGAACACCACTGGTTACAGGCCTCCAACCAGACTCTGCACCGCCAACAACAACCCTCTGCGCTCTGCCAGTCAGCCAGTTCTCAACCCACCTCACTGTCCAAATTCAGTAGTAATGTCATAGTGTTGAATGCTGTTTTGCGAGTTGTTACCTTTTGTATGTGTTTAATTTGTTTTCTTGGTAGCAGCCGTGGTCTGTGCAGACAGAAACGGATCCCAGTTTTCTTACGAAAGGCAAACAAGGCCATTCTATTCAACTGTGTATTTGCTGAACCAGCGCTTGGAGGAAATCCTCACATAGCACATTATCACAGAATCACAGAATCAAGGGGGTTGGAAAGAACCTCATCTGTTGCTGCGCAACATCGACCACTGGCGAGGGGACAGTCGGACGGACCGAACAACCAGCGTTCCTTTGCCGAAAGCCAATTTATTGCTGCGCAACAAGCACTTATATACTGTGACACGCGACCGCCCAGGAAACCCACAAACCCGCCCATGAAACCCATGAATCAATCCCCACTCCCACTGTACCACCCTCAACCGCCTATTACCCCAACACTCATCATCTAGTCCAACTCCCCCAGTAAAGGACATTCTCTACAGTATCGTAGAATCATAGAATGACTTGGGTTGTCCTATCACTTTCTGCACCTCTGAGTCTTCTCCAGGCTGAAAAGTCCAGAGTCTCTCAGCCTTTCCTCACAAGGGTGATACTCCAGGCCCCTACTCATCTTTGTGGTCCCCTTCTGGACTCTCTCTAAAAGATCTCTCTCTGTAGATCTGGACCCACCTTCTTGCCCTTTTTGAAGACCAGAGTAACACTGCCTATCCTCCAGTCTTCAGACACCTCTGCCATTCTCCAAGACCTTTCAAAGATGATTGAGATTTGGAAAAAATTGCACTCATTGACAGTGATTGACATTTTCTGAACATTTATGGAGACCAAACAGTGGTGCATTTCAGCAGCAGTGACAGTGACAGTGGGTCACCACTGCTGGTATAGATTTTTACTAACATGGCATGCAGGCTGGTGTTCATCAGGGGCAGAAATGCATAGCTAATGGTGGTAACTGTGTTACTCTATCAAATAGTATTATTGTGCTCTTTGTATCTGCTGTAGTTTCCATGGAAATAAATAGGAGGCATTAATTTTGGAGCTATATATCCACATATTTCATCTTTTCATGTCAAATTCTAGATTACCCAGTAGTAACATACTACAAATTATTTTATCAACTAATCCACAATCACTCTATGTGCAAAAGACTGGAAATCAACAGTTTGCCAATGCATTTTTTTTAAGAAAGTTAAGTCTTTTATTAGTGTTCTATTATTTAAAGATGAAAGTCTATAAGGCTGGTTTAAAATTAAGGCATAAGAACAGTTTTGGTTTTTTTTTTTCCTAATTTCCTTAGCTTTTTCATTTTTCTAAGTGATTGGTCGTGTGAAAATGTAAAAGCCTTGAGCATTCCTTTCACACATGACAGCTCAACAAAGTAACTTCTGTTTGTGATGTAATACAAACTCCACTTCATCATGTTTCTATATATTATTTAGTCAGAAAGGGGATCCAGTAAAGCAACTTTTTATACATCATAATGAAACTCCCTTTTTAATAGGGAAATTAAAAAATCAGGTTAGATTCTTTTACTCTGGTAAGTATTTGAATGAAATCTTGATGCATAATATTTAATAATTTAATAAAAAGTGTTATTTTTTCAAAAAGATAATTTCATTTCACTTAACTAAGAATAGTATCCCAGTGTGATCATTTATTTTAAGTTGTAAGAAAGATCAAACTTCCAGTTTGACACTGCCACATACAACACAAAATAGAATAAAATAGAAAGCTTGAGAGTGGTGTTCCTCCACAAGATCACAGGAAATATTCAGTGAAATGATAAAAGCATATGATGGTGTAAGGATTGTAATACAATTAAGCAGCAGTCATGAATATCAGGATAAATGCATTTACCCTTTTTACCAGTTAATTAGGAAATGTAACTTTAGCTTTGACATTATGGCACTGTTTTCCATTCTGGAACACCAACCATCCAATCTACTCCTCCCCTCCTTCCTTGCCTGTCCTTCCTGACCAGCTTGTAGCCACCAGTAGCCACACTCCAGTCATGAGTATTATCCCACCAGGCTTCAGTGATGCCAACTACGTCACATTTTTCTAGTGGCACAGTGGCTTCCAACTCCATTTGTTTCCCAAGCTGAAGTAGAGGCACTTGAGCAGGGCAACTGATTTTGGCATCTTCTTGGAAGATGATCACTTAATTCCTGAAGTATTTACCTTCCGTTTCCTCGTTGCCATCTCCAATTGCATCAGTGGCCCCTGGCTGATTGTCACAAGATTTTAAGTGTACTGAGGGCCCCTGCTAGCACCCTACCCTTCTAACCTAGTTGTGCCATTCCACACCTTATCATGTGCAGGCTTGCTACTAGCCCCCATCCCCTTCAAACCTAACTTAAAGCCCTGCCTGTGGGCTCTGACAGCTGTTCCCAATGGACCTGCTTTCCCCTTTGAGAAAGGTAAAACCCATCCAAGCCTAGTGCCATGTAAAAAAAAAAAATTCCAGAATTACGGTGGTGGCACCAGACCTCCTTCATCCTTATCTGATTACAGGCTGAGCATATTTTACAGACAAAAAAGCTGCAAAGGTGAAAAAGATGGAGCTTAGCAGCAATTCCAAAGTATCTGAGCAATTCCTACCTGTTTCTTGCCATCTTTGTGGTCATCTTGTTAGAGCAATGGTCAGACTTTTCTGCCTTTGTGAGGAAGAGGGAGAAATAGGGAAGCAGGTAGATTCTTCACTGCATGGGAAATTATTGTTACCTACAAAACAGAATTTCCAGCTTGTTCCTCAGGTAAAAGAAAATAACTCCGTTTCAAGAATTCATCAGGCATAAAGTATTTCTTGGATAAATGCAGAGTCCGACTATATATAGGCTTTGAATAAGACAGCACATTCTTTTGCTTTTTGAGGTGATGTAACCTGTTAATACTGTGTCTTCCCATACATATGGCTGTGATATGTAAAGAAGTGAACAAGATGAAGAAAACCTGATTTTGCAAAGTGATAAATCAGGAATGTTGACACGGGGTGGGAAACAACTGACCAGGAGGGGGAGAAATATACTAGGCAGAAAGCTGGCTGGGCTCATTACCAGAGCTTTAAACTAGATTTGATGTGGGAATGTACCACTGAATGACACCAGGAAGAACCAGGGGACACTGTAACTTTAGGAAGCAGTGAGACAAAACCACAGATTTACCCCAGAGGTTCTCGGGAGGGCTCTTCCAAGAAGGTAACGTGGTGATTAGTCCAGCTGTGGTGCCTCTGTATCCATGCACGCACCATGAGAAACACGCAGGAGGAGATGGAAACTGTGTAGTTATTAGAAAACTATAACCTAATTGCTATCAGAGAAAGATGGTAGGATGATTCAGACAACTGGAACACTATGACTGAGGGCTATAAACTTTTTAGAAGGGATAGACAAGATAGGAGGAGTGGGAGAGTTGCCCTCCATGCTAAGAAGTGGATAGACTGTGAAGAGCTGCCTCTCAGAAACAGTCAGAAAACAGTTGAGAGCTTGCAGGTTAAAATTAGGGACTGGACGAATAAAGGACACCCAGTGGTTGGAATCTACTACAGGCCACTAATCAAGGGGAGGCTGTGGATGAGGCCTTCTTGCTTCAGCTGTAAGAGATGACATGCTTGCAGGCTCTCATTCTAATGGGCTATTTCAACCACCCCAACATCTCCTGGAAAAGCAACAAGATGGTATGCAAACAATCCAGGAGACTCCTAGAGTCCTGGTTCAGGTATTAAACAGACCAACCAAGGGTGAAGCATTACTTGATCTGGTGCTCACAGATGCAGAAGAAATCATCAAAGAAGTTAAGACTGAAGGCAGCCAAGGCTGTAGCAACCGTGCCCTGGTCAAATTTGTAATCTTGAAGAATGTGGGCCTGGCAAAGAGCAGCGCCAGGGCCTTGAACTTTAGAGAGGAGAACTTCTGACTGTTGGATGAGATCGCCTGGGAAGTTGTCTTTGGGGACACAGGAACAGAGAAAAACTGGCAGCTCTTTAAGGACGCCTTTCTGAGAGCACAAGAGCTTTCCATATCCCAGAAGAAGAAATCGGGCAGGGGAGGCAGGAAACCAGCATGTCTGAGCAAGGACCTTCTGGTAAGTCTGAGAGTAAAGAAGGAAAAGTGTAAGCAGTGGAAGCAGTGAGCGGACTGGAAGGAAAGTAGGGATGTTGTCCAGATGTGCAGAGATGGAATGCTGGAGCAAATCCATGAAGGGGAGGACCATAAAGATCAGATCATAGGAGAGGTTCTCAGAGGGTTGGTGCACCTCTCCTGTGAAGAAAGGCTGAGGGAGTTGGGATTGTTTAGCTTGGAGAAGAGAAGACTCGGGAGAAATCTCACTCCCATCTTCCAGTACTTGAAGGGAGCTTTTAAGCAGGAAGTGGAGCAACTTTGTTCACAGTCTGATAATGACATGACAAGTCAGAATGGTTTTAAACTAACAGAAGGATTTAGGTCAGATATTAGGAAAAAATTCTTTACTCAGAGAGTGGTGAGGCACTGGAACAGGTTGCCCAGTGAAGCTGTGGATTGCCCATTCTTTGAGGCATTTGAGGCCAGGTTGGATGGAGTCTCAGACAGCCTGATCCAATGATTTACAAACCTGTCCATAGCAGGAGGTTTAGAGCTCAGTGGTCTTCGAGGTCCCTTCCAATGTAAGCCATTCTATGATTTTAAAATATGTATGAAAAGGCTTCTGTGGCATGATGGGCAAGCAGATACTGAAGTCTCACAAAAGATTAACGACATGTTGAAACTTCTGTCCCCAAAATATCTTGACAATCAAACCCATTTAGAGACCTTCTCCCTTTATTTTCACTATAAAAGTACTGCAAAATAGGACATGAAACATCAGAACACACAGATCTCTGCATATAAGTTATATAAATGGAACTGAATATCAGACTAATTTGCAAGATAGTCAAACTATTAAATGAACTATTTTTTTCCCTAATATCTTAATTTCAGGACTGTGCAATTGTATAATGTAAAACTTCTGAATCATATATCTCTACTTTACAAAGTATCTCTAATGTGCTCATTGTCTCTTACTGAATGTAAGAAATTTTTGAAAAGGAGCAGCAGCTAGAATTTCAAACTGGAAAGTCATTACATTTCACTCAGTCTACATGTCAGAGATACGAGTCTGACTTTCAAAAGAAAGGTAGCATGACACTTCTCCAAAATGCTTTCCAAATTCTTCAGACTGACATCAACACATTACTTTATTTTGAAACTCATTATTGAAAGTCTTAAGAAGATCATAAACATAGTGCTCTATACAGTATGAGCTCACTACTAGCCACTTACTCGTCAGATGGCTAGTGGAATGCAATTTGGTAACCATTTGTCCAGAGGACTGAAAACAGGTTGAGATATAAAATATTTGAGTGCTTTGTTTGTTTATTTGTTTGTTTGTTTTTGTTATAATTTGTTATTTACATTGCTTTATAACCTGTATCTATATGACTTTTAAAATTTTTATTTCTGTGACTTCCATGCTAGTGCAATGGTTTTGCTTGTCTGAGATTCAATTTCATGATTTTGATTTGGCCTAACTATCTGGGACTGATAACTTTGGGACTTCTGATTTTTGAATCATCTAATGGACTTCAAAGGCTCCAACATGTATTTTCAGAAAAATCCAGGTACTTCTGCTG
Organism: Chrysolophus pictus; assembly: GCA_037305975.1. Taxonomy (NCBI): domain Eukaryota; kingdom Metazoa; phylum Chordata; class Aves; order Galliformes; family Phasianidae; genus Chrysolophus; species Chrysolophus pictus. Next base: position 1,167,923 of record CM074583.1, read on the forward strand.
CAGAAAAAAAATAAAAAATAAAAATATAAGGGATGGAAAGCAACTCCTTCTTCTTCTTCTTCTTCCTTCTTCTTCTTCTTCCTCCTTCTTTCTTTTTCTTCTTCTTCCTTCTTCTTCTTCTTTCTTCTTCTTTCTTCTTCTTCATCTTTTTGCTTTTTTTTGTTTGGTTGATTGGTTGTTTTTTTTTTTCCAGGCAGCCAAAGTATCTCTTCACTTAATTTTGAAACCAAAATCCTCTAATAACATCTGAGCATAGCAGTCAACCTTTCTTTATTAGTGCATGGGAAAATCTTTATGCAGTTCTCTATTTTGCTTTTAGATGAGTGAACACAGTCAATTACATCTGGGAAATATACAGTAGATTTTCATCTGTATAGCCAACTGCATCCTATTATTAGTTTTCTCTTTCTTACAGTGACATTACTTTTGGGTCTGGGAAGAAGGCAGGAATGGAGGAAGGTGCTTTAAGTTGTCTTTATTTTTTGAGGGCTGTAGCCCTCAAAATTGCCTGAAAAGAATGTATTTATGATTCCATGTTGAGTATGGTGAATATTTTCTCTATATGTTTAACTGTGACGCTGTCTGCAGATATCATGGTAGTCAACTGTTGCACACGAAAACATTTGTATTCCTCTCACAAGCCTTTTCTTTTTCTTTTTCTTTGAACTATAAAAATAGATTTTTTTTTTTTTTCATTTGGTTAAATTGTTTGGATTGTACTGAAAGTACTTTTGAGTGGTACAGGGAGATGAGTGATTAGCATGAGGTTCCACAGTTTATATCGGGCAGCCAGTCACAGGCAAACTATGATGACCAAAATATAAATGAGAAAAAGAAACTGTGAGCTTCCACAGACAGTAGAGATATTGATAGGGAAGGAGTGTCCATCCTCCTGCCAGACTTCAAACTGTCAGAGCAAGCTATGGGAGGATTTGTATCTTTCTGAGCTCAAAGAATATTAGAAAGGTGCTAAAATCTGAAGGTCTACAGTCACAAGTATGTTAAGGAGCCAGAAAGTATTACTCATCTATCATTAAGGTCCTCAAAATCTCAGATCACTGCCAGTGTGGAAAGTCAAATGCTCTGCAGAGACACAGAGAAGAGAGATTTCCCTTTAAAACAGGCCTATGGGTGTCATTGAGCCTGAAAGTTGACTAAACAGAAGATAAAGAATGACTGGCAAGCAGTGTATCTTAGAGTGAAGCCTTCTCATCTGCCATTTCCAGATGTTAGACAAAAGACATTTCAATCCTGTCTTCCAGCTTTGCGTTCCTACCATATTGCTAGCATTTATTAATTTCATCATCTGTTTGGGTTTATTTTTTTTGTATGTTCAGTGGCCATTCTTAACTACATGAAAATATTTGCCAAGGTTTTAAGTGATGATTCTTAATCACAGCACATTTGGCCAATATGCCATCAGTTGATATTTAGGACTACTCATGGTTAGTGAGTAAAAAAGGAAAGGACTTTTTAGCAAGGAAGGAAAAAGTTTAGGATACCATCTGATTGTGTCATGATTCATAAATATGGAATGAAATGCTTGGAAGAAAAGATGAACATATATAATTCATTATCCTTTGCAGGAAAAGTGAAATTGCCTAATGTTCTGGACATGGCTCAAGTCTTATGTTGTTTTATTTTTCTAGGCCAGATTACACCAGGTTTTCTGCATGACTTCTAGCAAGAGATGTTTTCATCTGTGTAAAACAAAAAGATGTACAGGAGCTTTTAATGGTCTAACTTATAGTAACTTTGGCAAAGTCTGTGCTTTCAAAGTGTTTTCATTTACTGGAGGTAAAGGTTTCATGAATAGCTGTAGGAGATATGTTTGCATCAAAACAGTCCTGCAAGTCAGATGTTTAATTACTTAATATTTAACACATGGCTATTGTTATCCACTGTGAAGAAATCACATAATGTTTAATATCACATTCTATGGCCTCCAAGCAGGAGGCATTCACAGCCTCGCCTGGGCAATCTGTTCCAGTGTTCCACCACCCTCACAATAAAGAATTTATTTCCAATATCTAGTCTAAATATGCCTTCTTCCAGTTTAAAGCCATTTTCCTTGTCCTGTCACTGCATGCACTTGTAAAAAGTCCCTCCCCAGCTTTCCTGTAGGCTCCCTGCAGGTACTGAAAGGCTGCTATAAGGTCCCCCGGAGCCTTCTCTTCTCCAAGCTGAAAAGCCCCAGCTCTCAGCCTGCCCTCAAAGGGAAAGCACTCCAGCCCTTTGATCATCTTCGTGGCCCTCTTCTGGACCTGCTCCAACAACTCTCTGCCTTTCTTGCGTTGGGGGCCCCAGAACTGGATGCAGTACTTCAGGTGGGATCTCACAAGACATTTCATATCAGTGTATGAGAACACAAGTGCAGCCTGAAAGATTAGTCTTTCACTGTTAATGTGCAGCTAACCCAATGACTATCCAAGCCACAGTACTAAGTGGCCAAAATCAGGTCCTACACGTGACTGATACCACAGGAAATCTCATGGTTTCCTGTACAGTAGAGTAAGTCCTCTGAACCTGTCTGCTCTCTTACTTCTATGTGCAGGCTGATCATAAACTGGTCTGAATTTTGCATGTGATCCTTATCATCCTAAAAAAGGTTCTGCTACCATCTACACCCTCTGTTTAAGAGATCTGTACATCTCTTTAAAAGAGCGTCCAATTTATTCTAATTTATTCAGTGTATATCTCATACTGGAGCCCAATACTTCAGTTTCTTCAAAGAGTTTCTACATAACTAAGAAGGTTCAAGTTATTTGGTTAATTTTTTGACTGTCTACTTCAGGCAAACAAAATTTCAGGAAACAAAATTTAAACCATTTTTTTGTTGTGGCTGTTGGAACTAAAACCAACATTTTCCTCCTTACAATCTTAATTAGAAAAACAAAACAAAACACAACAAACAAGCAGGCAAACAAACCTCTGTGACAAAACACAGCAAGTGCCATAAGTCAGACTGTCTCAGTGGTGCCATGACCTGTTTGTTGTGGTGGTTTGATGGCTAGCTAAGCTCCACCACACTGCTGTCTCACTCTCCCTCCTCAGAAGGAGAGAAGGAGAAAATACAATGAAAAAACTCATATGTTGAGATAAGGACAGAGAGATCTTTCACCAAATACCATCATGGGCATAACAGATCAGGATAGAGAGGTTAATATAATTTATTGCCTGCTAATAACAGACCAGACCTCAGAAAATTAGAAGCAAACTAGCAAATTAGCAAACCAGCACAGGGTCCAATGAGAGACAGCTCTCCAGACCTCCTCCAGCATGGGTCCCTCTCTATAGTTTGAGTGGAGCAGTGAGTGGCTCCTCCAGGCCACATCCACTGCTGCACTGTGGGTTCCTCCACGGCTGCGCATGGAGATCTGCTCCACATGGTTCCCACGGGATGCAGAGGGACAGCCTGCTCCTCCCCAGCCTGCTCCTCCACAGGCTGCTCTCCTGAGCCTCAATACATACACAAACCTGTTAGTCCTTAATGCATGCATCATAAATGATTGAAGTGTGTAAAGTATCACTGATGCCACGAAGTTGTCAGAGATAGTGATGATTCTTGATGGCTCTTGGTAGACAAAGACAAAAGCTTTCCCACAAAGGTAGGTGGTTTCACCTGCTGCTTTAGCTGCTTTCCTTGGGTTTTGGTTTTGACAGCCATCCTTGTTTATTGGTCAGGATGCTCTGCCTTTTTGCATTTTGGTGCTCATATATTTACATAAGGTCCTTACATGTTGTGTCTGACTATACTATCATATTTTTACCAAATATTTGCATACAGGTATGCATTACACTGTTTTAATATACTTATGTTGAGTTTGAATGGAAGACTATTAATTGTATCCTGATTAGTGCACTTATAATTTACAGATGTATGAAGCATATACCTTGACTACAGAGTTAAAAGATGTTCTAGGCTGTGCTTACTTAGATATTCAGTAGTGGTGTTGGTCTAAAATTGGCCCTTGTAATATTGGTGCAATGACCACCACTACAGTTTTCATTACAACACTTCCCCAGGGAGTGGAAAATAGAAATTGCTTCACTGTACTCTTTCAGACCCAATGAGTATATTAGTTCTTGAAAGTAGAAATGCATCAGCTGAGGTGTCCAACAGCCTTACCAGTGCCGTAGTAGCTTGTTGATTAAAGTATCCACTGAGGATATGGGAAATCTGACTTTGGGTCTCAGCTTTAAATGGGTTGAATGAGCCTTTAAGATTATATCTTATTTTTCTTGATATTGCTGTAACTGATGCATGTGTGGTTATTTTCTCCTATTGTGTCTTAATATTGTTCACTGAAAATGTTCACATTGTTTGTATGAGCTTTGTGCAGGGAGCTGCTGGAGCACTGCTGAAATACAGTTAATTAGAAATATTTATTTAGGTGTATTCCCACGACTCTTTCAGCTCCTGGTTATGAACTCAGGTGCCCCTGTTGCGTTAGCTACCATACAGATATAGGCAGACAGGAACCACTGTGAAGACATTACTATTATGAGCAATATAAATAGAATATATATTTTAATAAGCAAAGAAAAGCCTCCCAAAATGTATGAAGATCAAATTGGTTTTGCTTTATTGATCTTCATTGCCTTTTAGACAAAAGCAGCCTTTCTTAAGAAGACCAAAATCTGCTGACCCATCACTAACTTCCATACCATTTTCCTGTAAATTAGCTGCGACTGCACTAGCAGTCAGCTAAGGGTGACTTTCTAGAAAGATGACCACTGGATTTTCAGGTCTTCCAGGATCCATTTCTATATTTACTTCCTGATGTTTCCAGTTTCCTTGATCTTATCGTAAGCTTTACGATACTTGCTGCTCTTTTAAAGTAGAACCTTTGAATACACAGGTTCTGTAGGCATTATAATGTCCTTTCATTATAAATATCTGAGCAACAGATCAATCTAATAGTAGCTTTCACCATTTCACAGTTGCAAAATTAAGTAAGCTGCAGTTTTAAAGTCTCAGAACACAGAAAGACAAGTGGCAGAATGATAAATGTGCTTCTTAATTATGTATAAAACTTTTGCAGGCTAGCCTGGTATTTTGTGAGTCCTGACCCATGTACTATCTACTCTGGTGTTATCAGTGCTTGAGAAGAAAACTGTTGCTCCTGTGGTTAAACTGGGTACTGAAAGAGATATTAAACTCAGTGGTACTGAAAATGCCATTCACTGGAAGATGGCTGAAAAATTCAGGCTTACATCTTTTGCTGAAGTGATTCACGCAGTATAAACTGATTTTAATGAAGTTTTGCATTAGGATAACGTAGGCATTCAGGCTTTCTGATTTAAGTTAAAGGGCACCTTTCAAATGCTTCAGACCTTGTTATGTTCATTACATCAGGCAAGGAGGATGACTGACATAGCCTGAGCAGCCCAGTGGAACCAGGTGAGATTGGAACTTGGAACTGTAGCGGCTTCTGTGTCTGCTCAAGAAAGCAGGATAGGAAAGCACAACTGGGGTGATAGAAGGTGTCACGGGATTTTTTTTTGAGTCTAATGAAGGTGTTGGCCTCACAAAAGCCTGATTTCTCAAGGGCATAAATGAAAGCAGTAGAATTATTTCTGCCTGAACTTTGATTAATACAGTGCCTATGAAAAGAAACATGATAGCTGGCACTGTACTCCTGCAGACACGCATTTTTTCAAAGTTGGAAATTTGCAAGAGTTGCCTGTAGAATATGTTACCAGACAGAGGCCTGAAGAATAGTCACCCATAAATATACAAGCATATTTAAAACTTAAAAAAATGATTTTTAAAGGCAATATTTTACATTTTCTCTGAGTACTACAGAGTCATAATCTAGAGAATCTACTTTATCATCTATTACTTCATTGTAATATATAGCTTTACTGAGACATGAATTGCATATATAATTTATGTACCTCTGATTGAACAGTTTCCCAGGTCTGGGACACATTCTAACATAGTTGTCAAATGTCAGCTTCATTTAACAAAGAGAAAGGGTAGCATTTTTACCTCTGCTTTATTTTTCAGAATTAATTTACCTTAAATCTCGTTGTTTCCAGGTTGGTTTTTTTTTGTTTTGTTTCATTTTGTTTTTCTTTTTTTTTTTTTAAGAAAAAAAAAAAGAGGAGGAGAGAAAGGATTCAATTTCTTCTTTCCCTAGCTGAAACAGTTCCTCAGAGAGGATAAATTAGGAGAATGGACTGAAATTGTAGGAGGTTAGTGATTTGGCTGACTTAATGCCTGCTGAGAAAACTTTCAGACTATTGGGCCACCTCCTATACTTTCTGCTTGGTTTGCAACCAATATGATAGGGAGTTAAAACCTGAAGTGGAGACTCAGGACAGATGTGGTTTGCATGTCTGAGTCCATTGTAGAGAGAGAGGGATGGATAGTGAGCCTCCAAATGGCCAGTTCAGAGCCTTGGTTCTCTGTCTGATGCACATAAAACTGCATTGGAAGCAACAATGAGCAGGAGGATTAAAAAAAAAAACAAAAAAAACTCCAAAAACTGCCTCACTTCCCCTCAGGTAATTTGTTTGAGGATGTTACAAGTGGCAGTTACTCAAAGAAGGCATATAGGCATTTGCCCCCAGTGATTGCTGCATTTCACTGTAGCATAGAAATGGTAATGCTTTGCCTAGGTTTAGCATCTAGTACTATAACCACAGATAATTAATTCATCATGAAATAACCCTAATATACCCTAATACACTAAAAAGGCTTTGTGGTCCTGACCAGCTTTACCTACACTCCCCACGCTGCTCATGGGCACTCCCATTTCAGGCTAGCCCATGGCTCTTGGTCTTGCTGCAGCAACACCATAGGTCCTATCTCCTCTGTCCTGTGCCATGGATGGACCACCTGTCTGTGCTAAGACACACAATCAGTGGCACTATATTGTCTTTTCTACTCACTGTTAGTGAGTAGAAAAGACAATAGTAACTGTAGTAACTGTAGTAACTAGAACAATCCTCCAGGATCAAAATCTACAGTCTCTGTGCACAGGGATTCTCATTATGAAATCTGATGTCCTTCACTTTTTATTCTTTTGTTGAAGGAAAGAAAATCATCATCACTCTTACGTCAGTAGCCAAGCCGCTCTCCATCATATTTAAAAAATCATGGCTGTTGGGTGAAGTCTCAGGTAAAGGGAACCATCACTCCCATTTTTAAGAAAGGGAGAAAGGAACTACAGGCTAATGAGTTCCATGTCTGTGTCCAGGAAGATCACGGAGCAGTATGCTTCTGGAAGTTATGTTAAGACACACGCAGGACAAGGAAGTGATCCAAGACAGTCAGAGTGGCTTCACCTAGGGCAGATTGTGCCTGACCAGTCTGGTGGCCTATGCTGGAGTGACAGCATCAGTTGTATGCAGAAGTCTGGCTAAAGAAACACATAAGACAGAGTTTTATTTGCTAGCTCGAGGTATAGTTCTAAATCTTAAGATGAATGAAGCTCTGTCCTTTCGTCATTATTCTCAGTGTGAAGATTAGCATTGCCTCCATTCCCTCTACCTACCCACTCTTCTGGCATCATTCTCACTAGCCTGGGTTGCAGGAACCAGAGCTGGAAGGAATGGAGCAGTGGTGGTATTTAAGCCCTTAGCCATCACCACGCATGCCAACTCAGAAGGGAATGTGAATATCTTTATTCCGACTCCCTGAGTGTCGTCTGCATCACCTGGGAAATGGGCCACTTTTTCAGGTGACACTGTCATCACCAAGAAGATCCCTTCCTTGAGTATTTGTGCAGTGGCAGAAGCAGGTAAGAGCTGTCACATGTAAACTGAATTTAACCTTTCACGCTTATCTGTGAGCCAGTTTTCACTGTACCTCTTCCTATCATTAAAGAGCTTGACTTCACAGCTGTAATGTCCTTTTATTGTGGGTCCTATGAATAAATAATTGGTGTCTGTATTCTTTTTTGCCTGCTACTACCACTATTTTTTCTTTTTAAAAGCCTCCTAACTCTACCTCAGAGCAGGATTGCATTTCCCGATACTTTGAAAATGCCTTAAAGTCCTAAATAGGAACTTAATGCATTCGCTGATTCTAGGTAATGAACCATAAACATTTCTTTTTAAAATTTATTTTTATATGAAATCATTTTCATAAATATATAAAAAGAGATTAGAGATGAATACTACCTACAGCTAACAAACTGTATTCTCTGAAGTTTTGTGTTCAGGAAAGATATTTTTTCTTCTAGGCAATGGTTTCTCACATGGTTCTTTTAGAATTCAGCTGTCCTTTCCCATTTTCTTTTGGCATTATTAAATTTCAATTCTTTCATGCTTGACTATGAGGACAGCTCATTTCTGTAAGTGTTCTAAGAACAGAGGAAGAGAAATCTTCCCGTTCAAGGCCTTCCTTTCACAGTAAAGGCAACTAAAAAATGCAAATCTTTACATCTCCTTAAAGCTTGAAAAACAATCTCAAAATTCCATAATTTTGTGTGCAAAGTCAGAAAAATCTATCTTCAAAATTGAATTTCTCTGGAATTATCTCAGGGGTGAGATGGAAAAGATACTTCCAAACTGTCTTTATTTACATTTTTATATTTTTATTTCTATGTCTTTTTCCCTCTTCCTCCCTGATTCCCTCAGTTTCCCCCAGATCTATTGAGACTACAATAGAAAAATAATCACAGCTAAGGCAATCTCTAACCTATCAGTTAGAGCATTCTTGCCTGCTGGAAGGTCTGCATTCCAGACAAGAATCCTTAAAGAATATGAAATATAAGATTTCATGCTTATTTTATCATAAAACTCTTTGATCACAGATATCTTAAAAAATTAATATTTGTGCCTAATATCACATTGCATTTTTATACAAAAGTATGCATCTAAAGTTCACTGCACAATGCCTCTCATTTTAATAACTTAAGCTCATGAAAAAAGTGTCCCAATAATTCAGACAATTAACCTTGATACCTTTACAGCTCTATGGTTTCCCCTCAGGAACTCTGAATCTTTTTTATAACTTTTACTGGGGAACTAGCTGCCTAGTAAAGGGTATGTATGTTCCCATTAGAATGGCTATTTCTTATATTAAAAATATAGTAACCATTAAACCCTTAAAATGTAATCATTAACATTTAGCACAATATGCCAGATGCATTAAAAAAATTATGTGCAACTGATCTCTCTGACTCAGTCAGGGAAATATCAAGTGGATTCAATGTAGCTTTGTTTTATATGTTAATTTTAATTGATATTGCATTGCTCTTCCTAATTTGATTCAGTACATTCTCTTATTTCTACTTGCTTATTAATTATATATAGTCTTTTAGAGAGCTAAATTTGATTCATTCCTTTATTTTTCATCTGACTTTCAATAAGTAGAAGTGAGAATGCTTGTAACATAAATTTGCTATCGTAAAAGTATCTTTGTTATATTAATAACCACTGTATAATATGAAATACAGTCCGATTTAAAATTATTCCTTGTAGATATCACATATTAAATCTTCATATCTAATGAAGCCAAGATTTCATTTTAGAAGAGCATCTTTCTGTTCCTCGACCACGAACAAATACTCACAAACATGTGTATAGGAGGGCTTGTCCACAAGGAATGCCTCCTGTGTTATGATGTTGGCCAGTGATGTCAGAGGTTGGTGGTTTGGAAGTAGAGGTTGAACCTTCCCACCAATATCCCATTACACGTTGTTGCTGTGTGATAGATGGCAGCAGAGGGGCAGTTTGACAGAACGATGCCTGACACGGAAGAGTGTACAAAGCAAATGTGTGGAATTGAATTCCTCCATGTGGAAAAAATAGCATCCATTGGCATTCACTGACTCCTGCTGAATGGTGATGGAGACCAAGCAGTGGATGTGAGCACAGTGGGACAAGCAGTGGCGACAGCAACAGTGGATCACTTCCTCTGGTGCAGATAGTTATGAGCGCAGCATGCAAGGTCTTGTTCATCGTGGTTAAAAATGTATTGCTAATGGTGGTGACTGTTGAAAAATAGTATTCTGCAGCTGAGAACTTGCTCTTTCAAATACTGTTATTGCGCTCTTTCTATCTGTTGTCACTTCCATACATGAAAGTATGTCATTTACATATTTTCAGAGCGACCGATGTATATCAGATGTTATCGTTATCTAACCAGGATGTATGTCACTTCTCTGTACAGATGTTGAGGGTTTGACAGCATTCTGTAGGTCATCAGAATATTCATCGTGGGTTTTTTTTTTTTTTGACATTTTACAGCTTGAATTGTATCTATCTGTGAATTTCTATTTTTAATAATATGTCAATATGAGGACTTTGAAAATAAATTCCCTAACTGTAAAAACAAACAAACAAACAAACAGCACTTTATTATATGCAGAAACTTTTTACTCTTTGTTGTTTGGTTATGTTTCTAAGATGTTACAAACATAAGAGGACAATACTGAAATGCCATTCATTTTTGAAACTGTATTCCTTTGCCTCAGATCTAGAGTTGTATTTTTTGGCTCATATACAATGTCAGATCTTTGCTTTATTCCACATTATGTTATCACCACCTTAAACGTGGAAGAAGGCATTCTTTTTTTCAGCACGGTATTTCTGCATCACAGTCACTGATACTAAATTTAGTGTTCTGCATTTTACGTGTGTTGAGTCTACATTTTTTAGAGGGTAAGCTCTAAAGGAATGGTGAATTGTTAACTAAATGAATCCTCTCTGACTTTTCTGGCTCAGAAAAAGACCATTATAGTTGGGCTATCTGCTAAGAACTGTGGGAACAGATCCTTTACCATATTTCTTTTATCTGACTCATCCAAATGCAGTTCTGTGAATACTTGGTGGTTGGGAAATGATTTGTCACCCAATTAAATCTTTTTAAAAGTACCGAACCCAAACTTTTTATGGAATTTTGTAGAAAAGACTTCCTTTATCATGTTGCTTTCGCTGTTCTTCAACCCAGCTAAAACTAGAAATTGGTAGGAGTCATAGAGAAAATGTCATTTCCATGGAAACTTCTAAACCCTACTGAGGGTGGTAGGATAAAGTTTAGACAATAATCAGTATTTTATTCTGAGCTTGTGTCTAAGTCAGGCAGGATAAGTTAAACTCCTTATTTGACAATTGCTCCTAAGGATAGACATTAAATTCTAAATAGAGGTGAAAACTTTTGAAATGGACTCAGTTAAATGTGGACTAGAGTTTCTAGGACTGAAGCCTCACAGGGCAAGGAGGATGGGAAGAAGGCATTCTGTACAATAAGGATTGCAGAACACTGCCTGTCTGGATGGAAATGGATTCGTATCTCTCTGGATGGGTTTTGAAAGTTAGCAGGGGTATAAGAGCTGCTTATTTTCACTGTCAGACTGAGTGTCTAAACAACACAGGATTGTGGGTTTTTGTATCACTCTGACTACTTCTTTTTTAATATCATCTGCAGCTTTTAAAACGCAGATCAATTTTCTCTCATTCACCTCTGTTCCAAATCTGTTTTTTTTCCCCCAGCCCTGTTCTTTCTTTCCTTCCCCCTGAACTGCACAGAGATGTGTCCCTCTGCTGGAATCCAGACTTAATGCTCAAGCAAAGGGAGCACGAACGGGAAAAGCACGGAGGAATCCTCCCTCCCATCTTGTGGTAATAACCTTGTGACTTAGGAATATCCATGAATACAGTGCAGTTATCACTGCTAACAGACAGCAATGGGAGTCTGCTCTTTGAAAATTTTTAAAACTTTTCTGCAATTATTTACAATTTATAAATATTTATAAGTGTATTCTGGCTCTCAGCAGTGCATTTCACAACTTAACAATAACACATGATATGAAAACGTAGCTTTTAAAGCTGTAGCATATTCAAAGCAATTCAGTTTACTTTTTTATTGTTAGAAACTGTGTGATGGCTTGATACCTGCACTCTATATGCTGTTACACACTTCTGCCATAGCCACTCAGGTAATTTATTTTCTACACAAAAACCTCTATTTATTTTCAGTTTTTCTCCTAGAGAGCTGCACAGATGTAGAGCACTCTGCATTGAAAATGGAAAGAAAGAATGCTCTCAACCATGCCAAGTAGGTTGTCCAAAACTCCCTGTTCAGTTGGTTAGCAGCTTCCCAGTCTGTTTTGTGAAAATTATTCTGAGACATACAGTGATTTTCTTGCCCAAATGCTTAAGCCAGGACATTTAATTCCACTCTGTATGTCCTGACTCCAAGATGTGTTTGTGGTACTGAAATACATTTGAAAATCTAGCTTTCTGCCTCAGTAAAAATCTACAGAGAAAACATGCTTGAAAGGACTAATCATACATATCCTTTGCAATGCATATTCTTAAGTTAAAAATCTGTGATATGGTAATATGCCACAATGGACACTGACTATAATTGTTTTTAATAGAAAAACATATGCTTTGTTTATCTTTTCTGTCTCAGGCAAATGATTACTCAAAGAATTAGAAATTAAAATGTAATCTGTGCATAGCTGAACGGGCTCCCTAACCTGCAAGCAGATGCCAGGCACTCAGAGGATCTGGAGTACATGGAGTGGCAAACCAATTTTATGATGCTGTAACTGCTGGTTTGGGTAGTCATGTGAAAGAGGAATAGTGTGAGCTGAAAGAATCAGTGTTTTCAAGTGTGTTAAAAGCAAAAAAATAAAACCCTTCATTCCTCATGTACTAGCAAAGGGAAGATTCAGTCTTCTGTTACAGATACTAAGCAGCTCCCAGTACCAGTCCTTCATGGCATAGTGGTTTAACTACTGATGGGCAGGTAAACGCCACCATGATGCTCTTTCATTCCCCATCAAAAGGACAGAGGGAGAAAATATGATGAAAGAGCCCAGGATTTGAGATGAGGACAAGATCACTCACCAGTTACTGTCTTGGACAAAACAGAGCAGCATAAAGAAGACTGATATAATTCACTGACTACAAACAATTAGTATCAGACTAGAGAAGTGAGAACTAAAAGCAAAATAAAAACACCTTTCCCCATCCACTCTCTTTCTTCTACCTCCTCCCTTGCAACTGGAGACTACCAAAACCTTGCTTCATAAGCCCAGTACACATGCTTTATTCAATCTTGGCTAATATGCAGTTCCTAATGCCTAACAGGACCCTGTGTAGCTGAAGTCTGAATATACTGTATTTCAGCACTTTTTCGTGTATCAGGCAGAGAATCCTTTTTAGCCTCACCACTGGTAAGTATGTTGAACTACCTGACTTGCCTGTACCTATGGACTGAGACATTAATCCAATTGGATATGACAAATCATAGTGAAGCTGAGCACTATTATGACTAGGTTTATTACTTTCTGGTTCAATTATTTTGCTGATTTTGTATAATTGCAGTGTGCAATCTATCCTGGGACTTATTTTGCATCAGCCAGTCTGCTTGGTTTCTTGGGAACACTTGAGAGTCCAGTGTGGCCTGTCTGCAAAATGAAATATCACAATATTCCTGTAAAAGCAATGCTCCTTATAGAGATATTTGAACACTGGAATAATTCCTATGGATAAAAAAATCTAACAATTTAATACAGGAATGCTGTACGTAGTTTTTGTACATTGTTATTTTAAATAAACTCTATGTAGCTAACAAAATTTTGTCTTTCTGGTTATAAAAGGTTATAAAAATCCTCTAACAAAGATCAGGCTTTTCTGAAAACAGAAGAACTTGGTATGGATTACATATAAATAGCCCACAATCCTGAATTAGGGCTACTAGTCTTGAACTCTCAAGCAGTAAGCCACTCTTTGCTTTTGAAAGGTTCCTCTCTGTGCAAAAGAAAGCTATTTAATCTGGTCCTTCCTGTACCAAAACTGTAGTAACTGTTGCTTTTTTTACAGGGAGGCTGCATGCTTCTAGGTCTATCATACGTGTCATAAACTAGATGTCACAGTTTGTTGTTTTAAGGGGCCATAACCCACATCTTATGCTTTTTGTCCTTTAGGAAGACACATTTATTTCACATTGATAGGCAGAAGTACAGTGTAGGGATGTTCACCCCAGGAATTGCTCTGTCCCTGCTTCCTGGCCTTGTTGTGCAAACATGAAACAAACGGGTCAACCTCTTTTCCTCACCTCCTGTTGTGAGGTGAGAGCTCAGAAAGAGCGCTGCATCTCCACCATCTACGCAGAAAACAGCTCCTGGTGCTGACTTGTTTCTCTACCGCACTGCTTCTAGCAGATTGCAATCCTTAGTTCAAATATTTCTGGCTTCCTGTGCCACTGGAATGTCAGAACACCTCCCCAGAGATGCTCTCAGCAATTACATGTTGGTGAATGCTCATTTTCCAGAATGACACAGGCCATTCCCTTATAGAGAAGGGAAACTGCTGCCATTGCTGATGATGTCAGCCTCAGTCTGTTACACTAGAAGAGTTCAGTTTTCACACCATCATTTATCAGCATCTCTATTTGAAAAGGGCTGACAAGAATGTACCATGAGCTGATTTTTTTCACAAACAGTGAAAGACTTCTGCACTGCTTTCATTAAGCGGCAGCAATTCAAGAACAGATTCTGTACAGAGGGAAAAGAATGTAAATCACAAAGATGTAGAAAAAAAGCACGGAAAAAAGCATGGTTTTCAACACTGGATACTGTAGAACAGTAAGTGAATCTAAATGTTTCACTGTTTCTTGATCACTGGATAAATATTTAAGTTTAAAGTCAAGGGAAACTTAGGGGGAAAAAAACCAAACTATGAAAGGCTCCCAAGCTAGCTGATCATAACGAATGCTGCCTTTTAACATGCTTGGACGGGCTTTAAAAATGACTCAATAGATTGTTGAATTCAGCACATTTTCTTCCCAATTATTTTTGAAGAGATTCTGACAAATGTTTTCTAAGGGAGGAATGGCAGACTGTCTATTTTATTTTAGTTTTATGAGACTTTTATTTTTATCCTGTCATGAGAAGCAAATGGCAGAGCTATGATTAGGGTAAGCCGTGTAAGAGGGCTCAGTCTGCGCAATTTATGGTACCGCTTGCTTTAATCTGTCAAGGAACGTGTGTTATATTGCCTTTCAATAGAGGACAGAGCTCTGGCTATATATGTTAATAAATTCTATCCAGACAGTCTTAAAAGATGCCAACAATTGCTGGAAGTACTTGGAACAGAAACTGTCTGCAATTTCGAATCCTTGGAGGACTCTTCTGTGCAGTGTGGATTTCTTTAACAAAAAAGCAGACAGATAAAGCAAGCCCCCAGCATCCCTGCTCTCCAAAGACCTTTGGGCATGCCATTAAAAAAGCTACCATTATAATCTCTACTAATTAGAAATCTAAAATCTACCAGCCTGTTAACATCCTAGTGGTTATTAAAGACAGCAGTTTCAACATTACATAGCTTTTATTTATTTCTATTTTAAATTACAAATTTAAATCTAACAGCAGGTTGTTTTTTCCTGGTTCCTGCCTCTGGATATCCAGAGCTACTCTCTGTTAGTCCAGAGACCAGAGATTGAAAGCCACCATTACAAACCCTATCTTATGGGCTATTGTGGCTCTGTAACTCTCTGTGACCAGAAATATGAGAGGCTGTAGCTATCAGCTACTGAAGAGGAAATGAAAAAGTGAGTATTGGCATCTCCATTCAAGAAACTGTTTCACTGCTGGAAGCAGGAATGCATATTTCGATATTCCTTTTCTACATGGAGAGAACTGCTTTTCAGGACAAGTTCATGTAGCATCACATTAATGTTAATTTTATGGCATGATAGTGTTTACAGCAGTAGAATCATAGTGCAATAAATAGTCAGATATGTCTGATTAGACACTAAATTGCTATTACTGGTGGTGAATATCTATGTGTTACAAAAATCCTGCTGTTGTGATAAATTTTCCATAACGATCCAAAACAGGTTTCTTTATATACTTGCACGACATATTTTGTAAATCTGAAACTACAAAAATATAATGTATTTCTCTCATCCATTTATGCCTTTATTGGATTATCACTGCCATCCAAAAGTAACAAAGATTTATTGTCATGATTTACGCCTTAATAATGATAGATTTTATCTTAGTGGGTAAGAAGGTAAGAAAATTCAATCCAGTATTTACACTAATAGCAAGCTTTGAAAGCTCAGTAACAAGTCTCTTAAATGTCACGGAAAATGACATTGAGAACTCTTAAAAGCAAGGCTTTCCACACTGTTCTTCCAGTCAAAAATGCTACTGTTCTTGAGTTGGGAGCTGCAAGGAAATAAAGTCCCAAGTGTGAACATTGAGTGTCAGTCTAATCTCAAAGGAGAATAAACAGCTTTCCCTGTTTAAGGTTAAGAAAATGAAATGCATGGTTTTTCCTATTGTGTTCAAATTGTTCATCAAGAAAAGACAAAATAATTGCTCTAAGCAATGGAATAAAAACAAAGAACAACACATGGTATTATGATGGCTGTCTAGTCAAAATTCACATTTCAACTTGTGTAAGGATCAATGACAACTACTCATTAAAAGCACAGTAAAAAGCAAAAATAGCGAGAAACTTAGGGTGAAATTACTATCACACATTCTTTATAAAATTGAAACTGCAAGCTTGGAATATGAAATATTCAGATCATCTTTAACATGGCCAGTTTGAGTTCAAGCTCGTCTTCTGCCTTTCTAATTTTCTCCCTGCATATCTTAACAATTTCTTTGTACTCTCTCTAAGCAGCCCATACCTTCTTCCATAGGAGGCAGACTCTCTTTTTCTCCTGTAGCCTCAGAAAAAGTTCCCTTTTCGGACATGCTAGTCTTCTTCCACTCCAGCTCATCCTATGGCACTACAGAACTACCTATAAAGGGCAGATAATTGGTATTTCATGACTGTGAAAGTATCCTGGCTATACTGTACCGCCTGGTTGTGCAAGAGAAGACTGGGGAAAGAATAGAGAAGATTGTTTTGCTGCTGTCGTTCATTTTCCCAAACAGGACCAGTCCCAGGGATATTGGGCACAAGTTGGACTTTTAAGCTTATAAATAAGTTTTGCAGACAGCTGAGGCTTATGGCTTCTTTTTTTTATTTATGCCGCTCATGCAAACTGAGCAGAACAAAAGTCATGTCAATAGGTAATGTTAATATGGGCAAAAATTCCATTTAAGCTTGTAAATAAAAGTCATATAATGTTATTTCTTACTTTTCCTAAGAAGTAACAAACCAAAACAAAACACGAAAACCTAAAGAGATAAGATGCAGAAGGTGCTATTTGTGTGAATGTCATGTGACGGTATTAGATTGTCACTTGCTTAAAAGGTTCCCAGAGTAATTGTATGAAATACTTCACTACTAAGACTCTTCTTAACAACCCACCAATCAAGACCAGCAAAACTAGAAGATAAGTAACATTTGCAATTAAATTACTTCATTTGTTACAGTCATAGTTATTTGTGAGTAAAAGATTGTCCATACTGCAAGAAAAAAGTAATCTCTCCTTAGAGCAATTTTTTTTCCTTGTGAAAGGAAATGGATGAAGATTTGTGGATGAAGATTGCTAACTTAGAATGAGAAATATCACTTTTTGAGTTAAGCTCTAGGTCAGCTAGCTTCTGGAATTCTTAGCGTGATGTAAAGTACTTAATCTAAAATCTATCCAGTTGGAAGAAAAAAACACAAATACATTGCTTTTGGTTTGCTATTGTCCTAATGGAAAGCACTCTCTGATACCCACAGCATCCAAACCATATGTTCCACAAAACCGCAAGCTCACCTCACAACTAAAATTCTACAATTTCATCCCAATTTATTGCTGAGATATTGCCTTTTCAGTGCTTGACCTATAAAGTTAGATGTCAAGCACTCAATTATTTTTTCACATCAGAAAGTTCTCCCAAGAACTGATTGAATTCTTCTGGAATGAAATTTTGCTGAGACACACTAAACTCTCTTATAAGGCATTCCAGGTTGTACAGCTTTAACACTATTACATGCTCCCTCTCTCAGCAATGCATCTGCTTGTAAAACAGGTTATCCTCCAAAACTGTGACCTTACAAGGAGACAGTCCAGTAGTAAAAGTAATCTCAGTATTTTATTTTAATGTTTCCAGGAAGCTTTTGGACTGTTTAAAAAAAACGTCTAACAATTTAATATAGAGATTATCTTCATGCAGAATTTTTTTTATGGCAAGCTATGAAAGTACTAAGAGTACTCTTAGTAGCTGTAGTAAGAACTTGTGATTCACTATAAAAAGTTATAGCTTTTACAGTAATTTCTGTAAAACCCAATTGGTATCATCACTACTGAATAGTGTCAGATTCCACAAAGAGTAACTAAAACATTGGGAAATAGGAGATGCAGATCAAAATCCCCTGAAACTCATTTACCGTCAGAATGCAAACCACTTCAAAAACTTGACACACGTTTCTGCTAATGAGCAAGCAGTAAGTCTGCTGGCATCAGTTATTAAAACGTTGAGCCTGATTCTCATTTGTATGAAACTCAAGTTACATCTTAGCACAGAAGAGTTCTTAAGGCACTCTATCTCTGCTGATCACGTAAAAGACAAATGAGAGACAAGTTTAAAACTGGTACAGGAAGCACTGTACTGAATTCCCAGAGACATTTGCCTGGATGGAGGCAATTCCTATGGAGTACTGCCTTCCCTCTGTTTCCCGCTGCTGCTGATTGTTGCCATTTCCCAAAGGAAAATGTACAATATCTTCAAATTATCACTCCATACCTTGTGGCACTTTCAGCCAGACTGTAAAAAGCAATTAAAATATGATATACAGTAGAAATATGAACCCTCTTGATTCTGATCTTAACTAAATCTCCAATTACAAAGTTACAAAAACACTTTCCCTAAAGGTAAGTTATCCAATAATTGCCTTATTGCAATTGTCAGTGAATTCTCCCCTCTCTGCCAGAAGTCTTAGAAGTTGGTTGGCTTCTATTTCTTCAGTTTCCAGAAACTTGTCAGAAATAAAAAATCTGAGAACTGTTCTTTTCGTTGGGCAACTAACAAAAACTTCAGTGACAAGCCAATTCTTTTTAGTTCCTTGAAAAAATCTTCAAGATTCCCACATGCCAACGTGGATAATTTATATTATTGAGGCAACAGATAGAGGACAGCAGAATGCTCAAGAAAACTGTACCTTTGGTGGAAATACTTCAGATGGAAACAGATGAGTTTTCAATACAAAACTTCTGTTGAAATAATTACCACAGAGATGGCTTTTTGCCAATGATGCTCCACTGCCATTCATCATTTGAAGCACTGTCTAATTTAGATCAGGCAAGCTTGGTAGTTCCATTGTCAATTTGTCACGATGATAATTTGTCACGATGATGCTCAGAAAACTGAGATTTAAGGGGAGCCCAAAATATGGGTAGAAATTTAGAAGTTCACTGTGTATATCACAATGTTCTTTCACATATTACATGAAATACTCACCAAATATGGTGTTCATTTCATCATTTGTGAGCCAAATTCATCACTTGATGGATCTAAACATTGAATATGACAACTAATGGAGTGTTTCTCTGTCTCACTTCAACCTCAGCAACAATATTACTGTTCTTGGAGTTATTGTAATCAAGAGTTAATTGTCTTATGCTCAAGTTTTCCTTGCCATCTCATTCACTACATTCACTAACCCTTTGTCTGATGGGGTTTGTTTTGCTCGGTTATTTTGGTTTCACTTTTAGGTACTTAGTCTAGGATATCTACTGCAAAAATAAATTTCTGTTCTCCTACCCAAAATAAAATAAAACTACTTGCGATAGCCCTTAATATGATCTTATTTTGATTGAGTACTCATGATTCTAATGTACACCGAACATTTTAAAGCTGTTTACTTGGAGCCAGGAGAAGAAGAGTTTCTGATTAATATTCCTGACTGTGGTTTGGCTCTGATCACAGGACAAGGGGATGTTAGTACTTGCTCCAATGTTCAGGTAATTATAAGCAGCCTCCTATATTCTTTTCAGCTGATTAGCTCCTGTGTCATGGTGAACTCAGAAGATGAACACTGTCAAGAATATTATGTGCAGAGGAAAATAGCGCAGTATTTTTCTTCTGGTAATATTTCTCCTGTTTTCACCATAATTTGCTTAATTCTTTATGAAATCTCTAGAGACTTCAAAGAATTTATGGTTTGGGGCATGCTGGAATATTCTAAGGAAAAAGGTTCTAAGACAGCATGGGCAGTAATCTTTGCTTTACAGAAAGAAAATATATCACGTGAATGAATTCTTAGCATCATAGCAGTAATGCATTACCAATGACCTGGGAAATTACAGGTGTTATGTAGTGTACATGATCTGAGATGTGTTAGGAAACATTAATTACAACCATTGATGCAGTAAATTAGTTTATACACTTTGCTAACTTAGAACAAAGAGTAATTGTTCTCTAAGTAAGTTGCAAAGATTTAAGTTTAGAATGTACTTCTTATTTCATGGAAATATGAATCGTCTACTTGGGGAAAAAATACCCCAATTTTGTGGCAAGCGTGCAGTATTTATTTTCTAATGATAAAAGTACTCCATTTTCTTCTATTCATCATAACTTTGTAATTTTATTAGTGTCATAAATTAATTGCAGCATATGTGCAAATATAATAATCAGATCTGCCCTTCCTTGTCTAGTCTATCTACCTCGATGTGGTCTGTATTCCCACACACAGGAGGGAGAAGGCCCTCTCTCTTATGAGTCACTGTCTTATCTATCTTTAATTCAGTCTTATCTCAAATTAACAATCAAGCATGCCTCAAATGTTTTCCTTTGTAGTACTTTCTTTAGCTGGGAACTAGATGACTACTTTATTTTCCTGTAAACCTTTGTCACATTCAGACAAAATCACACTGCTATTATTCTTAAGTTGTAAGTTTAACAAAGACTCTTTATTTTGTCATGTGTTATATGATAATTATAAGATCAATAAAGATCAGAAATTATAGACTCTATTTCAGTAGGTAAGTAAGTCATAAAATAAAATTAAAAAAATAGTGGCATGAGATTTATACACAGATACTTAATTATAGAATTCAGGGAAATTCTACCCAAATCTCTGTTTCCAGATGGATCAAAATGAAACACAGCTTGATAAAATATGTGAGATGAAAAATCAATTTTTCTGTCAATGTGATTGCTATGATAAAACGCCAACTATAAAAATAGATACTAGTTGTTCATCTGTGTTGACTCATTACTTGTTAATGAGAAGAATTTAAAACTTATGATGATCTTCAGAATTTTCAGCCAACTCTTCCCTAGAGTTATTTCACTCTGTGGGTCTTACTCTAGATTTTACCACTCTAAATGTGTTGTTTCTCTACTGACTTTACTTCTTATCTTGGTCTCTATCCATGTCCATGTATATAGTGACTTACATAATCATTACAATTTGTACCATTAAAATGTCCTCATCACAAATGCAATAATAGGGTGTCAGTATCTGTGGGAGATATAATTCTTCTCAAGCAGTAAGAAATGAAAATACTCAGGCATACTTGCTTTACTAGAGGCCCGGTGAGGACCTGAGCATTTGTTAGGTGGTGATGCATAAGCCGTGAAGCTACTGAAGGAGCTAAAACAACACTTTCAGACTGGAATTTTCTGTAAGACCATAAATTAATCCATTCACACTGTTTTTCTTTCTTTTTTTTTTTTCTAATTTATCCTACATCTCATAAGATATACTTCAATCTGACTCACGAATATCCCTGCTTATAAGTTTTTTTCCTTTAACACTGACCATGACAGACAAATTATCATGCATTAATTCCAGTGTAATGTGCTATTGCTGTAATACAGTCCACCATATATCTTAAAATTCCTTCAATGGATGCATGAACTCATTATCCATCTTGCTTTTTGGTTACAACATATGTGGCTGGAATATTGCTCTATTAATCATGAGAACCCAAAAGCCTGTCTTGATTTAAGAACCCTGAACTCTCTATTAAAATAATGTCTATATGTCAGTCAAAACATTAATTATATGATTAACAAATGCAAACTATGTTAAAGAAACATTAAAGGTTCTGATTTAAGCTTGGGGATAAGAGGAAATGTATGCAAAATATACAAAATGGCTTACAACATAATGGTAAAGTAAAGTTTTTAATTGAAAAAGAAAGCTTGGTAGTATTTTACTTTAAAAGCAAGTGACACGAGGGGTGTGTGTTAGTGTAATCAATTATTACAATTTCATTCTCTTAAAACCTGTTGTCCACTATTTGAATAGACTTTAGGGGAAAAAAAAAACATAAATACTGACTTGTTTGTTTGTTTGTTTGTTTTAACCTGCTTTTAAATCTAGCATTTGTTTAAACTTCAGCTAGCTTGCAATTTATTCAGGCCTTTATCCTGAAATTGTGCAAAAAACTTTGTATTGTATAACCGGCAGGTACAGGAACTGCAAATGGAGCTTAAAACATGCAGAAATAAGATTAAATTTTTGCTGAATTCAGGTAATGTAAGTATCTGCCATGCTGATTAAGTACCCAAGAGAAAGAACCTGTTTTCATCCCAAAAGGTATTAGAAACCTTGTGATCCAAGTAGAAGTTGTTATGAATAGATTTTCCTTGCAGCGTACCTAAAGATCAACAAACTTGGGTTTTGCAGGAACAATGAGAAAAATTGCATTTAGTTTTTAAAAGCTTTAAAGCTTTTCTTTTCTCCCTCAAGCACTGTAACTAGAAGGCAAATGGCATTTTAAACATTGAAGATACTGACAGAGAAAGGAGTTGGAGGGGAGTTGGTGGCAGTGGTTCTTAGCAGTAGCATTTCAGGGAGGTGAATGATTTACTGATACTCCTGAGTACTTTTGGGGTGTCAGGAATGCAAGCAGTGGATATTGCCCAAAGATCTTGGCATTTTGATCCCCTCGTCTATTTCTCAACCAGTATATACTTTCTCCCTTTTTCCTGTAGAGGAGGGGGTGTGAGAGAGCAGCTGGGTGGAGATCTGACAGTCAATGAAGGTCGATCTACCAGAGCATGTTACCCTGACACTGGATTTGTCTTTACTGATCATTACTAAGACTGAAGAAGGAATCAACGACATAATTCAGGCTGTTTGTTCAGTGCTCTTATTGTTTGTGAGGGAAGAGAGGAAAGGGAATTAAAGCATCATGTGATATAATGACTTGAAGATTGTTGACATATTTACTCTTTACATTATTGTTATATAAAAATATTAACGTATTCAGTCAACTTTAAGAGAAACCAATTTCCTTCCAAACTTTCAAAGTTTTGCACTGATACACTATTCCATAGTCTTGTAGACTACAATAGTATCTTTAGAATTTTATGGTACGTCTTTCATTCATTGTCTCCTATTTACAAATTACACCTGCATCAGTTAAGTATTTTGTATCTACAGATCAGATGAGTTTCTCTGACAATTAAAGCAATCCTCCTGACTCAGACTTGATTCTATAACAGTAGAAAGCAAATCAGCTAGGAGAAAAAAGCAGTCCAATATGTTATTCCTCTCGAGCAGAAATTAGAAATAGTTTTGTGAACTATGGCATTCTTATAAAAGCTCATATGAAATGTTAGCTAGTGTGTGAGCGTGCAGAGGGGTAATTTTAGATGTAACCTACCAGCATGAGAATTTTGTCACCTATTCAGCGCTCAGAACAAATTATTACTCTCAAAGGACTTCAATTGCTGTTAGATCCCTAAAAATAAAAATAAATAAATAAATAAATAAATAAATAAATAAATAAATAAATAAATAAATAAATCTGTCAATGCAATATTTACTGTAAGATTTTTTCAAAGAGTCAAATATTCAGTGGAATGACTCGCTACTATAATGTGTCATTAATATAGTCACTTTGCAGCTTAAATGGCAACTGAGATAATACTTGACAATAATTTTACTTGCCAGTAGCAAGAGGACAGTGGCAGGAATATTCATTCCATAGGGAACTCACATTTATGACAGAAAACATTAATGGTATAAACTTCTTTGTAAATAGAATAACACTTCCAGTTACTCCATCTTATTCTTTACGCTGTTAACTTCACATTGATGCAATTTCATTAAAATCAATGAAGAAATAAAAGATGTGAAGCCTCAAGTTTCTGTGAGAAACCAAATTTCAGCTCTCATTTGAGCAGGTCAGGGATAATTGTGGTTTATAGAAACTCTTCATTTACTAAGGACATTTTGGTATTAATTCTTGTATCAGTCTCTGATGGTTTCTTCTAAGAGATTCCTAGGTATGTGTTCATAGTCCCTGAAGTACTTTGCATATGATTGTGAATGACAGTCAGATAGTTTTCCTGCAGTATAAAACTTTCAATTCCTTCATTTGAAAGGCACATGACATTGACAAGAATTATTCATAAAGCAATGAGGAATGTGCTGCTATTAACGTTATCACAACATGCTTTTCTTTAAAGCAGGCATAGTTGTTACAGTAGTTGCTATCCCTTGGCCTCAGAGCTCACCCAGCATCTTCCTTGTGAGTCAGGCTGTAGCGACTCAATTTCCTTCTCAGTAGCTGAAAATCTCTCCTGGCTTTGGTTCTCCTCTGCCATCTATGGGTAGGAAAAAGAGAAAACCCTTCCCTGGCTGTAAAGCCTCCCTTCATTTTGTTATTCCTCTCTAAAAGGCAACATAACTGTTACCAGTTCTTGCAATACACAGAATGCATCACAAAGTTGCGTTAATTACCGTCCATGCAAATAGTCCAGATGTCCAGTTACACTGCACTGAAATAATCTAAGTCTGTTCAAGGGAACACATGGAAGTATACAGTTGTATTTTGACATGGTCCTTTCCCTCTCTCAGTAAAGACATTCTACAGTACAAAATCTGCCATGTGAAAAGCAAATATGGCCTGGAACAAAGTCCTTGGATCCTAATGCCACTGGAAGTGGTGAAGGGCTGTTCAAGGCTCAGATCTCTCTCCTTGATGTTACACACATAACAACTAATAGAAAATCTTAGAAGCAGTAGATGGAATAGGGGAAATAATGATGTTTCTGGAACTTGAACATATCCAGCTTTTCGCTGAATAGAACTGCAGCGTGGGGGAGGCTTCAGTCAAAAAGATATATATTAAAAAGTATTCTTTGTATTAAAAATGATGAAAACATTCCAGGTTGAAAGCATAGAGAAAATGCAGAATTGTTACTTTGGATTCTCTGAGTCTAAAATGTTCTTTTTTTTTTCTTTCATCCTCTTAGTCCTGACAAACAGAAAACTTCAATGCTTTCTTGGTAAGTTGTTCTGAAATAGTAGGCTGCAGCTCAGCTCCCCTGTCAGTCATCAAAGTTCAGTACAAGTACCGCTGCAACACAGGAGAGGCAAAATATATCCTGCTGCTCATACTGAATATCATTCTTTTTTTTTCCTATACACATGAGTGCAAATTCTGGACAATTCTATGAAGAAAGACAAACGCTGTAAACCCAAATTGTTCCTCCTCCATTAGTACAGATAAAATCTTGTTAATAAAATGAGGTAACACTGCGTTTTTTATCTTTTAGGCATAATTTATGAGGAAATTATCATTTGTCATTCTGAATGTTTCTAGAGGGTGCAATAATCACGTCTGTCAATTAATTTACTGCTGTCTTTTGGAAATGTGTACTGCACATATATCTGCTGATACTTTGAAGATGACAGCACCCTTAGTGAAGGCGTCCTTAGGAGTAACTATATAAACAAGCATTAAATATATGGAAAAACACATTTCTGATGAGCAATTTTACTTGAGTTGTTTCGAGTTGCAATGTTATTCTCCTTCTTAATATTACAACCAAAGAGAGAAACTGCAGTTAATTTTTCACAGAATGGCATACAGAAAAGAGGCAACATTTGAACACAATTATGATTATTACGTGTTTTTTCTGTAATAATAATTATTATTTTTAATCTCTAGACTTAAACCATTTATTCAAGGATTTCAATGGAAATCACTGCATTAAGGTGCAATCTCCACTTTGATTTCATTCTAGAAAAGACTCTGGAGTAAGAAGTTGCAAAACTTAATTGGAATTGGAAGTGCTTAGTCTCTCAATAGAGAACTTCATCACATTCAGGGGAGTCTTCAATCCAATCCAAAGGCCACTGAAGTTAATTGAATGATCTGATCCCTACTGTTTTCAGTGGGAATTGAATTAGGCCTGAGGATACCTAAAACGGTGTGATGGCATTTAGCCATGCCACTCTCATTAATTATAATAGGAACTGAACTGTTATAACCCTGCCTAACGTGGACCACTTGCCCTTTCTCATATTACAACTGACTCATAATGAAGAGATTTACATACTTTTTCACTGCATAAACTTCTATTCTAATTGGGATCCCAATATTAAGAGAGAAATGAAGAAGTATTCACAAACATCCTTTTGGTTTCATGAAATATTTAAGGGAAAATGCCATGTGTGATTATGCTCATCATACTAAACTGATAGTTTGCTTGCTTATTCTGTTTGAAGAAAAAGCTTTTCTTGGGGATATCTCCCTTTCTTTTTTTACCAGTGGGGTGTAGGAATGTGTTAGCATAAGACTTCCAGTTGGGCATGCTTGATATCAGCTGTTGCTGTAGTACTGTTTACACTTCCACAGTAATACTAATGGCAGCTCTGTGCTTATGCTGATTTTGTTCTTAATTGGAAGCCTAATTAGTATGTATCTCTGTCTTTTGCAGTCCCGTTGTTTCTTTTTCATGTTCAACATGCATATATTTGTGTGCAGACATATATATGTTAAAAAAAGGCTGATTAAAAAACCATACTTTTGATATAGGGATAATTTTTCTTACCTTTGTGGACTTTCTTCACCATAAATGTACCAAGACTACAACTGAAAATTAAATCACTCCTTGCTTTCATCTAGCATGATTTTAAAGCAAATGGACTATTTTTTTCTTATCTGATAAAATTAGATCCCTACTGTAAAATGATTCATCTACCAAGAAGTTATAGTCTACTTAAGAATAAGCATCATTGTAAATATCAATTTCATTTACATGTATTAGATTTCTGTGCAGCTTACAGTGTTTTCAACATGAAAAACAATTATAGCCCCTTTTGGAATTGTTCCCTAGGTGATTAAACACAAAAAAATAATAAATTAAAAAAATATTAATCTATAAGCATTATCTACTGTGAGAAAATCCCAGTTAAACATTTTCAGACTAAAAACTGTTATATGTGATGGAACACATACTAACTGATCATTATCACAACCCTGGATGAGTTTGTGATCTATAGGAATACAGGCCTGGGGGAAAAAAACAAACAAACAAAAAAAACCAAAACAGTCAAGACCCTGAACTTTAGGAATGTGAGCTTCCAGCTGTTTAAGGAATTATTTGATGAGATCCCCTGCCAAGTAGTCCTTAGGGACAAAGGAATGGAACAGAACTCACAGGTCTTTAAGGACACCTCTCTGAGAGCGCAAGAGCTCTCCATCCTTCAGCAGAACAAATTCAGCAGAGAAGGCAGGAAACAAGCACAGCTGAGCAAGGACCTGCTGGAAAGACTGAGGGAAAAGAAGGAAAAATAGTAGCAGTGGAAGCAGGCATGGGTGGCCTGGGAGGTACTTAGGGATGCTGTCTGGATATACAGAGATGAGATCAGGAAAACCAAGGCACAAACAGAACAGAACTTCACGAGGGACATCAAAAATAACAGGAAGAGATTCTGCAAGGCTTTTGACATGGTCTTATACCACATTCTTGTCTTTTAACTGGGGAGGTGGATTTGAAGGCTGAAAGTGGTTTAGCCATGTTTCAGTGGTTTAGGAATGTTTTGGATGACCACAGCCAGAGATCTGTGGTCAGTGGATCTATGTCCAGGTTGTGGTCAGAGACAAGTGGTGGTCTCCAGAGGTCTATCTTGCTACCACTGCTCATTGACGTCTTTCTCAATGGCACAGAGAGTGGGATCAAATGCAAGTTTGCAGATGGCACCAAGCTGAGTGATACAGTTAATTTAACAGAAGGAGGAGATGTCATCCCAATGGACCTGGGCAAATTTGAGAAGTTGGCCCTTGACAACCTAGCAAGGTTCAACAAAGCCAAGCACAAGGTGTTGTTGCACGTGGGTCAGAGCAAAAAAAAAGTACCTATAAAGACTGGAAGAAGAACTTGAGGGCACCCCTGGCGAGAAGAACTTGTGGGTCTTGTGGGGTGAAAAGTAGGACATGAGCCAGCAGTGTGCTTTTGCAGCCCATATGGCCAGTGGTATCCTGGGCTGCATCAAAAGAGGGTTGGCCAGCAGGGAGAGGGAGGTCACTGCCTCCCTCTACTCTACCCTGGTGAAGCCCCATCTGCAGTGCTGCATCTAGGCCTGGGGCCCCCAATACAGGAAGGGTGTGGAGCTCTTAGAGCAGGTCCAGAGGAGGGCCACTAAGGCTGTCAGAGTGCTGGAGCACCTCTCCAATGAAGAAAGTGGGCTTCTCCTATGAGGAAGCTGGGCTTGCTCCAGTCTCAAGCAGAGAAGGCTCCAGGGGGACCTTCTTGTGGCCTTCCAGTATTTCAGAGGAACTTATAACCAGGAGGGAGACAGAGTTTTTTTACAAAGCTTTAAATTAAAAGGGGAAATTTAAGCTAGATGTTAGGGGAAGTTTTTTCACGCAGTGGTGAGGCACAGAGAGAGGTTACTCTGAGAAATTCTGGATCTCCCATCCCATTCAAGGCCAGGTTGGATGGGGTCTTGGGCAACCTGATCTAGTGCCTGATCTAGTGAGTGGCAACCATACTGATGGCAGGTGGTTTGGAACTAGATGTTCTTCAACATCCCTTCCAACCCAAGCTGTTCTATGATTCTATGACAATCAAAGGTGCATAGGTTTCATTCTGAAATGGCTGTGTGAAACAAGCTAGTGATTGGGTGTCTTGAGTCCCACTCTGTAACAGACAAATAAAGGCAAGAACATTGCATAGCTGTTTGGTATCCTGTATCTGTAGACTATTGTTACATCATGATATAACTTGAAGCAATTCTCTGCTTTATTACATTACCTGGACATATTTTTGTATCCTTGTAGAAAATACTAGGTTTTATACACTATTTTAAAGATGAAAGAAACAAAGAAACTGAAAATGATGGAAAGCTTTTTTTCCTGTTTGATTAAAAAATATGTATATTTAAATCTGAATACTCCTTCCTCAAGAAATCTTAAGATTTCTGAATAATTTAATTTTCCTGCAACACAAGCAGTTTAGTCTTGGTGGTTTCACACTGAATAGCCAGCTAAAAGTCTACCATGATTCTCTCCCACTCTTCAAAACAACAGAGGGAAAAATATGATGAATAACATCACATACTGTAAAAAGGATGGAGAGATCACTTAACAGTTACTACAGCAGGCACCTGAGGCACAGGGTAATTAATGGTGGTGCTGCCAGCCTGTAATGCTCAGTCTCTGCTGCTCCTCCACGGTCACTGCTCCATGTGGGGTCATTCCAATGGATGCTGTGCTTCCCGCAGCTCTTCAGGCCCTGCTCCAGCACAGCCCCACAGGCAGCAGCTCACACACCCTCATGCCCAACCACGGCCACAGCTCCAGGCCGGGGCTGCTCCTGCAGACACTACGTGGCTGTGGCCTCCTGCAGGCTGGGTCCACCATGGGCTGCTCCATGGCTGCAAAGGATATCTGCTCCGCGGGCCTCTCCTGGGCTGCAGGGAGCACACCCTGCTTTCCTCTGCACTGACCTCCATGGCTGCAGAGGAGTTCCTCTCTCATTCCTCACTCCCCTCTCCCAGCTGCTGTCAGTACCTAGAGAACTCAGGACTGTGAAGGACTTGGGGCACTTTAACAAAACCTTGGCCTTTCTTCTATCGGACCTGTTATACTTGTTAAAACCATCTCCACAGTAGCCCAGACTCACTCTCTTTTTTTAAAGAGGCTGTTCTGAGTGATGTAGGCTATCCTTGGTATATTTTCACTATGTATTTACCAACTGCTAACTTCACAGATTCCAGAAGATTCACAGATTCTAGAATTACCTGCCTTGGTATTTCAAATTGCCTTTAGTTAAAGTTTTTTAGAAATCAAAATTGTGTGTTAAATTACATCTGCATCCATTTTTTGTACAATCCAGAGTGGCATCTAACTGCTTTAATGTTTTCATGACCTAGTGACACTCAGCGGCAATACATCAATACAAATTTTAAAGATCTATTTGCACACATGGACAGTACACTCCATTTCCCTTGAGCTCTTAATTCACCATTCGGTACCTTCAGGTACCTTCCTGTACTTGAAAGGAGCGTATAAACAGGATGGGGAGCAACAGTTTACTTGGGCTGATAGTGATAGGACAAGAGGGAATGGTTTTAAACTAAGACAGAGGAGGTTTAGGTTGGATATTAGGAGGAAGTTTTTCAGCCAGAGGGTGGTGAGGCACTGGAACAGGTTGCCCAAGGAGGCTGTGGATGCCCCATCCCTGCAGGCATTCAAGGCCAGGCTGGATGTGGCTCTGGGCAGCCTGGGCTGCTGGTTGGTGACCTGCACATAGCAGGGGGTTGGAACTGGATGAGCACTGTGCTCCTTTTCAATCCAGGACATTCTAGGATTCTATGATTAGGCCAGTTATGCTTGACTCTTTCAATGTGAATCCAAGTTTTGTACCTAGTTAAATGTTCTTTTATACATCAGAAATTATGTTTCAATTTATCTATTAGCATTCTTGTTTCGCTCTAAAAATGTACATGTTTTGGCAAAACAAGATTAAATATTTCATTTATTAGTAGTTTGTAAAACCCAAACCATAAAATTAATTAAGATGGTAAGGAGAACATAAAGTAGGGCATATGAAATGCTAACTGAAATTAGCAGGACTAATTGAGAATTTGGAGAGGAAAGGGCCAAATCTGGAACATCTTTTCTAAGAAGTGCTTTCTCTTTAGCGGGCTTATTAGAGCAAGAAACTGAGCTTCATGGAAGAGTAAAGCTACAATTAAGAGAACGTTGGCAACTGTAATAAATCTGCAGAACCACAGAGAACTTGTAATATGAGGGCTGCTTTCACTTCAGTCTGTAATCTGAGTAGCACCTCCATGGACAAGTGAGCACCAAGGTGACGTCCCTTTTATTGCATTGACTGCTTGTCACTCAGAAGTGATGTGGAGCTGTAACTCATAAAACTGGAAAAACTAATGACGAGGACAGTGACTTTAACCAAAAAGATTGTGTCTTGGATTTTAATTTCTCCACTGAAGTTGAGGTATTCTTACCTGAACCTGCATTTTATGTATTTTATGATTGCTCCCAAAGTAACACCTCTCATTTATTCTCAGGGAAATAACAACAGATATAAACCTCACAATAACACTATTTGATAGAACAAATTCTCAGCTACAAAGCACTATTTTTCAACAGAGTCATCACAATTAGCTATGCAGTTTCACCAGCAATGAACAAGAGTCTGCACGGTGCACTGATAAAAATCTGTACCAGTGGAGGTGACCCACTGTTGTTGTCTCCACTGCTGAAATGCACCACCCACCCTTCACTGTGCTCACATCACTGCTTGGTCTCCATCAACATTCATCAAGCACTGATAAATGTCAGTGGGTGACATATTTTCTGCATGGAGGAATTCAGTGACACACCTTTGCTTCATACACACTTCCACATCAGATGCCATTCTATCAGACTCCTCTGCTGCCATCTGTCACACAGCAACAAAATGTAATGAAATATTGGTGGGAAGGTTCAGCCTGCTATGCCATACCACCAACATCCACCTCTGGCATAGCAGGCAAATATAATAAAATAGGAGGCAATACTTTTGGAGCAGCTCTCTTATTTCTGGTTCTTACAATTTCCTCTGTGTAAGTATAATTTTAAATCCTGCCTCAGGATTATAATATAGTATAAAATTATAGCACAGCCACTATATATATAGTTTTCTGAAGAGTTGCTTGATTAGAGTGATGGGAGAACATGCTTCAAGTAGGAGCTAGTGAGAGAGCATTGGTATTTAAGGAGTTGTTGGGCTTTACCCAACGTAACTCACAGGAGTGAATATATCCTCCTCATCAGAAAGACAATAAAAATCATAAAAACCCAGATCTTATCAGACTTTAAGGTGGCATTATTTTAGAGATAAAGAAAAGTCAGTTGCAACATAATCATTCTTTGCTTTGTTTGACTACCTTGTACCTAAAAGACACTGAAGAAGATTTCATTGGCTTCTATAACATGTATTCCATTATTTCAG